>OY757190.1:86162092-87362092 GCA_963583895.1 Melanophora roralis
ATATCTACAGGTAGAATACAATGGAAACAAACATTTGTTGCAAACGTATGGGTCTATAGGGAATTAAGGTATTAATTAAAATAAAAAACTCTTTTGCTGAAGGGTTGGATTTTATCGTCCATAATTTACCTACATGTTTAAAGGTCAAGTATTTTATTCAATCAACAAGTGTTTTTTGTTTATTTTTTGTTGTTGTTCCTATTAAAAAAAATTTTTTTTTTTGTTTTGTTTGATTCTTTAAAATATTTTTTTTACTTTAAAACTAATGTAATTAATAGTGTTAAGAAAAATATATTCGAGGAATTTCTTAGCTAAATATTTGATACACAGCATTGAAGCTCAATAAATTGGATAGTTGAATCATATGTTCCAATTAAAATTTTCAAGTGGAAAATGTTGGTCTTAAAGCAAAATTTAATTTAACAAGCCGTCCGATAACCTAAAATAAGCCACATAGTCTAACCCTTAAATTAACCTTAACCTGCACACAATTTTATAGATGATGGTGCCTAATATAAATTAATTGTACTGCAGGGTATAATTTAAGTGGTTTGGATAGGTTATAAATTTCCTACATGTTTCAAGGCCAAGTATTTTATTTTGATCATTTAACTAATATTTTGTTGATTTAGATGTTTGTGGTTTACTTGCCCAAACATTGAAAACTTGAAACTTTTTCAAATAAAAATGTTAAGAAAAAAATTATAGTGGAATTTCTTGGGTAAATATTTGATTTTAAACAATGAAACTCAAAACTTAATTAATGTTTTTAATTTAATTTCACATTTAAAATACTAAAAAAAAAAATTTTCTGCCCATTATTTAATGGAGACAATTATCTTGTACTTTAAATGAAGGATTAAACAATTAGGAAAAAGGGTAAGTAAGGCAAAGTCGAAAAGGTTTTCTAAGAAAAATCTGTGTATCTTTTTCTTTCAACACCACATACGTGGTGCAGGTGTTGTGCGTTTGTGCGGATACTTGTAACGTCAAAACCTGACGTTATACGACCCACCTTAAAGTAAATCGATAAAAGCAGAATCATTTTTTAGGTCAATAAAAGCATATTTGTTGGCCCGGCTACTGCCACACAAAATACAAATATGATCAGTCCATGTTGTACATGCATAGCCCTTTTACAACTGTCCAGAATATAACCCTTTCTTTACATATTTATGCGTATCAGTATCCAAAATTTACCGTCAATCTCATTAAAAACCATGGTAGGGAAATCGCATTTAACATTTTTAAAAATAATAAAACTGTGGAAATTTATTAATGCATTCGCAAGTCTTTTTTTATTAGAAATGAGGCTAGATTTTGTCAAGAGTAGCCTATTGTTGTCTGCACTTTACCTGAAAATCAAGTTAACACCACTCACGAAAGTCACCTTAACCTGCCAACATTTTGTGCATACAGTGATACTAAATATTAAATAAACTTTGGTGTAAATGATGAAACAAAACTCCGGCTTAACGTTTTTTCCACACATCTTACATCTAGATCACGCTTCAAAGCAGTTATAAAATAGAACCATTTTTAAAAAGAAATTCGCTCAACATTGTTGCCCCTTTTTATTTCATATATTTTGTAAACAAAACTACATGTTTTGGAAAAGAAAACTAGGAGCAAAAGAAAATAAAAATAAAACATATAAAACTGCAATTAAATTTTGCAAGTTTATGAATGAATTCATTTATATTGCTGAAAAATTACTTGAAGAACTACAAAAGTGAGAGACCTTACAGTTGTCAATGTACAAAAACTTTTTTCAAATAATTACTTTTGAATAAAAAAATTGGAAAAAGTAAAACTTGTGCTCGTGAGTTTGCAGTCGACGTTTAAAATATGGGTAGGGTGACCATTCGTTCTTATTTCATCAGTACATTTACTGATTTTTGATTTAGAGTACTGATTAGAAATCTGTACACTGAAATGTACTGACATTTAAGAAAAAGTACTGATTTTACTGATTTTTCAATACAATATTCAATGTTAATTTGTTTCCTAAAAACATTTTTAAGTTACAAAAAAACTAGATAGTTGTTTTTTTTTATCGCCCACACGATTGCTGTTTGGCTTTTAAAAATTATGCTCTAACGTAAGTTTTTTTTTTTTTGCTTAAAAAGCAAATTTTCTTTTATGAGGTTTTGAGATCATTGGACGATTGTTATTAAGCAACAATCGTATTTTATTTTTCGATTGATACTTTCCAGCAACATTTTTATGTCGTCGTTAAACATTCAAACGATCTTTAAGGACTTTTTGTACTAAGTTCGCCGTATTTAAACATGGCTGAGATCAACCATGAGAGAGATCAGGCTTACTAGCTTAGCAATGTTGCATATACATAGCAATTGTCAAATTGACGCAAATGTCGTGCTTTACAAATTTGCTTTAACAGGAAACCATAAATTATTAATATAATACATATGGTTTTGGGACCTTTTATGTAATTATAATTATATTAAATGAATTAAACTTTTTTTTTTAATAAACCGCTAAAAGCAAGTCCTTAAATTGTGGATCCGATAAACTGTTTGAATAGTGAGCAATTTTTACTGACGAATACAAGGTGTTTTCAGTCAAAGAATCTTGCGCTTTTATAATGGATCAGAATGTGCGGGTGTTACATAGAATCTTGAACGCATGCAGTTCTATCAAGGCAGAAGTTCTGGTAGTTAGAAGGGCAGCAGAGTTAAGGGAGGACAATGTTAAATGAGAATAGCATATGGCGATCTTAATTCGATCTATTTCTATTTTAAAATAAGCATTTGTACTTTAATTGATAAAATGAAACTTAAACCTTAAACTGTGTTACCTGAGCTTTAAGGATTAATGTTCCTTTCATTTATCGTTTTTATGTAAAATGGCCATAACAAAGAGAAAAAAATTACAGCTAAGTGGAATTTTGTACACACATTAGTCATAACATTCTTTATGACATGTTTACTTTTCTATTTATTTAAAGCAAGGATAAATTTAGTTTAAAATTGTCCTTTATTAAAAAAAAAAGTGAAAAAAAATCAAAATATAAAATTTTTTTTTTGCTAAATTGTAAAGGGTAGTGGATTTATATTTTTTAACTTAAATCAAAAACGTTATAATTCACAAAAAGTTTTATTAAGATCATTGAACAATAGAATGGAAATATGGAGCCTTGTGTTCTGCGCCACACGCTGCAATAAACATTTGGAATTATCATAATAAACCCTCTCTCGTTGAGGTAAAAACAACCCCCGGGAGTTAGATTGGGCGACCTTGGTGGCCATGGGATGTCCCCAAAACTTCTAATCAGTTTTTGGGGAAAATTTTTCCAAAGAAAATTTATCGAAGCTCTGGCAGTGTTTGCAGTCGCCCCATCCAGTTGAAACCAACGTGTGTAAAGAGCACGATAGATAAGCTCACGAGTTTGGTAAAAGGAATTCCGTAATCATGCATCATAATTTTCACCATTGACATTCGTCGCCTGGCCTGGAAAATTTTCGAAAAAATTATCTCATGCGAGGATAAGGCACACCAAACAGTTATCCAATGGCAATGCAATGGTTTTTGATGTTTCAATCGAGGGTTGCGGGTTCTCTAAGATCAGTTACGGCAGTTTTGCTTATTGACGTGGCCGTTTCAGTAAAAATAAGCCTCGTCGCTGCAAGGAGCTAAATTTGCAGTGCAAAAAGGCACAATCATTCCACAAAACTTTTTGCGTAAATGAAATGATTTTTTTTCAGTTCTTAAGCAATTAGAATTTTAAAAGGATGAAACTTCAAATTCTGTTTGAAAATTTTGTGAATAATCACTCTTGGAAGTCCCAATGAGGCTGCCCTTTCCCGTATTAAAAGTTCTGGATTTTTGCGTAAACTGCCTTCAACCAGTTCAATGTTTTCGGGAGTCCGTATAGATTGACTTGGCCCTGGCCGTGGCTACGAAATACTTAAATATACACTCGGTCCATCACGTACTATTCAGCAAATACTTAACTGTGACAAAATTGTCCATGATCAATGACGTTAGAATCATAACTCTCAAAAAATGTCTCCACAGCGAACGCAAGATGCTCACTCGACCACTGCGACATAGTGGCTGACCAATCCGCACAAACGATAATTCCAACTGCGCCATCCTCCCTCCGCAGCATTTATTACGTTTTGAAAAAATCGTATTTAAAAATATAAATATGCCACCAGACACCCTGTATATACCTCACTAACATTATGTTAAACAAGTAAGAGCGCTTTATTCCGCTGTGCCGAATCTTATATACCCTTCACATTGGTCTTTTAATATACCCAGCCGAGTAATTTTGTACTGCAAAAAATATAATAAAAACATCTTATGCGAGTTTTAAAGTCCATAGAAAACTTTACAAAATTTTAACGTTCGTATGAATAATAGAAATAGATAAGGAACGTTTGAGGTCGACAGTAATGCAAGTTTTTGAAATTATTTATATTAAAAGGTTAATAAAAGTTGCTAATTTTTATGGGATGTTCTAGTCAGCCTGCTCCTCTCCTACCTTTTTTTCCAAAATATATGAATTATTTGATTATTACTTTTTGTAGAATCGAAGTCGGTACCTGTTATAAATTCCGAGATATAGCGTATCGAAAATTTCATAACAATTTTTAATTTGTATTGGATCTACCCCTTTTCCATCTTCCACCCAAAAAACCTCCAAAGCGTAGGTATTGTTCTATAATTACTTTTTGTAGAACATTTGATGTCGATAGCTGTTATAGTTTCCGAGATCTAGCGCATAAAATATTTCACTAAATTTGTGCAATTGTAGAAAATACCACTTCGCCTGATCCTATCTGAAAAAACTTTTTCCATTATTTAGGTTCCCACTTTAGGAGTATCCGTGCCAAGTTTTGTGGCATAAGTGACTATATTTACTGAGATATATAGGGATATATGCACGGATTTTGTCCTGGAAAAAATGGGTTGTTGTGGGTTTTCACTTATATCTCGGTCAATAGTGAACCGATTTTGCTGATTTTAAATAGCAATTGTCTCCAGGATATTTCCAATAGTTTGACACCAATAACTGGTTTGTATCTTTTTATTTGACTTCGGAAACTTGATTTCAACACACGGACAGACGGACATGGCTATATCAACTTCCCTATCTATAAGGATCCAGAATATATATACTTTATGGGGTCGCAAATGGATAATAAAGAAATTACAAACGGAATGACAAACTGATATATACCCTTATCACTATGTGAAGGGTATAATAAATATGTTTTTTTGCCTCCTAGGTAATTATAACTATTTTAATTGAATTGAACTTTTTTGCTGAGTTTTTTTGTTTTAATAAACCGCTAAAATCTAGTTTTTAAATTGTGTGTTTCATTTAAATATTCCTCCCCCAAATGCTTAAGCTGGATCTGCGCCCAAGCCATAGTCAATAGTTTTAGCACAATTCTTTTTAAAAATTATGATATTTTTTTGTTTTAGTTTTAATATAAATAAATTTTATTATTTTCTTAGAGATTTAAGCATATGATTGGATTTAGTTAACAAAGTTAAAAATTATTTAAAAATGTTTTTATTTTATTTAATTTTATTTAAGAGCCAGTGTTATTAATAAGAAAAAAAATCAATCATATATAAACTGTGTTTTACTTAATATAGAAAAAAAATTATTTGAAAGCAAGGAAAGTTATATATTTTTAACTTTTTATACTTTTTATATTTTTAAATTGAAAACATATTTTTTGAGTTTTTGCTTTTTTTTTTTTTGCAACAAAAACATCATGAATATATGGAAATTTAATGCTTATATACAATAAAGATTAAATATCCAACACCGTACTCAAATCAAATCGTTGCCAATTCAGATTCTAAAAAGTCTTTAACCGCATTTATGTCAGTAAATAGCACAGAAACATTGCCAGGGACTTCACTCGGCACATATATTATCACACCACAAAGGCTATTATCTATCACACCGGGACCACCAGAATCTCCCTCATATAATTCTGTAAATGTTAGTCCGTTTGAGCAAAACGCTGTGTAATAGTAAGGGTATGTACCCAAACAAATTTCTCTATCAGCCACATAATCGTATACATATTTGAGGTTATTAAATTCGGAGACCTCCTTACTCCAGCCATACATAGATATATGTTGGCGGTATTCAACGGTTTTATGGCACAAAGGAATTGATTCCATTAAATGACTGTTAAGCATATTTTTTTTGTTTTCAAAACTGCAACGTCATAGCCGTAATTGTCAAAAAAAGGATGTTTTTTTATTTTAGCGACCTTAAATTTGAACATGCTAATGTTTAGGAAAGCACTTCCCGCTTCTACGATAACATCTTTAGCCTTCTTATCCAAAATACAACGAGCCGCAGTGACAACATGAAGATTACTTACTATAGTTCCAGCACAAAAAAATACCCCTTTATTTGTTAGTTGCACTACAAATTTTGAATAGGGAGCCTCGAGAAAATAGCGGCTGTCAAGGCGCGGCCTAATATTCGTCGAAACGAACGAAACTCTAACAAAAAATATAAAGCAGATTATTAACGTTGTAAAAAGTTTTAACTTAAAATTCCAAATCATTTTACGGAGAGAACCTTAAGTAATTTTGAAAATGAACTGCTCTGATTCTAGAGACTGCCTTCCTTTTATAGCTTTTGTTTGAAGTTATTTAAAATTTTTGTTTCAAACATGTATCTGTTTGGTAAACAATATTTATTTATTCAACTCTTTATATATAAAATATTGTCTTCCTTATTTGTTTAATAGTTTGAATCAAGGTTTTTAATATTTTTTTTTCAAATAAATTTCAAGAACAATTGGAACAGTTTGAATTTGTTAAGTAACTATATTTTAAAAAACATTAAAAGTAAATTTTAAAACATTTAAAGATAATAATGTAGAAGAGGCAGTAAATTGATCACCATATGCCGGAAAATTCTGAATAGTTAAAACCATGGTGAAATCAATACCAGGTGGTCTCGTCCGGGAGGAGAATTTTTGACTCCCCTACTTTTTTCTTTTTTCTATATGGAGTTGGACAATTTGATTCAAATTATTACCCCCTCCCCCCTCTTCCTCTTCAAACAAGTGAGTCTGCCATGTTGTAAGGGGTTTCGAACGTGCGTATTTGAATGTATTTCCGGTTAAGGGTTTTTTGCTATTTTAAATATACTAAGGAGCCCTAGTTACTATTCATAGGGTTGATGATGCTGAATTGTCTCTATATTTAGAGAGGATACAGTGCCCTATAATTGTCTACCAAATTGTTTTTGAAATAGGTTTAAAGATCTTAAAATTGAGACAAAGCCCAAAGTTTCTACCAATTAGTCAATGAGTTCAGGCTGCTTTCGGTTTTGTTTGTATAAACTTCTCCTCTATTAATGACTTTTATGTTAGGGGATGCTTAAGGCAAATGCCAAGGTATTTCGCCTCAAGATGTTGAGTTACCATTGTTGCATCAGCATTGAGACCCTTTCCCCTCCTTCCTTTACTGACGCCCCAATAAATTGCTTAAAATTTTACAAGTTCTGGTACCATATAAAAAATATGTATTTTATAGCAACTTGCAATGTATGGCTGTGCGGTCCGTAATATTTTGAGTCGTGAAACAAATTGTACGCAAGCTTTTGAAAACCATTGCCTCAGGCATATATGTTTAATATTTTCGACAGGCACGATATTAATTTTTAGTTTTTGGATATTATTCAATGAAATTTTTGAATTTGGTATTTTCGAAAGCGTGCTAGGACACACAATAAAAAAGCCAGTGAATGAATTAACTTGATAGTGCATTCAATATGATCCCCCAAAATCTACAAGACACAAGCATTTTGTAGACCTTCAAATACTTGGAGACGTCTAATTAAAAACGAGTTGTAGAAGCATGGTGTGTCCTGGAGTGTGATAAAAATAATATCTACAGGTAGAATACAATGGAAACAAACATTTATTGTAGTCATATGGATCTACAGGAAATTAAAGTATCAAACATAATATAAAACTCTTTTGCTGTAGGGTATAATATGGTTGGATCTTACCGCCCGTAATTAACCAACATGTTCAAAAGCCAAGTATTTTATTCAATCTTGAAACAAGTTTTTTTGTTTATTTTTTGTTGTTGTTCCTATTAAAAATTTTTTTTTTTGTTTTGTTTGATTCTTTAAAATATTTTTTTACTTGAAACTTATGTAACTAATAGTGTTAAGAAAAATATATTCGAGGAATTTCTTTGCTAAATATTTGATACACAGCATTGAAGCTCAATAATTGGGATAGTTGAATCATATGTTCCAATTAAAATTTTCAAGTGGAAAATGTTGGTCTTAAAGCAAAATTTAATTTAACAAGCCGTCCGATAACCTAAAATAAGCCACATAGTCTAACCCTTAAATTATAGATGTTGGTGCCTGATATAAATCAATTGTACTGCAGGGTATTATTTAAGTGGTTTGGATGGGTTATAAATTTCCTACATGTTTTAAGGCCAAGTATTTTATTTTGATCATTCAACTAATATTTTGTTGATTAAGTTTTCTTATTTAAAAAGATGTTTGTGGTTTACTTGCCCAAACATTGAAAGCTTGAAACTTTTTTAAATAAAAATGTTAAGAAAAAAATTATAGTGGAATTTCTTGGGTAAACATTTGACTTAAAACAATAAAACCCAAAAAAAGTTTTTATTATTGTTTTTTTACCTTATTTCATATTTAAAATATTAACAATTTTTTCTTTCTGCCCATTATCTAAGATTCTTGTCTGCATGTGGTTGCTACACCTTCGCTTTAGGCAGTGGCAAGCAAAGCAAAAATCGATCTTCTATTTTACGATCAGCTATTTTAATCTCGATTTTTAAAGTCAATTAATGAAATTAATGAAAAATCGATTTTAATTTATATTCGATTTTATTTTAGTGCTGTATTGCAAAATAATTGATATCCTCAAAAATGATTTTTAAATAGATTAGTTAAACTTTTCCCAAAAAAAGGTATTACTGGCCTATTTAAGGATTACAAAAAACCTAATTCATTAATAAATTCAGAAAGCTACGCCTAATATGCAGATACACTTATTCTTATGTACCTATTAGCTTTGATAAAAATAAATAAAAATTAAATAAGTCTGGAAATTTACATACGCAAACACAACAGATATGTAAACTTATTAAATTTTCTTTTTACTGTAATGTGTACTGAACTTTTAATTTCTCTAATATCTATTTGCGACCCCATATAGAGTAAATTTTCTTGGTCCTTATAAAAAGGAAAGTCGATTTAGCGATGTATGTCTGACCGTCTGTTAATGTTATGGTTTGAATCCACTTTTGAAGCCCCTCGATGCTGCACAGACCCATAAGCTGTAACAGCTATCGACTTCAACTGTCCTACAAAAAAACAAGTAAGAGCGCCATATTCGGCTGTGCGGAATCTTATATACGCTTCACATTGACCTTTCGAAATCCCAAACTTTTTTTTATTTTTATCCAATTTTTTACTTATGAAATATTTTTTATTTTTAAATAGGGGTCGGTGTCATTTTTTAACGCTCCACGGGTGACGGGAATATTGTAGGGGCATTTTCATATCATTTTTGTAAATTTTGTATGGAAACCCCCTTAGGGCGTGGAGATAGAGGGTAAGTAAGTTCTAGGAATGTGTTTGGGAGAAGAAACTAATAGGGGTCAGTCGTACACTTAATTGCTCTAAGGCCAACTCTGAAGAAGTTGTGGGCATTTTTACATCATTTTTGTAAATTTTGTATGGCAACCCCCTTAGGGCGTGGAGATAGGGGGTAAGTATACTCTAGGAATACGTTTGGGAGGAAAAACTAATGGGGATCTGTGATACATTTTTTTCCTCTAGGGGCGACTCCGGGGAAGTTTTAGCGGTCTTTACCTTATTTTTTAAAATTTTGTATGGCAACCATGTTAGGGGCTGGAGACAGAGGGTAAGTATGTTCCACAAAAATGTTTGGATGGATAAAATAATTCGGGTCGGTCTTACATTTTACCTTTGTAGGAGAACCCTGGAAGCCGTAGGAGCGATTTTAAAAATGTTTAAATTAAGCTTTGTATGGCAACGCTGTTATATGTATGAACACTTATACTAATAAAATTTTCGTTTTGGGTGTGGTTCAATAATATCAACATGACTGATTCTGTTTTTTTCTTTTTTTGTTATTTTTTTTATTATTAAATACATAAGTATGTTCTTTGTTGTTGTTGTAGACTGAAAAAAAGGAGGTAGTCTTGGTTGTTTGCTTATATCTCGGTCATTTATATGGCGATTTTGCTGAATTTCAATACCAATTTTTTCGCCACTATCTCTGACAATCTGATACCACTTACGGGTCTATGCGATATCGGGGGGCTTCTGAAAGTTGATTTCAACCTTAACACGGACAGACGGACAGACGGACAACGCTATGTCTGCTTCCCTATCTATAAGGATCCAGAATATATATACTTTATGGGGTCCCAAATGGATAATAAAGAAATTACAAACGTAATGACAAATTTATATATACCCTTATCACTTATGTGAAGGGTATAAAAATTGCACAATAAGATCTATACTTTGGAGAAAAAAATTTTGGGAGGGGGGGGGGGGGGGGCGCTGGAAAAGGGATAGTTCCCATTCAAATCAACAGTTTTTATGAAATTTTCGATACGCTATATCTCGGAAACTGTAACAGCTATCGACTTCGAATGTTCTACAAAAAGTAATAATCGAATAATTCAAATATTTTGGAAAAAAAAGTTGGAGAGGAGCAGGGGGACTAGAACATCCCATAAAAATTAACAACCTTTATTAACCTTTTAATACGAATAATGTCGAAAACTTTTATAACCCTCGACCTCTAACTTTCTACATACATCTCTTTCTATTATTCATACGAACGTTAAAAATTGTAAAGTTTTCTTTGGACTTTAGAACTTGCACAAGACCAATGTGAAGGGTATTTAAGATTCAGCACAGCCGAATATAGCACTTCTTCTTTTTTTTTCAATAAGGAAATCATATTTAAAATGCTTTAAGATTTTTTCAGGGAGACAAAACGATTTCTTAATATTTCTTATAGCTTAGGACAGGAGTTTGTTTCATTTAACAAAAATAATGGAAACAAATTACAAAAGCCAACTTCATTATTGGAAACATAGTACATAGATCAAAATGCTGATACTTACCTGTAACTCTTAAACAATAGTTTTCCTATAAAAAGATAAAATTTGCAATACTCACGGTTAAATGTTACTTAAAAGAAAAACATCCTTATTTTAGATCTGATGTTATTGCTTACAATGGATAAAATCAATATTCTTTAATAGAGATATAGCAATTAACAGTAACTCTCAAAATATTCTCAGTATATAAAACAGAAGTTATCAGATATTCGCCAACAGGTAGTAGTATAAGTCTCATCTTATCTTCATCAATAGTTAGATTTTGAAAAATTATATCATGCTGATAACAGAAAGAAAAAAATACGATAAATTTTTCAAAATAACGTATGCATGTACTTGCATACGTTACTTCTAAATAATTTACTTACATTAATCGGACAAGAATGATTCATATTGGTATATGACCGAGCTATATTGTAAAGGATTTTCCAAAACATAAACTTATTGCCATTTTTCATAAAATCACAATAATCCATTGTTGTATTGTAAAGGAAGGGACGGTAACTACTACTTTTACGCATAAGTTGAAAGCGAACCTTTGTGTTATAAAATCAAGAAATCATTATGAGTAGGTATTTTAAGTTATATTATCTTACCGTCATGTTTCTCATCGGTAATTTAAGCATATTTAAATGCAAAAATAACGACACCTGATTGCGTCCAATCACTTTTAAGCGACACTCTTGTGCACGCACAAATTCCTTGTCTTTAATAAAACATTTCAAATTAGTTAATTGTAAAACAAGATTCACTGTTAAAAGGCAACAGTTCAAAATTATAAGCGTTTTAAAAATAAGCGATGCCCTCATGTCTTCATGTAAAGTTAGAAACAGACTTAATATTTGTTTTTGATAAACAAAAGATTATATTAAAAGTAAAACAAATAAAGTTATTATTAAATACAAACAAGGATTATATTAATGGGGGTTTTTAGTGTAACAATTAGAGTACAAGAGTTTCTTAAAAATAGTATTATTTGCCATCCGGTTTTTTACTAACCGGTTTTAACAAGCGTCTATTTTCAGTTTATAACGAAAACAAGTTTTAGTTGTATAGTTTTAAGTTTCTTTCCAGAAAATGTTTTAACAGCTTGAAATGTCTAATGTATTATTCCATCCCCCAAAAATATTATCTTAAGCCCTATTTTTAATTAATCAAGTATTTCAATTAATTAAGAAAGTAATCAAATTAAATTTTTTATTTTGGCCTTTGGGAACTACACAGATAAAGAATACAAGTGAACAGACCATGGAGCGGTACACTTCCCAAGAACGCGAAAAGTTCGTGTCTAACATTTTGCGTAACAATTCGTCTGTGGCGTTGACACAGCGCAAACTCCGTCGCCGATTCCCCGGTCGTCCAGCACCGACTGCACAAACACTGCGTCATTTGGCCACCAGGGACCAAACGAGACGCTGCCAAGTGTGTGCGGCCCTGGAGCACCCGTTCTGTCGAGAATATCGCCGCTGTTGGCGAGAATGTCGAGCTGTCGCCAGAAACATCGACCAGACGGCGTGCCTCGCAATTAGCCATCAGCCGGTTATCCCGAAGGCAAATTTTGTTCAAAAACCAGCGCATGCTCTTGCCCTAAGTCCAATCCGTGCATAAGCAGCTGCCTGTCAACCGCCAAATGCGTGTAACCTACGACCAAGCCATTCTAAATCTTTTCGCGGAAGTGGACGATTTTTCAACCAAAATTATAATCAGCGATGAGGCCTATTTCCACCTCAGCGGTTAAGTAAACTAGAAAAACTGTCATTTCTGGGGCACTGGAAATCCACGAGTAATGCACGAACAGCCATTACACACACTCAAAGTAACTGCATGCGGTGCTGTTTCCGCTGTAGGAGTCATCGGGCCATTTTTTTCGAGGACGCCACTGGTCAAACGACAAGAGTGAACGGTGGGCGCTAAAGGGCCATGTTAGCCGAGTTTTTTTTTGCCGAAATTGAACGGAGGGTATGTGCTTGTCACAGAATAGGATGGAGCAACGGCACACACTGTTCAAGCCACAACCGATGTTCTGAAGGCGGCATTCCCGGGTCGCCTCATCTCTTGTTTGGGCGTCTTACATTGGCCCGCAACATCGCCTAATTTAACCGTTCCAGACTTTGTTTGGGGTCTTAAAGTCCCATGTTTACGTAGACAGGTCCAAAACCCTGGAAGCCCTTAAAAAGCATCATTCGACACAATTGCGAGAATCTGTCTCCCGAAGTGATGAAAAATATCATTAAACAAGCCCGTATAGCAATAAATTGTGACGGCGCTGATTTAGCCGATATCATTCTCTGGACTTGACCAATAAAATTCTAAAGGTTCAAGTAGACATAATCAAAAAACAGATTTGAAGTAGTTCATTTAGAAAAAAATGGTGGTCAAACAACATCGGATGACTTCTATTGACCCACCTTGTATTTAAATATATATATTTTTGAAAAATTTCACTTCGCATGCATAAAACTTTCTTAAAAAAAATATAAAACGATTAGTATTCAATACTTTTTAAACAAAATTTTACTAAAATGATATGCTAATACTTGAATAAAATTTTTTGCTTTTAGTCGCTTATTCAGTTTGCCTCTTTTTATGGGATAACCTGTTTAATATGCTAAAATTAATTTTTTTAATTTGTATGTAATTGAGGAAAAAAACAATAATTAAAAATTAAAAATAAATTTAAAATACATTAATTTGTTTTGTAATTATTGAAATTTGATAAACCACCGAGATTAAATCAGGTATTGGCTATCGTCTAATTTGTGGTAACGTCAAAAATAATATCACTATTTTTAAGGGAAATCATATTACAATAATAAGGTTCAGATGGTCAATTCCATTTAGAACAGCTTAAAGTAGGGAAAAATCACTTTCTTAAAAATTACGTCTAAAAGAGAACACAAATTATCAAATTCTAAACTAATTTTTTTCCATATCACTTCTATTTATTTAGCAAAAGACAAAATTGATTAAATATTTAATATTCATCTCTTCTATTTTTGAGTTTTAATGAAAATGTAACAACCGTCATAGATATCTTCCTAAAGTAAAAAAAGTTTTTATAAAAAAAAGTATCAAATGTTATTAAAAATATGAAAATAATGGTCAAATAACAATAAGGTTGTAGAATTCAGAAAATCTTTATTAAGCCTTTTTTAGTTTTTTCTTTTTTTATATAGAGTTTGACATACTAACGTTTGGAATTGTTGCTTCTTTAACCGGGAAGGTATCAAACTCTACATATATAAACAAGTAAGAGCGCTATATTTTTCTATGCCAAATCTTCTATATCCTTTATACTGGCCTTTCGAAACGCCAAGCTGTTATTTTTATCCATTTTTTTTATTTGGGAAATTTTTATAAATTTAAATAAGGGACCGACATTTAAATCCTCTTAGTGTGACTAGGGAAGTTGTAGGAGTTTTTACCAAATTTTTTTTAAATTTTGTTTGTTAACCCCCTTAGAGGATGGACATAGGGGGTAAGTACGCTCTAGAAAAATATTTTCAAGAAAAAAATGGGTTGGGATCAGTCCCAAATTTAACCTATCCACGGGCACCCAGAAAGCTGTAGGGGGAATTTATTACAATTTTACCAAACCCCCCTTGGGTGATGGAGATATGTAGTAGATAAGAATATTCTTGAAATATATTTGGGAGGGGAAACTATTGAAGGTCAGTCGTACACTTTATTTCTCTATGTCCAATTTTGGGGAAGTTATGGGCGTTTTTAAATAATTTTTGTAAATTTTATGTGGCAACCTCTTAGGTGATGAAGATAGTGGGTAAGTATATTTCAGGAATGTGTTTGGGAGGGAAATTTAATAGTGGTCGGTCGTACACTTTATTTTTCTAAGGCTGACTTAGGGGAAGTATGGCCGTTTTTACATCATTTTTGTAAAATTTTATGGCGACCCTTTTGAGTAATGGTGATAGGTGGCAAATATATTCCAGAAATATGTTTGGGAGGGAAATTTAATGGTGGGTGGTCATACACTTTATTTCTATAAGACTGACTCAGGGTAAATATGGCCTTTTTTGCATTATTTTTATAAATTTTTATGGCAACCCCTTTAAGTGATGGTGATAGGGAGTGATTATATTCCAGAAATATGTTTGGGCGATGAATTTAATGGGGGTCGTTCGAACACTTTCTTCCTCTAATGACGACTTTGGGGGCCGTTTTTACATCATTTTTGTAAGTTTTATTAATGGCAACCCCCTAAGGCGAAGGTGGTAGGGGGGAAGTACATTCTAGGAATATGTTTGGAAGTGGAATATAATGGGGTCGTACTCTTTATTTCTCTAGGGCCGAGTCTGGGGAAGTTATGGCCCTTTTAGCAAAATTTTTATGGCAACCCACTTAGCCGAAGGAGATAGGGGGTAAGTATATTTCATGAATATGTTTGAGAGGGGAAACATATGGGGGCCTGTGATACATTTTGTTCCAAAAAAAAAACAGCACGAATAACAACCTTACTTACATTTGCAATTAACAAAATCCCCTCGGTTAATTGTACTTTACATGTCGTGGTGTTCAAGTTTGTTGCATTTACCCACAACAATTATATTTTTTTTATTTTGAATCTTTTTTTTTTTTAATTTTTGCATTTGAAGATCTCTATTTTTTACGGCTGGCTACCAATATATAAAAGAATTTTTTTTTGTTAGAAAATTATGGTCCTTATTAGCAATTTCATCAAGAATATAAAGAAAAGTTTGGTTTTAAGGACTCAGACACGGATTTTCAGGAGTTAATCAAGGAGATAGGGAGCTGGGAATGGTTTAATCGACTCAAACGATTACTATTGTTAAACTAACGAGCAAATGCATAAACTTTAATCAGTTTTATAAACGGTTGAAATATAGACGCGGTTTTTTTATACTAATATTTTATACTATACTCTGAAAAAAAAATCCAGAAACCTGACGCACAGATTTTTTCCAAAAATGAAAACCACTATAATTTTAAAAATTTCCTTTATGAGTCGCATGTTTGTAGCCGGTAAAGAGTTCAAAAATATTAAAGCCTCTTTCCCTACCACTTTTCCGGTATAAATTGATAAAACCTTAGTATGTATAAGTTTTTTAAAAACTTTTTATGAAAATAACTCGACAGCGAGTTGCAAAAAAAATGCAGTCAAATACGTTGATAAAGATTCGGTTTCTTTCAAAAGCTTAAGATAAAATGCAACTAATAAATAAAACATCAATAGCTTAAGAAATGTCATTGCTAATTGCCTCAGATACATAAATTTAAAAATCTTTTATGGCAATATATGTATTAACAGTTACTTTTAAACTATCGTTAGTATACAAGGCAGACACTACTAGATATTCGCCAACAGGAAGCAGTATCAATCTCATACTATTTTCATTTACGGTTATATTATTAAAAATAAAGTCATGCTGATAACAAAAAAATAAAAGACAAAATTATAACAGTACGATAATGCAAAGCTACATATTGTTACCTTAATATAAAAAGGCCCTAACTTGTATTTTTAGGTCAAGATTTTTTTTGCCTATTGTATGTATGAGCAGATTATTTATCCAAATAAATGAAAATATGGGCTTATAAAAATATATGAGTTAGGACCTTTCTATATTAATGTGTATGTAAAAAAAATATTCCACTTACATTTATCGGACAAGAATGATTGACATTGGTATATGGCCGGGCTATATTGTAAAAAAGTTTCCAAAACATATATTTATTGCCATTTTTCATAAAATCACAAAAATCCATTGTTGTATTATAAAGGAAGGGTCGGTATGTGCGACTTTTGCGCATAAGTTGAAATCGAACCTTTGTGTTAAAAAAAAAGGTTTTATTTATTTAAGCATATTGTAAAATATATTCTTACTGTAATAGTTGTTAAGGGTAATTTCAGCATATTCAAATGCATAAAGAACGACACCGTATTACGTCTAATCACTTTTAAACGACATTGTTGCACATGAACAAATTCCTTGTCTTCGACAAGACATTCCAAATTAGTGAATTTGATAATAACATTCACTGTTAAATGGTAAAAATTGAAAAGTATAAAAAGCTTTAGAATCAGCGATGCCCTCATGTCTTTCTGTAAGGTTATCAGCAGACTTATTATTTATTTATTTATTTATTGGTAAACAAGAAATGAAATTAAGAATACAACGTTTATCTAGACTTATTATTAAAAAAATATTAATATCATGTTAATGAGGTGTGTTAGTAAAATAATTACTTTGTTAGAGTTAAAAACAAGTAATTAAATAACCGGGTTTCCCCAAGCGGTTTCGTATAGTTCTTCAGAAAAAATACAGACTGTTCTATCATGTATCAAAAATCTGACCTTACAGGTTTGTGCCCCAATGTTAAAGACCAACAGCCACCTTTAACTAATCAGAATGTTTTTGCCAGTTCGACTACCTTACTGTTTATGTAAAAAAATTAATAAATTAAATTACTAGTTATTTTCTTTCTTGCATTATTTTTGTAATTAATTAAAGATTTTTTTATTTTTCATTATTTTAAAATTAAACAAACTTTCTTTACAAAAAATATGGAAATTAGTTCCAATTAAAAAATTACAATACTAATTAAAAATTTAATTTATTTCCTTTAGTAAACAATTTTGTAAATGCAATTAACACTTTAATAGTACTTTAATAAACATTTTTTTCAATTAAAAATTTTATTTTAACAATTGAAAATTTAATTAAAATTGTCTTTAATACAAATTTTTGATTTTTAGTTTGGTTTAATTTCATATAATTTCCTTTTTTTAGAAGAAATTATCATTTTCCGTTAATGTTGAAAGAAACTTTAATTTCGAAAAAAGCAGATTTCGCTACCGATACTAGCCGAGTAGAAAATGGAAAAAAGCATGGTGTATATGAAAAGTAAACTTCGTCCTAACTTACAAAGTAAAAATGAAAGAAAACAGTCATGCCGCACAGTGCTGTGTCCCATAGACAAAAATACAATAAAAAAAAATGTTTTATATTGTAGATAAAAATATATAGGTCGACAGATAACAATAATTTTTAAATAAATTTTAAAAAATTTTTTCGATTTAGCTCTTTTTGGTGGCGCTAGGGGGCGCCAAAGTCAAAGAATTTGAAGTAAAAATGGCTAAACAAATACCCGCGTCTTACATGCTTCAGGAAAACAGTTGTAAAAAAATTATTTTTTGGACTATGAGATTGAAATTTTTTTCTGTATTAAATAACTATATTTGCAACCAACTGTCAAAAAAATTTTTTGTGATTTCTTTTTTTATAAGTATTTCTTATTGCTTTGAAAAATGCTTATTATTCACTTAAGCTCTAAAAATTTTTTAACTTTGATGGAAAATTAAAAAAAAAAGAAAAATATGGTCTATGGGTTTTTTTCTGTTTTCAAAAATTTATACTGTTTTCTAAAAACTACAAGAAAAAAAATTTTAAAAATTTAACCGGAACTTTAAAAAATTTTTTTTTTTTTAAATGGCTATTTTCGTGATTTTTTTCTCAAATTTCGACAGTTTTCTAAGGTTTAAAAGAAAACAAACTACAAATACTAAAAAATATAAATTTAAATTAATATTGTTTAATAAAAAAACCGCAAAATAGTAAAATTTTTGCGTTTCTATGTATTTTACGCTATAAAATGACACTAAAACCCCAAATTACCCTAAAACCCCAAATTACCTCGGTTTTTTATTGTTTTAAAAAAATTATTGTAAAAATTTAATTTTTTGAACTAGGAAATTCAAATTGTTTCTTGTAATAGCTAACTATATTCAAAACCAACTGTGCAAAAATTTTCATTATATTATTTTGCTATACATAGTTTTTGTTGCTTTGAAAAATGCTTATTATTCACTTAAGCTCCAAAAATTTTTTAACTTTGATGGAAAATTAAAAAAAAAAGAAAAATATGGTCTATGGGTTTTTTTCTGTTTTCAAAAATTCATACTGTTTTCTAATAACTACAAGAAAAAAAATTTTAAAAATTTAACCGGAACTTTAAAAAAATTTTTTTTTTAAAAATGGCTATTTTCGTGATTTTTTCTCAAATTTCGACAGTTTTCTGGAGCTAAAACTATAAGAAAAACTTACAATATAATAACATATAAAACCAAATTAATACCATAAGATTATAATAATTAACGAAATAAATTAAAAAAATAAGTATAAAATTGTGTTTGCCTCTTTTTGACGCTCAAGATGCTGCTAAATTAACAGATTGACGTTGGTGTTTCATTGTTTACCTCCCACCACTGCTGCTAACTTTTTTTCCCAAAAATATAGCTAAGTTAGTATAAAAAATCGCTAGAAGTAAGCTAAATTTTTAAAATATTAGCTATGAACTGCCAAAAAATTTTTTTTTCCAGGTCTGTTGTGACTACTTATAACAAAAACTAGATCAAAATATGACAAAAATTTAATGTTTTTCATAAATCTTATAAAACTTTGCATCACAACAAACTAATACAGCAATTGAAAATCGCTAGATTTGAATCCCAGAGTTAGTAATAAAATGTTCCCTTGAGGAACTACATTTTGCAGTGGAAAATTTAAAACGGGAATCTCATTCTGTTTTGCAAAGCCTAATGTCGAATTCAAAATGCTTGCCAGCAACAAAAGCTTTGGCGCTATATATGAATTTAGATTTGACCGAAAGAAAATATAGTGTGCTACGTAATACAATAAATGAAATACACCCAAATTGTTTTCCGTCTCTGTATGCATTACAAACTAAGAAAAAAAATTTATTCCGTCTATTGTGGTATCTGAAAATGAATTTCAGGGTGCTTGTCTGAAGAAGCATTGGAAGCCAACCACAAAATCGTGAGAAAAGCAAGACTGTCCCATACGAGGAAAACGTCACGAAAATACACTCATAATGATTTAATACTATTTAATACCATCTTTAGATCCGTTTTTGACTTCAAAAAGGAATCCAAAGACCAAAAAAAATCCATTATTTGCAGAAATTGATATATATGTATATACTTAAGGGAAAATGCTAATGAGCCAGTTGAAGACGACGAGACAAATCTTTCATTGAGTGGCAATATTTTTTGGGAAGATTCTAATACTGAAGAAGATTTATTGTAAAATAAAATATACATATATAATTTATTAAAAAAAAAAATTATTATTAAAAAACGCACTTATACGTATTTTATATTAAATTTAATTTAGAAAGATTGTCATTTTGTACTTTCACGTTGTCGTCAAAATCATAATATAGAAGATTTTTAGCCAATTTAATTTTTATTTTCTATTTTTTTAAATCAATTTTAATGCAATTTGGCACTAACATTTGTTTGACACATAATAATAACCATACCACCCAATTTAATGAGAATCGGCTAACTTTTGTAACAGTCTTAGCATTTTTGCAAAAAAGGATTTATGGCAGGACCTAGAGTCCTTGCGTCAATCCCAATAAAAATTATCGCACAAGTTACTAGCACGGGATGCAAATAATCTACGGACTATTGTAACTTTCTGTGCAGTTATGTAGTCAAAATTTAAAATTTCGTCCTTTCTATATATGGGCAGTAGGCGTGTCCTTTGCCCGATTTTTTAAAAAAATTTAATTTTTCTTAATTGAAGTGTTTTATACTACTGTACCAAATTTCAAAGCTCTAGGACCACTCCTTCTATTTTTGTCCCATCACTATATGGGATCAAAGCACTGTGTGCCGTATCCCTTTCTCTGTTACATGTAAGTTAAAAAGGTGATGTTTACAACCAAATACACTACTACCGTTCAAAGAGTACCGATGATGAAATTGCGTAGCTGATTTCGAAAATGCATTCTACTCGGCTAGTATCGGTAGCAAAATCTGTTTTTTTCGAAATTAAAGTTTTTTTTTTGAACATTAACGGAAAATAATAATTTCTTCTAATAAAAAGAAATTATATAAACTTAAGCCAAACTAAAAATCAAAAATTTAATTGAAATTCTATAAGAATATTAACTATTAATATTAGTTCAAAAAAAATACAAATATGAATTATATTAAAAAAACCTTTTGTTTAAAAATTTTTTTTTAATATTTTTTAATATTTTTTATATATGTATTTGCTTATTTTCATTTATTTTATTTATTTAGATAAATATTAAATTTACAAATACAAAAAACGTTATTAACCATTAGAACTCTTAACAACGACTCAAACCAGAGACCTTATAACTGCAAGACGCAGGCTTTATCCACTCAACCAACAATACATCCTGTTTTTTAAGGCGGTAACATTATTACTTACCTACACATTACAAAATTCACCTCACATGGAATAAACTCAACTCAGCAAGCATTAGCAAAGCAAAACAGGAAAGAAGATATGACCAAACAGAAGGGAAAAAATTATTAAAAACTGACCCAAAAAAATAAACAACGAAAATAAAATACAACACAACAAAAGAAAAGAAAATAAATAAATATAGATCTTAATATTTACGTTCAAAGAAGGTGAATCAAAACAAAACTTTAATTAAACAAGGAAAAAAGTAGTGCGGGAACACTAAACAAGAACACTACTCTATCGCACTTCAAAAGAAAGCGAATATATAAGAGTTAAAAATTATCAAATGCGGAAAAATTAAACCAAACCTTTATAATGGTTAATAATCTGTTTTAAAATGAAAAAGAACTTTAAATTCTATTTCAATCAAATGTCTATCAATATCAAAATATTAATCCAAACCTCTACTATTTCAAAAACAAATCACTGAGCCGTGCGGCAAGCAAATAGTCTCCCGACAATATGCCGAGAGAATATTTGTTCAAGTAAGCCATAATAAAATTTAAGCCCGAGATCGTTTGGAAAGCGAATTTCCATTTGGAATTTTATTTCAAAAAAATTATTTTATAAATTTATAGGGTTTGTTGTTGGTTAAGTTTGTTTATAAATAATATTTTCAATATTTTGATACAGAATTTAATACTTTACTTATTTAAATTTGAACCCAAAAAAAATGTGTTTGATTAAAATAAAAATATTTTGCAGTTTTTTAAAAGATGACGCAGATTTTTAAAAAGATTTTTAATACAAAATATCTAATTTGTCATGATACTGCCTACACAAATTCTGGCAAGAAAGCTTGGCACCTTCTGGTTGCAAGGCTGATACTCTAACCGCTAGACCAACCTGGCATTGTATTGTTAAAGCTTAAATTCTTATTTATGTAAGCGTTCACATTTGTCGTTTATTTTTGTTTATTCAACTTGGCATGTATTGCAATTAACAAAAATTGTAAAGTACAAAAGCGTTAAACTACAAAATTACTTAGCAAAATTTTTGATTTTTTTTAAGAATCTGCAAAGAAGCGTTACGGTTTAAAAATTTTTAAATATTTAATTGTTGCAATTAAGTTTTTAATTAAAACGGTGAATTTTTTTAGTTAATGCTTAAATTAATAATGGAATGCAAAAAAGTTTTTCCATGTGGTTGATTTTTGTAATGAAAATTTCTATTGAAGAATAATTCTGCAAAAGTTATTTTTCCGACACTTACCAAATAGAATGCATTTTCGCAGTTTCTCGTCAATACTCTGTTTTCGGTAGGCACTAAGCGTTGGTAGTTAATATTTTTCGTTTTACAAATGGTTTATTGAAACCATATTACAGTAAGTTTATTTTTGTATTCATTTATAGTTATTTAACTATTTACAGGTATTATGTTTGAATATTAATTTTGCAGAAGTAATTGCTATTTCATGTGGTAAAAGCCTTTTTAAAATAATGAAGATCGCCAAAAATGTTTAAGGCTTTATTCTCGGAAATAACGCTATGCGTTAGTAGGACTTTTTTTAAGAAATGCTAAACGGTGTGGTTAACATTTTTGAAGCCATTTTAAATAGTTTAAACAAAATGTATAATTTTATTCGATTATTGGGTTTGCTGGTATTTGCAGTATCATCTGCTTCCAGAAGAATATACTTAACTACTCTATTTGATTTTTATGTAATTAACGTGAAACTAAATAACCTACAAGTTAAAAAGTTATGGTCATGTCCGACCATATTACACTCTACACCACAATTTATTCTATGTTAAATGCGATCGTATGCACAAAGTGCATCAAGTTAAGGAGGCTTTTGTGAATGGGCCGTACCTTCCGATCAGTAATGATCGCGTATCAAAAACCTACGTAAATATATTACTTTTATTATGAAAGTGTGTGATTTGGCACGTGACACTTGTAACGCGACATAACTTTCCATTCCTCTTGAATTCTTTATCACTCGTTTATTTTTAAAATGAATATAATATTAATTTTTATTTAATTTTATATATTAAAGCTTATATATTTTTGTATATTTTTGAATTCCACCATAATATAAACAAAGTAAGTTAAGATATCGCTATTTTAGCTACCTTTAATTTTATGTTTATCGTATGTAAGATAATGAAATAATTTAAAGGACAGAAATACTTGATTTCCTACAAAAGTTTTCCCTTTTTACTTCTCTTTTGTTTTATCGATAATTTTAAGAATTTCTAAACTGTGGCTGCTCATCTACGGTTGTACCCATTTGAACAACGCAAATCCCTGGCTAACAAAATTTCTATTTTCTGTTTTATTATAACCAAAGTTTTTTTTATTAAGTACTCTAACACTATCGGCATTCTTTTCTTTTTACAAATTTGCCAAATTTTAATATTAAATTGTTTTGAATTTAAATTTAACCCCGAAATCACATCAAAAATGCAACTAAAATATAGAACGCGACACAGTTTTCCAAGAAAAATAATTTACTTAATGTAATCATTTTAATAAATAATTTTTGTTTCTGTAATATATATAAAAGTTTTTGGTTAGAAAAATATTTTTAGTCATATTATCACAGCTACCACGGCTTAATAATAAGAAACGGGGTTTGAGGAAAACGAACGCGACATTTACAAATGAAAAAAGAGAAAATTACCGTTAAGTTCTAGAGTTTTTTTTTTAAATATTGTAACAAAAGGCTTTAATTTAAGTTATTGTTACTAATCAAATTTGTTCCTATATTTCGATGAATTTTTTGATCATCTTCGGGGGAGAATTTTGAAAAAAGGAAATAAATAAAACTTGGTCCTTTAAAGTTTAAGTCTTTAATTATTCAAAGTTGCTTAAAATAATTGCATTTTAACTAATAAATAGATGAAACTTAATCGTTACTAAGCACAAATGTGTCTCAACACAATAGGTTCAATAAAAAAAGAAACATTTTCTTAGTCTCGTTAAAAAAGTTTCAAAATTTACACAAGTATGCATGGTTGGACGGACGGATGGACAAAATTAAATCGACCCAGAAAGTGAAAACATGTAATGTTAGCATAACTTAGAATATAATTGAAATAATTTAAAAACTTTTTTTGCTTTAATTTTCAAATTCATTCTGAGCTAAACGGTAAGGATGAGGGTGGGTTTTAGGCTATTTTTTTCGGGCGTCACAAACATCTGCACGAATGCATTATACCACTACCACGTATGAGGCGTGGGTATAATTTTACATATTTTTAAATAATTTATACACTTGTTTTACGCAAATTTTTAAATTTAGTAAACATCAGATCATCAAATCATGTAATCAAATCAAATAAGAGGAATCCAATTACACTAACAAGGCTTGGTAATGTAATATTTCAACCTAAACAATTTTCTGGTTGAACGCTTACAATGCTTTGAAAGTTTTTTTTTAAATAAATATTTATTTTGTTATTGAATACTCAGTCCGGTTTTGTTAGTTTGTTAGCCAACAAAGCTTAATTCATATTACCCCAGTCAGCCCCAGACTAAAATTTTAGTTCTCTTACAGGGTGGCTGATGAAATCTGCTACCAATAAAAGCAAATACCTTTTTGATGAGACGTCACACATGTGTCACCGAGGTCGGAGGCCATTCGAGCTTAGTTATTTTCAAAGTTTCATACATACATATGTAGTAATTCAAATGGCCTCCCCTCTACCCTCGGTGACACATGTGCGACAACTTATCAAAAAGGGTTTTTTTTGTAGCAGCTTTCTTCAACCACCCTGTATTTACAGTTTAAAAGTGACTTGGCTCAATCAAATGACTTGGTATACAAAAAGGACTAATAATTATTTTGCTGAGACTTAGCCCCTTAACCCAGTAAAATTTTTTTAATTATTTTAAGTAAATTTCTTTCAGAAACATTTTGTAATTTATTAAACCTCTTAAGCTATTTTAGCTTTTAAATAAATAAAGAATAAAGCTTTATTCGGCTCATACATATGTACATACATACATATGTATGTAAGTATGTTTTCAAGAAAATTTTTTGTAAAAAACAAGATGCAGGAAACATACATAAAGCCAAACACATGTCAAGAAACACATATTTAGGAAAATTTATCACGTTTTAACCATAATTACGAATCAAAATACGTGACAAGAGTAGTAAACAAATAAATGAATACAACTCAGCTGAGAGAAACACATACACAATCGCAAAATAAATAAATTTATGGCACAAATGTGCGTGTGTGAGTGAATGCGTTTAACTGTAACCAAATGTTGATGATGATGAAAATTAACAGTTTTAATAAAAAAAAAACGCATAGAATATATATGACCTATGTATGCATAGGAATTAACATAAAAATAAATGTTTTTCCTACTCAAAAAGTTAAATGACAGAGAGTGTTAGAAAGAGGGAAGGACAGCGGGATAGCAGAAATGTGTTTGACTTTATACATTTTTGCACATACATATACATACGTATATAAATGTATGCCCTATAAAAAAAATCATTTATTGTATTACAAGAATTTATTGTAGTTTAATATTGTATTCCACAATAAAGTAAAGAAACACGTTTATATTTGCCTAAAAATATGCTACAATTTTTATAGCAAATTTTATTAAAGCCATATGCATAACAAAGTTCATGCATTAGCCATAAATATTTCTATTTCTGTTATAAGATTTTTATGAATATTAGTCTGGACTAATAAATATGTCGGTAAGTCTGAAAGTGGCTTCATTATAATTTGTGATTTTAATGTTGATTTAATAGACAAAAACAGGAATAATGAGTGTCATACTTACCAAATAATGAGCAGAAAATAAAAACAAAAATTAATTGAGATATTAAAGCTAAAATATTATATTAAAGAGAAATGGAAAAACCATACGCTTTTGAACCAAAATTTATAAAAAAAACCAGTCAGATAAAGTTTTTTAAATTCGATAAATAAATTTAAAAAAGAGTGGGCTGTAGGCTGTGTCGAATGTAACATACCCTTTAAATTAAAAAAAGAATTTAAATTAAAAAAAAGGATTATTTAAGAGAAAGTAGTCATTTTGAGTCTACTATTTCGGTCTTTATAGGACCAGCTTTTTACTAGACGCACAAATAATAATTGCTGGCTTACAAATGTTGAAAATACCAAAGAGTGAGGCCACTTTGGAAGGTACTAAAGCCATTAAAGTTTTCAATTTTTCAGGCATCATAAAAGTTAAAAAACTTAGAAAGTTTCTAGGATTCACACCCAACTCGTTACCTGACCTCCATTAAGAAAGTGTACACAACGCCAATTGCAGTAGCTTCCCGACCGTTTTTATCACTGAATCCTAACAAGACGGAACTAGTTCTCTTTACTACGAAATATAAGACTGCGGCTTTTAGGAGGTCAAGAACTATGCTGGTAGAGTTTAAACTGTTATGTCATGCTAAGTATCTTGGGGTCATGCTTGACAGTAAGCTTTCTTGGAGGAAGAATACTCAGGAAAGTTCCTTTATGCGTTCGAAATATGCGAAAAACTCATAGGAAAGAGGCAAGAAACTTGATAAACAAAATGGTTGCAAAATCTATTCTGGCATTACTTTTGTCATGAGGAGTACATCTCGAGCAGCACGAGGCGTCATACTGCACAAGGTACATGGGAATGGCAGCTAGAACTTTGGTCAGACTAGATGAGTCCGGGCTAAGAAACTTTCTTAATACTGGTGACACAAAGGTGTTTTTGGGAGACTGGTCTTGACGATCTTAGAATAGTCCGGTAGTCTGGGAAGGACTTAATGGTTACGGGAATCAGTTTTGAGAGAAAAGCAAAGAAAATATGTAATTTCCAAAAGCAATTGTTTTTTGGGATTTAATTACCCTTATGATGGTTTAGAGTTTTTACTAAGGGATCTTTGTGGGAATAGGACCGAAGCCGGGGCTTGTATTATTGGAAAGAACAACAGCTTATTCTACAGACTATCTGATAATATTAAAGGTAATGTATCCCCTAGGGTCTTGAAGGCGCATCAATTAGGTCTAGGCTGATAAAGAGCTGCAGAAAGACCCTTGGTAAGCGCCACATTCCAAACTGTCAGTTTTGTTGGCTTCGTGGAGACATTGCTATGCAATTGGCAATGAAGTTGCTGACGAGATTGCTCGCAGTGATTTAGATCTGGATGCGAAAAATAAAAAAAAAGCTGCAAAACCATCAATTGGTCACCATTATGGAGAAATTAAAACGTGGATGCTTAACAGACGATTTTAAGTAGGGAAACAGAAGTGACTGCAGCTCTAGGTTACTCATGGTCTTAGAAAGAATGGTCGTCAAAAGCAAATTAAACACGGTCCGGCTAGGGCTATGACAAGCAAATGGGATTGCAGAACTTCAGATCATTGCAGAATGTGTGAGAACAAGAAAGAGTTAGATACAATAAGACATGTTGTCTGTTACTGCGAAAGATTGCAGAAATGGTTATATAAAGGAGTTCACTATAAACTAGCTGATATTTCGCAGTATTAACTGGAAAATATCATTTGGTTTATCATGGGAGTTAGGTAGCCTGGAGAGAGGGGAAGTTTTCATATGGGTATTTGAAAACCCAATGTTAAACCATATTCCTACCAACAAAGCAGAATTCAGAAATAAGTAGATGCAGCAACGTTAAATTTATTGCGAAAGACAGGGCATGTCAATGGAATATTCCGCGAACGAAAGGGAACCCTATAAGAAGGCCTTACCAGTACGAAAGAAAAAATTTTGAATAAAGTTTGGAAAAATGCAGCCGTGATGCCATCATCGTCTTTTGGCAAGATACCTTAAGACTAAAAAGGCAAAGTAAAAGACTTGGTCAACACAGCAATAAGAAAGCACGTCCTCGATATAAGGGCTAGTCTTGCAAGAAAAGAAAATAAATTTAGTGGTGGAAGGCATAAATAAGGACTCTATAGCCCGTTTGACCAACTCGAAGGGTATGACGATCTTCATTTCAAAGACCGCCTTCATTAAGATAAGCAGAAATGGCTATTGGCAAGAGTAAGAATCCCAATACTCCAACCGACGACATGGAAAGGAAAAACAAGAAAATGAAATGCGATCGGCAAACTAAGTGAAAGAGTGAATAACGACACTAATAGCACCAGCTCCGTTTAGGACCGCTTTCTGGCAGACCATTCTTTACTAAGGGGCTAGATATCTCGCTTGCCTTAGAGACAGGAGTACAGTATGTGGATAGACTTATGATACAATGTAAAACGCTGTGAAAAAGGGAAACATATAAGATGGTATTCTCTCGCCCTTTTTGTGGAATAGGCTAGTTAAGGTTGAATAGAAAAGTGAAGGCCTCCAGTACAGTGGGACATACACCTAAGCCAGTAATTGGATTGTTGTGCGCCCCTAGCAAGGAAAAATTATCTCTGGAAAAAGTTCATAGAAATTCAGTAATATGGACGAATTCTTTTAGCACTTTCCTTTCTTCATTGGTCTAATGCAATACAAAGTCTACTCAGGAATTTGACTAATGGGGGGGCTTTGACCAGTCGGCTACGCAAAAGATGTGGTGGGAAAAGGAGCCAAAGAAGCTTTGTAGGCTTACCATATCCGACTAAATATGAATTCTGAAAAGAGTTAGATTTTCCTCGTTTCTTCGACAAGACGGTTGTGATATAAAAGATAATCCAATTTTTGAGAGAGGAGATCAAAGGCTTACAGAGGATGGGCACAATGCAGAAGGACCATTGGTTTTAAATAGAACTTAGTTTAAAATTGACACACTGGCTATACAGAAGCGCAATTATATCAGAACTTATATACGCTGTGGTCGTACATGGACATTAATGGGCATGTTGCCTCTGCATAAGCGTAGCAATCAGTACTACTCCGACGATTGCTTTAGAGACGAGGTTTAGTATCCAACCTATTGAAATTCATGTATGCTCTGCTCGGCACTTGTGGCAAAACCCATACAGGCAACGGGGGAATAAAATTGAGCCTTAGCACCAAAGTAGGAAATGCAAACTGTACTCTACTTATACCGAATCCTGAAAAAAACCCAAAAGGTTGTATTCTTATACGGATGGTTCTAGGGCGCAGTAAAGAACGGAACTAATCGTTCTTGTTAAAAATCCAAAGATTGATATCTTCTTTCACCTTCCAGACCACAATGATTTCCTTCTAGTGATGGTTTGAACAATGGCAGAATATCTGTCCTCGATCAAGAAGATCCAACGAATGTGAAGTTTTGTACAGATAGCCAGGGATTGATAAAAATAAATATAGTATGTCCGGAAACACTTAATTCAGGACGTTGTTGCAAAGCAAAAATATGGTTAACAATTGCTTGGAATATGGTCAGCTTCACATTATATCAATGCCTGGGCATTGTAGGGTTGTTGGTAATGAACGGGAAAATAATCTGGGGACAATGGCAAGAAAAAAAGCGATAAGTTTTTCAAAGGAGCCCAAAATCTTGCTTTGGAATAGGTGCTTAGTAAAAAAGTGGGCATTAACTGACCGCAGGGAGCTCTGTAACAACAAGAAAGTATGCAGAATTCCAAGAATACTCTAAAGCGACGCCAGTGAGGATAGGGCTAGGGTCATTCTGAAACTTGGGGAGTGTGAATTGAGCACGATGATGAGTGTGTTAATGGGCCACTCAAACCTCTTAGCCCACTTCTTTTGAATAAGAGTGCTGCAGAAAAGACGTCAAATGAGTAAAGCACTTTTTGTGCCAATACTCGGCATTTAAATAAGCCAAGTTCCAATGTAAAACCTGATATTAAGCAAGATGAATTCACTTTCAAGTGTAGTAGTTCATCCGCATCACTCAATTTTTGTGGACTTCTTCTATTTACAGAAATGCATAACAATTCTGTTCCAAGTTTTAGTATTTGTTTTTGAAAGCCCTAAACCTTTCACACTTTGCTTAGTTCGTTCAAAAAGTTTAAACTTTTATTATTCGCTTTATAAAATTATCATACGAATTGACTCTTGTATGTTTAAAATAAACTTTTGAATCAAACATTTTCTTACCCACTACGAAAAAAGAACACCACTCAATCACTGGACAAGAACCTCTTTCCTGTTATTTATTTACATGATTAAACTAAATGATAGTTTTTCTTTGTTTTTTTTTTTAAACTTATGCATTTTTGACATATTATACTTATGTATATGTGCGTAAAGACAAACTCATCAAAATTCTTAACTGAAGAAAAGTTTGAAAGAAATAAAGACTCATACAGGGATAATAGTTTGAACATAAAATATACCTCAAAATGATATGAAAGAATATTAAAAAACTGATGGAAGAAAAACTATGTTCTTCAACTAAAAAAGTGATGCAAATGATAAATGTTTCCCCAATGGCATGCAATTTTATGCATTACACTTGTCGTATCATGAATTATAGCGCTACAACGCACACACAGACATTTATATATTTAAAAAAGCTCGTGTGGTGTAAGCACTTTCGTGTCTCTTTTGCAGTGGCATTTGAATTCTTAAGATTATGAGCAACAACTGCAGTAGTAAAAGTGGTTATGTTCTTAGTTTTTTTTACATATATTAACTAGTTGTTGTAAGTGGTCGAATGGGCAAGTAAGCAATAGAAAGCCCCAAAATATGTACTCTTTTAAGGGAAAGTTTGAAGGGATTGGAGGCTCTTCTTAAATAGAAGAACAGTTTTTAAATAAATAATGGGTTTTCCGAATTTCAGATTGCTCTTTTGCATTTCTGTGACTCTATAATATTATGTCTTTTACAAGTATATATCGTTAGCCAAAACGCAAACCTACATAACTATTTTTCTCAAAATTTTACAAAAAAAGTAAAAAATTTTCTAAATTACAAGGGAAGTGCTTGTAAATTCTTTCTTTTTTTGTTTAAGTTTCATGGAAGTAATTTTATGCGAAATACCGTCACGTAAGGCATGACCGTATATCCACCTGGGTCTCAATGTGTTCTTGTAATCATGGTACAGGTCGAATTTTTGAATGTATATTTGAAAGACTGCCAGACGAATTTTCTCCAACTCGTTTTCTATACAATTAAGACGACAGGAATATCTGGCAATTTACGTCCCATAATGTCGAAGTCGTCGCCGTATGCATGTGGTTTTTGTAGAAACTGTTGAAGAGATCGCACGATGGGCTATTACTTTGTTTGAAGCTTTGCTGAATGTTGAGCGGTTGGAAACGTTTTTTCTCAAAGATAACTGATGATCTTGTACCTGCCAGCTATGCTCTATTCAGATTCAAAAGGTTATCATTATCTTTCAACAAATTCCCATGTTAGTGTTAACATTTCTCTTTTCTTCTATCGAAAAAGACTTTACTTCTTTTCTGCAGGTACCTCTCCGGTGCACTAAATGTTGCTGCCATCTGCAGAGTTTCCTGGCATGCTTCATTTTTCTCTGCAGTTGATTTTTCTTTTGTTTGTGTATTTGTGTTTTTTTTGTGTTTAAATGTCGGCTAAATTTTTTTCTGTGCGGTGATTGGCGCATAGCTTACAAGCGCGTTGGTTTCCTGGCTGCGAAAACATAATGATCCGAGTCGATACTTGCTTTATGGATCATTCACACATTTTACATGCTGAAGGAATGCCGCGCATCTGCATTTTGTGTATCGCTATGCTGGAAGTTGGTGCAACTTTTTGCCACATTTCGAGCTGCGACAAAGGGGATCAGTGTCATGCTGTTATTAGTTTTATGTTCGTGGATACTGAACTTTACTTCTTTAGGCTCAAAGATATTCTCCCTTCCTAATTTTGCGCTGAAATTGCCTAGAATGATGTTTACGTAATGGCCGTGGCAGCGATCATAAACCTCTTTTAGACTTTTAAAGAAAGTATCAATGATGATGTCAGCCTTCTCCTCCGAACTCACGCCCGAGTTCATGCCTGATTAGATGACAGCCATAGTACATATTATAGGGTGACACTCTGTCAATTCCATCGCACCTTTTGGCTTGCAGTAATGCTAGACTTGTACTTGTTCAGTACTTCTGCTATCTGGACCTGCCCTAAGGTGATTCATAAGTCTTGGTTCTTTAACCGTTTTTGGTGGTTGTCAATATCAGGGGACTGTTTCTATTGTTTCATTTTTTCATGGAAAATCCTTTTTTCGGAGAGGGATTACAAATTCACAGCTGTGGTTCATTTTTTAGAGATCATATTAGAACTACGGCACATGTAAGTTAACTTCTCCAGCGGGTGTTGAGACAGCTATGCAGATGGTACTTTGGGCAGGTATTCAGTCTTCTTGAGGTAAATGATGACTAAGGCTGGTACTAGGCATCGACATATTGAAGCCGATCAGAGCCGGTGCTTGGTATGCAATACATCCTAAGCCCTTCATTCGTCACTAGAGCCGTCAACTTACCTTCCTTTATCTTATATGAGTTTACCTAAGAATGTTTGAGATGTCCCGTTGACCCAGCAGTCTCTCTTCTGCTATTTTGAGGATTCCACTATGTTTTCAATTTCGCAACATCATTATATCATATCATAAAATATGACCGATCATCTTTCACTTCGTTGTTGTTATTTGAAACGAATTAAACCCTATCCTGTTCTTTTGGACCAATTAATGAACACATCTAGTGCATGCAGATTGCTCGTCAAGGTTTTTTATAACTCAAAACCGTAGAGAAGTAAGTATAGATTGTAAATTTGAAAAAAAAACGTGACGTTTAGTTTTCAAATAGGTTTGAGTGAAACTCCATACTTTCTGGAGGGGTTCCGAAATCTTTTTCTTTTCAAACACTTTGCCTCACCTCAAAGGGATGCAATGCCGCCTAAAAACTTAAAGAATTAAACCTTTTTAAGCATGATATTAGCTTCTTTGAGTTTTGAGGTGTTAGTTGTAGAACCGAGGTCTTAAGGATGTTTGGCGGGCGTTTATATTTCCTTAATTTTTCCAATGAATTCAAAAAGTTATGAACAACCAGTTATGTTTAGTCTTCGAGTTTCCTCTCTTTTTTTAAGTTGCCTGTTGTATAATCTTGTGTAGGTTTAACAGCACATCCCTAAGGTACTACTGTGTTTACTCTAAAACTCTTACAAAGCAGTGTTTTAAGCGAGGCTTTGCATGTGAATAAGGCTTTTGTAGAATGCATTTAAAATTCAAAAATTTATCAAAAGGCCTTGTGGAGATAAGGCACCGAACGTTAATTAAAAGTCAAAAAGACAATTTAATTTGGGTCTTTAGAACTATGCAAAAGAGACATTAGGTCAACGGACAGCTACTGTTGGAAAAGGTTTACTTACAAGAAGGCAAACTGCAAGCTTGTCACAAGAGAGAAAAATCAAAAAACACTTTTCTAGAGATAACGGCCAGGGCTGCAGAAAACCGTATTTTATATAACTTGAAAATGTTTTTAAAAAAATATAAAGTTGACATGAGCATTTGAAGGGTATGAAAATCCAAAAATGAAAGCTGGCTAAGGAAAATAACAAACAGAAAACTTACACAAAGGACACGCAGCCGAAAAAGGCAAAAAATCACCTGGAGAAAACTGTACAAAACTAATTTAGAAGGACCTTCTTAAACTCTGCAAATGTTGGAAAAATAAAATATAACTTACCTTTTGAACAAAGAAAAAAAGGCACAAAAGCCTTCTACTCTCCAGGTTCAACTACGTATTATTACCAAATGGCCAAATCCTCATGGATGGCATGTATTTTTATGTTTGAAGAAAAAATGCCGTTTAACTGTTCCAGATAATGCAAATAAATCGAACATTTTAAACGCGTTTTTCCCGGAATGAATTTTTGGAATTAAGACTTTGCTTAAGCAAATGAGCGATATGCCGCTTATATAGCCTACAAAGATGATGTGGAAAAAGCATATGTCAAGAAGAATGTAACGACAACTACCCTGCGGTTTCTCAAATTTATTTGAGACATAAACGGCAACACGAGCGGTACTATAGCTGTTTTGGCCTTGTATAATTTTTAGATTTAATGTATCAAGATTTTGTCAACAAAATGTGAAAAGAGCCCTCAGTATGCCGTTCTTGACTTCTCATGGTTAAAGTTGTTCTAAAGACGTGGCCAATTGGGTCACTGCGCCAATTTACATAAACTTTTTATTTATGCGAATGTATTCATGCATTTTATGCACATTTATTGAAGCACTTAAAACATGCAACTTGATCCTTCAATAACAAAGAAATATAACAACCAAATTAATAACACAGATTAGGTAAAGAGCGGGCGAAGAGTATAATAAAACAGCAATAAAACCAATCACTTTATAACCCTATTAGTTAACAAACATACAACAACTGCAATAGAAGGACAAAAAATAAAAAATGTTTGATGTTCAAGTTTATTTTTATATGCAAAGACTAGACAGACATACAACCAGACGAGCATTTTTGGAATGATAAATATTCTTGATGAACTCCATGGTAAATAAGTATGTATGTAAGTGAAATACCAAAATAGTATGACGTGCATGTGCATGTCTTTTGTAGTTTTGGTATAGTAGAAAATTAAATTCAATTGTATATGACAAGTTAATCCCATTTTCTTTAAAATGCGTACAAATCAATCTTTATATTTTACCCATGTGGTGGTGTGTGTGTGTTAGAAATGTTTGAAATATTTACAAAACATTCATGTGTGTGTATAAAATACATGCATTAGAGTTGTATAACATAATGTTGGTTTTTTGTCTCTTCAACAAGCTTCAGTTGTACTTTGAAATCGCATCAGGATATTTTACAAATTTTATTGATGCTTTAGTTGCTGCTGCTGCTTCCTTTGCTTCTAGACTTCTATTAGATTTTGAAAATGTTTTTGAATGTAAAATACATATGAACGCAAGGACTTTTTTATCTTTTTATGCTTCATCTTTTATGCATTACATTTACTTTTATTGTAATGTACTTATGTATGTATCTATCAACTTATGTATGTACATACATATGTGCTTACTTGTGTGCTTCTCAACTGCGATGGTGGAGGTTTAAAGGGGCATGCATTGAATTATTGATGTTTTTGTGGTTGATTGTAAAACAGAGATGATATTTTTATGCGTTTGTGGTGGTTGTATTTAAGTATAAGATGATGTCATGAATTTATTTATATAAATATGTTTTGTTTTTGACTTAACAAAATAAAAAAAGTCGAGAAGTTGAAAATATGTATGAATGTCTTTGAAGAATTAAAGAAAATTTTGACAATTTTTAAGGCATTTTGAAAATGTTTCACAAAGATGCAAGTTCAATTTTTTAACACAGGGTGTCTGGTGGAAAAATTTATGTTTTTAAATACGATTATTTCGAAAATAGATAAATAGTACAGAGTGAGAGTGGGGCCGTTACAATTATTAATTGTGCGGATTTGTCAGTCAGAATGTCTCGGTTTTCGAAGGACCATCGAGCGTTCGCGTTCTTAAAGTAATGATTCTTAGCTTATTGCTCGTCGACAATTTTGTTCAAAGTTCAGTATTTGGCGAACACATGATGGACCGAGTGTAAATTAAATTCGTTCTTGGGTAAACTGCTTCGCAACTGCTTCGGCTATGAATTTCCCAAGGCCGCAGTCGATCTTTAAGGAGTCCCGAAAACGTTAAACTTTTACCCTGTTTACGGAGAGACCATCCTCACTGGGACTTTCAAGAGCGATTATTCATGAAAATTTAAAAAAGGGTCTGAAATCCTATCCTTTTAAAACTCAAATTGTTCAAGGACTGAAAAAAGGTGACTGTGATTTATGCAAAAATTTTTGTAAAACGATTTTGGAGCGTTTTTGCACTGTAAGGCCCATTTTTTGGAGAACCGAGGCTCATTTTCATTTAAACGGCCACGTCAATAAGCAAAATTGTCTCCACTGCTCTTCAAGAAACTGTAGCCCTTGATTAAAAAATCAAAAACCAATTGCGTTGCCCCAGGGTAACTACTTGGTGTGCCTTATCCATGCAAAAGGTAATTGAAATATTTTTGTTCGAAAACTCTCGAGGCCTGGCGATGAATACCAGCGCTGAAAAATATCAAAGCATGATTTCCGAATTAGTTTTGCCAAACCGGTGAGCTCATCCATATTACTCTTCACACGTGGTGTTAGCAGGATGTGGCGACTGTACACACAGCCAGAGCTTCGATGAATTTTCTTCGGGAAAATTTTCCCAAAAAACTGGTCAGTCACTTTGCGGACATCCCATGGCCACTGGGGTAACCCGATCTAACTCCAATGTTTTTTTTAATGGGGCTTATAACAACAATCTCTTGTGGCTTTAAAAGAAAATATTCGTCGAGAAATCAGCTCAATTGAACCAAGTTTAAAGCAGCGTGTGGCGCAGAACACAAGGCTCCATTTTGAACACTGAGTTCAACTCGACGTAAGATATCTGGATGAAGTACTCTTTACAAAAAAAAAACTTCTCATTTCCAGGTGTGTTTGGAAGTAGTTGAATAGGGAAACTGGCTACGGCTGGAGACCCTAGGATCTAGAATAAGATCCCGTCAAAGTAGTAGCAAATAATGAGAAGTCCGGCATTGGCATGTTAAAGCATGTGCGTGACTCGGTCCTGACTGGCGGTGAGAAGATTATGAAGCATTGATGATGGTGGAGTAATTGATTTGTCTAAATCAGAAAAGATCCTTCTAACAGAGCTGGGTGTTGCATTCGTTGGGTGCGACATGATTATCATAATCTGTCTTGCTTAAGGTTGGGTGCTGTTTCACAAGCGTGTGGAGAAATGTATTGTCGGCGCGGATCTGTTTTGATTATGAAGAAGCAAGATCAAAACTAGAAACGCAATTCGGGATAAGATAGCCCAACTCCTCACCAAGAGGTATGTTGTGGCTAAACAGAGTCATGACAGAGAATTGCTACCTGGGTGGCTGGGTAGGCCATTCTGGGGGCGTTTGTGGATGCTTTGTATCCTCCAGTGTTGAGAGCACCGTGAGTTTTTGCCAGCATGGCAGGCACCACGTAAAACCCTTAACGTCCTTATTTCCATTCTGTCGTTCACTGCTCTTAATAAAACTTTGTGTCACTTATTATGTCTTGTATTTAAGTTTGAATATATTTATCTGCCTCCAGACACCCTGTACCTGCAAACAATAAAATTTGATAAAGTTTTCTATTTCAAAAACTAGAATATCTATTTACCTTAAGACCTGACACAAAATATTTTTATTATAATATTTGCGGTACAAAAACAACAGATTGCTGGGTATACAAAAAGTTCAATGTAAAAGTTATTTTAGATTCGGCATAGTCGAATATAGCGTACTTATTTGTTTTTAATAAGTTGTGTTAAGACTTATTTAACTTTTGATTTTTGCATTGCATTTTGCGTAATTAAATTTTGGTTTAAATTTATCTAATAAACACTTTCCCAAAAAAAAAATATTTTTCTTATAATTTCTTTAAGCAAGTGTGTGTTCAAGATTGTCTAATGTGTATATTAGGAGCATTCCATGAAAAAACGGAAATCTGAACAATATTACAAACATTGACTTTTTTTATATTTTTGCATCTACATAGAGAGATTAAGTTCTCATCTCAAAAAATTGACATTCATCGTGACGAGTAGATCACTATTTTCATAAATACCGTTATTTGTTTGAGAGTATAAAGAATCTAGCTTTTCTTTTTCATTTTACACCATTTTTTGAGAGGTCGCTTCTAATACTTTTTTTCACATTAGAACTAATATTCTTTTCTGTGTTAAAGGGAGTGGTGAGCAGTATTAAACTGTATAATATTAATTGTTGTAAAGTGCTTTGTTCCCGAGAAAATAATTACAATGCAAAGGTAAAATTCTATGTCCCACACGTGACGCCGTTTTCCTTTTTTTATTAATAACTGTAAGGCAAGTCAACTAAACAAATTGATTTTTGTTGTTTACAGCTAACTTTTGGTGGTCTAAAAGCTGACAAAAAAATTTGCACTTAAGCACTTAGCAAATAGTTTTTCTTTCGTGATAAAAAGTGTCCCACACGTGACGCCAAGAATTAACATATCTGAAATCTTTCAATCTTTCTGCCATCTACAAACTATATTTGTAATTTACTGCACTACATTTGTGGCTTATCCAAATATGACTAAAATACAACCTTCCACCAGTACTGAACATATCCGGAAACTTCGCGGAAAGCGTAAGAAAGATGATCCAACCTTTAGCCCTAGCTGATATAGAAGAATACGTGAGCTTTATAAGCGAAAAAGAGAAAGTATTTCAGAAATCGATTTAAAAACTTTGCAAGTTAAGGAAAAATGTAAAAAAAGCCTGCAAAGGGCCTAATAAAGAAATCGATGTCAAAATATTGACAGACCTTCTGTTAGTACCAAAACCTTCTTAAAAGTCCAAACAAACTTTATCGAAAGCTATTTAAAAGGCTTTAAAAGCCCTTCCTCAATTGCCAAGCAAAAAAAAGCGATAACAACCAAATAAGCGCCTAAATTGAATATTGCTCCAGCCGAAAGTTCAAGCTTGGACATGTCAAATGTAAACTCGTAATACGAGGATGTGAAAGCCTTTTATTACCGTCCAGATATAGTAAAAACTTGTCCAGGCGCAAATGCTTTGGTTGTGGTTTGGGGAAGTGGAATTAAAGAAAGGCGTTGGAAGAATTATTTAACTATGTATCTACGGGAAGCTTTCTGCATTTTTACGGAATTTAATCCTAATATAGAAATAAAATTTAAACTTTGTAGTCTTAGACCTTAAGATGTGCTTCCCATAAAAAACACTCCTTCAGATCAGTGCAAATTTATAACACATGAAGACAAACAAAACTACTGTAACGACTGGTTGCTGAAAAATTTATGTGATCTTTATTTAGATTTTAAGTGCTGGAAAAATTAATGTGACTTTTTTCTGATAATAAAAAACTATTACTGTCCATAGACTTAAGCATAAGTCTGCATATGGAAAGAAGGGGAAAAATTCAGATAATAAATTACGTTTGACAACCCATTAAACAAGTTAAGTTGAACTGAAAGACAAACTGAATTCAGTTCATATTGTGATGAAACATGTTAATTTAAAAAAAATCCAAGGCGATGAAAAAAAAAAAAAACTTAATGAAGGTGTACGTATCCTTCAAATTGATTTTGCAATGCCTTTCGCTTGTGAATACCAGAATAAAGTTCAAAGCGCACTATGGTCGCGAACGAGTGTTCTGTTGTTTAAGCTGCAACTTTTTACAAAGTAAATTTTCAAGCATAGAGTAATTGCGGGTAATGTGGTATACCTATATGTTTTTTAGATTGCCACACTTTTAATTTCGTGACGATTTTACTCATATATCGACTTTTGCTGATGATACCGCCTTTCTCAGTATTCATAAAGACCCTAAAGAGGCCTCGAAACAACTGCAGCATCACGTATCCCAAGTAGAAAAATGGGCAAAATTATGGGGTATTAAAATAAACGAACAAAAATGCACCCACGTTACATTTACGTTACGCAAGGAAACGTGCCCCCCAATTTTTATTAACAACCATACGGTGCATCAACGTATTGAAACAAAATATCTTGGCATTCACTTAGATCGCCGCCTCACATGGAAGCTCCACATAGATGAAAAGTTGTCACAATTGAAACTTAAAACAGCCCAAATCCATTGGCTAATTGGTAGAAACTCTGTGTTACGTCCTTATTGTAAACTTCTGCTCTGCAACTCAATTTTTAAACCAATTTGGTGCTACGGGATTCAAGTATGGGGCACTGCTTCCGCCTTTAACATAGAAAAGATTCAACGCCGTCAAAACAAAATTCTAAGAATAATAACTGGTGCTCCTTGGCATGTTAAGAGCAGCAACATCCAAGGAACTAGAAGTTCCACAAGTAAAATGCGAAATCCTTAACTATGTGGACAAGTACTTTAATAAGCTGGAAAATCATCCCAATCCGCTAGCTCGAAACATCTTGCAACATAGCGGACACGCCGTTTAAGGAAAAACTTGTGTTTTTCCACCAGCAAAAAAAGTCGATCACACACCAAAACGATTTCTTGCAACTGACTCCCAAAATTACTTGCAAATATTAATTAAAGTATTGCTTTATTAATTTTCTGAGAGCAGCAATATATTTAGCCTGTTTTTGTTATTTTTATATTATTAGCTTAAGAAAAAACTTACAATACCACAATACCAGTCTATACAACGTTACCCGCACTTACTCCACCTTATGTGCTCGGATGCGAATTTTAAAGACAAAAATTAATTTTTTTATTTTTTAAATAAGCTTTTCGATTTAGTAAATACAAAAAATGAAGATTTACCTTTAGTGGAAATAGTTTGGAGCAATGGCTCGACATCAGAATTGAAAAACCGCTATATGGTAAAATTAATATCAATGCTGAGCGCAAAGTACGCAAAGCAATTTTTTGCAAATATTTTGCTACAACTAATGGAAAGGCTATTATACCCTTGGAATCGGCGAAAATATAAGGAGATTGGTATGAGAGAGAATGATAAGCCAAAGCAAACATTTTGTCATTTAGTCAGCTAAATTTTTTGCTTATTTGGCTTCTTAATTAGTTTCAAAAACCCAGGTAATTTATGTGCTATCCTCAAAAATCTGAGAAAAAATTTAATCTGAATCACCATGCCATTAGAGGAATTTCAAACTTTTATTTCATCAAGGCCAATCAAAATATTGTGGACTGCAAAGTTATAGCTTATCTATAGACAAAACTGCAATTAACTTTCGATTTTTGTGTATTTTATAAAAATAATTTCAACTGTGTCCCTTACGTGACGCCATTTGTCCCTTACGTGACGAAATAAAAAAGTTAATTTTTACCTATAAATATTTTTTTTATTAAACATTTATTACCATCATAAGAAAGCGTGGTTGTTAGTTGTAATTTCTTTCTTAGACATCTTTTCTCTATGTGCAACTGATTCGCTGAAATTTGGATTTAAACACTACAATTTTAAATGTTGGTTGACTCAGGCTGTCCCACACGTGACGAAGTTTGTTCAATTTTTTCTTTAATATTTTCTGAATTATTAAAAACAAGTTCGATGTAAGATTGAAGACTACCACGCAGTTTAATTAATAAAAGAAAAAAAATTGAATTCTGAATTACCAATTAGAAGTTGTATGTAAAATAAGTGCTAAAAAATAGTTGAATTTGTCCAACACGTGACGGTGGAATGCCCCATTAGGTTGGGCAGTTATGCAAAATTTCTAACATAAAGAAAATGTATATAATTTTTTTATTTAAAAAAAATATTTATTTAATTAAAAATTATTTGTTTTAATTTTTTATTTAAAAAAAAATTTTGTTTTAAAAATCTTGTGTAAAACTAAAAATAAATTTTAAAATTCTTGCTTACTAAGCGAACCACCCTAATATTTACTACAATCAAAAAACCCCATTTAATTTGTTTTAAATAGATACTTTAATGTTTGAGAGAAATATTTACTAAAAGCTAAACAATTAATAGAACAATAAGCAGAATTTAAACTAATATTTACTTTTACCAGCAAAACGTGACCAAAACATGATAAAAATTATTTTCTTAAAATGCTCTCAGACAAAACAACACGAATAAATAAATAACGATGAGAAAAACAAGCGATATTGAAAGTAATTAAAAACTTAAATGCCAAATACTAATGTCAAAAGAAATAAGTATAAATGCAGCAAAATTAAATAAATAGAAATTTAATTGTTGCAGCGTCAGCAAATAAAGGTCTGAAGTCAATGACCGTTCGTTCGCTCGAGCGGTGCTGGTTAATTGGTTTTAAAAACACAACGACAAGTGTTAAAGCAAAACAAAAAAATTTTTTTTTTATAAAAACAAGTATTAAATAACAATGAAATTGTTAATTTTATTTTTAATGGTTTTGGCTTGTGGTATGTATGAGACGGCAAAATTTATTAAATTAAAAAAGGGTAAAAGTTATATATTAATAAATTTTAAAAAACAGGGTGATCAAAATTAACATAAAAGTAATTCTTTTTTAAAGTGTACCTTAAGAGGAATTTTTTTTGAAAAATTATAATTTTAAAACATAAAAAAACCATTTTAACCAGTTTTTACTTAAGTTAATTAAAATTTTTCTTTACAGCCCAAGCCTTTTTCCCCAAACTTGTTTTAGAGTTGGACGAAGAAGAAGACGAAGATTTTATTCAAATTCCCAAACTTAATTTGTTTCCCAAACCCTTTTTCTTCGATAAGTTCTTAAAGAAAAAGGAAAAAAAGGAGGAAAAAATCGAAAAAGTATTGGATAAACTTGAAGATAAAAAAGATAAATTTGAAGCCAAATTGTTGGGCTTGCTGGATGACAAGGGTAAAGCGAAAATTGTTTATGATAAATTGGCGAAATTTCAACCACCTTGCCCCTGCAATCCACACGATGATTGTGTTTATATTACTTAAGTTATATTGTTTCTAGTCTTTCTATAGCTTAAACTAAAATAAATGTAATTTTTATTTATTAAATTAAGGAAAAAAATATTTTTTTGTAGAGTTTCTGTAAACAGTTACAGCTTCAAAAACTATTAAAAAAAAGAAATTTCTTTGTTTGGAAGGTACCAGGTAGTTTAATACGATTATCTTGTTATACCCACACCAAATACGTGACAAGGGTTTTTTACCTTTTTTACGGAAACAAGTAGCCGCTTGTAAGCGAGTAGTATTGGAAACAGAAATTTTTTTCCAAAAAACTTGTTTTTTTTGTTCGAGTTGTCCCGAAATTCATGGCTCAAAATTCCAAATGTGGTGACAAAAATCAGTCAGTAGCTTGTTACCACGCATTTGCAACATAAGTAAAATAAAATTTTAAAGCCTTTAATGCAAAAATGTTCTTCAAGGTTAATCCCGTAATCCTTTTTTAATATATATTTACAATTTTTATTACTAAGGCTTTTACCAAAAGGCCATTTTTATGTGGTTTAAAATAATTGTATTTTTAAGCTTTGGCGAGAACGTTTGGCGACAGATTCTTATACTCGTGTCGCATGTTGTCTTTGAGAGCTTCCAGGGTCTCAAGTTTGTTAGCGTAAACACGTGACTTCAAAAAACCCAAAAAAAGTCTTGAACGTTTAAGTCAGGCAATCTTGCGAGCCATTGTAAATCCACAAAACGAGAGATGAGGCGACGCGGGAACGTCCCCTTCAGAATATCGGTTTTGGCTCGCGCAGTGTATACCGTTGCCCCGTCCTGTTAAAACCACATGTCCTCCAGTACTAATTAGTTCAATTGCGGCAGAAAAAACTCTGCTTACGTGGCCCTAAAGCACGCACTGTCCACTGTTGTCGTTTGACCATTGGTTTCCTCGAAAAAAAAACGATCCGATGACTCCTTCAGCGTAAACAGTGCACTCCGCGGTCTCTTTGAGCTCTTCCTGCATCACTCGTTAATGTTTAGGTGCTCCAGAAGTGATAGTTTTGCTTGTTTAGGTACATGCTGAAGTGGAAATGAGCCTCATCGCTCATTATCGTCCACTTCGGCTTCGAGAATGAGGATGGCTTGGGCTTAGGTTACACGCGTTTGGCAGTCAACAGGCAGCAGCTGATACACGAACTGGCCTTTGTACGGGAACATGCGCAGGTCTTTGACCAAAATTCGCCTAAGGGACGGCCGGCTGATGGCTAGTTGCGAGGCACGGCATCTGGTAGATGTTTCCGGTGACAGCTCGACATCCTCGCCAACAGCGTCGATATTCTCGGCAGAACAGGCGCTCCAGGGTCGGTCACTTTTGGCAGCGTCTCGTATGGTTCCATACTTTTCAAGGTTGCAGTCGGTGCCGGACGACCGGGAAATCGGGGAAGGAACTCTCGCTGCGCCAACATCTTAGAAAAATTGTTACGCAAAAACATAGACACGACATGTGTATTAAAGTAATGCATGAAATTTTGAAATTAATTGAATCCATGTGCAAAATCTTATCAAAAAGTTTTTTTTTTGGTAAAAGCTATCAATAACTACCCTGTACATACATATGTATATGTATTTCCTATATTTAAAAAAATTTACAAACATATATAATATTTGTAAATATAATAAAACTTTTGATAGAACATGGGGCGTCTAAAAATTCTCTCCACTTTGCTCGATTAAAAGCCACGACCTTGGCATGGTTCAAAGTAAGGTTTGGGGAAAATATCACCTTTTTTATAATTCGAATGCAGGTAATTCGAGCCTACCAGGATTTCTATGGTACTGTGGCTTTCAGTCCAGTACCTTTCTTGCAGTTTTATTAGGAAGCCTTCTTAAAATATGTCTAAACCATGAGTTTTTAATTGTACGAACTTTATACTCTAATGGCTTGCAGTTCGCCAACATAAGCAGTAGTTGGTTGGTTACCCAGTATTCTGCAAGAACTTACTATAGAAGGTTTGTAGCTACCAAAACGAAGTATTCGTTATACTACAACTGATGTAATAATAAGTAAGTAAATAAAATGTTTGATGTCTAAATTTTAATTAAATATTTAGGGTATTCACAAAGTAGTCATAAAATCATGTGTCTTAAAAGAATAAAACAAAAATACTACTGTTATGAGCATCCGCTCATAATTAAATGTACTATTTTAAATTTGAATCAGCTTGTGGAGAAAAAAGAAAAATAAATAATTTCAAAAATATTTTAAAATTAATGACTGCGTCTTGTTAACTACCCAGCAAAAACTTGGTGGCGATTAGTCATTGCCAAACAACTTACTTTTCAATGACTATTACATACCGTCTGCATTATTTAGAAGTTGTTAGATAATGAGCTACTTCTTATCAAAAATTTGGGCAGATAGTTTCAGTGTGACAATTTCTTAACTTATTATAACTAAATATTTTAAGCCAGTTTTAAACAAAACATCAAAGAAAAAAACTTTAAATGCAACAATGAGTAACTGGGGTCCCCAGGAAAAGGTTATTTTAATGCCAGCAAAGCGAGCATGGCAAGTACTTATTTAACTCCCTCTTTGTAAGCGAACATGGTAAGTACTTGCCTTCAATGTCATCGCCATGTTAAAGTAATGAGTTAAAATGCCAATTAGTAAGAGTTTTTTGGATTTTAACTCATTACAAAGCAATGTTAGTTTTTGCTGGGTATATCAACGGCTTCACTAAAGAGTTTTGGCCGCCCGGCTAAGGTTTCTAATGTTTATGACAAAACAGTTCAAAAAGTCCTTTTATTATAGAACTTATTTCTTTTAAGCACAACAACAAATTTTTTAAACTATTGTAAAATATATAGACAATATGACTTGATAGCATACCGTTTGAATACACCAATTGTGTTAGTTTTAATAAATATATTTTTGAAAGGTTTCTGAATAAAAAGTCAGTTATTTAAAGTAGATATTTAAGTTGACTTTACATAAAAAATTTTTTTAATTGTATTTTGGCAAATTACAAATTTTCATGCTCTTGTTCTTCTTCAACTAATTTTTCGTTCGTTTAAGTCATTTTATTCATATACTTGCAAAGTTTTAAGTAAAATTGCATTTTTGATTTTTTTTTGGAATTTATTTTGGTTTTTAGTTTCTTTTTTAAAACATAAAGCTTTGCTTACAAAATGTATCAAGCTTATCAAAAGTATGGCAATGTTGTTAAGAGAATTTATTTTTGAAAGTGAGAGCATAAGAAAAATCGCTGTCAGAATAAAATAGATTCTAGTTTATAGCGGCATTCAGCAGCGTAATTTCAAGTCAAATATTATAGAAAAAGCCTCGAGCCTTAGATCTGTTTTATCATTCTTAATAAACAGAATAATTTTACGAAGTTTTTAATTTTAAAAACTATAACAGTTATCGATGGTAATCCTACCACACCTTGCTTGTTCTGACTTACTAAGATAAAAATAAAAAAAAATCGCTCCACATATGCTGAGGTAAATTGATCAATTATTTATTTATTCGTTTTGCTTTTTTTTCCAAAAGTGTGTGTGCCTTTTGTATACGCACATGTAAAAATTATTTGGGGTGGTAAGGAGTTTAAGTGATATTGATTGAATTGCAAATTGATTGACATTTGACAGCCGAAATTGATTAACATAAAGTTACGAATACAAACGACCAACTATAAAACAGAATCAGCAGACGTAACATTAAGATTAGCTTTCCAAAAAATGCATGAAGTAATCAGTTTGTATATTTATACAAATGCACTAGGGGGTTGATTTTTTCCCATGTCAAAATAATATTGGTTAAATTGTTACATATTTACAAGCACTCAATATGAAGTCAAACGCATTATCTCTTTTTAAAAATGCTAATCAAAAGCTGTTCCCGAATCTACTACTTGTAAAATTTAAGTGATATATTTAGCGTTTTAACATTTTTAAAAATCTAAACATACATAAAAATAACTTTCACGAATATATATGTATATTATAAATGTATTTAGAATTTTCTAATTGCATAGATTTGTTTCACATCTTCATTTCGGTCTGAATGAGGGTTATGATGTCCACTTAAGGTGGCTTTATATGGTAATACAAAGTATTTAGATTATAAAAAATCAAAATATTTTTTGAAATTTTCTTTTTGTTTAAGAATAAAACAAAAGTCGGTTCAATGTTTTTTTGGTAACTGCAGGTGGTTTAAGTTCGACAATATTAAAAAAACAATATGAAAAACTTATGCGTTTATTTTGGTTGTTTGTGCTTTGTTTTTTAAAATGTCCACCACCTTTGTTACATATTGTTTATTCTCATTACACCTCTGATGTGATGAGAATACGTACGTAATTTTCTAAAATGGTTTAGAAAATAAACATTTACCGAACCCTTGTCAAATTTTGTATCCTTATTCTTTTCTACTCAATACATTATGCTCTTTACATAATAAGATTTTTTGACATATCGTAATACATGTACTACCTTGTAAAGGCGATTTTAATAAAAAAATAATTTTTGAGTCTATAACTGTTTGAAAAATATGACATAGAAATTGTTTTAATGTCATGGAAATTGTTTTCAGGTAATATAAACGTACTAATATTTAATTTAATTCTTACAATTTTACAAAATTCAAAAAACTTAGATGCAACTGTTTAAATATTTGACATAAAACTGCTTTACTGCCCAACAACGCCCATTTTTTCTTTGAAAACTATTTCTAAAGTCTATGTGATAAAAATACCAACAATGAGTTTAGTTTGGGTTGCCTTTAAATTTCGGCACTCCCTATTTTTCATCTTGAAATTTATACGTTAGACGTTTTCAATACGTATGCAAAGTAACTATAGAAAATTTTTGTGGGTGTGGTTCCACCTTCTTTGTTTGTTTGGAAACTTTGATGTTAAATACCCTGTGTATGCGTACAAATTAAAGAAATGGTGCAGTTAGGGTATCCGCATAAAGAGTTTAATTTTTTAAGGGCGTGGCACCTCCCATTTTTAAGCTTTTAAAAATTTTTACCATGGAAGCGGTTCATATGCTGAAAAATTTGTATAAAAGTCAGCAGAAGAAAAGTACCTTTGCTAGGATTTTAGTTTTTGGGGGCGTGACCCCGCGCGCCTTGAGAATTTCAAAGTTGGATTTTTGTATATAAAAACAAGCTTTAAAAAAAAAACAGTGCAGTGGAAGTACCAATATTAAAAAATCAATTTTGGGGGCACGGCATCGCCTACTTTTTTGCCTTGATGATTCCTGCATTTAACGCTTTGTATACAATTTTGGGGATGTAAAATCTCCCATTTTCATTTTGGAAGTTTTAACTTTGAAAGCGAATATCATTGAAATCAGTCAGGCAGAGGAACTTTTATAGAGATTTTAATTGCTGTGTGCTTGGCCCCGCCTACTTTATTCATTTGCGAATTTCAACGCTATAGGACTTAGATATGTGAACAAAGTATAAAATAGTCTGTGCAGTAGAAGGATCAAGACTAAAGATTCAGGTCTTGCAGGCGTGACAACGCCCACTATATTCTCATAAAAATTTTCTGCTTAAAGCCATATCTGTATAAATTTTGAGAAATTCACTTTAGCAAAAGTATTTGTATTAAGAGTTTAATTTTTGTAGGTGTTGCAGCACCCAATTTGGTACCCTGAGAATTTTTACGTTAGATGCTTTGTAAATGCGCTCAAAAGTTCCAAAAAAAATAATAAAGTAGAAGGGCCAGTATAAAAAGTTTACTTCTTGTAGGCGTAGCATCACCAACTTTGTTCTCTACAAAAATTTGGCTCTAGAAGTCGTTAACATGTAAACTAAGTTTAAAAAAAATTATTAAGGCAGAAGCATCTTCATTAAGTATATAAGTGGTACTACCTACTTTGCTGCCTTAAATTTTTTTTTTAAAACCCTTACATACATATGTATGATAGTGAAGTCCAAAAAATTGATAATTAGTTAAAGTAAGAGTAGACCTGGATCGGCCCGGGATATTGAACTCAGTTGTGAGCCGGTAAGGCCACCACAGAGTCTGTTATGGACTGATAGGGACTTGGATAATGGAAAAGGTGAGCTAAACCTGGAGGGACAGGGCTGATTGCAGAATCTCCAGACTTTTTAGGGCCAGGCTGGACAGGAGGGACACTGACCTGCTGCTCAAGGAGAGAAAGGGGTTCTGAGGTGCATTATAGGGACTCTCACAGGGCATTGCCATGTGTGGTATAGGACGAACAAATGGGACAGGAACTCTCCAGTTTTCTACAGGGTATACGGAGACGAGGAGGAGATAGAGACGGTAGAACACCTTATCTGCCACTGCCCTGTGCTGCAGATTCGCCGACAGAAGTGGTTTGGAAGACGCTTCTTAGATGGACTTGTTGAGGTCCCTGGCAGTGTGCTGGGGAACATCATAGGTTTCATTAAGGGGGTTGGGTAGCTAGGCAGATAGGCGATTCAGGGCCTATGACTACTGACTTTCTTAGACATCTTTGGGCTTATCCGTTTAGGCATCATTGCGTGACAAACAAATTTACACTTTATTTTTTTAATATATTTAGGGATACAAGAATAAGATGATGTTACCTTTTTAATTTTTTTTTGTATGATAACTGCAAATATTTGCACGAAAGTCAACGAACTTATAGTTTCTGCAGACACTTGCACAAATAAAATTCCCCTTAAATAGTACAAGAATGGTAGGTTGTTGCGTTATTATTATTGTTGCAACATCATTTAACATTTTAACAAATTATTATTGCAACTAAACTCTAAAAACACGCACAGCTAGCGGAAAAAGGTGTTTTTGTTCTTTTCCTTTTCCTTGTTTTAAAACAAGCAGAATAAGATTTACACCCTCCAGCAATGCTATTATTGAGTTAGACAATTGGCGAATTCACAAGGTCTTGTGAAATCATATGTTGTGAAATAATAGAACCAAAAAATATGACTGTTGTGAACAACCTCTCATATATAAGTGTGGTATTTAAAATCTTAATCAGCTGATACGACTAACGAAAACACAATTGTACAATTTGCTGCTATAATGCCAATACATTTCGCCTTTGGCTTAAATTAATAATATTTATTAATTACATATATATACACACAATTTTCTATATCTCACCTGGTTACTGGTATTATAGAGATAATCCATGGAAATATGCTCCTTTTTCTTTTTACACACTTTTAATACAAAAACGCCAAAAAATTTGTTATATATTACATAAACAAGAAACAGCTGCCGGCGGAGACGGCTAAAGTAATCTTGTTCGGCGGTTTTGCCTAAGATTCTAGTATTATACATTTTACGGGTGGCGAAAACTCGCCGTTTCGTTTTAGGCGCTTGGCGCATGACTTTGTATATAATACGACATCACAATAAACATATCAAACAAAGTTGTATTGTTTCACAACAAGTTTCGTATGAAAAACAACAACAAAATTTTTATGCTATTGTGAAATTATATGACAATAATACAATATGCTATCGTATCGTACCTTGTGAATTCGCCAATTGTAATAGGATTTATTGCAAAATAAAAAAGCACAAACAATTGATGGCGTTAAATAATGCAGACATAATTTCACATCTCCGCTTTTGTGAAAAAATATCTGTGTAAAGAGTTTTTTGACTTCCTCAATTTGTCAAATGAAAACTGTGCAAATTCTTTCTTTCTGCATTTAATCTTTTTAAGTGTTTTTTAATGTTTGCATTGAATAAATATTAAAGATTTCTTTATATTATTCTTAGTGACATGCGTCAAATTTAGTGTCAATTCGAAATATATTACAAAATGTCAATCATGGGGACATAAAATATTAACTGCCAAGTGGCTAATTTAAGATCGAAAAAAGAGCATCTCCGTTCCAGGAAACAAACAAAATTTAATATTCTAAAATAGAAGTTTCTAAGTTTGGACGGTTCTAAGTTACATTTGTGTCAGCTTCGCATCTATATGGGGCTTTTACGTGTGATGGCGATCCAGGTGAATGCTAAGATATTTCGCCTCAAAAGTTTGAGAACTTCTTTTCTAACATCTGTATTTGTCCTTATTCGCCACCTGTTTAGTGTTTAAATCAAATTTTTGTTCAATTCCTACGCGGTTTTGGTTTACATATCAGTTAAACCCCAACCCAGATAATATTTGCATATAAATTGAATTGATTTGCGAAGCTTTCTCGGGTTATAACATTTTTATTTCACATTTTGTGTTTTAAATTATTCAATGCCAAGAAATTTTTGCATTTTGTTAGTTTTTAGCGAAAATTTTATATAAAACAGAATGAAAGATGAAAAAAGGAATTTATTAGATTTGATGGTGTGAGATTAATTAAAATTATGAATATTTAATAAGAAAAATCTTATTATTTTTGAATATAAAAGATAAGATAAACAAAATAAAAATTGGGCAAAAAATCATTAGAAATAAAAAGTATTTTTAAGAGGTATTGTTTTTATTTTCTTCCTTGTGGGAAATATCAAAAGATAAAAAATTTTAAATTAAAAAAAAACAATATTCCTTTAAAAAAGATCTTATAGCAGGCTAGAAATATTGTAAACATATCTAATTGTCTAGTGGTAAGATGGGTAACCATGTTCCTTTCCAAGTCCGAAATAACAACAACTGCATACCGAATAACCAATTTGACTTAAGAAGAAAATATAGTTGCATCGACCAAGTCCATTGATAATAAAATTCTTTGAGAAAATTAGATTTTTCTTTGCGCTCTCAACAAAATGTGATCATATTAGAGCTTAGCTTTCCAGTTAAAATTCCTACAATAATAAAGCATTGACAACTCAACCAATCGATTCAAATTTTGATTCAAATTCGACGACTTAGCTGCAGATACTAGTTTTGTTTGTCTGAATTGTGGGTCTGCATGGAATTCACGTAAACATAGATGCGTAGTTACCTCAATAAAACTTCTGCTCTACAATTTGATATAAAAACCAATTTGCTGCTAAGGGATGCAATTTTTGGTCACTTCGTCTGCTGCGACTTTCTACCGCTTCTTCAAGAACCAGAAACCCTTGATCGAAACATCAAAAACCATTGCTTTGCCCCAGGGCAACGGTTTGGTGTGCCTTATACACGCATGAGATATTTGGACCATTTTTTTAAAATTCTTGAGGCCAGGCGATGAATGTCAACGGTAAAAATTACGACGCATGATAACGGAACTCTTTTTTTCAAAGCTGCGAGCTCATCCATCATACTCTCCACGCTGATGGTTCCAACAGAATATAGCGACTGTACACACAGCCAGAGCTTCGATTAATTTGCTTCGGGTAAATTACCCCCAAAAACTGTTTACTTGCTTTGGGGGCACTCTATTGCCACCGAGGTTGCCCGACCTAACTTTGTGTCAATTAGTACAGCTATCGTGGCGCGTGTTTTCAACCGACGGTGTACTTTTGTGTTTTTGGGACAGCTATGCTATCGTGCACGCTGGCCATTAAATTATTTTGAATGTAATTCTTTAGTTTAAAAGGACTTTTAAAATTTTAGTAAATATTTTTAAAATTTTCCAAAGACATAAATATCATAAAAATTTTGTCTCTTTAGCTCTCATAAATATAATTATTCAAATATGATTGTTAAGAAATAAAAAAAAATCGTTTATCAATAATTTTGCTGCAACACTTGACACAAAAAGGGTAGAAAAAAACGTCAACTCTATAAAGGAAACTTTGCAACAATTGCAACATAATTGGCGAGTCTTTATGGTATTATAAGGCCTTCTAAAGACTACAGAGAATATTTAATACAACCACAAAAAATGCAAACTCACAAGAACAAGCGCTATTGTTGTCTGGCACGTGTCCTTTGTCAAAGAATAAATGACTGCTGTGTGAAGGGCTGTATAAATGATAGAATAAAGGGATTTCTTTATGAATATTATAGAGAATTATTTGTTAAGTTGATATTGATTTTCAAGTTGATTTCATTTATTTACGAGTCCTGCATGTTATAAAGCAAATTCTGTTTGAATTGTACTTGAAGACTACTTAAGCTAAAGTTTTTTCCTAAAGGAAGTCTTTGAGCATACTTTGTGGAAAATTTATAAAAAAACCCCTGTTTTGTTAAACAAATTTAATTTTTTTTTTTTGATTTTTTTTGGAAATGTTTTTACAAAATTTTCTGGCATCGTTAAATCAATACAAAAGATAATAAATTGGAGGGGGAGTAGTGGTTAAGTTTTAACAAATCTGCATAAGTTTGAAGTTTTGTGATCTTCTTCTACACCGTTTTGTACTTTGAAGATTATTTGCTTTAAGCAAACCATACAGGAAATTCTAACTTTAAGTCTCTTATTTAATTAATTTTTTTAACAACCTGATAAAAATACAAATATATCTGACGAAAGGAGAAGTGCACATGGCTAACTCGACTTACCTATCTATATGAGGATCAATTGTTTGTACACTCTGCAGTCGAATATTGTATGTCTCCATTATAAACCGAAAAAAATATCATCATCACTATGTAAAAGGTGCCTATAACTATAAAAAATTAAAAAAAAATTCTTAAGCTGCAATAAGTTTTCAAAATTTAAGTAAAATTTTAAATTCCCAAAAAAATATATAAAATCCCCAATTTGGGTATTTTACTGTAAAAAATTTTAAGTTTCAAGTAACTATAAAAAATTAAAAAAAAATTTTTAAGCTGCAATAAGTTTTTAAAATTTGAGTAAAATTTTAAATTCCCAAAAAATATATAAAATCCCCAGTTTGGGTATTTTAATGTAAAAAATTTCAAGTTTGTTTTGCATAGTCTCAGGTACAAAAAAAATAAGAAACAAACAACTAAAAAAATTTAAAAAGAAAATGTTTCTTTTATTACGCCAACTTTTTACTTCCACGCGTATCCTTGGAAGCTCTATAAATCCCAATATGAAAGGATAGTAACAAATACCAACACATCTGCTCTCTCGCATATAAAGTTTTTTGTTTGTTTGTTTTATTTTTTTATTATTTCGAACAATTTTTTAAACATCAATGATTATTAAAAAAAAAAAGTTTTTAATTAGTGGCCAGTTTGGCTGTTGATTTTTTTATTTTGTTCTTCTCAAATAACAAGACAAAATGAAATTCAAAATGAACAGAATTTTTATTATGAGTTTTAATGTTTTGTTATTATGGAAATATATGCAAATCTACTTGTCTGTTGCATAATGATAAATATGACATTTTAATTAAAATCGAATTAAAACATATGAAGTGCAAAAGTCTGTATAATGACAATATGGACGAGAGTGATTAATTTATGATTATTTGTTTTAAAATTTGAAAGGATAATAGCAGGTTTGGATGTGAAAATATGTAAAAATTTGTACAGAACTTAATAATCTTTAATGCATTTTGAAGACAAATAACATTATTATGCATTAAAATACTTAACTATGATTGACATAAAAATAAAACATATCGTCTCTTTAGTTTTATTTTTATGGCGGACAATGGTGGACAATGACAGTTAATGATTTGGAAAATATTGTAAAATTTATTTTAAAAAAATTTGAAACATTTAATGGATTAATTAAGATTGTAGTAAAATTCCAACTTATCTTTAAAAATATTGACAATTTGTAATTTTATTTTATAGGGTAAAATTGCTTAAGAAAGGATTTTGATTCCTTTAGCCTCGACCTATCAAATCTGAGTTCTTATGCCTTGTAAGCACACAAAGCCAACCCAAAAAGAAAATTGTCTGGTTAATACCATATCTTGCCTTTCATTTATAAGACAAGCACAAGTCAAAGGGCTGATGTCACTCTCGATTCAATTAATTTTGCAATTGTAGTCAAATCTGCAATTTTATTACCAATCATACTCTAATTACCTGCATAAGTATTTGCTGCTTTAATCCAATTAAGAAAAAGAAGTTTAAAGTCATTTTAGACTAGACTTAGGCCGTCTAGATGTTGGAGACCGAAAAAGGAATGCTACGCTTAAGTCATTATGATTTTAAAAGAGCATCACTCTTCCCACTATCTTACTTTCTTCAATAATTTTGACAGATTTTTCAATGTTTTTATTTCCTTTAGGACATTATGTACCGGGGTAGCACAAGAAAGAACTATGACACCAGATAACACAAATATGCTCATGTCAACTGAATAACTAAAGAAATTTATGATCGGAATTGGTTTAATTTGCATTATTTTATTTGACTTAGCAAACGTCTCACCTTAGTCGCACCTCGCTATGACATTCTTCAGAGTTTAGGTTAGGTTAGATTGAACTGGATGGCCTTGAAGACCCCACATAGACCCTTTGGCTCCTAAGTGTTAAGGCGATATAGTGAATACCAACAGCCTTGCTCTACCAGCCTCAAATGTTTGGAAAAAGTAAGATCTTAGATTGTTTTCTTTAAAGCACACTAGCACTAAACATAGACAGAACATGCTGAACAGTCGTCCTGCCACTGTAACGAGGCAATACTACGTACATTCTTATTAAAATATATTATTATCTACGATTCTCTAATAAATAAAATATTCTTACCTACATAAACATATAAAAATTGCATTTAATGCAAGTTTCTATTTTGAAAGTAATAGTGTAATTAGGCCCAACGAAAAAATGCATCATATAAATAGACTTTTGCTTTGTAGTGTTTAACGAGATATAACTTAAGCTTAAAATTCTCATTTGGTTTATATTAACAAGACTCACACAAGACCCGAAACCAGCCAAAAAGTTTCGGAGTTGAAACACAATCAGAGATGAGCCGACAGGTATTAACTGTAATACTTGTACAAGGAACCAAACACGACTACTCTTAGAATACAAACAATCGGTAGCCAGAAACTGGTAAGGTTGACAATCGCAATTAATGCCCCAAAAAAACGGTGGATCTGGCTGACCGTATTAACCGCCCGTTTATTAAGAATGGCTTCGATTATCTGTTCGTATATTATAGCTTTGGTTGTCGGTAAGTTTACTTCAGCCCTGGCTGTCTATTCCGGAGCTGTGGCTTCGGCTGTCTGTTCATTCATTGCGGCTTCGGCTTTCTGCTTGTTTACTGCTGCTTCAGCTGTCTGTTTCCTGCGGCTTCGGCTGTCGGCTAGTTAACCTTAGTCTGTTCATTTACCACGGACTGTCTGCTTTTTTACTGCGGCCTCGGCTGTCTCTTTATTTACTTTTGCTTTGGTTGTCTGTTCCCTTACTGTGGCTTCGGTTGTCGATAAGTTCACTTCAGCCCTGCCGTTTGTTCCTTTACTGTGGCTTTTACTGTATGTTCGTTCACTTTGGTATTGGCTGTCTGTTTCTTTACCGTGGCTCGGTTGTCTGCTATTTTACTTCGGCTAAATCTGTTTGTTCACTTCTACTTATGTTGTCTATTCCTTCACTACGGCTTGGGCTGTCTGTTTCTTCATTACGGCTTTGAATATCAGTTCCTTCACTGCAGTTTTGGCTGTCTATTCTTTTACTGCGGCTTCCGCTGTCTGTTGCTTCATTTTGATTCGGCTGTCTATTCTTTTACTGCAGTTTTAGGTGTGTTTTCCTTCATTGCGGCTTTCGCTGTCTGCTTGTAGTGAATAGGTAAAGTCTCGGTAGTCCTAGAGGTAAGTGATATTGTAGATTTGTAAATATTATCCAATTTTTCGAAGTGCCATATTATCGAACCGCCGATTTTGATTTAAAAGTATCCACCTCATCCTGCGCCTTAACAAGAATCTGAAACCATTTTATCAATCCTTAATCACCCAAACGGTTTTTGTTGAAGCAAAACGAAGCACAAGCGACCATCCTTTTTTCATGGGCAAACTTGCCATTTGCTTCGCCAACTCATCTGCCTTCTTATTCGTCCCAACCGTCCCTCGAACCCAGTAAATGTACACTTGTCTTGTGGCACTCAGTGGAAAAATTAGTTTCTTGCTTAGGATTACTTTGATAGCGCCTGACTCTCAATAAAAATTTTTACCTGAAAGTTTTAAGTTTGAAAGAATAAGGAAAGTTCGGCTGCCAACTTGATAGCTGAAGTCTTTGTCTGAAATAAGCTGCAGTCATAAGAGGGTTTTAATAACTTTCTAATATCCAGTTTTTGACTAAAGACTGCAGTTCTAAGCCAACCTTTCAATTACTTCTTACCCATTGCCGTAGGAAAGCCAGAGATCTCCCAATCTGTCTATATATAAAGCATATTTTCAATTCGTTGCATTTTTTTTAAATATTTGTTCTCCCTGAAAATTGCTTAAAACTCATTTTCATTTAGAGTTAAAACGAAGCAATAAAAGAATTATAAATAAAAACTAAATTTTGTTAACAAAATATTTTACAATTTGTTAAGAAAAAGTAGATACAAATACAACAAATCCACTATGTTAAAATGTTCATTACGTTAATATTTTAACGTAAAGCCTGGTGAAAATAATTTTAAATGGAAAAAATAAATATTTCGAAAATCACAAGAGAAGACGGAAAAAAGAATTTAAACAAAGTGAGACTGCAAAGTATTACCGGAAACGGAAATGTTGTTGGCTGCTTTGAATTTCGTAGTTATTGTTGTTCAAAATGTTGCCACTAGGTATTGCTTTATTGTTGCAGCAAATGCTTTAATACCATTGTTGTTGTAAATGCTTTTGTCACTAACGTTGCACAGTAATAAGTCGATGAATTGCATTTTTGCATGCGAAATTAGTTGGAAATTGATTCGTAAATAAATGAAAATTTTCGTTTCGTTTACCTTCTTCTTTGTTATTTTTGCAGTTTTTAGACTACTGCTTGTTTGAACATTTTTCTTGATTGTTTATATCCTACTTTTAGGAAGGTCATAACGAATTTTATGTTATCGCACTTCAACTACAGTTGTTCTACAGGTTTTCAAAAGAAGAACAAATTACGGCTATGTAGAAGGTTACTTGGCTGCTGGATACAATTGGCTTTTAGTAGGTTGGCTGGTTAATTGAAACTGTATCTCGCCCATCTTGCAAGCTTTAAAAAAGAAACTCAAAAGGTCCCAGTTTTAAGATGTTTTCCCTCATTTGAATGTTCCATAGAAGTTTCGGTCTTTCCGTTCTGTGCGATCTGCTACGAATTCAAACATCTCTAATTTCGAATTCAAATGACTTCCAAACTAGAGCATCTTCAAACGTTCTCCCAACATGACGAAGTCAAGGTTCACGTTGAATTTTGATACACGAAACTATGTCAATGTGGGTAAACAGCCTAAACACCGTTATCGTCTGTCAATGAAGACCGGTCCATAGATCTTCTTAAAAAGTTTTCTCACGAATACAAGGGCAGTTCTTTGTTTGCTCTCCCAGGAACCCATGCTTCAAGACCATATACAGGGTGTCGGATGGCAGATTTCTATTTTCAAACTTAAATAAAAAACTTAATAATTGACACAAAGAGTTTTAAAGAGCTTTGAGCGATAAAATGGGAATGCGGAGATGATGTCACCCAGATGTCTTGCGTCGAATAGAACACACTGTTAAAATCGGAGACTTGAGTTTTACGTCACACGCTGAAGTAATTTTAGTTTAATTGAGTTGATTTCTCGACAACTGTTTTCCTCTTAAGCCACAAGAGATTAAGGATTGCCATTATAAACCCTCTATTTGAGGTTGACTTAAAAAAAATGGGAGTTAGAGTGGGCGACCTCGGTGGCCATGCGATATCCTTAAAGCGAGTGATTAGTTTTTAGGGAAAATTTTCCTAAAGCAAATTCATTAAAGCTCTGGCCGTGTGTGCAGTCGCCTAATCCTCTTGCAACCACATCTGTGAGGAATACGATAGATGACCAGGTTTGGCAAAAAGAATTCCGTCATCATGCGTCGATAATTTTCATTGTTCAGATTCGTCGTCTGGCCTCAAGAATTTTTAAAAAAAATGGTTCAATTATTTCATGCGTAAACTAGGCACACCAAATAGTTACCCTGGGGCAATGCAAAGGTTTTTGATATTTCAATCCAGGGTTGCAGGTACTTGGAGACCAGTAACGGCAGTTTTGCTTGTTGATGTGTTTGTTTAAGTCAAAATAAGCTTTGTAGCTGTAAGCAAATGGGATTTACAGTGCAAAAAGGCTCCAACATCATTTCATACAAATTCTTGCGTTAATCAAAGTCCCTTTCTTTCAGTTCTTGAACGATTTCAATTTAAACATTTGGAGCTTTAGATTCTTGTTTTAAACTAAATGAATAATTGCTCTTAGAATTCGCACTGAGGCTGTTTTTTTCTGCATTTAAAGTCACAAAAACTGCTTTGAACCAGTTCAATGTGTTCGGGACTGTCCCTGGCACCCTTAAAGCCGAAGCAGTTGCGCGGAATCTTTGCACCCACAAACTATTTATTTTTACACTCCGTCCACTATGTACTCGCCGAATGCCGAACTTTAAACAAAATTATCGACGAGAGCCATTACGTAAGAAAATTACTCGACCACTGCGACATCGTAAACTGATAAATCCGCACAATCGCCACCCTCCCTCTGATCCGTTTATTGTTTTTGGAAAAATTGTATTTAAATATATAAATTTGGCACCAGACTGAAATATAATTTCTTTTGTAAAATAAATTTATGTATTTTGTTACGAAAGAATTTCTTTTTAATTTTTTATTAAATTTTGAAAAATATTTGCCTTGATTTCAAAAATGCTCAGTATCCTTAAGGTATTACTCCACCCCTATCTTAAAGAAATCATATTGCTTCTCTTGGAAAAAGTTTAAAGCTTTCCTTCTTCATCACTTTTAAAAAGACAATTTCTAATTTCTAACAATTTTCAATTAACTTTTCTCTTTCATTTATAATTTAACCTTTTTGCAACCAAAATTATTATTGTTAACAAATCTCTTTTGTATTTCTTTTAAAAGTTTATCAGCCGGAACTAATTGAACTTTTCCAATAACTTTTAGCTAATCTTCTAAATTATTATTATAGCTCTGCTGGCTTAACATTAGTATGACAACAATTATTATTAAAAATATTCTTATGAAATAAATTAATGACCCCAAAGAATGTAACAAATTACAACAACAACAAATAATGATTATTAATATTATTAAAGATATTACCAACAATTAAGAAGAAGAAAAGAAAACACAAAAGTTTAGACATTAAGAACTAAGAAAACAAAGGAAAATCCAGACTAGAAACTTTCATAAGGCCTCCCCTTAAACTATGCAACAGTTAAGCTTAAAGAGATAAGAGTTAAGGAGGGTGACAAAAATATGTAGTTAAAACAACAAATTAACTTAGAAAAGTAATTTTTTTTGTAGCTAAGAAGAGGTTATTTTTATGTCCAAAAATGTTTTGATTCTACTGAAACAAATATAAAACGAATATAACTAACGGACACACAATGGTTGACACACATGTTGTCTTGTGTAGGGGAGGAGGGAGGGGATGCCTAAGTTGAACAACAAAGCTTCTTTATTAGTTTGACTAAACTTATCTCGTTTCGAAATTGTTTTTCGATTGCACAAAAACAACTGGAATGATAAAGAAACGATCAATAAAATATATGACAAAATACAAATTTGTTTCCGTTTGAACTACCTTGATTGCTTAAGAAAATTTATAAATAATTGGTTTTAACTTTAGGAGCATAAACATGTCGGCCTGGTGGTGAGCTAACACCATCCCAGAATTTTAAATTCAAATGACTTTGAAATAAATTCAGGAAAACCGCAAGGCTCCGGCCTCTAAGCTTCTCTTCTTCTTATCGTGTTTAATGAACTTCTATATGTTAGGGTTCGAGTCCTATTCTTACTTCATTAAAAGTCAAATTATTTCGAGATTGCTTCTATGAGCAGAATATTAGTGAACCACTTAACCGTGATCTGGTGTTGATATTCGATTGGAACCGTTTGAATACAGTTAGTTTTAATACACGTAATACCCAATATTGTCTTCTGACACATTAACGCACAGTAGATCGTGCCGCATCATTTATATAACTGGATGGTATAAATGTTGGAGGGACAGTAAATGTTGATGACCTTTTCTGTGGGCAGGTGTTCCAATCGGAAGATGCTACTTTTTTTATAAATAGCGGCCAATGTCAAATTTGTTTTGACATTTGTAAACAAGATAGACGAAGAATGAAAATAAACTATCATGGAGCGATACACTTTCCGAGAATGCGGAATAATCATGTCTTTTTTTACGTAACAATTCGTCTGTCGTGAGGGCGCAGTGCGAATTCCGTCCACGCACCGACTGCGCAAAAATTGACCTGTTTGGCAGCCAACCTTGAATAGTATGGAACCACACAAGACGCTGCCAAGAGTAACTGGCCCCGGAGCGCCCGTTCTGCCGAGAATGTCGCAGATGTTGGCGCGGCTGTCAAGCTGTCTCCAAAAACATCGACCAGACGTCGTGCCTCGCAATTAGCCATTAGCCGGTCGTTCCTAAGGCAAATTTTTGTCAAAAGCCTACTCACGTTTCCGTACAAAGACCAGTGCGTGCACCAGTTGTTGCCTGTTTACCGCCAAACGCGTGAAACCTACGCCCAAGTCATCCACAATATCGAGGTTGAAGTGGACAATTTTTTGATCAAAATAATAACGAGCAATGAGGCTCATTTCCACCCCAGCGGGTAGGGGAACAAGCAAAACTATCGCTTCTGGGGCACCAAATGTCCACTGGTGTACACGTACATTAAACCTCCTCAAAATGACTGAATGCTGGGCTGTTAACGCTAGAGAGGCCATCGGTTCACTTTTTCGAGGACGCCACTGGTCAAATGACAACAGTAGACGGTGCGCGCTATAGAAACATGTTATTCGAGTTTTCTCTGGCACAATCGATCGAGTTAGGACTGGAGGACATGTTGTTACAACAGAACGAAGCTACAACACATTCTGCGTAAACCACAGGCGATATTACTAAAGCGGCGTTCCCAGGCCGCCTCATCTCTCGTATTAGCGATTTAAATTGGCCTGAAAAATTGCCTGATTTAACCGATCCATACTTTTTTTGTTGGGTTTTTTGAAGTCCCGATTTTTACATGAACAAGCCCGAGACCCTAAAAGCTCTCAAGGGCATCATTCGACATGAGTGCGAGAATCTGTCGCCCTACGTTCTTGCCGAAGTGATAAAAAAATGCCATTAAAAGAGCTCGTAAAGCAATCAATTGTGACGGCGCCCGTTTGGCCCGTACCACCTTTCGAATTAACTGGTAAAGTTTTAAAGGTTTGGATTAACATAACCGAAACAAAGGGAATTGAAGTTTTTCATTTAGAAAATTTAAAAAAATTAGAGCCAAACAACATCGGATGACCTCTTTTGGCCCACAATATAAAGTCTTTTGAATAAATCATGGAACTTTTTCCTGAAATCCTGATTTTTTGCGTGATATTTGCCTTTCAAAAAAAGAACACGCATTTGTGGTTGACTGTGTGGTATATCGCGCTACTCATTAAAGGGAGAATGGCTTCATTCGTCGCACAGCTTTCATGTCAAAAACTTCCTCAATATGTATTTCCTGTCACAGTTAATATGAGGAAATTAAAATCAATTATCCAAAAACATTACTCATTCTTTTCGTCTTTAAATTACCTATTTTTTTTCACAACACAATCCAATGCGTATATAAAGGCCATCCCCTGGCCATCTCCAACACTTGAAGACCCTTGGGTCCTTGTGAATTTAAAACTCCTAAATTATTATATTTTTTTCTGTATCATCCATGTTACCTATGGGCGTAAAACTTTTTTGAGTTCAAACAATTTTTGATATATTATATCTTTCTCGTTGTTTAAATGGCTATAAGCAACCGTTTTGGTCAGTTGCTTGATTTCGAATAGTGTTTCTTACAAGTCAACCTAGTAAGCTTCATCTCCATTTTCCAAGTTTTTCAACATCTTCCCTGGCGTAGTCCTTCCACTGGAGTTTGGATCCTCCCTTCTACGTCTTCATTCGTGATCGAATCTAAAAGGCTTTTTCGCCAGAGCATTTTCATGTGTATGGCATACCCTAGCCAGTGCAACCGTTGTACTTTGATACGCTTTACAATGTCTATATCTTCGGTTAAATAATATATCTGCTAGTGATTTATTCGGTGGCGATGCTCTTCGTCAACACAAGTAGTTCCGGATATTTTGCGGAGAATCTTTCGACCCACGCTTCAAGGCCATATGATAGCATGGGTAATTTAAGCGTCCCATAGTGTGATAATATGAACTCTTTATTGTTGTTAGAGTTACTCAACAAATAAGCGATAATCGTGTGCTTATTTGAAAGCCTATCTGAGACTGACTAAAATCTCTTATGCTTTGTATACGTGTGATCGTGTACATTTGAGGACAAAAGAATTTTGCGTGGCGTGGCAGAATGCCTACCACTGGCTTTTAAGCAAGGTTTGTTTATTGTAGAGCACTTTGAACTTGTCACAACCAAACAATAATTTTCAATTTGTTTATTTTTATCATATAATTTCTAACCTTTTTGATGAATTTCATTTGATTGCGTATCATTTGTGTTTTTCTATTTCATTTCAACTTCATTTGTATTCTTTTTTATTTTTTGTTTTTTTTTTTTTATTTGATGCCCCCCATCATCATCCAATGATGTCTTTGTAATCCTTTGGGTATTTCAGTACATTTTTTGCAAAATATACAAATTTTGTTACGGCAGCTAAACTCATAAAATATTTACTATTTTGACGTTTTTCTTTTTGTTTTTTTTTTTTCTTAAATTTTTCTTATTTTATTTGTGGTACTTATTTTTGGGGGTTTCTTTTGATGAATAAGAATTTCTTCTTTAATTTCGAATTTGGTAAAAAAATAAAGCAGGGGTTTTTTTTCAATTTGTGGTTTGTCATGCATGACTGTAAATTATGTACTTACGGACAGACGTAAGAGTATTGCTATTGGCCAGTGGTGCTTCTGTTTTTGAATTAATATAAAGCAGCAAAATAATGATTTATTTAATATTTTGTCCAAAATATATTTTCAATAAAGAACTGTTAAAAAGTTATTTTGTAATCAAATTGGGATTTGCAATCAGATAAAAGCGATGTTAACTTGGACAGCAAAGAAATATTTGCATATTTTTACAAAAAAGGGGTTTTTACTGTGGTTAAAGGCGGTAAAGAAGTATTAAAACATTGCCCAGTAAATAAAATAAATATTATTATTTTTAGTTTAGAAGCTATTTTTTAGTAGGGAGTCATTAAGGCATTCCTCATCCTCATCACACCTGTCTTTACTTTTTAAATGATTTAGTTTAGTTTACAATAACAGTGTTCTTCCTCAGCAAACAAGTGTTTTAGCCATGTTGTATGACGTTTTGAACGATCCTATTTGGACTTACGTAAAACTACGCATTTAACCGGTGGAAATTGTAGATCCTTGTGGATTTTGCTGTATTTAATATACCAAGAAGCACTCGTTACTATTCTTATGATTTTTTTGACGCCGTTAATTTTTTCTATGTTGGAGGCAGAAGTAGTTCTCCGTAATTGTCGCCCGTAGCAACCAGTTGGTTTCAAAATTGAGTTGTAGGACAGAATCTTACAATTAAGACTAAGCATATGGTCTTTTTCAATAAACCAATAACCTTACGCCACTTTTAGTTTGATTTGTGTCAACTTCGCATTTATATGTGACCTCCATGCTAGGTGGCAATCACGGGGAATGCCAAGCTACCTGGGGTCTGGTGAAAGATTAATATTTTCAAACGAAACTGACACAAAATTTTGTTAAAAGCCTTGAACAATAGAACGGAAATACGAATTTTATTTTCTTAAGAGCCTTTTGTTGAGTGTAACACACTGATTAAAATGGTGACTTGTATTTTGCAACACACGCTGCAGTAAACTTGGTTTAAGCGAACTAATCTCTTAACTAATATTTTCCTTAAAGCTACAAGAGATTACAAATTGTCATTATAAACCCTTTCCTTTAAGTAGCCCAAGGGAGTTAGATCGGGTGACCTCGGATATATTCAAAGCGACTGACCAGTTTTTGGGGTAAATTCATCGAATCTCTGGCTGTGTGTGCAGTCACCCCTTTCCGGTTGAAACTACGTATAAAAAGAGTACGATAGGACAGCTCGCAGGTTTGGCAAAAAAATTAAAATCATGCGCTGCTAATTTTCATCGTTGACATTCGGTGTCTGGCCTCAAGAATTTTCGAAAAAAAATGGTCCAATTATCTCATGCGTGAATACGGCACACCAAACAGTTACCCTGGGGCAATCCAAGGGTTTTTTGATATTACAATTCAGGTTTGCAGATTTTCGGAGACCAGTATCTAACGACTGTTTTGCTTGCTGACGTTAACGTTTAAGTAAAAATGAACCTCGGCATTACAAAAAATGGGGATTTAAGTGGGAAGACTCTCCAACATCGTTGCACAAAAATTCTTGTAAATATCAAAGTCACTTTCTTGCAGTTCCTGAACGATAAGAATTCTAAATAGATGGAAATTTAGATGCTTTTTTAAAATTTATGAATAATTGCTCTTGAAATTGCCATTGAGGTCTTCTATTCCCCCTATCTTGGGCCGTTTAGCGTTAAACTACTCCCTTGCTTTACAAATATTTATTCAAATGTTAAAAAAATACTTTGTTGACTTGGAGTAGGTAACGGCCAACATGCTTATTAACAGTGATGCTCTTGTAGACTTAGAAACGGTGTTGCAGCGCTTTGGTTTCGGCCCTTGTTTTAAAATTGAAAATTTCATATTAAAACTTTTATATTAAAAACATTTACAAATTATAAAACATGAACTAGAAGTCAATTTTATATTTATGTGAATCAAGTTTTATTCAAAATGAAATAATAATAATTATTATGCCAACATCGCATAAGTATTAAAAGAATTTATGTAATATTTTCTCTAGAATTGGAAAATGAACTTTTGCATAAATGTTTTTTTTTTGTAATTTTTTGTCTAAATAAAAGCACCACATACACATGTATGTATGTCTGTTTTTGTACGGATCCTTTAATTTTTGACGCAATATCAAAATGAACAAAATTTTGGTTTATTCCACAAAAATGCCATTTTATATATGGAATTGTGTTTTATAAAATCCTTATGACAGCATTCACCTGCATAAACCACAATAATTTTGTGGCAAAGATCATACAAAAATTTCGATTACAAACCAAAAATATAAATCCTAAAAACTTTTACAAAGAGCCAAATTGAATAAAAAAAATACCTCAAACAACCCCGCAAAAAAATTAATTAAAAAAAAACACAACAACAAAAAACAATTTATTTATACTGTTTCATCTTAAACTTTTATCAAATTTTATTTGTCATATAAAAATCTTGTCGTAAACTTGTCTTATATACGCTTCCTTAGCACAATAATAATAAAAACTGTAACAGGTGCTGCTGTAATCAAACTCAAAGTCCGTAAAACTCTCTACATATGTCGATCTCTATTCTTTCACCATGTTTTTATATTTATTTTATTAAAAGTCAATGTTGTTACACAGGATATCTTTTACTTTTTTTTTGTCAAATTTAACGGTGTAATAAAATTCAAAAACACCTAAAAGTAGGCTTTGAATTTATTTCAATTTAGATTTAACCATTACTATTTATTGTTTGGCAAAAATGTACAGGCAATATCTAGTCTAATGAATATTAAATTGAAAAAACTGTTATCTTGCAAAATATCTTGTATATAAAATAACAAATACAGGCGAATATTGTCTAGGAGATAGAGGGTGCAACAACAAATAAGTTTCTTAGAAGCGATTGGCTTGAATTTGTTACTTATTTAGTAATTTTGACAATTTTGTTGAACGTCCATTTAAATTTGTACACATAAATACTCCGCTTACTACTTCGTAAGTGGAGTTTCAAATATTATCTTAAACAAAGTACTAAATGCATAAAAAAGAAAAACATTTAGAAATACTTAAAAAATGTTAAAAAAATACTTTTTGACGACATAGTTGACTTCTGGCCGTAGTCGGGGAATGAAGAACCAAATTCAAAAACAAATGAAACAGAGTGCTTAGAAAATACTTTTTGACAATCAAATTGACTTTCGACTTCAATCTGGATAAAAAGTGTTCAAATAAACATTTAGTCATAGTCTCACATAATCCAGTAGAGAAAATATAAAAAACTACTTTTTACTATACTTTCATCTATTTCAATCAGTGTCAACAGTCTTTTAGTTTATATTTTAAGACTTATAATCCTGAAAGTTTTAAAAACGTATCAAAAATTTTGAAAAAAGTACTTTTAGTCCATTTAGTTCACAATGGTGATCCATAACCATTTTGTTGTATTCTTTAACAATCAAAATAACCATAAATGTCAAAAGGTATTTAACAAATACCAGAATGTAATATTTACCACTTTTTAAGGCCCTAAGCAAAACAGAACTTCAAAGGCGTACCCAAAACTTATTCATAATATTTCGAGAGTACTCGAATGCCGTTCAAATCATTTGTTTATTTTTTTGATTCATAAGTTACAAGAAGTACTTAAAAAGTACCAGAATATAATGTTTTAAGGGAGTAAAAAAAATTAAAAAATATATAAAAATTTTTTCACATATTTTTGAGACCTTTTAAATTCATTTTTAACTTTTTTTAAACTTTTATTGGTTTCAAAATAAACTATAGTGGGATCGAAGCAAAGCAGTCACCCCGTTTTGCCTTCTAAGGTACAATTTAAAAAAAAAGCCAAAAAACATACATATTTGTTTTTAACTTTTAAACGATTTGATTTTATTTTTATCTTATTGAGTTAAAAATTTATAAAATTGATCTGAGCAGTAATAATATATGTTTCTTACAGTCTTTTATCCCTTAAGATCCGAAATTTCGAAAAAGTATTAAAAAAACAGGTCCGCTAGTCTTTAAATTAACATACGATACTTTTTAAGTTTTGTTTCTATGTGGTATAGATTAGGAGATATCAATTCTCAATATTTTTCTCAATTTGGCTAATTTTTCGCCTTTAAGTAAAAATTTCCCGAGATCTCGTCATAGTTAGTTTACACCTACACAGTCCAAAAACAAATTGTCGTTTTTTGTTTTCAAATATAAATACTCGTTAGATTTTTACTGGTGCGGGCAGATCATTTTTTTCTTGTTAATGCAGTTCACCAATGCATATACTTTTTCAACTTGATCAATATTATTCATACGTCATGTGATCAGACATTATTCAAGTGGTTCAGAAAGTAATTTTAAACTACATAAAACCAAATTTATAAGAAACATTTCGCTTTAATACAATTCGTTTAAAAATAATTCCTGCTTTGTTGTATTTAAAGAATAAACTTTAACCATTGTGACTTTCGTTTATATTCCACCAGATTCTCTCTTATCAAGCTCTTCACTCTTAAAAGTCGCACAAAAAGGTTTTTTATAGAAAGGAGTACTATGAGAACTAAAAGGCGAAAAGTTTCCCAGGGGATGACACCTTTTACATGCATTGCATTTTGTGGCTTTCAGAAAAATTGGTTATTGGTAATGAGATGGAGAATAAAGGAAGTAGTGACTGTGGATATTTAAGTTAAATTCTTCGATATTAATTGTGACAAGAAATACTTCTTAAGGAAGTTTATTACACATGAGATCTGTGCGACTAATGCATGAGTTCTCTTTATAATACTTGGTGCAACTCACTGGCCTGTCGATCGAAAATGGGCGCATTTCTGGCACAAAGCCCCGGATTTCTGAAAAAAAATTCATTAAATTCTTCAAAGGACAATATATTATAGTATCGAGAGAATAGCGATATACATCCCACACTTCCAAAGTGCTTGAATGAATCAAGACGGTTAAAAATCAAAAATTTAGCGAAAAATACCTTCGACCGTTCCTGTACGTGCTCAAGTAGCTTTAAAACCGACCTTAAAGCAGCAGCCCATACATAAGAGCTATATTTTACTTTTGGTCAGGTACAGGTGGTATAACTGCTTAGATGATCAGATGGTGTAAAATATTCCCTAAATGGTTCTGAGAAATTGACACGCTTTGATGTTTTTTTCTGAGACAAGGAACATGTGTTTCGCCTAAAAGACATTCCATTGGAATTTCATGCCCAGTTCATCAAGAGTTTTTGTCTCTCCAACATTAATACTATCCATAAATAGAGGCAATGCCGCATAGTCTACTGTACATTTATATGTCGAAAGTTAGCATTGGGTCTTACGTGCAATAAAATCGACCCTTTTCGCACGGCCCCAATCGGAGATCAGCACCAGATTGCGGTTAAGTGTGTTATTCACACCCTGCTTCATAGTTACGATCTCTAAAGTGTTCGGTTCGGTAGTCAAATGAGTATAAATGACATATGCTGCTGCCTTAAGCAAACAAAGAAATAGAACTCATTCAAAAAAATGCAATCTAAGACAACACGAATAGGCCGATTTCTAAGATATCTCCATATTTATCGGGAAATATTGTTATATATTTTTTAAGCCTGATAGATGCAAGGATAAACCAAACAAGTTCTAAAAGGCTTTTTGTCTACTAAGTCGACTATAAAGGGCAAATAGTTCTTAGTTTCATGTTTCAAAATCATAATTTTAAACAAATGAAAAAAGTACTCAATATGTTGATAAAACTAGTTTTTGCTCACTAAATTAACTTCTGACCTCTATATAGGTCAATTGTCTTTAATTTGAATTTTTTCATGATTTAAAAAAAAAACAAAATAAGTTGTTTTGTTGCCATTCCTACAATGGTCAAAAGTCCCCAATTTCCTACTTCCGGACTAATAGGGTTAGAAACAATGATAAAAATAAAAAATATGTAAAAAAGTACTTTTTTCCCCTTAAGTTAGCTTTCATCCACTGAAAGAGTCAATACTTACTCTTCAGTTTAATATTTTTGGGCTCATAATCTCAAAAAATTTAAATATTGCTTTCATATTTTTTCGAAATTTGTCAAACGAAATTTTAGTTTTTTAGTTTTTACCCTGTTTCATGCCTTAGAGTACAAACAATGAAGAAAAGTGCCAAAAATAATTTCATAGTTACTTTTGTAATTTTTAAGGTTTCCTTTATATTACAGAAACATTATTTTCTCTTTCTGTTTTAAAATTGAAGGTCATTATTTCAAATTGAGCTATTTTCATTTTATTTTACGCCTAAACACTTTCAATATTTCTTAATGACTTTTGCAATTTCTATTTCATTTTAATTGCCTTTAAAAGCTAAGAGTAATTGGTAATTGTTCTGCAGCTTCTTTTTGAAATAATGACTAGAATTCATTTCATTAAGAGTTATTTTCTTGTATTCTTTCATTATATTATATGTAGGGATTGTTTGTTTACAAACACGTTTACACATTCAATTTGTAACACATTTTCATTTTCTTTTATATCATTCACTAATTGTTTAAAGTTATCTTTCTGTAATGAATCCATATAATTACAATTAATTATCGGGACAGCTAAGACAAGTAATTTTATAGAACTTCTGTGTTTAAAAAATTCATATACATATATGGGGGATTTCATGTCAAGTGACCCAACTTTTTTTTTCGATTGGAAAGAAATTTGGACCAAAGTAAGTTCTTGCAGAGAGTAGTTTAGACACAATTTTTTAACACGATCGGTCAAGAACTCTCTGAGCTAGAGGGGTTCAAAATTTGACGTTTTCGGCAAATAGGTGTTTTTTCTCATATATGTAGTTTATTACCTTTTGCTTTTAACAAAATTTGTCCCAAATACTTTCGATAGCTTTTTTTTCAATCTTCCAGAAAAAAATATTTTTAAAATTAAAACAATTTTTTTTTTATTTTTTTTTATAAAATAATTAGAAAAAAATTTTTTTTTCCAAATGTGCCCATTTTTTTTTTTTGTGCTCAAAAGAAAGCTTAGATCTTTTCCTTGAAGAACTTGGAGGTCGCTTAGTGGGATGCGAGTGGGATATCTATAAAAAATAATGTTTTGTAACTCAAGGTAGAGGTTTTCCAATTTTCGCGTATATTCTATTTTGATTTGTTTGCTATTTATGTAAAATTTTCTCTTAAGCAAAAAAAAAAAATATTTTATGCTAAGAAACAAAATAATTTAACCTTTTCGACGGTATGCATTGAAAATATTAACAAAATATGTTCAGACATTACCATATAAAAGTGATTTTATTCCAGAGGCCTACCATTTTGTTGGTAATGCAGTGTCGAGTGTATGAGACTTTATTTTCAATGCATACCGTCGGAAAGGTTAAATTATTTTGTTTCTTAGCATAAAATATTTTTTTTTTTTGCTTAAGAGAAAATTTTACATAAATAGCAAACAAATCAAAATAGAATATACGCGAAAATTGGAAAACCTCTACCTTGAGTTACAAAACATTATTTTTTATAGATATCCCACTCGCATCCCACTAAGCGACCTCCAAGTTCTTCAAGGAAAAGATCTAAGCTTTCTTTTGAGCACAAAAAAAAAAAAATGGGCACATTTGGAAAAAAAAATTTTTTTTCTAATTATTTTATAAAAAAAAAATAAAAAAAAATTTTTTTAATTTTAAAAATATTTTTTTCTGGAAGATTGAAAAAAAAGCTATCGAAAGTATTTGGGACAAATTTTGTTAAAAGCAAAAGGTAATAAACTACATGTATGAGAAAAAACACCAATTTGCCGAAAACGTCAAATTTTGAACCCCTCTAGCTCAGAGAGTTCTTGACCGATAGTGTTAAAAAATTGTGTCTAAACTACTCTCTGCAAGAACTGACTTTGGTCCAAATTTCTTTCCAATCGAAAGACATCGGTTTTAAAATCCCCCATATACTAATATATGTAAGAAGAAGTGTGTTACCATACATCGACGTAAAAAATTTCTTAACTTCTATACGATTAAAAAAAGACTTACCCAAGCTATGCACAGATCAAAATGAAATTCCCTACAACCACGTGGAAGCATAAGGCTCTTGTTATATGCAAAAATCTTTTCTTTTTAGAATTTAAATCAGTTATTTCCGTAATGTCTCCTATTCTAGAATAAAATTTGTATTGAAGCTTTGAATTGATGAACCGACTGTCCCCAGTTTCAATAGTCAATGGTCCATATAGAAAAACTTTATATGTGGCAAATTCACAAAATTTTTACCATTAGAATATAGTTGCGGGATATTTTTTTTATAATTTTGATAAGGCGTCCTTAGAATAAGCGAAGGACAACTATAAAGTCATAGTATGAATGACACACTTAACCGTGACTTAAAACTAATCTCGGATCGGGGCCGTGCAAATAGAGCCAGGTTTAATGCCTGTAGAACCCAAAGTTGTCCTGTGACAAATAAAAGCACAGTGAACCATCATGCATCTCCTGTGTTAATGGATGGTATAAATCTTGAAGAGACAATAAGTGTTGATAAAATTGGCAAGAAAATCCAGTGCCATGTCCGTAACACGTTTTTTTTTTGTGTCGAAGGATGCATCCAAGTGTCTTGGTTTTTTAAAATGGTGTAGGAATCAGTTTACTAGGGTTGCATTTTATATTTCAGGACTAGAGAAGAAAAACAAATATTAATCATCGTAAATCTTTTTATTGTTTTTCAATATATTTTCCATGAAGATCTATACACTTTTGCATGCGTTCAAACCAATTGTCGAAGCACTTTTGTCACTCTGATTGAGGGATCTCCAAAACATGCATTTTAAATACAGCAACCGCTTCTTAGGGTGCCGAAAAACGTTGACCTCTAATTGTTTTCTTATGAACGGGAATAAAAAGAAGTCATTAGTCAGAACTTATTGGCGCATGACTCATCAAATCGATGTTTTGGGTGCTTAAAAATGCAGTTGTTTGAGCCGATGTATAAGAGCTTGCATTGTCGTGGAAAAGAGTGATGCATTTTCGGGATTGGTTTTCCTGGTTTCATGGAACACAACTCGCAAACAGATGGTTGTGTACCACTCAAAATGGACTCTTCTGCGTTGTTCAAGTAATACGGTTGCGACATGTCCAGTTGTTCCGAAAAAACTGGCGATCATTTGCTTAGATGTGCTTCGAGCCCCAACAACTTTTGTTGGATTTGAATTTCCTTGAAACACCCCTACAGTCGACTGCTGTTTACTTTCGGGATCATACGAGTAAATCCAGGATTCATCGCCTGTCACGATATCATAGACGTGTTTTTTAGCACAGCGATCTTATTTTCTGAGCATTTCTTTCGACCAATCGGCACGAGCCTTTTTTGAGCGATTGACAAATTATGTGGGATCCAACGTGAAAAACTTGTTTTGACAGTCATATGTTCATACAATATTGAATGCATGCTGGTCACACTAATGCCTAAGGCTGTCTCAATCTCACGATAGGTCACGTGATGATCTTCCAATATCAGTTTATGCACAACAACTGATTTTGCAGGACCTTCACAAAACTAATCATAGAATGAAATACGACCACGATTGAATTCACCATACCATCGATTAACACTGGTGCTTGGTTGAGCTTTATCGCCAAAAACAGAATTTAGTTCATCCATGCACTGTTGCTGAGTAATCCACGCCGAAAGTTGTAAAAAATAATCGCACGAATATGTTTACAATTCAATTTCATTTTTGGGTCGAGTTGAATCTTTTAAGTTACTGTAAATAAGACAAATAGCGCTCGTATGTCAAAACGTTCTGAGTACGAATAACTTAGAAAATGTAAAACTTTACGATAGAGCTGTCAGTGGTCAGATTGAAACACTAGTGTTGCCAAATCCCGAAATATAAAAGGCAACCTACGTACGTCACTTGATCTTCTCCATATTTATGCCATCTTTATGCTGCAGAAAATGGAATATTACTCTCATACAGCACCAGCACATAGGTTCTCTATAGTTTATTTACGAGCTACTTGACTGCGTTCTGAAATGGGTAAAGATACTAATGAGAAACGTTCGAAAGTCCAACCATTTCGATTTACTTGAACATCGTCGCAATGTTGGATGGGTTTCACAATTCTATCGATACTACAATGGAAATTGTTCGAACCAAATCAGGAACTTGTTTCTCAAACCCGGGATTTTATGTTTGATGCTCTTCTTTCAAGAAAACCACACCTATTTTTGGTTGACTGGCCAGTGATTTGCAGTACGCATTAAAGGGAGACTTTAGTCGTACAATTTGTATGTGAAATAAGCCTCCTAAGGATGTTTATTTTTAAGGAAATTTAAATCACATATATTAAACACTACTCCCTTTGCCTCCCTACCTTAAACCTATTTTCCTGATACCAGGACAATGCAATGCATTGGGGTCATTTCTTGGGTGCTAGTTGTTGTATAAAGAACAAGAAACAAAAAGATTGTAGCGGTGGAGTGGACATCAATATTGCACTTCTTTTATTAGATTTTGAAAATGCTTTTGAAATCTGTGCTCATGACACCATCTTAAAATCACAAAATTCTGTCCTGCCAAAAAAAAAACTATGGTGTTGTCCCGCCTATTACTCAAAACTGTCCTTAATGTTATAATAAAGAGCATAACAATTATTTTCAGCAAAGTTCAATGTGATTTCTCAAATGACAATCGTTTTTGGAGTAGAATTGTCTTCTCAGACTTCGGCAAAACTTAGTAAGCAATAAGGATCTGTATGAATTTAAATATTTTGAAAGATGACTTACAGGATCTCTCCGGCAAAGCGTTTTTGATCCATATTTTGCGTCTGTGGATTTTGTCTTTTACAAAGTTTTAATCTCTAAATGCTCCTCTTGACAGTTTACTGGGACAACTACAAAATGAAAGGCCTTTGAAATTTTGAGAATCGCATAGAAGGCAGCATTTATTTCTTGAATAGAAGTTGTGCAAATATTTTTGTTTTAACTGTCTTTCTTAAAATAAATATTTATTTCTCGTTTGTTTAATCGTTCTTTAGAGATGTTATATCGTTCCTCTTGGTTAATTTCAGTTTTTATTTTGTTTTCAAGATACTGAAGTCATGTAAATTAGTTTTGTTTTTGTTTTTTTAAGACATCATGTTTAATTACATTTCTATTTGCAACAAGATATATGCTTAAAAGGGTCTATACTAATGACATTTTTTTTATATATTTCTACATGTAAATATAAATAAATCATTTTTGTTTTTAATCATTTCAAAATAGATAGAGGGTGTCTGGTGGCAAATTTATATTTTTAAATACGATTATTTTTAAAATTAAAAAACGTTGCGGAGGGAGGGTAGCACTGTTTGCATTATTGATTTCGCGGGTTTGTCAGTCAAGATGTTGCAGTAACTCATCGAAAATTTTGTTCAAAGTTCTGTATTAGACAAATACGTGAGAGACCAAGTGTAAATTTAATTCGCTCGTTGGTGCAGAGATTTCGCACAACTGCTTCGCACGGCCAGGGCCCAGTCGATCTTCAAGGAATAAATATATTATATGTTGTATATAAAATATGAAACTCTTTTTGAATTGAAGTGTCCTATTAATGTGTTCAGCACTTAACAACTGTAAATTTAAATCTTAAATGAAATACTCTACACTCTGCTGATTGGATTTGAAAAAGCTTAAAAAAATATTTTGATCCACTATGAGGTAGGTTGGAAAGTGGCCTGTGGTGGCTACTTTGAACTAAGGCCTTAAATAGAAATATATTTTTCCAATAAATGCAATGTGGAAGTGTGAAAAAAAGAAGCTTATAAACTTTTGGAATCGGCTTACAAGCTTTAGATTATATCTCAAAATTAAATTGTTCTTTTTCATTTAATGAGAAAATTTTAACATAAATGTCTATAAAAAAAACTGTTGTTAATTGTAGTGCTCTTAATACACTGTTTTACTGTTGTAGCTACTAACATTGTTTCACTTTGCAATTTGCTAGAAAGAAAACCACACTGCCAACTACAGAGGTTGTCCTGTCTATGATTTAGTTATGCGCTCATCTAAGCCGAAGGTAGTTCCTGCCCCTCCCCAGCCGTTAAATATACCAACAACAAACATTCCACAGTTATCACAGCCAACTACAAGTCAAATTTCTTACGCCAACGCTCTAAAGTCAAACCAGTCCAATGAACAAAGGCCAAACCAACCAACCACACAACAACAAGTGCCAACAAGTGAACCAACTGGTCCCAATTTTAGCCGTCTGGAAGCCGTAATTGACAATATGGTCAAACAATTTACGAATATAATGGCGCAAATGGCTAGCATGATGCAGGAGATGCAGAAAATGCAGTCTGCTCTTCTGCAGGCCATGCTTAAAAGACCATGAGCTGCCTCAGGGTTTGTTTCTGGAACGCAAACGGCATCCGCCAACACAAAAACGAGCTCGACTACTTTTTAACACACCAAAAAATCGATGTCATGTTGATTTCCGAAACTCATATGACATCTAGAAGCACTTTTAAAATTAGTGGATACAATTTTTACGATTCAAAAGATCCCAGGGATAGATCCTGTGGTGGCTCTGCTATTTTAATCAAATCAAGAATTAAGCACCAATGGTTGGGTGGCCTATCTGAATGTTATATGCAAGCAACAAACGTCTGCATTGATGAATTTTTCCATAACCTTGTTATTTCATCAGTTTACTGTCCACCCAGATTCTCCATAACGAAGGATCAGTACAACAATTTCTACAAATCATTAGGTCCCCGCTTCATAGCTGCTGGAGACTATAACGCTAAGCACACGTACTGGGGCTCCCGCCTAATTAGTCCCAGAGGTCGTGTCTTGTATGACTCCGTGTCGGAAATGGGACTTTTCGTTATTTCAACTGGACAACCAACCTACTGGCCAACAGACCACAATAAAATTCCAGACGTAATTGATTTTGGCGTAGCAAAAGGTATTTCCTTGGAGCTCATTGAGGCTCAAGCCTCCTTGGATTTATCTTCTGACCACTCACCCACAATAATCACTATTTGCAGTCCTCACCAAATAGCAGCTAGTGAGTTTTTCTTATCAAAAAGAATTAATTGGTTGAAATATAAAAAATATATTAGTACGCACTGCGCGGAGAACCAATCGCTAAAAACTCCCGGAGACATAGATGATTGTCTGAGCGTCCTAAATGAAAACATTAAAAAAGCCGTTGAACATGCGTCTTCTACCTACCGCCAGGCTAGGTACAACAAAATTTTCTCTGAAGATGTGGAAAAGCTCGTATCTGAAAAAAGAAAAGCCCGCAGGGAATGGCAAAAACATAGATCGCCCCAACTTAAAACTAAGCTAAAAGAATGTACAACCCAACTAAAAAGCTTGTTGGAGGCTCACAGAATGGCATCACTGAAAGAGTACTTGGAAGGTCTAGACGCGACTCCTCAGACAAATTATTCCTTATGGCGATCAGCCAGACGTCTTAAAAGACCTGTTATCGCAAAACCACCACTGCGCAATCTGAGAGGATCCTGGGCTAGAAATGATGAAGAAAAATGCGATCTGTTCGCAAATCACTTCAAAAACGTATTCACTCCCAATACATGCACTGACGTGAGGGAATTACCGCCTGTTGTTGCAAGACGTCCTCTAGAAATACGTTTCCGATTTGCAGATGTTGTAGAGGCTATCGCTAACCTTAACGGTAAAAAAGCTCCTGGCGTTGACAAAATAAGCAACAAAATGCTCATAGAACTGCCTCTTACTGCTAAAAGAATCATTCTTTTTATTTTTAACGCGATAATTCGGCTTGAACATTTTCCGCCTATATGGAAAGTTGCCTTAGTAAAGATGATTCCTAAGCCTGGCAAAGATCCCTCGAAGGTAAAATCTTATAGGCCCATAAGTTTGTTACCCACAATGTCAAAATTGTTCGAAAAACTGTTAAAAAACAAGCTAAATCCGATCCTGAATGACAACAACTGCATTCCAAATCACCAATTCGGCTTTAGAAGTCAACATAGTACCATCGAACAAACTCACAGATTGGTACAGGTTATAAGAAAAGCCTTTGAGGAAAAGAAGTACTGCTCCGGGCTTTTTATCGATGTCTCACAAGCTTTCGACAAAGTATGGCATGAAGGCCTTCTAAACAAACTAAAGCTCAACCTTCCAGCTAATATTTTCAACCTTTTAGAAAAATACATAACAGGCCGACAATTTATGATCAAAGAGGGAAACCAAATAAGTTGTTCCCAACCAATAGAGGCTGGTGTCCCTCAAGGAAGTATACTAGGTCCAATTTTGTACTTGCTTTACACGGCAGATATGCCAACCAATAGTTTCACACACACGTCGACATTTGCTGACGACACTGCTTTTCTTAGTATTCACAAAGACCCTAAAGAGGCTTCGAACCAGCTGCAACAACACGTAACCCAAGTCGAGAAATGGGCAAAGTTATGGGGAATAAAGATAAATGAACAAAAATGTACCCACGTAACTTTTACTTTACGCAAAGAAACGTGCCCTCCAATCACTATCAACAACCATAATGTGCCTCAACGATCTGAGACAAAATATCTTGGTATTCACCTGGATCGCCGCCTTACATGGAAGCCTCATATAGATGCTAAGCTGACGCAAATGAAACTTAAAGCTGCTCAAATCCACTGGCTTATTGGTAGAAACTCTGTGCTACGTCTTGATTGTAAGCTTCTAATCTACAACTCGATTTTAAAACCAATTTGGTGCTACGGTATACAATTATGGGGCACTGCTTCCGCCTCTAACATCGAAAAAATACAACGCCGTCAAAATAAAATCCTAAGAATGATAACTGGTGCTCCGTGGTATGTGAAAAACAGCAACATCCATAAGGATCTAGAAGTTCCACTAGTTAAAAGCGAAATCCTGAAATATGTGGACAAGTATTTAAATAAGCTGGAAACGCATCCAAATCCGCTCGCTCGAAGTATCTTGCAACATAGTAGACACTCCCGACTGAAAAAGAGGGATACTATTGCGCTTAGATGAAGATAACTATTTTATTATGAGAACTTAAATTTTAGTCTGGCACTGGCTGGGCTAATATTAATTACTTAGTCTTAAGATTTGAATACTTATTGTTAGTTCGCTTACGCGAAGATCCAATAATAAAATATATGAAAAAAAAAAAAAAAAAAAAAAAAAAAAAAACATTTTTTTATGCATTGCCATCAACAATCTAAATGGCAACAACAGAAGTAGAAGCAACAAATAACTATAAACTTGATTGCTTCAAATTAACAAAGTATTGTTTTGCTTTTACAAGCACTTGGACTAGAAAGAGAAGAATTGCAAAAATTAAACTCAAACTATTTACGACTTCAGTACATATGTATATTTGCACTTAAGTTTTTAAGTTTTTTTATACCCTTCACATAAGTGATAAGGGTAAATACCAGTTTGTCATTGCGTTTGTAATTTCTTTATTATCCATTTGGGATCCCATAAAGTATATATATTCTGGATCCTTATAGATAGGGAAGCCGATTTAGCGATGTCCGTCTGTCCGTCTGCCTGTTTGTCTGTCAGTCTAACCGTCTGTCCGTGTTATGGTTGAAATCAACTTTCTGAAGCCCCCCGAGGGCGCATAGACCCGTAAGTAGTATCAAACTGTCACAGATAGTCGCGAGAAAATCGGTATTGAAACTCACCAAAATCGCCCGATAAATGACCGAGATATAAGCAAAAAACCAAGACTGTCTTGTTTTTTTGAGTCTACAACAACAACAAAGAACATACCTTTGTTGTAATAATAAAACAACAACAACAAAACAACAAAAAAAGAAAAAACAGAATCAGTCATTTTGATATTATTGAAACACAACCAAAACGAAAATTTTATTAGTATTAGTGTTCATACATATAACAGGGTTGCCATACAAAGCATAATTTAAACATTTTTAAAATCGCTCCCACGGCTTCCAGGGTTCTTCTACAAAGGTAAAATGTAAGGCCGACCCAAATTATTTTATCCATCCAAACATTTTTGTGGACCATACTTACTCTCTATTTCCAGCCCCTTACATGGTTGCCATACAAAATTTTAAAAGATAAGGTAAAAACCGCTACAACTTCCCGGAGTCGCCCCTAGAGGAAAATATGTATCACAGACCCTAAATAAATTTTTCTCCCAAACGTACTCCTAGAGCATACTTACCCCCTATCTCCACGCCCTAAGAGGGTTGCCATACAAAATTTACAAAAATTATATGAAAATGCCCACAACTTCTTCAGAGTTGGCCTTAGAGCAATTAATTGTACCACCGACCCCCATTAATTTCTTCTCCCAAACAAATTCCTAGAACATACTTACCCCTTATCTCCACGTCCCAAGGAGGTTGCCATATAAAATTTGAAAAAATTAGGATAAAAACCCCTGCAACTTCCCAGTAATAAAAACAACTTTAGGATTTCGAAAAGCCAATGTGAAGGGTATATAAGATTCGGCACAGCCGTATATAGCCTGTTTTCTTAAAAATCTGTTAGTAGTACTGCTTACTATTAAGTCAGTTGTTCTGCAAGGATTTTAGAATGCAAGAGTAATTGCAGTAGTCTGGCTTAGTTCTTGTATGGACTCGATTTGCTTTTTTAAAATGTATCTCTGGTATCTCTTATATGAGCTTACTTAGTACAGTTTTAAGCGAAGCAATAATCAGTGAGCTAAAGTTCTGGAAGTTGCGGCGGAAAGGCCATAACCTACTTTGCGTAGGCCAAACAAAAAAAATGCTTCGGTAAACTTCTAGATTCCAACGCAAAGCATATCCAATAATATCTTTACACAGTCGATAAACTGCATATTTAAGTTCCTACACTTTTATGCAAAACATAGCACAAATGGGAACATTGAACTAAAACAAAAGCCAAGAACTTTAATAATTGTCAGTCATCATTATTCTCATCATCCTCGTCATCTTTTAAAAGCAAAATATTATTCTGCAAAATCATTTTAGCTCACACTTTAGTTCAAAAAAATATGAAACAAAGACCAAGAAAAAATGTCATACAAAAAATGTAAGTCTTTGTTAGTGTATGATTTCCTTTTAACAGCCTGACTCACTGCCAGGCTGCAAGGATGCTACTCCGCTTCCTGTTGCTTTGTGTTTGTGTAAAAAAAAAATATTTAAATGCTGCCTTGTGCAATGTTCCTTACAAAGTAATGAATAAAATACAGACTAGGAAGTTTCATGTTTGTTGCCTCAGTAGTTATTAACTCAACATGTAATTTCAAATATGACTTTATAGTTATTTACTAACAACTCTCATCTCTCTTTCATCTTCTAACAAATATTTTAAAAAATTCTTTAACAAATAAAACAAACATTTGTTGATTTTCCAGCAACAAAAGAGCAAAAACCCACAACGATATAAAACAATTTTAAATTGACGCCATTTGGTCGCGACTATTTTTATGTGGTAAATGAATAGCAATGAGTTTAAATAGTTAACTGCGAGTCATGCATTGTGCGTAATATTGTCGCGCCTTTATCCTGCACAAACCTCTATCCTGTCGTTAACAGCTAAATAAGATAATTGTTGGGGTGTGTGTTCGTCTGTGTCCATTGATACATGTGACGCCAGCAATCTGTGTAAAAAATCTTTTGCTTTTATTTTAAAAGACAGGGGTTCTCAATTATCTCCGGTTTTTTGTTGGAAGATAAGGTAGTCGTATGTGATTTGGGTCCATTGTGATAATGAGCTTGTCATAGTTATGGGGCAAATAGAAGAAAAAGGATAATAAAAGTTTGAAGAAACCTCAAAAGAATATTGGAAATCAACCAAGTTATCGCCTTATAACTACTTATTCCTTATTAAAGAGTTGACTGCACCAAGGGCTGCCACTCCAATGACCTTCTGCTTGCTTTTCTAGTTCGTATATTTGTTTGAGGGCAAAAGCGACAAAAAGCAACAATTGCTTTCCACAAAATCTTCGCTTTAATCCTTTAAATTTTAAGGCTTAATAACAAACACCAAAGTGAGTCATTTACAATTTATAACTCGATTAAATAAGACCCTTAAAGCTTAAACCGGTTCAGCCGCTTACGTCCATGTGCGACCAGCAAACCCTTATAAAAGAACATTATTTTTAGTTTTTCAGATTTTCTTAGTTTTTTATTTAATATTTCTTTCATTTTAACACTAAAGCATTTAACAAAAAGAAATTAGATAATCATTTCAGCCTTAAAGCAATATCGTTGGCTGGTAAGATCAGGCTAAAGGTTTTTTAAGAGAGAGCAAATCTATATGTTTAAGTTTTTTTAGCCACAGAAAGTGTGTTTAAACTATTTTTATCCCTCCAGTTTAGTTTTTTTTTGAATCGACATTCCTTCAAACATTTTTATATATTTTTAATATTAATTTTTTCAATCAAATATTGACCTCTAACCTAGTTTTGAATTACAAGAATACATAAATAACCAGACGGATGGACATACATACTTTAATAGACTTTGGAAGTAATTTTAATTCAATCGCTATAACTAGCGGTGGTTCTTAGACTTTTATTGGACTAAAATAACTAAAAAGGGAACTCATTTTGAACTAGAAATAAGTAGTCCCCCCCCCCTACGTATAAGTAATATTGATCAAGTTTATCAAGTGTACGCCCTGTCAATGCAATTAGGTAAGACGGATGAGTTAAGGTATTAGAGGGAAAAAATTTTTATTTCTTTTTGCGAATTTTTAAAGACCTCCTATAATTATTAGGGTGTACGTGTATTAATTCATCATTTCGTTTGTGATTTCTACAGTATTCTTTTAAAAACTAATTTAGCCATGTGCGTCTGTCCGTCTGTACGGCTAGTAATATCACGTCCAATCGACCAGACAACAATTAGGTGCAAACTTTCAGAAAAACTACCAGGCAAATTACTAAGATATAAGAAAAAGCCTTAAATATGAGGACATAATCGAGGCAGATATCCGTTTATAACTCACAAGATATGGCCACTGTTGTCAAAATACTTGGAACGGATATTTTGGAGACGGTTAGATAATTTATGGAAATATTATTTTTGGATAGGAGAAGGGAAAATTGTTGTTGATGCTATCGGCTTCAAATAAACTGAAAAAATCAATTTGTTGTTTGTAATTTTTTTAATAACAATTTCCGATCCCACTGGGTATATATTTTCTTCATTCTTGATCTACCAATGTCAGTCTATCCGCTAATCTGTTGAAATCAAGTTTCTACAGCGCGGACCTGTTTGTAGTATCGAAACAACATAGATATAAGCAAGCAACCACGACTACCACCCTTTGTTTCTCTAATATTTGTATATAAAAACCTAAGGAAATTCCCCAAAATCGCCCCTACACGGGTAAAATGTAAAACCGACCCCCAAAAATGTTTCTCCCTAACAGAATTGCTATGAAAAATTTAAGTCAAAACCCGTTCAACCATTTAACCCATCTTTGAAATCAGTCTTCCCTCCAAAACAAATTTCTAGACCAAACTTACTCCCGTCACATTCACTAAAGGGGGTTGCCATACAAAATTTACAAAAATGATGTATGTATAAACGACAATTACTTCACCAAATTTAGCCTTAGAGGAACATACTTACCCCCTATTGCCTAAAGAACTCCCATACAAAGTTTGATAAATTTTAATAAGTACCCCACTACAGCTTCCAGGGTGACCGTGGATAGGTCCAATGTAAAACTAACCCTAACTCATTTATCCTTGAAATCAGTTTTCTAATAATACTAACCCCCTATCTCCACCCCCTGAGGAGGTTGTCATACAAAATTTTAAAAAATTAGGATAAAAGTCCCTACCAGTTGTGAAGGGTATATAATATTCGGCACAGCCGAATATACCACTCTTACTTGTTTCATCTTCATTTACGCTCCAATATATCTTATGTTTTAATTCTCTCTAGAATTCTCTACCTACATGTAACATAAATGGACTGAATCAACTAAATTAAGTGAGCTCAGTATATAACTTTCTTGAATAACTTTTTTTCGACTTAAGCGCGGTGCTGTGCATGCCAACAGCATCACGATGGAAGGGGAATTATGCATATGTGCGGAGACATAGATACCTCAAAATAAAAGCTTAATTTCAACGCATCTACTATAAAAACCACTTTCTGAGTAAAATAACGATATCAAACTATACGGCTTAGTTTTTTTGTCAGCCATGAAATTATTTTGAAAGATGGTTTGATATAATTTGCCGCAAATAAATTTTTTTTAATAAAAATGAGGTAATTTAAAACCTATGGTATTCGGTGCATTACAATAACATCATTATGTTCACAACATTTTCTAAATTTTAATTTTTTTTTTTTTCTAATTTTATCTCTGAATTTTAGTTTGGTTTTGTATGTTTTGTTGTGGCATAGAATGCAAAATAGAGATTTTTGATTTGTAAATTAATATCAAATTATGCACCAAATATATGTGACAGATTTGAATTTTAATTTATTTAAATTAGTTTATAATCCTCCAAAGTTTTTAAATTCACACTCTCAAATGCCACTCACATACACTTTTGCTGACTCAATTAAAACAAAATTCAATTAATGTCGAAAATATTATATGCATGTGGTTTAACAGTATTGGCGAAATAAATAGATTTAGGTTTGCAATATATGACTAAAATCTATTTCTCTTCTTTTTTGTTAAAGCAAAGGAGGAAGAACAAAAAAAAATTCGTGGTTAAAACGTATAATTTGCATTTAAAAAATTAATTTAAAAAAAATTTTTTTGTTTCTGTTTCGAGTTCTACTTATCATTTTTGACATACTTTGCAAGTTTTTATGGTCGGACTACGAAAAAACTATCCCCACACAGGCAACCCAATTTATTTAAATTATAATAACGCCATGTATAATATATCTTGGAAACAACAACAGCTCTCGGCTTCCAACCTGGCAAGGAGGTCGACAGGGTTAACGAGAGCACCAGGATAGTTCCATCCTTACAAACAGTAACATTTTACAAAATTATTAATGCCTTATTCCAAAAGCTATACAAGCTAAGTTGGATCTAAGGAACAAAAGGCAGTAAGGCAGTACCACTTAATGCAAAAGGGTTGACTGGGCGTCTGTTTAATAAGGTTAATTTATTCTTTGAACTGGCAAAATACTAGGGTGGCATTCGCACCCAATCCCGATAAGAAAAGCTTCTTAAACTCTAAAGAGTTTTGATGTACTAGCTATACTTTCTTCCTAAAAAATCATGATCAGATTACAAAAAGCACGATCAACAAAACAGTAGACTGAGACTCAGACAACAGAGCTATATCAAATAATGATTAATAAAAATTACTCCACAAAAGGAGACACACCATACAAAGAAATTCTTCAATGATAAATTTTATATATTTACTGTATGCGTTGGCGAAAAGGGAATGTTTCAACACATATTAACCACACTTGTTAAGTCGTTGAAACAGTTCAAAAATGTAAAATGTGGAACACCAGGAGATGACATTGTTGCCCCTTTTTCTGTTGGGTACTAAAATGCACAGCCTACTATGAACTTTGACTGAAAAACGTTTTTAACCACTTTACCTCGGTCCTTCAATGATACCTGGGAAAAGAGAAAGATAAAGCAAAGAAGGTTTAAAATACCATGGATTAAGTTAAAAAGTTTAAGAGATATAAAAAAGAGGTAAATTTAAATGGTCGGTAATGATCTCCCCATAATGGTTCATGTCCCCAAGCCACCCACTATCCCTAATAAATGATGGTAATGAAGACAGGCGAATATTAGCTATATCTGACAGGATATCTTGGGTATTGGAGCCAAACTGCCTGAACACAATATCGTTTAGTACCGGACAGAAGCACAAGAGGTACTGAAAACTCTTAATCTTGCTGCGTCTTAACAGCTTCCATATAAGTCGTTGAAAAGCAATCGCAATCTACTGGAAGGGGAACCAATTGCCAGTGGCCAGTAGTTTTGGCTTCGGTGTCTCTCTGTCTTCTTTTTTACAGACTAAGAAGTAATTTGGGACGTCCTGGAATTATGTTTGGCCAGGTTGTTCCACTGATTCAACATTTAAGTTCGGTAGACCAACCAGCTGCTGCAATTGCGCTGGCATATATATCCACGCGAAACTTACAGGAAGGCAAATGAATGTCACAAGAGTAGTCGGTTGCCCCATCATCCAATTTTGCAGAATTTTTGGAAAATGTAGTAGCAATATAGTTTTCCGCACTGGTTCCATATGCCGGTGCCCGTACCAAAGTGATGTTAGTAATTATCGCCATCTAAATTTCCGGTACTAGTTGACTAGTTTCAATGTAGGCTATCGGCCATGGGCCTAATAATAGTGCAGCTATCGAGTGGCCTAGCACCACCTTCTTCGCTGGGAGGTCTACTGGTAGTTAATATGCCTGTTGTCAGAATTGGCATGTGGTACATCGTCTTTTCAGTACGATTTGAAATAAGGTCTATAGTTTTTTACCAGAATATAGGGTTCTAGAACAAAATGAGTTCTATTACCGTTTTGTTAAGCCAACTGATCTTTTAGGGACTGAGATCCCAAGTCTTAACAATTAAACGTTTGCATACATGCAACACACTTTGCACCTCGCTACTTTTGCTTTTACGTTTTGCTTTCAAACCAGCCTACTATCCAGAATGACTCCAAAATATTTCGCACTATCCGATAAAGACCGTGCCTTTGGCGCTTTGGGGGGGTTAAAAAAAGGAGTCTTGTAATAATTAATGAACATTACTAGCTCCGTCTTAGAAGTGTTGAAAGATAGTTTTGGGTAAGACAATATTAATTAAGGATAAGGGCTGGAGGACGAGTTTGCATGTCCAAACTATTACGGTTTCTCAGGCTGCGCAACGCTGACAGGCAATAGGACTGTGAATCTTACAGCTAACGTATATTGAGGGCTCTGTGGGTGATAATTGACTGTAAAGTTATCCAATCTTGTACCTTAAATAAAGGTGGAGCCTAACGGCACTGCTCCCATACCAGATTAATTTTCCCTGTTAGATGGAATTCTGAAGCAGATTTTTGAAAGAACGTGAGCTTGTAGATATGGGTGACTGCAGAACGTAAAGAGGGTTGGCTTCTTACGGATATCAAATTGTTAACAAGAGACAAAACTCAGGACAGTATTGCAACCATCATCACCGTCTTGATAATTGTTTATTCAAAATATAGCCAAGTGCTCAATAAACGGGAGGCAGGATATTACGACGATACGAAAATTAACCGACAAAAAATCTTTCAATTAAAAATTTTACAAAAAGCAGTTTATTGACCTAGACACCCAAAATCCTCTACGGCAATAAAGGGCGATTTGAAATTGCCAGTAAAAATTTAAGCAAAAAGGTATTTAACGAAATAATGAACACTTTTTGGGTTGACTTAAACTAGGATAGGACTAAAACTGAAATCGAGTAGATCTAAGTCAACCAAGGTAATATCTGTATTAAGGTCTCACTAACATCTACATTTATACGTGAAAAAAAGAACAGAGCCTTAGTTTTATCTGTGCTTCCTTAACAGTTAAAGTGAAATTTTTTTTCATCTCTTCTTCTTTTCCAAATCATAATGTTTTTTTACAATTAAAATTACCAACAAAAACATTATAAATATTTCATAAAGCAATTACTAATGTAACATTAAACACACACTCTCAAAAAAACTACCGCAGACACACAAGTACATACGAACACTTAAAGCCACTTAAAAACACGAATGACCACTTAAGTAAAGGAAACAACACATACTGCAACAAGCACTAAGATACAAAACGGGCATTACTAGGATGTCATAAAAAATATATCAAATTACAAAAGGTCAACTCCACGTGAAACGGCCGAAATTAGGGCGAAATGATTTTCTCTTTATTAAAAAAATCAAGGGATTTACTTCTGGGAAGAAGAGGAAAATGATCGAAATATAAATAAATTGGTTCAAATTTTATTTTTATTTACCTCGAAAGAGCTCAAAATGATCACAAGCTTAATAATTGGCTCTTCCTTTTTTTACATTTTTATGAAAATGTCACACCAGACACATTTTCAAAAAGGGGTTTCCTTAGCAAAAATAGTTGTTTGTATAGGGTGGCAGGGTGACAGGCTTTCTTCATATAAAGGGCAAGAACTAGAACAAGTCCCTACCCTAAGGAAACGTTCACGTCAATAGTTCCCCGTAGGGTACTTACTACTCATCGCTTGAAAACATACCATCTTTGGTAATCATATAATTTTTTCAAACCCAAAATTTTCAATTGTTTGAGCAAAAAGAAAAATGTAATTTAAATTGTCGCTCCCGTCACAATGAAATTGCCCATAATTCATAAACATTCTGTTGGCCAATATTTATATAATAAACATGTGTTTTTACTATGTTTGTAGCAAAATTTTAAAGTCGACAAAGTTCATTTATATAATGACTAACAAACCAACTTCATTTTTTTGTTTTACTACTTTTCCAATATTATACTTCACAAACCACACAATCATGACCAAAAAACAACCAATCGTCATACCGTTAGAGCCGTGTATGCAATAAACTGTTTAACATCCGTTACAAACCACTTCTTGGTATATACTTATATGTTTGTGTGTCTGTTTATGTGCATTAAATGCAATTCAAAATCAAGTTTTTGTTAAACAACCAAACCAAATTTGTTTTTTGGTGTGTTCCGAGAGGTAAGGTAATGCAGAGTCTGTCTAATACACATTTCTCATACACTCTTTTAATGCCATCGAGTGAAAACGATTGACGTTGATTAACATAAATTGTCTGGACCACTAGAAAATAACAAAAAAACATTTTGAGGCAGTTATTTCACAGACAGTCAAACATGCACTGAGTAACCTAAAAAAATATACACTTAAAGAATTTTTGTTTCGATTTTTAAATTAAAGGCGTTAAGTGAAAGTAAAATTTATTGTTGAAATATTCTATTGTACTTAAGGTTATTCATTTCTAGCAGTGTCTGTCAGTCACTTTCATTTATCATTCCACAGTTTGGGACATAAACTGATTAATTAATATGAAAATGCCCTCTTAGCTCTTTAGTTTAAAGGACTGTTATGAATGAATTTTATTTGTGTTCCAAAAAGTTCAAAGAAAATTTTGTGCTGATTTTATGTCTTCCCTAAGTATAGAATGTGAAAATAAATTTCGAAACAGAACACTTTCTTTTCGGCCGCAGAAATTAACCAGGCAGTAAAAGTGCCTAAGCTATTTTGACCAAAAGATGCGAAGTTTCCGGCCCTTTTCCATATCCAAGGAGTAGATAACAGCCTGTTTGGTAGAATGAAGAGCTGGTTAATCTCATAAAGGAGGATATGAAGCTGTAAAATGGAGCCAAGAGGACTAAGCAACAGGTGTTAGGGCGCGGTCCAGAAAGCTTAGCTAATTTCATGGCTAAGTTTCGGTGAAACGACCAAATTCAAAAAAATATTTTCTAGGAATCTAGAAACCGCCAAAGTTATAAAAAGGAAAAATGGTCACTGATAAGAGTCAAATCTCCCAGTTCAGCTGGTATTAACCTAGCCATGCTGCCAGCTGTGGCGACAACGGCGATTCTTTTTTGGACCAGGGCTTGCCTTTGCCGCAGACATATGTCTTCAGCATGGCGAGAAGTATAACCTTTACTCCATACCGAAGGCAGGGAATCAAAGTAATACAACTGCAAGGTATTTTAGACCTATCAACCTATAAGAAGAAGGATGTTGGGTCTTTACAATGAAATGTACTTGCTGCCAAGTTTTAAGTGCACAACACACACCTATTTAGAGGGTAAATCAGTTTAAAATGCACTGTTTGAGATATAAGCTGCCTTTTTAGATATAAAAAGGCACTTAATAGTATTGAGATGGAGTCAATTCATCGGGCACTGCTATCAATTCGTGTACGACCCCCTGCTTAGGGGACAGAATTGATGAAATTATGAAAAGACGAATTTTCAATGCGAACCTAGGCGAGATCTCCGTAAGGATGGCTGTCACAAAGGGAGGTTAACTACAAGGAAGAGTCCTCTAACCATTACTGTGGCTCATAGTTGTCAACGGGATTTTGAGAACCTTCGAAGAGGAGGGAAAAAAAGTGATTCCCTACGCAAATGACGTATTATACTGCAGAAGACAAAATTTTTGTCTACCCTGATTTTTTATGCAACGGGCGCTTACAAAACTCTAACGTTAGGTCAAATACAATCGCCTCGGAGTGAATCCGGATTAAGTTAGTACTTTTGACCCAAAGTCATAAAATCGCAGGATTTCGTGGACCGATTCTCAATGACGTTGATATAAGGCTCTTTTCGGCGGCTTAATACCTTGACGCTCTACTGGACCGGAGGCTTAACTGTAGAAGGGACGTCAAGAAAAATGGTAAAAAAAGGATTCTAATATTCTCTACACCAACATGAGCACGGTTGAGAAAAGTTGGGGAGTAAGTCCTAGCTCTAGGCATACACGCTGTTAGTTTGACCTATTACTATCATTGCTTGATTGGTTTAGCAAGATGCTGTCTTAAGGGACTGCCATCGTCGTATGGTGAATCAGGTTCAGATCTCTGAAGGGTACTCTAGAAGCGGTTTTTGATACAGTACTATACCTAATACCTCTGGATCTTCTTATTAAGAACTAAGCGTCCAGAAGGACTCCGAGACTCAAGAAAACAAGTACATGGAGCAATGTTCGTTAAAGACATGCCAACGTGCCCACTGAAATGGAAAGGATCTAGGCTCTATACCGAGCTTGAAGATATTTATACCAAACAGATCTGCATGGGCAAATCATAACTTATTCCTTGAGAGAACATACAAGTACTCTCACCAATCTAAAATGGACACTGGGGCTGGAGGGAATATATTTCGTGAATCGCTTAAAATTGCAAAGTCATTCAGACTAGACAATCCCTGTAGTGTATTTCAAGTGGAGATATTTGCCATAATGCAAGTTGCGCACTTATACCGATAAAACAGCCTTCTTCAAGCAGAATGCATAATCATCTATTTAAATAGCCCAATTGCTCTTAGAGCTCTATGTTCCAACCTATTAAGGCCAAAGGCTGTCAAGAACTGCAGGTCAGCGTTTCAGGGACCTGAGGGTTTTATACTCTGCTAAGTTCCGGGGCACTCTGGGATTCCCCGACATGAGACTGCAGATGAATTGGAGCAAAGGGCATCTGCAGCAAGTGTCAGCGACGTTACTACTTTGATATTTCTATAGAAATATCGATGGACGTTTCAAGGACAAGGCAAGCTGGTGCTGACACGAGGCCACGGGCTGTGGGGAGTCGAAAGGACCAAGGTTTTCTTGTTAATGGACAAGTAAGATTTGTGACAGCATAATTAGTGCAATGCAAAATCAGGTCACTGTTGGCTAATTGATAACCTAGTAAGGTGAACTACTGCCGCTTTTGTGAAGGCGAAGGCAAGGGCAAGACTATGGAACAGCCAATGTCCAGTGCTTGCCAGAAGACGCTACTGACATGAATACTTTGTGCTTTGTTAACCAGTTATTAGGCACCAAAGAGATTGGTTTTACCAAACTAAATTTTTTTAAGTCAAAACCTGGCCCAAACCAAATTTAAAATAGAAAATATTATTAAAGATAAGATAAATTTAAAAACTACCGGAATTTCTTTAACATATTTGATACCTGATTTTTCAAAATGAAATTTAACCAACTCACAACAACTATAACTACTAATTACGATGATGATGGTGACAATGTGCAAAATAGTTATGCTTTGGTGCATAATAATGTAGTTGTTTCTCATTATTCTATTTGTACCTTTCAGAGAAATACGTTGCATTTGATAATGAGACGTATTGTATATTTTTGTGCATTCAATATTTAAATCGATTGATGGGTTGGAATTGTTGAGGGGTTGGGAGAATGCACACATATGTATTGAATATTGGCTACGGTTGGTTGGCTGCAAACATTGGTGGCCTGTCTGGTTTCCATTGCCATTTTAGCTTAAAGCAATCAAATTTTCTTTTATAATTTATTTATTAAGTTAATGATTTTGCACAGAGCAGGCGAAAAAAAAACATGGATGGACAATGATTTTTAAAATATAAATTTTGGGTCTTAAATGCGAAAGGGAAGATAATTTTAACAATAACTTTCATTACTACGAATGCCGAATGAAAAGTTACCATCAACTGTTCACAGGGCACTGAAAACCAAGGAATATGTTTAACGGCAACCACTATAAATGCTAAGTTAAGAAAATTCTTTCTAAGACCAAAATTAGAGGGCCTCAACTTAATGACCTAATCAACAAAGCATTTTTTTTCTAGTGCCTAGCTTTTGAATAAGCCAAAAAATAGTCCAAGATTTTGGTCTGAGCTTATACAATAGGTCTGGTGGCAGATTTATATTTTAAAACCAAAATAAAAAACCTTATAATTGACACAAAGTTTTATTTGGAGCTCCGGTAGATCAGTGGTAAGTGCACGAGTCTACCAGTCTGGAGATTGTGGGTTCGATTCCCAGCAGAAACCCTGGTAAGTTTGCTTTATTTTCTGCTCTTTCTTTCTTTCTTATCCTTCTCTAAATTTCTTCTTTCCTTCCATTTTAACCGTTTCTATCTGCTTCTCCAGGTAACACAAAGGGACCGAATTAAGCGGACCCAAGTGAGCTGTATCTTTTCCTTCAACGGCTGCCTGTTCTACCTAACCTAACCTTACCTAACCTTTATTTGGAGCAATAAACTATAGAATGGAAATGCTGTTTTATTTTTTAAAGAGTATATTATCCAGATGTCTTCCGTCAGGCTGATTACACTGTTCAAATCGGAGCCTTGTGTTCTGCACCACACGCTACAGTAAACTTGCTTCAACTGAACTGATTTTTCGCGAATATTTTTCTTTTAGGCCACAACAGATTGGGGATTGTCATTACAAACCCTCTCCTTGAGATAACCCCTAAAAATCTATAGAACCTCAGTAGCCATGGGATATTCCTAAAGCTACTGATCCATTCTTGAAGGAAAAATATCCCGAAAAAAATTTAGGGAAACTCTGGCTGTATATGCAGTTGACCCATCCCGTTGAAACCACGTCTGTGAAGAGTACGGCGGATGAGCTCACAGGAAAGGGTTCTGATGTTTCAATCAAGGGTTCCGGGTTTTTTGAGACCAGTAGCGGCAGTTTTGCTTGTTGACTTTGACGGTTAAGACAAATGTGCCTTGTTGCTCCAAAATATTGGACTTACAGTGGAAAAACTTTTAAACAACGTTTTACAAAAATTGCGTAGATCAAAGTCACTTTCCTTCAGTTCTTAAATGATTTGAATTTTAAAAGGGTGGAACTTCAACTTTTTTTTCTAAATTTTATTAATAATCGCTTTTTAAAGTTCCAGTGAGGTTGCTTTTTGCCGTATTGAAAGTCGCTAGTTTTTCAATTAGTTCAAAGTTTTCGGGAGGCCTTGAAGATCAACTGGACCCTTCATAGCCAAAGCATTTGCACGGAATCTCTGTAACCACTAACGAATTAAATTTACACTCGGAACAATGAATCAAATTATCGACAAGCAATTACTAAAGAATCATTGCTCTTAAAAATCTCTTCACAACGATTGCGCAAAACTCGCTCGACCACTGCAATATCGTTACTGGCAAATCGTTATTCCAAAGGCTCCACCCTTCCTTCGCGCCGCTTATCACTTTTTTACTTATCTTCTTAAAAATATAAATCTGCCACCAGCCGCCCTGTACCAAATGTGGCTCACCTGGCAGGTGTAAAACAAAAAACGTTAGAAGATTTCTTCTACATAATAAGCCGATAAACGGCGTTGACGTATGTCCTGCTAAATCTGGGGCCTCCTTTGTGGGCATTCTTCTTTTAATCTTTCCCCAATTGAAGACAGTTGATAATTTTAAATGTGACTTTAAAAACCACAAAAATTGAGCTCACAAAAAAACATTAATTTTATATTCTTTGTTTTTTTTTTTTTTTTTTGCCTCTTAATCCCAATTTTAGAAAAGGTAATTCGACAAGTTTCAAGTAAACTTTTTATTAATATTAGAACGTTGATAAAATGTATTTACATAAGTATGTCCTTTATGCAACCCTGCATCGCTAGCTAAACTAGTTTCTCTTTGCCTCCCTTAAGTATTCTCTTATTGCAAAAACTTTAATTTGACCAATGCAAGTGGTTGGGCTTTAATCACTAAACAATTGTTATTCACTTTAAGCGCGCGTGTTTGTGTGTGTGTGTTGTGGTTATTATCATGTGATGGTTAGAATTTGATTTAGTTTCTCACATCCCTGATAACCGCTGGAATAAATAATGTCTGTGTGTGGTTTTGTTTTTATTTTATACAAACATATCGCTTGCTCAATGTTACAAGGTTATAGTGAAAGCTCAAATATGTAAAAAATCTAACTTTATTGATATATTTGTTTCCTAATTATGGGCTACTTTTCAGACAAATTTATGAAACACTGTTGATAAAAGGGGCTAAAAACATACGGCCACCTTTGAATATTTAGAAACATTATTAATTAAAAATGGAAAAAATATATTACATCCAACCTTTTAATATTTAAAAAGCGATATGTACAGACACATAAGGACATACATTCATATTTTTTTAGTTTTTCATTGTGTTTGCTTATAAACGAATAAATAATAAACGATTTTGTAAATTAGTTTACAGCAATTGAAATTCATAAAAGATGAATTGGTAATATATGAGAAAATTGGAAAGTGAAAAATTATAGCTAATTTCAGCGCTTATGTAAAGGCATCACAACTTTGTTAACGATAAAGCTTTAGGCTATAAAGTAAAGTAACGACTTAATAAATAAAAACAAGTAAGAGCGCTATATTCGGCTGGGCCATATCTTACATACCCTTCACAACATAAAGGGGTTGGTAAATTTTGTAAGCAACCCCTCTCAGGGGATGAGGAAAGAGGATAAGTATGTTCTAAGAAAATGTTTGCAAGAAAAAAGAAGCTGGGATCAGTCCTACACTTGACCTATCCCGGGGCACCCTGGAAGCTGTAGGAGGGGATTTATTACCATTTCCCACACTTTGTATGGTACCCCTTAGGCCATGGAGATAGGAGGTAAGTATGTTCAAACAATATGTTTGAGAGGGGAAATTAATGGGGTTGTTCATATAACTTATTTCCTTAAGACCGACTCTAGGGAACTTATAGGCGTTTTACATAATTTTGTTAACTTTGTACGACAACCCCTTTAGGTGATGAAGGTAGGGGGCAAGTATGTTTGGGAAAGAAAACTAATGAGGGTATGAGATACTTTTATTCCTCTAAGTGCGACTCCATGTAAGTTTTAGGGAATTTTATTCTAATTTCTTAAAATTTTAAATAAAAACCCTGTTTGTGCCTGCAGATAGGGGGTACATAAAGACCTAACAATATTTGGAAAGCAAAATTTTTGGGATTCTGAAAACCTTTCTCTGTCAATTGCTTTTGGGATTCCAACCAGTTTCAGTCACAGTTATGTCAAATTCTGATCTGTGTGATGCACGTTTTTGAATTTAAATTTTAATTTCTCCTAAAACTGCGTTTTAAATTTACCACTGCTAATGGTATTTGTCAAGCAACTTACTGTGGCTGCTTACAGTGGCTTGACGTCTCAATGTTTCGAAGCATCTGAATGACGACGCTGGCACTGGAGTATTTTTTCTCGGTTTTAAAAGGCCCTAGCAATGGTTAAATATCCATGAATATTTAATCTTCAAACTATCATATATCAATTTGCTAGAAAGAATGTATAGGGGACTCGAATATAAAGTTTTTCGGACAGCCAAGAGGCTTTAAAGGCTCTTGAGGCTCATAATGCTAGATCCGCACTTGTGAAGGATTGCGTGGACACTGTTAATACGCTCGGTGCCAAGCTATGAGTGTCATGTGGGCAACGAAAGCGTCAAACATCTCGCCAAATGCAAGACAAATCGCCCTCTTATTGGCCCGGAGCCATTTTGCGGTATTTCTCGTGGCTACTTTTGTAAAAAGTTCATATCTTTAAGGGACACTGAATTTACTACCTACTGGAGTTTGCCACAAGGACAGCAATAAGCCAAAAGATTCTAGACTTAATATGCAGCTAAATCTAAGGGCTTTTGCGCTCTTTGGCAGTTTTGCTACTCCGGCGGGCATTTGAAATTCATCGCTTTAAATCTTCATACAGGAACTCGGTCCGTAGGCGATTTAAGTGGCTGCACAAAATGCCTATTTTTAATAGTGGCGAGTAGTGCTAGTACTTATATACATACATCCTTACATTCATACATAATTATTGCGCTCACAGAAAGCTTAAAAAACGCCTAAAATTTTCTTTGAGCTCAGATTTGAATTTGACTTTTTGGTATAAATGGTCAATGCCTTAATCTTGGTTGTGTTTGTGTTAAGACCAGATCTTTGTGAAGACTGTTTAAGTGCAAGAAAATGCCTCTTTCTGTTGTTAGTTCATACAAGTTTCAACTTTACAAACCAGCACCAAAATTTCAAGTTGTAAATATATATATATCTTACACGCCCAAATACTTTCAAAATAACCGCCCCACTTGAGCCGTAACGGGTTGTTGGGTGGTAAGTTAAAACTGAAGTTGATTTGAACACTCGCTGAGATGCTTTTGCAGCTGAGTGAACAAAGAAAATGGAAAGAGGGTTTCCAGCTCATCTGCGAATTCCCGGTATAGGCTGTCAGATGACATAAATTTTCGGGCAGCTATATATTAAATGACATTATTGAAGGGCTAGGGTAAATGCTGTATGACCTTTTAAAATACGTCTTCACTAAAAGATAGATCTAGTACATCAGGCCTCACGCAAGCATGAGTTAGGACACGATGCATCTGTTGAGTGGTATGGTCATATCAAAGCGGGCTCATTCCAGAACATATAAAATTTGAAGTGAAGCGCGACCGTCTATCGCTCTTCCTATAGGCAATGGATTCCTTGCACGCCTTAACAGTCAAAGATTGGGTGAGGTTTTTGGAAACTACCTTGATTGCCGCCTGATTATCAACATATATGAGTGTTTTCAGTTTAAGAACACAGGGCAAGAATTCCCATTTGAGATATCGGACCTCTGCTTGAAAGACACTGCAGCCATTGGAAAGCTTGCAGAACTTTTGAAAGACCAGTTTTTTACAAAAAAACTTCAACTCTAAGTTAAAGTAGTCTTAAAGTTTCTACAAAAGTCGTTGAAAGGCAGTCTTCCAGTACTTTGTATCAATGGCGTCAAACTGATAGTGACCGTTCATATAGGGCACAGAAACTTTCAGTTTATCTTTGTAGTTCTTTATTATGATCCATTATAAATCCACAATAGTCCCAGCGACTCTGCCAATAAGAAAGAGAGTGAATTGCGAAAGAAGTGATTAACCACTCTTTTCTATTTGGTATTGTCGTTCCAGCCATTGCACTAATATTATATTTAGTTGTATTAAGCACGTCTCTCTGCACCTGTGCGGCCTCACATCTCACATTAAAACATCGTTAAGAAAATTCCATTCTAGTTTTAAAAATACCCTTTTAAACTAGAATATATTTTAGTTTAGTTTTAACATTAATTATGTAAATAAATTGCCTAAAATGTTAAATTTATATTTTTTTAAAGTTTACATCTTAAATGTTTTTTTTTTTTGTTTTCACTTCCTAACATCTTGCCACACTTTCTGCCTGGCCGCCTTTTGTGGCAAATAAATCCTGCAGCCTTAAACCCTCTGAAAGAAACTTCCTTTGTTAAATCTCAGTTAATTCATGAACACAGAACTCAAAATGCATGATAAGTTATGACTGCGAAAACGTCTAAAATGTATAACAACAATAGAAACATTGGACTATTTACTAGTTTAGGAAACAACACAAACAACAAATAAATCAACATGACTTGATGATGCGGATTTTTAGCTTTAAAGGCAAATATGGAAACATTAACTGCAGACGGACGGAAGGACAAGTTGATGTACAGACGTTCATTTTACCAAGAAAATACTTGTTGTTTACTTGCAAGCACGATTGGTGAGACTGTCGTTTGGTGTAGTTTTAAGGCAGTCACTACATCAGTCAAACATATACAAAACGTCAACAACAACCAATAGTACGTGCTTATGTGTTCGTAAACAACTTAAACACTGACGCTGGTTTTGATAATATAAGTCGACACACATGACTCTGCTTCCATGTAACCCACATCCCTACACTCAGAGGTTTCCAATATTAATATATTTTGAACTGCTTATCTCATACTTTGTTCGACCCTTTCCCCATAGAAATACGTTTAGGGTTTCTGTCTTGCGTCAAAGTGTTGCCATATTTAAGGCATATTTAGTTTTTTTAGTGAATCATCAAAAAAAAAACAATTAAGCAATCCAGCTTATTTATAAAACAAAATTTTTTGTTCTCTTAATTAAACAAAATATTCTAAAATTTCTTACATATTGCGGACTCTCTATTTTAAACATTTAAGCCAAACAGTTGATTTAAAACTATTTACTTCAGCTTAAATGTCTTAAATTTTTTTTAATAATGTTTGTTTTCCCCCATTAGGTTAGGGAGTGTATTATTGCAGAAATATAACAAACAAAATAAATAATTTTTTTGTTTACGTTTTTCTAAAGTTGTTATCGGTTTTTGTTTAAACAATTTTCAGGCGACAGTTTGGGGGATCCTCGTCGTGTTAAAGTTGAAACATAAGATAAATACTTGTGAAATGTTTGTTTTAACAATTTGCAAAAGTTTTTCGTTTTTAAAAATTTTTTTAACTAAAGGTCTTTACAAAACATTTTCAACTCAAACAACATGAAACAGTTTACTAAAAGTTATATTTGAAAAGTAATGAACGTATGTATGTGGGGATAAAGAGAGTAAGAAAAAAGTGACTTCTGCGAGGAAGTTAGCTTTCTATAAAAAAGCAAACTAACATGCTTGTGCATGCTTTTAAATATTTGGCGCTTAAACTACCCATTTACTATTTAAAACTTTATAGACGTCCCGTCCTTGTCCTTATTTTCCAATCAACCGTTATTTCTGATAAAGAAATTTATACTCGATAAACTGATACTAGTTCCATCCGAGAGACTTCTTATTCTGCTGACCAACAGATCATATATTGTGCCTTCTCCTTCCTTGCATCTTGACAGTTCATACAAAGTTCTACAAAACTTGTTTAAAGGTAGTTCTAGTACACCGGCATGACTTTCACATAAAAACTGAATGGTCATAACGGCCACAGTGCCTCTTTGCAGCACATCGGCATCGTCATGGCCTGCATCAGCATTATAGTGGCCTCTAAAAGTCTCACTAAATTTCCTAAGCCAACTTAATAAGTAATATTGAAATAAAATATTACCAAGTAAGAGCGCTTTATTTGGCTGTGCCACGTTTTACATACCCCTCACAACGTGTAGGGGTTTTTAGCCTAGTTTTTCAAATTTTGTAAAGCAAATTCCTTTAGGAGGTGGTGATAAGGAGTAAGAATATTATAGAAAAATACTTGCAAGAAAAAATTAGTTGGGATCAGTCCTACATTTGACTTATCCACGTTCCACCAGGAAGGGATGTATTACAATTTCCCAAACTTTGTATGGGAGCCCCGTTAGGCAATGAAGATAGGAGGTAAGTATATTCCAGGAATACGTTTGGGATGATAAACTAATGGGGGGTTTTCTTGCACTTAACTTCACTAAGGCTGGCTCTGGGGAAGCTGTGGGCGTTTTAAATTTATTTTAGTAAATTTTTTATGGCAACCTCGTTAAGTGATGGAGCTAGCGGGTAAGTGTGTCCTAAAATTATGTTTGATATATTTGATACATTTTGTTCCTCTAAGTGGGACTGCAGGGAATTTGTAGGGCTGTTTACCCTAATTTTTTCAAATTTTGTTTGGCTACCCTGTTATTGGCTGGATACAGAGGGTGACTATGTTCCACAAAAATTTTTTCAAAAAACATTAATGGATGGCGGTCCTATATTGCACTTGTGAAGGGGCAACTCCAGGGCAGTTGTATACATTTTTAGGTAAAAATTTTAAAGGAATAAATAAAGGTGGTCGTTGGTTTTACTAAAGTTTAACAGTAAATTTTCGAAAATATATATGATATTTCGATACTGCAAGAAATACAATACAAGAAATATTAAGGGTGTTAAAAAATTTGACTTCAACATATTAATGGACAGACGGACATCGCTAAATCATCTTTCCTATCTATTAGGATCAAGAAATTATAAACTTTATGGGATCGCAAATGGATATCAAAGAAATGGCAAACTTTTATATACCCTTATCACTAATGTAAAAGGAACAGTGTTTCTGGTGGCAGATTTATATTTTCAAACTTGGGGCCAAATCGTCACATTCGATTCGAATCGAAATTCAAAAGTGGCAAATTAAGGCATTCGATTCGAATGGAAACTTAAAAATTCTTATTAAAATTCCTCTATCAAAAACATTGACAGCTCGACTGGTAGAGTAGAATTTCGATTCGAATCGAATGCCGTAATTTACCCCCTGAATAAAAACGTAATTATTAACACAAAGTTTTATTTAGACCATTGAACAATTGAATAGAAATGCGGATGTTATTTTGTAAGGAGAATCTCATCCAGGTGTCTTCCGTCAAGTTGAAAACCTCTTTCACAACCGAGCCTTGTGTTCTGCGCTACGCGCAGTAAACTTGCTTCAATTGAGCTAATTTCTCAACAAATATTTTCCCTTAGGGCCAAAAGAGATTAATGATTGTCATTATAAAGCCTCTCTTTAAGGTAGCCTCATAAAAAATCTATGAGAGTTAGAATAAGCGAACTCGGTGGTAATGGAACGTCCCCACAGCGACTGATCAGTTTTCAGGGGAAAATCCCCCGAGGCAAAATTTTCGAAGCTCTGGCTCTGTGCGCCCCATCCTGTTGAAACTACGTATGTGCAGAGTACGATTAATTAGCTCGCAGGTTTGGTAAAAAGAATTCCGTAAGCATGGGTTTATAACATTCACCGTTGATAATCGTCGTCTGGCCTCGAGAATTTTCGAAAAAATATGGTCCAACTATCTCATGCATGGATAAGGGAATTTAAACAATTGCCCTGGGGCAATGCAAATAGTTTTTATATTTGAATCCAAGGTTACGGGTTTTGAAGGCCAGTAGCGGCAGTTTTGCTTGTTGAGGTACCCGTTTAGGAAAAATAAGCTTCATCGCTCCAAAAAATGGGATTTACAGTGCAAAAGCGTTTCAACATCGTTTCACAAAAATTTTTTGTTTCAGTTTTTGAACGATTTGAATTTCAGACACTTTTTTAAATTTCATGAATAATCGCTCTTGAAAGTCCCAGTGAGGCAGCTTCTTTCCGTAATGAAAGTCACGGATTTTTGCGTAAACTGCTTTCAACCAGTTAAATATTCTTTGAAGATCGCCCAGTCGCCCTGGCCGTAGGACATTCATAGCCGAAACAGTTGTGCTAAATCTCTGCATGCAAGAACGTGTTAAATTTACAATCGGCTCATCACGTATTAACCGAATACCGAACTTTTAACAAAATTGTCGACCAGCAATTACAAACATTACTTTTAAAAAATACCTCCAGAGCTAACGCGCGATGCTCACTCGACTACTGCAACATCGTGACTAATAAATCCGCACAACAGATGATTCCATTGGCGCCACCCTTCCTCCTGAATGTTTATTCATTTTCAAAAAATAATCATTTTTAAAAATATAAATTTGCCACCAGACACCCTCTATAAAATTTTGGTTCACGTCTTATAATAATTGATGTAAGAACCACTGACATGCATTAAGATAAACTTAAACTAACAACAGCCTTTATTTTTTTTTTAGAAAATTGCTGTGACGCCAAACCTAAATTTTAATAACCATGGTACGATAAATCGCTATACCTGATAGCCCTCGCTTTCCTAGAAGCACGTACCCTGTTACAAGTCCAAGTCTTTTGATACCTTAACAATCTTGTCAAATCTTACTGAAATCGGTTTATCAGTCAGGTTTAGCGGATCGTTGCATACGAACATATTATACTTTTCTAGGTTTCTTTTTTTGCATTTTAAGTTACTCAAACTTAAAAAAAAAATTTTTTGTTTGGTTTCTTGGGCTTTGCAAGCAATGGCAATGCTTTAATTAATTTTTGCGGTCATTTTTAACAAAGTATATAAAAACACAAAGAAAAAACTTTAACAGGATAAAAGCTTCTTCTGTTTTTAAGGTGACCAGATTGTGGTCATAAGTGTTTTTATATTTTTAATGAATTAAAAAGGATAAATGGCTTTTTTTTTTTAAATATTTTTAAAAATTCTTTTAAAGAAAAAAAACGTCAAATTATATTTTCAGCCACAAATCTTTTGTTTAGAAAAAATATTAAATAAAACTACGTGAATCTATATGCGCAAAAAATACTTTATGTAACAGGTTAGATTCAGAGGATTATTTTGAGTAAGGTGGAACAATCAATTGTTGTGGGAAATGATTGACTGATTCAATCCCATTGTGCTGCCTTGGAAAAAATTATAAATAGTCTTAATAAAGGTGAATAGAAAAGAGAATGAAAAATAGCATAAGGCCAATTAACCAGAGTTTCTCGCGAAATATAGTCCCGTGGAACACAGACTGGTAAACTTATGAAGAAACTCGATAGTCTAACAGGGCGCTCTTTGGCCAACGAGGACATCTTACATCAAAAAATAATTAAAGATTCGCTGGCGACAAAATAGTAAATGATAAATTTCGAACCACTGCATAAGCATTTTTGAATGGTACATATGTTAGAGTTGGTACCCGCACATGTGTTTGTTATTTCTTTTAAATTATTTAAAATATTTATTAGAAAATATGCATTTGCATTACATTTTTTTTCTACTTAATCCCTTTAATTAAATCACGGCATTGGTTTTTCCAATATAAAACCATGAATTTTAATTTTTCCAAAAATTTTCCATCTGTTCCTGCATTAAAATAACGCCTCAAAATATGCAAAATTTATTTACCGCAAAAATATCCCTAAATGTTTGCATTAGTACTGTAAATGATAGTTTCCCTATCTTTTCATTCCAGCATGACAAAACAAAACGTAATTCATCATTAGAATATGTATTATGTTTGGATATCGCTATGTTTGTGCCAATTAGTTATAACTTGTAAAACAAAAAACAACTAATTATTCTGGTAGAAAATAAGCAAATACAATAGCATACATTCAGGCTATTTTAGAAAAAAAATATATAATAAAACTGTTTAATATTTGGTTGCCTTATGAAATGGTATAAGCTCCAAACTAAATTAGCCTTTAGAAAATTAAAATATATTTAATACAATTGAAATATACAAATAAATTGGAGTTTTCATATGTGCATATAAAGCAAGCTGTTTACAAATATATTTCAAATTAAATTGAAAAACGTTTAATATAAAAAGTTTTAGTTTATACAAAAATTGCATCCTATTCTGATATTTAATTAGTCGTTTATAATCACATGGTCTTTGAAATACAAACTTAACTTAATATGTTACGTATATAAGTATAAAAAATACAATGAGGAAATATTTATAATTTTTGCATAGTCCTTTGAAATATACTTGTAGCCATTTATATTTTTCGTTTTCACACACACAATTAAACATAAATGCGTTTTAAAGGAATATATCTAACAACCAATATAAAGAATGTCAAACTTTTGTGTTGTATACCACTTAAGCTGCCTGAAGAAACTTTAACAAATGTATGAATGCAACATAAAAAACATGCAATTTTTAACGTAAATGCACCTTAAAGCATACTTTTAGGATCAAAACAAAATATAAACATGAGCATACATTTTTGCGGTAGAAAGAAACAATGTCTAGCTGAAGGGTTAGTTTATGCTGTAAATAAAAAAGGCAGAACATTAAAGGAATAAGTTGATTAAAAAAATGCCATATGCAAGCAACAAACGTCTGCATTGATGAATTTTTCCATAACCTTGTTATTTCATCAGTTTACTGTCCACCCAGATTCTCCATAACGAAGGATCAGTACAACAATTTCTACAAATCATTAGGTCCCCGCTTCATAGCTGCTGGTGACTATAATGCTAAGCACACATACTGGGGCTCCCGCCTAATTAGTCCCAGAGGTCGTGTCTTGTATGACTCCGTGTCGGAAATGGGACTTTTCGTTATTTCAACTGGACAACCAACCTACTGGCCAACAGACCACAATAAAATTCCAGACGTAATTGATTTTGGCGTAGCAAAAGGTATATCCTCGGAGCTCATTGAGGCTCAAGCCTCCTTGGATTTATCTTCTGACCACTCACCCACAATAATTACTATTTGCAGTCCTCACCAAATGGCAACTAGTGAGTTTTTCTTATCAAAAAGAATAAATTGGTTGAAATATAAAAAATATATTAGTACGCACTGCGCGGAGAACCAGTCGCTAAAAACTCCCGGAGACATAGATGATTGTCTGAGCGTCCTAAATGAAAACATTAAAAAAGCCGTTGAACATGCGTCTTCTACCTACCGCCAGGCTAGGTACAACAAAATTTTCTCTGAAGATGTGGAAAAGCTCGTATCTGAAAAAAGAAAAGCCCGCAGGGAATGGCAAAAACATAGATCGCCCCAACTTAAAACTAAGCTGAAAGAATGTACAACCCAACTGAAAGAGTACCTGGAAGGTCTAGACGCGACTTCTCAGACAAATTATTCCTTATGGCGATCAGCCAGACGTCTTAAAAGACCTGTTATCGCAAAACCACCACTGCGCAATCTGAGAGGATCCTGGGCTAGAAATGATGAAGAAAAATGCGATCTGTTCGCAAATCACTATAAAAACGTATTCACTCCCAATTCATGCACTGACGTGAGGGAATTACCGCCTGTTGTTGCAAGACGTCCTCTAGAAATACGTTTCCGATTTGCAGATGTTGTAGAGGCTATCGCTAACCTTAACGGTAAAAAAGCTCCTGGCGTTGACAAAATAAGCAACAAAATGCTCATAGAGCTGCCTCTTACTGCTAAAAGAATCATTCTTTTTATTTTTAACGCGATAATTCGGCTTGAACATTTTCCGCCTTAGTAAAGATGATTCCTAAGCCTGGCAAAGATCCCTCGAAGGTAGAATCTTATAGGCCCATAAGTTTGTTACCCACAATGTCAAAATTGTTCGAAAAACTGTTAAAAAACAAGTTAATCCGATCCTGAATGACAACAACTGCATTCCAAATCACCAATTCGGCTTTAGAAGTCAACATAGTACCATCGAACAAACTCACAGGTTGGTACAGGTTATAAGAAAAGCCTTTGAGGAAAAGAAGTACTGCTCCGGGCTTTTTATCGATGTCTCACAAGCTTTCGACAAAGTATGGCATGAAGGCCTTCTAAACAAACTAAAGCTCAACCTTCCAGCTAATATTTTCAACCTTTTAGAAAAATACATAACAGGCCGACAATTTATGATCAAAGAGGGAAACCAAATAAGTTGTTCCCAACCAATAGATGCTGGTGTCCCTCAAGGAAGTATACTAGGTCCAATTTTGTACTTGCTTTACACGGCAGATATGCCAACCAATAGTTTCACACACACGTCGACATTTGCTGACGACACTGCTTTTCTTAGTATTCACAAAGACCCTAAAGAGGCTTCGAACCAGCTGCAACAACACGTAACCCAAGTCGAGAAATGGGCAAAGTTATGGGGAATAAAGATAAATGAACAAAAATGTACCCACGTAACTTTTACTTTACGCAAGAAACGTGCCCTCCAATCACTATCAACAACTATAATGTGCCTCAACGATCTGAGACAAAATATCTTGGTATTCACCTAGATCGCCGCCTTACATGGAAGCCTCATATAGATGCGAAGTTGACGCAAATGAAACTTAAAGCTGCTCAAATCCACTGGCTAATTGGTAGAAACTCTGTGCTACGTCTTGATTGTAAGCTTCTAATCTACAACTCGATTTTAAAACCAATTTGGTGCTACGATATACAATTATGGGGCACTGCTTCCGCCTCTAACATCGAAAAAATACAACGCCGTCAAAATAAAATCCTAAGAATGATAACTGGTGCTCCGTGGTATGTGAAAAACAGCAACATCCATAAGGATCTAGAAGTTCCACTAGTTAAAAGCGAAATCCTGAAATATGTGGACAAGTATTTAAATAAGCTGGAAACGCATCCAAATCCGCTCGCTCGAAGTATCTTGCAACATAGTAGACACTCCCGACTGAAAAAGAGGGATACTATTGCGCTTAGATGAAGATAACTATTTTATTTTGAGAACTTAAATTTTAGTCTGGCACTGGCTGGGCTAATACTAATTACTTAGTCTTAAGATTTGAATACTTATTGTTAGTACGCTTAAGCGAAGATTCAATAATAAAATATTTATTTGAAAAAAAAAAAAAAAAAAAAAACTCTAGAGACTTGAAAATTGCCTGTTGCCAACATCCTTTCTTTGTATTTTGGTATTCTTTTTCGACATGAGCAAGCTGGACTTCATTCTCATTGATTTTTCTAAGATTATAAAAATACCCTGCGAATGATTACGGACAGTCCGCCGATTGTCAATAAACTTTGTTTATGTTCTTTATTGGTTTCGAAACACCTCTTATACTATTTAAAATGGTGTGATATGGAGTATTCTTCCCTTGTGTTTTACCTAAATTTATAAGTCGTATCCAATTGCTAGGCTACTAGATATCACGTCGTGTATGATAATGTCCTTAATTTATAGTTTACTTTTGGCTTTTATTATAGAAAGACTAAATTCCGATACAACAGACGTTATTGGATCAGATTTTGGCTTATTAGATTCCACAACAAATTAACTGCAGATTGAAAGCGGAAGAGTATACGGGGCTTCTTGGTAATAACATGCCTGTTTTTGCATTCATATTAATCACTTCAAAAAGTTAAGATTTTTGATTAAGAAAAACAGAACTTTTTAAAGTTGCACTTTAAGTTCAACCCAAATTTCGAGTCAGGTCAGTAAGTTTTAATTCTTTTAAAGCCTTTTAATGTGCCAAAACCATTTAAGTGTGGTAAAAACCATACGTTTGTTCCTTTCTTTTTGTTGCTTTTGTAAGTTTTTTTTGAGCTTTTTTCCCCTAAGAGTACAATACATGTGATATGCAGATACAGGAAAAAGTTTACTTTCTCATATATGACTGAACAAGAAATGTGTAAATGAAGTAGAAACTTAAGACTTTCACAGGATGTTGAAAATTACAAGAATTGTGTGATTTATTTAATTGCTTGCTACTTGCAACATTCACTCACTCACTTACTTGCTCCTTTACTTGCACGTTCACTTAGTTACTTGAAGATATCATACATACTTGATGTAAGTATGTTTGAATGCTTTTCATGTTTTATGCTAAAAGAAAGTTCTGCTTCATCCTCATCAGAAGCATTGCTTTCATGAAAATAACCTGCACTAGTATAAGTATGTGGGTGCATATGTAGTGGCGTATGCTCTAAAGTTTTTAGATTTGTAACTCTATGATGCTTGTAAGATTATATCCTTGTTTTAACTTGAGGCTGGGTGCATGACACTGTTTGCTGTTTTATAAAATTTCTTCTTATGGAAAATTGTGGTGGGATTTTTATGTCAAAATGACTAGCAAACTACAAAGTTACCGTCATAGAGTAGGAGGGGTGTAACTTAATGTTTTCCAAGTGTTTATTAGCTCAAATTCGATCGAACTTTAATGGGTCCTAAGGATCGAAATAGATGAGATATAGTTAGGTTACTCAAGAATGGTAACGAATTCAATTTTCCACCACCACCTAAAGGTCTGTGAGCATTAAGTAAACACCTTCATAGGTGTTGAAAAGAGCAAGGAGAAAGTCAAAGAAAATTGTAGACAGAACGACTAAAAGTAGAAGAAAGTAAAAACGCCGTCAGCAAAAATTCAAAAAAACTCAGCGCTAAAATCAACTATTAATCCAACCACCCAACCACTTTGATGAATTCTATGATGCTCTATAGCTTATGACCCGAGACTTAACTAAGCCCATCTGTAAAGCCCCCTACAAGCTTCCTCTATTGGCGGCGCTATTGCCTAGGTCGGTGGCAGACAAGTTTCTCTCTTATTCATTAACTTTAGGAGTCGGAGGAATTCCCAATTTTACACCTTAGAGCCCCTCTTGTCCAGCCTGGAGATCCCGCAATCAGCCTTGTCTCTCCAGGCCAGCCCGCTTTGTCTATGACCCAAGCTGCTATCAATTCATAATAAAAACTCATTTGTGGCCTTACAAGCCGTCACTCTAGCCCAATGTCCCGGATTGATCCCCTTGACACTAATTTATCAGAAGTCTTAATACCAGCAATGTTACAATGACCCGGCACCCACAATACGAGTCGCCAAGATCGCAATAAGCATAAGTCCACAGACGTCCACAAGTCTGGCCTGACGTAATGTCCCTCTAAAGACTAATCACTGCCTGATTGTCACGTTTCTTCTTTCTTCGCGACTCAAGGGTCTAGAGTCAAACCCGACTACCCTTGGCGTTGAACATCCCCTTCCTAAAATGTACAACTGGCCCTGCCCTTCGCACAACTCACCCACTACTTTTGCATAAATTGGTAGGTTCCTGTTACGGCTACTTTCTATGTTTGTATGTGTATAAGCAGATGTATGTTTATATTTATAAAGAGACCGGCATTTTTATGTTTTTCCTTAACTTCCTAAATACATTTTTGAGCTTTTTGTGACGTGTTTCTTTTTAACCGATCACGACAAATAATTATATTTTCTTCTCATGTTTTGTACCAGTCACAGGGCAAGTACTCCGATCAGTTTCCAAACATTTCCCACAGGATTGTTACAAAATATGCTCCTTTAATCCCTTAGTACTAAACTTTGATCTTTAAGCAGATTAAATATTGCAGCATAGCCTAAGGCGTCATTTACTAAATAAAGGGTATTTAAAATGCGTCATTACCGAATAAGACACTTTTACTTTTTAACTTGTTTGTTTAAAATTACAAATAGTGGTAAACTTATTTACAATAATGCTTTTTAAGTTATGAAAATGAGAATTGTTGTTTCTGGTTTTTACAGCAATATTGTTTGGTTTCTCTAGATGTTCTTATGATTTTGCAAGTAACAGGCAGACAATTTATTTTATTGATTTCATTGAAGCAGACACTTAAAGTGCTTTTGGAAAATATTTTGCGCATTAAAATTTAAGGAAAGGAAAATGTTTAAAATTAATTTAAAGGTTCTAATATAGAATTTAAGCATGTAGCTTTTGGTAAGGAAGAAATGTTCCATTACTTGTTCAAAAAAGTAAATGTCGTGCGGGGCAAAATGCCTTCTTGGGTCTTCTTCTTTCCACTTATTTTTTTAATTTTTATATGAAAGGGAAGTCCATGAAGCTTTGTTTGGCTATCCGTCTATGTGCATGTTTAAATCAAATTTCTGGAGCCAAGAAAATTTCACGAAAGCATGAGAAATATCCCCAGAGAAACATCAGCCAGATCGGTTCACTAAGGACCAAGATATAAGCAAAAACCTTATATATGGTGGCTATAGCCTGAAATTAAAGTTTCTGCTTAAAACAGTACCAAACATAATAATGTTTTAAGTGTAGGATTCAAAAAATTAAATTTCCTTAGGGCATATGGGCAGTTCCATTGTGACGGGCTTAACAATTTTGCTCACAATTTTGCTTATAACTTAAATAGTTCAAAATTTTGGTTTTAAAAAAGTTATGAATTCCAAGGATGGCATGTGTTTAAGCGATATGTAATAAGTAGAAACTGCAGTGATCACTTAAAGACTGTGACGGGTGTGACCTTAGCAATTTGAATTTTATGAATTTTAAATTTAAGATCGAGTTGTGTAAAACATTCTTTAAAAACAGGTTTATTTTGTTGATTTTTAAGGTAAATTAAAGTGTTTTTAATCGCATTTAATTCATTATTTCTACAAAGAAATATTTTTTCTTAAAGAAAACCCTTTTATGAAGTGTGACGGGTATAACATTTTCATCAAAAGCTAAAAAAAAAAAGTGCCGATTACTCAGTACGTGATTATTTTAAGCTCTTGCGAGAATGAAAAAAAATATGAACCGAATAATTTATATATTGATAATTTTTTTTCTTTTAAAAGTAAATTCGTCTGTTTAAAAAAATTGATTTTCCCCAATTTGAGGAGTTTTACGTGAAATTTAGCAATGCCAATGTACACTTACAATTGCCTTTTAATGCCATATCTAGTGCATACTTTTAGGCTTTCTAACAAATTTTTATTACTCCTTTGCCTTATCCCCGCTGAGGCTAATTGGTTTATTTCAACAAACTAAATCAAAATGTAATATTTCTTTTAAACAATTGTGTTTTGAGATTAAAAGATAGACAGAACAATTTAATTGAAATTTCATTGTTAATGGAAAACGTGTGCATTACACAAGTCCTTAGATGTGTCTAAAAGCACATAAGTTTCTATATGCATGTTTTGTTATATTGGACAACGTTAGATAATTATAAAGCTGTCTTAAGTCTTAAGGGGATTATGAAATTGCATAAAACTAAAAGCCTACATGTGTCATAACAATCTCCAGGGAGTCGAAAAAAAGCAAAAAAAAAAAATGAAACGAAAAGAAATTTGTTAAAAATTGATTTAAGCAAATAGTGGTCAGACGAAAATGACAAAAAAACTAACAAAAATAAAATTAGTTTTAGCAGGATAATGAAAAATTATATTGTTATTTTATTAGGTGACAAATATTCTCATAAGGAAAATATGGAAATTGAAAACACATACATATGCACACACATAAGCATATCTACATATACATATGTATTCACATGCCCAGGGGGTGAATTTCCCAAATGACCTTTAGTTCTAAACTTATCCATATAAATATAATTCAACCAAAAAATCTCTTTTTCTAATTTAAGAGGGTTGCGAAACTTGCTTTAATTTTAAAACAAACCTTAATGCGAGATGTGGTTTATATGTGAATTTCATTTCACATATTAAAGTACATTTCTATGTCACATATAGTGACGTGTGTTTATAATTAACAAATTTTTACCGCAAATTTGTGGGGAGGATGAACATCATTTTATGACAAGGAATTTAATTTCACACATTATTTGTCACACCATAGGAGTTTTGGTTAAAAAAATTTAAAAAAGGGCGCTTTGAAAAAAAAAACCGACCGCGTAAAGATAAAAAAGTGTAAAAAAATTTTGTCAAAATTTTCCAAAAATGCTTTCTCCACGAGAATATTTAAATGGGTGCTATATCAAAAAAAAAAAAAAAGAAGCTGGTCATCACAAAGAAAGAGGCTTTGGGCCACTGCAAAAAAATTTCACAAAAATATCATTAAAAATGCGTTACGTACTTTGATCAAAAGAGTACATGGGCACCCAGCCAGACGGACGGACGAACCGTCGTGCTTTAAACGACTCAAGAAGTAATTCTGAGTCGATCGGTATACCTAAGGTTTGGTCTCAGACCGCTATTTTTGTGCATTCCAAACCTCTGCACAAGCCCATAATACCCGTTACCACGTACCCGGAATTACAACAAACCGGCAGTACCATAAAATAATTTTTTCCCCCAAATTTATTTATTTACACGTATATAGAGAAACATAACCGTTTAATTCTATAATCCAACCTGTAAGTAAATAAAAACGTTGGTCAATCATTTTATTATTACCAGGGCAATCTAAAATATGCAAAACCGTGTTTCTTTCTGTGAGTCGCATTAACCTACAGGGTGTCTGGAAGAAGATTTATATTTTCAAACTTAAACAAAAAAAACATAACAATTGATATTAAGTTATATTAAGGCAATGAGCGATAGAATAAAAATGCGGATTAAATTTTTTAAAGAACATGTCATTCAGATATCTTCCGTCGAGTTGAACACACTGTTTGAAAAAGAGCCTTGTGTCCTGCTTCACACGCTGCAGTAAACTAAGTTCAATTGAGCTGATTTCCTGACAAAATTTTTTTTTAAAGCCACAAGATTCTGGAGAGCCTCTCCTTGAAGGAGCTTCATAAAAAATCCATAGGAGTAAGATCAGGTGACCTCCGTGGCCATGGCATGTCCCCGAAGCTACTTATCAGTTTTGGGGAAATTTTCCCTAAGCAAATTCATTGAAGCTCTGGCTATGTGTGCAGTCGTTCCATCCTGTTAAAACCATGTGCGTCAAGAGCAAGATAGATGAGGTTTGGCAAAAAAAATTCCGTAATCATGCATCGATAACTTTCATAGTTGACAATCGTCACCTGGCCTCGAGAAATTTGTAAAAAAAAAGGTCCAATTATCTCATGCTTATAAGGCATACCAAACAATTTCACTGGGGCAATGCAATGATTTTTGATATTCAATCGAGGCTTAAGGAATCTTGTAGACCACCAACGGCAGTTTTGCTTGTTGACGTGGCCGTTTAAGTGAAAATGAACCTAGTCGATTCAAAAAATTGGACTTGTAAAGCGAAAGCGCTCCAACATTGTTTCACAAAAATTTTTGTGTAAATCAAAGTCACTTTATTTTAGTTCTTGAACGATTTTTATTTTAAAGGGCTGGGACTTCAGACCCTTTTTTAAAATTCTATGAATAATCGCTCTTGGAGGTCCCAGTGAAGCTTCTATTTTCCGTATTCAAAGTCGCGCAATTCAGTGCCCTGGGACGTTCAAAGCCGAAGTAGCTGCACTTAATCTCTTTACCCACGGACGAATTAAATTTATACTTGGGCCATCACGTATTCACCGAATACCGGACCTTTGAACAAAATTGTCGACGAGAAATTACGAAAGAGTGATTAGTCTGAAAAAAATGTATCCACAGTGAACGTGCGATGATCACTCGACCATTGCGACATCGTGACAAAAAAATCCGCATAATCCAAATTCCAACGGCGCACATTGGGATGAATGGTATAGAAAGTGGCGATTAATTCAAGAAATGAACTTTAACTTTCACAACCGTGTTTGGTACACTATGAAAGTAAATTCAATTCTACATTATTAATTGCAAAAATAAAAGTTCTAAGATAAATGTTTTATAAATAAAAAAACAAAATTGCTCTAAAAATGTGGTTTTTTGATATATACACTAAGTTTTAACAACTTTGCGGATGAGTTCAGGAAAAAATAATTTTTTGCTCTTAAAATATGATATTTCAGCTAATAAATCCCAGAATGTCTACTTGCGCGTTTGTGCGATTTTTGAGTTATGAGAGTTTTTGGGGCAAAACTCCAGTTGCTAATATAAATACATATTTAATATAAATTCTTTTATGTAAACAAAAAAATATTTTTCTAAAAGCACGCGAAGTAGTTTGCAATTTAGTTTACCCATTTATCTTTTTTCGTTCAAAAGTTACAGCATAAATAGTCGAATACGACCGACCATTATTAAGAAGCCCATAAAAGGTAAAAAGAATTTTTTTTCAACAATTGTTTTTATTTTCAGGTTTCTAATGTATCTATTTATATCCATTTACAAGAAATAATAACATTTTAATATTACGACTTTTACAAATTAATCGCCACTTTCTATACCATTCACCGCAATGTTGACGCCACCTTCCCTCAGCACCCTTTGTTAATTTTTAAAAAAATAGTATTTAAAAATCTGATGTAACCCTGTATAAAGATGAATAACACTTTTCAGAGTTTTTCCAAAAATTTTGCATCGGTCGTTAGAGTATATTTTTGCATATTTTTTTCCTTAGGAGCATATTTCTTGTAAAACCAGCTTTTTAAACATTTTCTTAATTTTTTAGTTTTTATTGTCAAAACACGAATATAGCGTCCTTACTTTTTTTGAGTTGCAAATAAATTAGCTGCCGAAAAATTAATTAATGTTGTAATTATTAAACACTTTTTATTTCAAAATTATTTTTGTTTTTGTTTTTTCATTTATAACAAATATAAGGCCAATATACTTATGTACATGATGATATTTTTCATGCATGATATTTGTGGATATATAAAAAATCATGGAAATGATATCATTTAAAATACAATCATATAAAACGGTCCATATATACATACATACATACATATGTACACATTAAATATTAAATAAAAAAATTTTAAAACTTTTTTGTTTGTTAGGGCTATTTGAGAATTTAAATATGTTTTTCCCACTTGAAGCAACTTCACTGAAAACCATTTCTTGAAAGTCATTATCACGTCACAAACATACATTGACCTTTTTCATTTGCCACGCACACACGCACGCCTGCAAAGATAAAAGGAAAAGCAGTTAACGGAAAAAGAATGTAACAAACGAAATGAAAATGTCAAAATAATAGACTTTAAATAAATATAAAAAAGCAAACAGATCTACGTTTTGTTTTATTTGCTTTTCTTTTTTTTTTGTTTCTTTTTTTATAAATAGTTTGTTAAAGTTACTTTTAGAAAAGAATCTACTTTTTTTATTTCCCGACCATTACTCCTATACAAAGGAAGAGGAATCTGTATTGTTTTATAAATGTTTCTTTATAAAAAATCCCCTACCTGCTGCTGGTAATGGCTGATTTTTTTAGAGGACATGTGTGTGAGATAAATCTTTAGCTTTGGCTTTAGACATAAACAAAACGTTTCCGTTTTTTACAAAATTTTTTCTTTTACTATAGACTCCCTACATTTTCCTGCAGAAAAATCAAGAAGAAAAGAAAAGGATTTCCAGTTGTTATTGTTGGCAATAGGTAGTGACTTCTGTTTCTATTTTTCTTAATTTTTATTATTATTCTTTTCCACGCGTTTTGTCTTGGTAAAAAAAAGTGAAGATTTTCTTAGAATGAATGGATTTATGTGTTTGTGTGTGTGTATGTGTGTGTGTGTGTGTTTGTGTGTGTGTGTGTGTAAAAAAGCGAGTGTGTAAGCTTGTATGCAACTTTAAGTTGCTTTTCCGTTAACAAACATTTAAGTGGTTGTGTCACAGGATCTGTTTTATGTGCAAGTTTTTGTGGGCAAATGGCTGAGGGTTTACCAGAATATGTTAGTGTTTTGTCTCTAAGTGTCTTTGAAATGTTGATGATTGTTATTAAGCTTGATTTAAGTATTGTTCTTGTCATGTCAACTGGTCTACAAAAAGAAAAAAAAACGACCTGCAAAAAAGTGCAGTTAAGCATAACGTACGAAGGAAAGAAAAAGGACAAGGGATTGATGTTATTCTATTAAGCAATACCCAGTTGGCCAAATGTTCGTTAATGTCAATGTCCTCAATAAGGTCTGAATTTTTTTTTACAAATTTGTCACTGACAGCATTTATTATTTATATGCAAAAGAAATTTTTGTTAACGGTGATGTATATGACGACATTGGTTTGAAGGCAGCAAAATTGGCAACGTTTTCACTCTTTATAAATATATACTCTTATATTCACATTTTCACAATATGCCAAAACATGCTATTATATGCACAATATGCAAAAATATGCTGTAATAAATTGATGCTTAACTTTGGCAAAAGTTCTTATATGGTGGAATAACAACAACGACGCACAAAAAAACCTAATTTTGCATATTTATGGTTGCCCTGACTATCATATTGTTAAATATAACAAAGTAAGTTTTTGTAACTCGTCCCTACGTATGTATGTACACACATATATTCATCTAAAAGTTTACCACACAATACCAAAAGCATTGTTGAAGTTAATTTTTCCACATATTCCTTTATATTTTCTTCTCTTTATTATTCTAATTAAGTGTCGTTGACTTTGAAAAAATTGTTATATAAATTATTTGTAACAACTTCTATATGTTAGAAATAGGAACTACAAATGTCTATGAAGCTAAAGACAGTGTTATGTTATCTTTTGTGTCCATTAAAGAGATGTCAGAGTAAGACAGAAACTTATGGCAAGTACTCGCTACAAAAAGCAGGAAAAGGATTGAAAAAGAAGAAAGCAATTGAAATACCCATGCAAAACTCCTATCTCCTGGCCACATAATTCCTATGAAGAACCCAACGTTGTTTTCAGTTAACACTGCGAAACATCTTCTAGTTTTAAGTGGAATCTTTTACCATACTACTTGTCACGATGGCTTTGCATTGTCGGGCAGTGACAGAAACATTGCTTTTTCGTCTCTAGTTCTTATTTAAACTTACACATCCTTCGATAATCTGGAGTGCCGCATTCCCATTTGCTGGTCATAGCTCTAACCTAAAATTATCCGATTTCGACCTCAATTATGGCCCTTAGGCTCACTCTCCCTAAGTCCATGAGCAACCTAGTGCCTACTAAGCTCAGCTCTGGCCACATAGCCCTTGTCCCTGGAGATTCATCATGTGAAGCAAGCATGTCCTAATCTTCCATTAAATTTATTAATCAGTGGTGGGAAGTTTAAGCTCAGCTCCGACGACATAGCCCTAGCCACTGAAGATTCATCACGTTAACCATGCATGCCCTTATCTTCCATTAAAGTAATAAGCTAGTGGTCTCATCCAGGGCCGAGCCACAACGAGCGAGTAAGCCGGTGGGAAATTTTATTGCCACCTTTGTCGCAGTGTGCTAGATTAGAGCTCAACAAAGTCTTAAGTTGAAAGTGTCTATAACCTAATCAATGGCCTTCCTACAGGCCATCACAAGCCTTAACATGTCGCAATGCATTTTTAAGGCTCTAAGGGCAGCATTATTGTTAAAATATATAGTAACATAACCCTCTCTTGGAACATGTTCCTCTTTATAAAATCTGCTGTGGGACAATCTGATGTTATTTTCCAAATTATAGACCCTGACTCCAGTGCCTATCTACTTCTTATATTCTTCATTAAAAACTTCACAGCATTCACACAGACTATCGGATACCAACCAGTAATCTTTCTCAGGGATTATTAATGGTGATAATCTCTCGAAGCTGATTCTTGTGACCATAAACTCCATCCTAGATCTCCGGACTTAAAACGGGATTCAATATCAATCTCCCTTTATATCTTAATATGGTTGTTATTCAAAATTTTCCCGACCTTGACTTGCCTGGTCTTACCAAACTTCTTGTTGCGAATTTTATCACCCACTATTTAATAAGTACCGGGAGGAGAATGACGCCTAGAGCCACTTAAGGTGTGTTTCCCATGGCACCAGTGATGTCAAATGAAAGCCATCATAGAATACTTAGTAAGAAACGTCCAATAGCAGCTTTTTCTACAGCCTCCCACCATACAGCGAAAATATGTCTTACAACTATTGCGTAACTCTAGTTTGCTATCTTTGGTTGCAAGTCCCAACCATTTTCCATGAATTATTTGCACGCATATCATTTACTAAGGCCCTGTTTTGGCTCTTTTCTGTACGTCGACCCTATACCTCCTGGAGAACTAGCTTCACCTTGTGAGGATCCATGTCCTCATTTTCCAGATGCCCATAAAGGGAGAGCTTACAAAGCTGATTTCAGTAGCTCCTCATAGGCTGAATTAAACTTTTTTTTCACCACAACGGTCTCACTATCTGCATACACAACTATTTTTCTACCTTTAACATCAATCATTCAATCAATATAGTTTTGACCGTTACGAACTGCAATGGGGTAAAATAACTCCGAATTGTGGTGTTTTTCTGGTCCTTACCTTCCCACACCACCTGCCTCTTCTATTTTAGCTTCGCAGGAAAGATTTTTTGTTTAATTTTTCTATAAAACTTGAAAAATATTATCTAGAAAACAAAAGTGTGCTTCACAGTTAACTGCAGAGCATTCATACCTTTACCTAACAGAATCATCTTCTCTTCTGAAGTAAAGTACTAGTTGCGTTTTTAATTTAAATAAAAACAACAACCACAAATTGGTTGTAAACAATCTATTAAAAATTTCCATCAAACGGTTTTCCATTTTCTTTAACAACCCTTGGAATAAGCCGGTTGTTTGATACTTCCACGCGCCTAAGTCTATGCAATTATTAAACACCCTTAAGCTTTAAAAGCAACATGTTGTTTTCGAAATTCGAAGTAATAAGGAAAATTTATTCTCTTTTAAAATAATTCTCTCTATCACTCTTTCTGCAAAATACTTGCATAAGAGAGGCACATGTTTATAAATTTTTCCAACAATATGGAACTTAGCAACATTTGTTGAATTGCTCTCTGTCATTTAACCATAGCATAATGTAAAGGATTTTATTGCTTTATTTTGTGTGGCATATATAAAGGATGACATCATTGTTGTTTACTTTTTGTTTATGTTTTATAAATATTTACGTATGTATTCTGAAACATTTTGTTTTGCTTTGTTTGGGCAATTTTCTTGCCAAGTTTAGTTGTAGTATGCGTATGCGCTTAAGAGGTTAAAGTTCAACGTTTTAAATTTTTTAAAGGCCAAATATCAGTTTTAAACCAAAGCGAAATATAAAGTAATAGTTAGAGCACATTTAGTAATATTCCGCACATTGACATCGTTAATGCAACTTAAAAATGTTGACAATGGCATCTTTAGTAATTCATCATTTCCCTTATAATCTTGTTTTATTTTTAATTTTTTTTACAAATACATACTTACCATGAAAAGGTTTTCAAAATTTTTTAATATCCTGAAACAACATTTTTTTTGCTACCGTCACAAACTGATAAAATATGTGTAATAAAGTAGGACTTATTAAGGATAATTTCTACTCACTGGTGCTTCTAGACCTCAGTTTGAGGACATATGTCATATATATTAAGGAGACAGTCAAGAGATGAATAAACTTTTCAATAACAGCTTTAAGAAATTTAAGCAGTTAAGAAAGGCTTAAACTATAGATCATCAGTGCTGCTACCTGATGAATTTTTTATATAAACTTTAGTTCTAAATATATTTTTGTTTTATGCGAAATTGTACCAAAAAGTATGACAAATTTTGATTTTACTCTATATTCAAAAACCAAAATGCGTTAAAAATATTTTTCACCACTATTTAAAGACAAGTCAAGCTTGAACTTAGAAGATTTTGAAAGAGCTGGAATAATATTAAACAGTTAGCATTAGATCTTATCCAATCGAATTCAATTGTTACAGCCCTATGCTTCTTCTAAGAATTAAATGGATAAAACAAACATTTGACTATTGACCTCGAGTAGTCTTTTAAGGCATCAAAACTTTTTAAAAAAAAAATACTTTTTGACCACCTACTTACCTTCTACCTCAATCTTGGTGGATAGTCCTATAAAGTACCAAAAATGTGAAAAACTACCCCCTGGCCCCTCAATTGACTTTCGCCCTCAATCTGAGTTAATTTCCCGTAATTTGATATACTATATACAGACTCCTAATCCCAAAAAATAAAAGACACGGTACCTAACAAATATCACTTTTCGACCAAAAATCCATTTTTCACGCTGATATCTAATAGTAACAACTATGAAGATAACCTTAGAACCAATCCAAGGATACGGTATTGAGTGCCACGTTGCCTTAATGAGGTCAAAATAGCAGTAACCCGGCTTAAGAATAAAAAAGCAGCAGGTACCGATAGGTTGCCGGCTGAACTATTTAAGATCGAAGCAGACACGCTGGCTAGAGGAAAACAAATACGAGGATTTGAACGTCAGTATTTGATGTCCTGTGCAGAAAAATGAGACAAGACAGTTTATGCCAACTACAATGGAATAAGTCTCCTTCCCGTTCGTTGCAGTATTTTATCCAGCGTATTGTGTAAACGATTGCAATTAAAAGTCGACGAGATAATTGGGCCATACCAATGCAAAGGTGTTTCAAGCTATGTCTGAGTTTAATATCCCTGTGAAACTGATACGACTCTGCAGGATGACTCTAACCGATACTCAATACTCAGTTAAGATGGGCAGGAGTATCTTTGAGTCTTTCAGTACCAAACGGGGTTTCAGACAAGGAGACAATCTTTCGTTTGATCTTTTAAACATCCTTTTAGAAAAGTTTATATGAGCTCCAAATGAGAATGGAACTGGCGCCCTTTTCACAAAACAGCACATGTTACTCGCTTATGCCAACAATATCGGTATCCAGCCAAAGAAGGTCTGGCAATATATGCACATAAAATCAAGTTATTAGTATCAACACACAAGGCGTCTAGTGAACTTAAGCAGACATTGGAAGTTGAAAACTACAACTTTAAATTAGTCAACGATTTTATCTACCTCGGCTCTGCCATTAACAAAACAAACATCATCGGTTTTACAGATAAAAAGAAGAACAGTATTGGCCAATTGAGGCTTCTTTTTACAATTTAAAGCAAAACCACCTTCCAACATGTTAAAATCACTCTCTAAAAGACACTGAAAGCAGCCGTGCTTATGGCTCTAAGGCATGGGTACTTGCGAAAGCAGATGAGGTAGTGCTTGAAGTTTTCGAGAAAAAAATGCTTCGAAAAATCTATGGCTCAATCTGCGTTGATAGAGAATGCCGGTGTCACATGAACCGTGAGCTATATGAGCTGTTTGCCGATATTGGCTTAGTAAAAATTCAACGCCTATGTTGTCTGGGTCATTTCGTTAGAATAAATTAAAATTCTGCAGCTAGGAATATCATCTGAATGCCAACCTGATAATGGATCACGCAGAAGGAAAATACCGAAACTCGGCTGGAAAGATCAAGTGGAGGAAGACATCTCGAAACTTGGTGTCAGAAATCGGAGAAGAAGCAAAGAAGATCGAAGCGCCTGAAAATCGGTTCTAAATTCGTCTAATGGAACGAACGTTCTGTAATAGCCATCCATGACGACAAGTAAGCACTTTTTGACCCCCTTTTGGCTTTCAAGCGCAATCTATGTTAATTATTCTGAATTTCATATTTATAGATTAAAAGAAATCTCAAGACATCAAAGAAAGTGTAAAAGAATTATTTTTTCTATTAAGTTGACTTCGAGCCTTAATAGGGTTTATATTTTGATGCAGAAATTTTTTGCAAAATACAAAAAAGTAATAACTGATCATTTCTATTTAGAAAGGGGTAAACAAATTCAAAAAAAAAAATACCAAAAACGTTCTTAGGTTTTTTCAAAACCAGTTGAATGCAAATCGAATAGCTTCTCTATCTTTTTTTGCATAGAAGTTTCAAAAAAATACCACCTAAAAAGTGCAAAAATATCTGTCAATAATTCCAATTAAAAAAAAAGCTCTTGATAAACCGTCTTAAATGTTTATTCACTAAAATAAATAACGCTATAAATTTTGTTACAAAACAATTTAAAATATCTTACATTTGTTTTTGCCTTCTTTTTAATATAACAATATTTCAAATAATAAAAAAATTATAATTTCTAAACATATAAAAATAAGTAAATTTGATTTCAAAAAATTATTTAGAACAAGTAAAAATTAACAATATCATTTATCTGTTTGCAGACCAAAATTTTAAAAAAGACCAACAACATGTTAATTGGTTTTGAAGTGAAAATTACATTCTCCACCGTCAACATTTTCTTATAATTTTCTAACATTTCTAATTATGTGATTTTTTATTTATCTTTTGAAATCAAAAATTTTCAAGGGCCATTATCATTGTCTTTCTTTCTTTAATATTTGGCTTCATTGTTTTTGTTTAAAGAAACCATAAGCAAAAGAAAAAATTAAAAGACTTTCCCTTATTTGCTTTGGTTTTCTTTTCTTCCTTAAGAAAAACATAAATAAATTCCTGCTAAATACTGCGGTAACTTGTCTTTAACAAATTTGGTAAAAAGTAAAGTTTGACATAAAAACAAAAAACATTAAAAATAATTGCAAATAACGCCAAAGGCTTTAGAGCTAAAAAAAATGTTTTTTAAACAAACGAATATAAAAATTTTACACTAGTTACACTGGGATGCAAATACAAATGGAAGGAGTCAATAAAAAAATGTAAATCATGTTTTTTTTTCATTATAATAGTTGTTATTTAAGCTTAAAAGCAATGCGACAAATATTTCTTTTTTTGCTTTAGTAGAGATTTAAAAAAAATAACAAACATTTGCCAGAAAAATCCACCACCCCCTGGAAAAAAATTTGCAATAAAACAAAAGTGAAAAAAAACACTGCTAAAAGATTTTATCTTTAAATGATACAGAATGCTCTTAAATACTACGACAACAATAAGCTTTTGCAGGACTGCCTAGGAAGGCACACACACTTACACACTAGTGTTTCTTTATTCACTCTGTTAACGCAAATTAAGATTTATGACAATTGCAAAAGCCAAGTCAGCCAGAAGCATAGAAAATTGTAACAAAAATGTTTACTTCACTGTTACATTACTTTACAAATGAGGCTGGTTGTAGTTATGTTTATTTGTATGTAAGTGTTTAGTGCTTTTATCTATAAACGTTAGCTTTAGCGTTCAAAATTTTTTTGTAACTCTCATTCTATTTTCATTTTCGATGGTAAGCTTTAACGCCCAAATGATAACAAATGACTTAAATGACTTGTGTTGACAAGTCAAGTGTTTGTTGTTGTAAAAACTGTTGATATTGTTGTTGCTCTAAGCATTCCCTGGACTTTTGAATATTTTATAAATGAAATTTATAATGTTCACCAACATGTTTTTCCCTACAAATGACACGTTTCAAGTATTTACTACTACACAGTTAGACTTCTTCCATTTTGCAAAAAAAATGACATTAAAAATTGAAAATGGGATTAGTAATGGAGCAAAAAACTCCCCCCTCCCCAAACACACAAGAATTAAATAATTTATATCAATTTGTTTAAAGAAATGACAATAAATAATCATTATTAAGGTTATAAGATTAATTTTTTGGTATTTAATAGAAAATTATATTAAATAAATAAAAAAATAATCTTTAGACTCTAGACAGCATATGGCATATTAGTAGATATCTTAGCATTAATAATACTTCACATTGGTCACTGCAGTCTCATTTGAGTCCAGAATATTGACTTAACTACTGTCTAGATTTGGAAGAAATAGATGTTTCAATTTTTCTGAAAGGCAGAATGTTGTAGTGGTGTATTCCGCTTATTTGTTTAAGCGACATTAGTCTAATATGTGCGACTAAGGTCAAGTATCAGGTTAACGATGACTAAAAGAAGGCTTTGTTTTACACATCTTGCTTATGTAAAGGTCAAGCTGACAGTCGTCGTAAGACGAATCCTTTGAACAACTGACTAGAACATCAACAAGAGTAGGGTAATGTAAGATTATGCACATCGCCCCACAAGACTAAGACTTTGGGAATGCTTGGGTTTCGCTCAATGAAGTCTTGAATGAAAGGAGCCTACCTGCAACTGCAGTGTGCGCGAATAGCGAGGGGATAGAGAACCACTAGCGGAGTATGTCGGACATTGTTTTTAACGATCGCTATTAAAATGCAAGTGGAATTTTATGAAATGTTAAGACGTATGCTAGTTTCCTTGCTTGGTATTTAAAAGAAGAAGAAACTGAACTAGATGACCTCCATAAAAATTACTGTGATGGTATTTCCTACCACCTTCCCTCCAATTCTTTTATCTTATCGCAGCTTCCGTTGCTTTTTAGATTTTTCGAATGCTGATCCCTGGTAATGATACTTCAGCTAAACAATCGGCTCAGAGGCTTGTTTTTTTGCAGCGCAGGTAGCAAGAGCTTAAGGAACTTCAGTTCTAGTCTGACTATTATGAGACTCTTTGCGGAGAAGTATTGAATAAATAAATAAAACCCAGATCGTTGGAAAAGTTTTTGACACTCACGGGTGGTAAATTGCCAAGTTAGCAAAGATCCGCCTGTGTCAACGCATTATGTTCACCCTTTACTAAAAGCACTTTGAAATTAGGTCAACGCAAAGTCTATGCACATTAATCCTGTGCACACGTGTCTTACTTTGAGAATGATAAAAAGTTAGGGTTAGATGTTAGAAAGTATCCTATATCTAGTCGGGAGAAACACCACAGAAACAGTGACCACAAGTAAGTGGTTATATAAAGGATAAGACATTAATTTCATAACAACAAGGCTTTGTTTTTGGTCTGAGCTTTTTTACTGACGAATTTGTACTAGACAAATGCAATTTTGCACTAAAAGATTTAGGGCGCAAGTTCAGGTTTTTAGTTTGGCTGACAGTGAGAACACAAGACATACAATGACGGAGTTTGCTGACCATTGAGACATAAGCGATTTTGTAGGCATCGTTCTGACTTTGGAAAAACGTGACTGGGACTGGCAGATAGGACACAACACATGTTGACACTTATGAACATTTTGTGCGGGTTTCATTAAGTTTGTTTATGAGAGGGTAACTGGACGGAGGGAGCAAAAATTGCCGCCTTAGCCATTGTAAAGTGCCTTGCTGGCCATTCAAATTGCTTTTCGTGTCTATTTAACCGCTGCTTGAATCTTGGGTTTTTTTTTTGGTTGTCTCCTTTGCGTTGGTGCTTTGTAAAAACTTTGTTGCTGTGTTTCGTGGCTTAAGTTCTTTATAGTGGAAATTATAACCCACTGTATTCCTTATTAATGACTTTCTTGTGTGACCAATAGATTAAAACAACTAGCTTCCTCTCCACCTAGTAAAAAATCATGACCTAATGTATGGTATTAAATGATAAATGTCAATGCAAAGTTATGAAAGTATCATTTAAGGTATCGCTGATGGCTACATCGTCTTTATCCAATGTCGAAATCGCTGTGGAATAAAGCTAAAGTGGTAAACATCTACATTGTTCTATAAAACATCTGTCTAGTTTTTATTCCTTCAAACTGTAGTTATCACCTTTGTGTAACACCAACGCCCCGGTGAGTAACAACCTTCCGTTGTCTGATCAGGACTTTTGCCTGGTAAAACTAGAATCACTAACAAGCCATCGGTACACAGGAAAATTTATTTCAATTTTGTTTTTTTAATTGACACATTAATTTGAAAAACTTTCATTTTTAATATTGAAAAATTAGAGTAAAAAGTTTTTTTTCAAAAAGGTTAATTATTCTAAAAACAAAAAATTAACAAAATTTTTAATTGTTAACATAAAATTTTTAATTGGAACTAATGGTAATTAAAGTTCTGTTAAAATGTTAATTATATTTACAAAATCATTTACTGGTGAAAATTTTATTAAATTTTTAATTAAAATTGCAATTTATTTAATTGTAAATCATTTTTAATTGTTTTTTTTTCGGATACTTGTTCACTTAATAATTATATTTGAAGTTCCTTTAGTATACCCGAGGGGCTGGGTTAATTTTTCTTATAAGTTTCTTGCTATTTTGTATCCAAAAATTGTTTGCTTTTGCACTTTATTGTATTTTGAGATTGAAAGCTTAGATAGAATAGATCGCGGTTAAGGAAAAGGTTAGAGTTTACTTGGATATATTAATCTGGATTCTTTGTTCCAGCGTTTAAGTTAAAAAAACTGGAAATAGAATTAAAGCAAAGGTACGAAAAAGATAAGAGAGATTGAGTTTAAGAAAAACAAGAAAAGAAGAAGAAGTAAACAAGCTTACCAAAGTGTCTGGTACGAGCCGAGCCTGCAACGCTTAAGCTTGCAAACTTGTCTGCGGGTTTGGTGGCTTATGCCACGATTAAGTTGGCTAATAAGTAGGCATGTAAACAATATGTTTATTTTTGCTACCGATTTTTTCCCCCGACTTTTCACCTAAAATTTAAAATGCAAAGAGATTAATATATTTTTCTAAGTTCGTTGTTGTAATGGGTACAACATTATATGGTTTACTTAAAAAAAATTTGGTGTAAAAAATGTAATTCTGCTGTTAATTCATAAAAATAAAAATTCTTACTTTCTCTTTTATGTTTTTTGAAATCCATCACAAAGAAAATTAAAGCTTAAATAAAATTACATATTCTTATGTATGTCACACAACTCCACCCTGAAGATAAATATACATTTCAAATTAGAGCTTAAAACTAACATTAAAATTTAATTCAAACATAATTTTAGTTTATCCTTATACTTACTTGTGTACCTTTGCATCTCCACCCACAATTCCTGAAAAACAACAAGTCAAATATGTCACATAGTCACAAACATACGTATCTCTACAGACAAAAACTATTTTGGTATGTCAACCTACGTTATAATAAGAGAGTGTTTGACACATATATAACATTCTTAGAGTAAAAAGGAAACTTAATGGCAGCAAAGGCAAATCATATAATCAACTTTCAGAAAAAAACTTAAAAATTATAAGACGTAATAGTATAAGACGTGCCTTGATATATTGAAAAGAACCCCTTAGAATTTGCTACTTTTAACGTAATCACTAAACATAGTGCATTTAAAATCGATAGTTTAATGAGCTGTTTAATTTTTTTAATCAAAACATGAAAGAGCTGAAAGACTTTCTATTCACCATTGAAAGGAATTTCAATGGAATGAAGAAGATTAATGAGCGCCCTAATGTTGACGACCGCCGCAAATGTCTAAGTGATCATGATTTGCGCATATGCACTTGGAATATTTGAATTCAATATAGAAAAGTTATAAAACGAATACATTTAAGACCACAGCCTTAGAGAAGTACAATGAAATGGAAAAGGCATCACAACTGTACCACAAGAAGACGCGCTGCGTGATACCTTCCTTTAAATAATACATGAGTTTTGCCGTGGGCTTGTGGTTAGCCGGAGCCAGCCACAAATCATTTAAACGACAAGTTTTTACCATCATTGTTATCTGTGACTCAACTCCGACCAAAATATGAACGAAGCGACTTAAGATATATTTTAAGAGAGCCTAGAGACAGCCTATGACTACCGCCCCGGCCATGACAACAAAACCATCAAAGGAAAGTTCAACGCGAAAATCGAGAGGGAAAATACCTTTGCTCCAATAGTCGAAAATATAAACCTCCATCAGGAAACATCCAATTACGAAGCAAGGCTAGTAGACCTTGCCATGGGAAAAATTATTGTAGTGGACAGTTTGAGACTTCAAAATCTTGATGAAAATAAGGCCACGTCCCCAGATCAAACAACCAGAATTTGACCATGTTGTAAAAGACTAAAGGTTTTAAAAGAATGATCAATTCCAGAAGAGAACACTGATTTGACCCTTACCTTGTGGCAGCAAAGGCTGGTACCCATCTTTATTTTTCAAAAAACATACGATCTGATGCAGCACTGAAGTTTGACGTCAGAAACCTGCAAACACAACAGACGGCAATAACTTAATCCACCCGACTGACTCAATTGCTAAAGGAAATTACTCCTTGTCCCAGAAATATAACAGCAGAAAGGAAAATCCTTGACACCTCCATGGAAGAAGCTACAATGTCCCTACTTGAATGCTAAGGCCTTCCCCAAGGACCTCCGTAGTACGACCAGAAGTGTTTCAATGCCACTGAAGAAAAAAATTACGGCATACAGGAAAACACTTCAGTCAGTAGCAGCACGTCCTGCGAAAGAAAAGTATTGGAAGAAACGGAGAGAGGAAACACGTATATTTCGCACAAGGAAGAAAGAAATGGTAAGGCGTGAGTGTATGTGTATTGAGATAGTAAGGAGCCAAAATAAAATCCGAAAATTCTACTAAAGAGTAAAACATGAAACTGAAAGTTTTGCCAAAGGCAAATTTTCCTGCAAAGATAAAGAAAATAATCTGGTGGCTGACACAGATCGTGTGTTGACTACATGTAGCAACGACGAAGATACCACAGAGCCAATCCTAGGAGACGGTATCTAGTGCATACCGTGCTTTTACCTGACTTAAATTTAAAAGCAGCAGGAGCCGATAATGTTGCCAGCTGAACTAATGAAGACTGATAGAGGCACGCTGATAAGGCGTTAGCATTAGTTTTTTTGTACAATCTGTCTTAAAGAACGCAGCCACGATTATAGGAACAATAGTGTTTTATGTCTTGTGTAAAAAAATGGAATAATACACTTTGTGCTAACTACATAGAAATAAAATACTGCCCAGGAGATATTACTTTAGACTCAGCAATTAGTTTAAAAGAAAATCCAACTCCCAACAAAAAATATCACTTTCTTCCTGTACTTTTATATGATTGTGAACCATGGGTACGTGCTAAAGAAGACAAAGCGGTGATGTAGTACTCAAGATGAAAATACTTGGAAAAAATTTATGGAAAAAATTTATGGAAAAATGAAAAATGCCGGAAAATACCAGGATCATATGAATCTTGAGCTATTTGCCAACATTGCATAGGAAGGCGCATTAAAATTTATGTTTGCATGGTCATGTTTTGGAATGAATGAAGATGCTTAAGTTTAAAGTCAATTTAATACAGACCTAACGATGGATTATGTAGAAAGAGAGGACTGCATTTTCGATAGAACAATCAAGTTAAGAAAGATATCTCGAAACTTGGTTACAGGATTTAGAAGAGAGGCGTAAATAACCGAAGCACTTGAAAATCCTTTCTACATTCGGCTAAAGAAACAAACGTTCTATTAAAAGCACTCAAGTAAGCAAATAAACTATTGATATAATTGAAATGTATAAAAATATTTTCGTTAAAGAAAATAAGTATAGCCCTAATATCTTAGCCTGGTAGTGTAGAGTGTTTAAGTTAAATTTCTTTTTAGGGCCTGCATACAACAACCTTCCTTCACCTCCCACATGCCGACATATTTTTAGAAATTTCTTCAAGGATGTTACTTGATGTGAATATGGAAAATTTCTAACCTTCTTTATCCAGTGCTTTTCTTATCTTTTCCTATTTGTTCCTTAAGTGTATTGCTTTTCATGTCATCTAATTTTGTCACTTGGCCTTGTGTTTAAATTTAATTTTATACTTTTATCTATGATTATGTGTCGAATAAATTTATTTACAACAAAGACTCATTTGCACTCTCTTAACTCAGACACGCATACACAAATACTACAACCTGTAATTTTATGTCAAAAATGTTCTTATCCTGTTATCTATCCTCCGGGCCATCATTCGTTTTTTCTAATTTTCACTACATGTAAAAATTGTGTTTATTTTTCTGGGAGATTTAGATAAAATATTAATGTTTGTGCAATGTTTATAGATTAATCTTAAATGTAACATATTCTAGAGCCATATTCTTGCTCTTACATCATATTGTTCACTCAATATTACAAAGTTGTATGTGGAAAAACATAGATGCTGGGATAGTTTAATTATAAATTTTTTTCTTCCATTTCTAAATTTAATTTGGCAACAAAGTTTAGTTAAACTGTAAATTAGGAATCAGTAATTCATAAAAAGTATAAAACTAGCATAATTTATTTTTAATTCAATAAAATTCAATCACATGCTTATACCCACAATACATACGTGATAGCTTGACACTAACCTTTGAGTATACCTAACGATTTAAAATATCCTTCCGAGTCGATTATGGACGCCCGTTCGTCCTCCTTCATACAAATGTCATCGCGAAATATGCATTTTGGGTTATAGCTGACTCGAATATTATTCATTCTTTAAAAACTTTTGCACATGTCTTACGAATTATTTACTTTTGGTCACACTAAAGCTAAAAAGGATTGATTTAAGCGCAAACAGGATAAATCCAAAAACGAAAATTCATATTTTTGACTAATGGATCTTTATTAGGAAAAAAAAGTTTTAAGCAGGGTGTCTGGTGGCAAACCTATATTTTTAAATGGGATTATTTTAAAAACTAATAAATGATTCGGAGGGAGGGTGGCACTATTGGAGCTAGCGATTGTGCGGATTTGTCACACACAAAAAACTACAAAAAAAATTTTTCAAACAAATTCTTGTTCAAAATAATTTATTTTTTTAGTCAATTTTTTTAATAGTCTCTAATAATATTTTTATTTGATTTTTAAATCAAACAAAATTTTCGCCTAGACAATTAAAACATTTAACCAGCTCAGCAAAATTTTTTAACAGAAACTAAAATTCTTGCAAAATTGTTTGTCTAAATTTACAACTTTCGTTGTAGGTCCTCAGCCAGACAAAATATTTACTGATTCTCTGAAATTTGTTACTGATTCTACAACTCAGTTTTTTCTGTGCAAAGACGATGTCGCAGTGGTTGAGTGAGCATCGCGTTTGCTGTGGAGACATTTTTAAATATAAATGATTCTAACATAATTTCTCATCGACAATTTTGTTTAAATTTCCGTATTCAGCGAATACGGGATGGGCCAAATGTAAATTTAATTCGCTCGTGTGTGCATAGACTCCACGCAACTGCTTCAGCTGTGAATGTCCCACGGCCCGAGCCCAAGGACTTTTGAAAATATTAAACTGGTTGAAAGAAGTTTAGGTGAAGATCCGCGACCTTCAACACGGAAAAGAGAAGCCTCACTGCGACGTCCAAGAGCGATTTTTCATAAAATTATAAAAAAGCATCTGAAGCTACATCCTTTCAAAGATCAAATCGCTCAACCACTGCAACTTTGATTTACCCAAACGAAATGATGTTGGAGTATTTTAACGCTGTAAATCCCATTTTTTGAGCAACGAGGCTCATTTTGCCAAAACGGTCACGTCAACAAGCAAAACTGTCGTTACTGTTCCCCAAAAACCCGCAGCCCTCGATTGAAACATCAAAAACCATTGAATTGCCCCAGAGTATATGTTTGGTGTGCCTTGTCCACGCATTAGATAATTGGACAATTTCTTTTGAAAATTCTCGAGGCCAGGCGACGAATGTGAATATGTGAATATTATCGAGGTTTTATTTAGGAATTATTTTTGTCCAACCTGTAAGCTCATCTTTCGTACTCCTTACGCACGTGGCTTCAACAGGATGGGCGACTGCACACACAGCCAAAGCTTCGATAAATTTGCTTCAGGAAAATTTCCCATTAAAGCTGATCAGTCGCTTTGGGGACATCCTATGACCACCAAGGTCGCCCGATCTAACTCCCACGGGTTTTTTTTATGGGACTACCGCAAATAAAGGGTTAATATAGCAATGGCTTTAAAGAAAAATACTCGTCGAGATTAATTGAACCATGTTTACTACAGCGTGTGATGCAGGAAACAAGGCTCCATTTTTAACAGTCTTTTAAACTCAATGGAAGACATCTGGATGACATACTATTTAATATATTAATTCTATCGTTCAACTTTTAATAAAACTTATTGTCAAGTACTACGTATTTTGTTTAAATTTGCAAACATAAATCTCGGATCTATGCAAATCCCAGCAACAACAAATCATTAACAAGCCAACATTCGATACACTATTGATGAAGTAAAACGGGGAATGCCCGAAAATTTTGTGCCGAGGTTAGATGTCGTTAATAAAACTTCAAGCAAACAAAAAAGGCTCAAGCGAATAATTTTTAAAGTTCTAAAATAAATAAATTAAAATATCATACTGTGTACTAAGAATGACCTGAATAAATTATTAATTAATTTATGCGCGCATATGCATTTATTACTTTATGCATTATCTAAAACATAAATTAAAACAAACATCTCACCAGACTTCCGAACGATGAACAGAGCTTCCTTTATACAGGATAGGATCCGTTGTAGTGTAACAAAAAAACATTTTTATGAATGTAGGTCCACGTGTATATATAGTTTAACTGTTTTAACGATAACTAAAATAGAAATTAGCAGAACATAGCGACTAAAAAATCGAAATTAATTAATTTTTCAAGCGCTTTAAAACAAAATAAAATTTTAAATTAACCAACAGGAAAAATATAACGTCTTTAAAAGACGAACAAGCAAACGAAAAATAAGTTTTTGCTTTGAAAAAGAATGAAAAACAATAATATTTGTACAGCTTCAATGAAACAAAAAAAATTTTGCCTCCTATGCGATTCTCAAAATTTCAAGGGACTTTAGTGCTAGTTGCAATTGCACACATGAACTTTTAAAATATATTAGAACTTTACATTCGCCAGCAAAAAACAAATTTTAAAGCAATTTTCGCTTCAACACAAAATTTTTCACTGACTTTCTAGAACGGAATTTCTGTCAAGATCTCCTTGCTTTAATCCACACTCACTTTTCTATCAATTCTTTTTTTATATAATTTTTCACTTTCTAGTTTCCTGTCGCTCCACATCACAAACACAGCACAGCTTAATTATTAGTAATTCCCCAATTAAAACTTACAGCTCCCTTTATACTTTAACAATATAGTCACGGTTAACCCAATAAAAAATTGAGGCAAATAAAAAAATTTAAATTCAAATTTAAATTCAAAAATAAAAACCAGTGCAAGCGCTGTATTCGGCTGTTCCGAATCTTATATACCCCTCACAACGTGTAGGCGTAAATACCCTTAGAGGGCAGCCATGGAGGGTAAGTGTATTCTACAAAAATATTTGCAAGGAAAAATAAGTTAGGTCAGCCCTACATTTAACCTATATACGGGCACGGGGGGATTTATTACAACTTTCCAAACTTTGTATGGGAGCGAGATAGAGATAGAGGGTAAGTATGTTTTAGGAATATGTTTTTGAGAGAAAATTAAAGGGGGTAGTTCACTTTAGTTCCCTAAGGCTGACTCAGGCGAAGTTATGGGCGCTTTAACATAATTTTTGTAAATTTTGTATGAAAACCCCCTTAGGTGATGGTGATAGGGGGTAAGTATGTTCTGGAAATATGTTTGGGAAAACCCCTAATGCGGGGTCTGTAATAAATTTTATTCCTCTGAGGGCGACTCCGGGGAAGTTGTAGGGGTTAAGCACTGTTAAGGGATGAAAATATGGGGTGAGTATGTTCCACCAAAAATGTTTAGGAGGAAAAATTATTTGGGTTGGTCTTACATTGCAACCGTGTAGGGCTAACTCCGGGCCAGCTGAAGAGGTTTCTATGTACACATTTTAGAAAATAAACTGAGGAAGCCTTGGTTTTTGGATTATACCTCTGGCAGTTATTAGCGCTTTCCTTAATTAAAATAGCGATTTTTTCGCAGATATTTCTGATAGTTCGACTCCACCTTCGAAGGATCTTTTCCCGGCTAAGGAATCATCTTTACCAAGGACACCAGGCACCCATACTTGTTTAACCAATTTTTTTTTTTCATTAAAATAAATTATTTTACTTTACAACAATGCCACAGATAACTTAAAATATGCCGTAAGATTTTCTTTAAATTATGACTATAATAAGTGATTTGTTTGTGCTTCTGCCTACATCATTTTAAATGGTTTGTTTATATAATTCAAAAGGAATAACTACTTATTATATCTTTCCTTTACTTAAATTCATTTATTTTAAAGAAATCAATTTACAATTATGTTGATTGTGAAACACTCACATGGCAGCACATTATGCTGCCAATGATTTGTTGGGAAAATTTAGTACGTTTGTATTGAAACTGTGATTGTTTAAAGCAAAATACACACGCACACACCAAGAGAAATATTTATGTTTGTTGTTGTATTTTATTTTCTTTTTAAAAATAAATTAATATTAATGACGACTGTGATGATAATGATGCTATTGTTGTTACAATAACACTATTATTATAGATAACGACAATGACAATTACCAAGCTTCTACTGCTGCCACTACAGCTGCTGCTTTTGTTTTTATTGCTGATTATAAATACATTGAAGAAACTGCTTTAAAAGCCAATAGAATAGAACAGATTAGCCCTCTATAATTTTAAAAGTAAGATTTAAAATCTTTTTCAAATCATCAAAGACTTAATTTTATTAATTTAGTAATTTGCTTATTCATTCATTCATGCATGTAGACAATTTGGATATTTTTCTTTTTCAATAAATTTAATTTTAAAGCCTAAAAATTTACTTGTTTAGATTCAAATGAAAGCAATAATTTAAATACTTATGTACACAAGATATATATTATCTAACGATTAAGTACCATTTAGACAGAGAGAAAGACAGTTTAGACATTAAGGCAGGGCATTAATAATAAAATTTTATATTTATGAGCACCTTAAATATTCAATAAATCTTTAGGTGTAATCTTTACGTAAGGACTTGTAATTTAATAAAGGGGGAAAGTTTTAAGTTTAAAATAATAAACAAAATTAAAATAAGATAAATAAAAGTAATGTGTTTTAAATAAAAATTTAAAATTTAAAATAAAGTTTTAAAACAAAAAAGTAAGCGAATGCTGTAAGAAGTAGCAGTAGAGCAAGGATTTCTAATGCGCAGTAAAATAAAAAACCTTATCGATAGTGGTAAGGGCATATATCAGTTTGTCACTCCGTTTGTAATTTCATTAACGTCCATTTGCGACCATATAAGTATATATGTATATTCTTGATTCTTATAGATAGACTAACTGTCTATCTGCATGTCTGTCTTTCTGTTTGCCTATCTGTCTGTCTGTCTGTCTGTCTGTCTGTCTGTGTGCTTGTTCGTATGTCTTTCCTCCCGCCTGTCTGTCTGTCTGTCTGTCTGTCTGACTGTCTGATTGTCTGTCTGTCTGTTTGTCTGTCTGTCTGTCTGTCTGTCTGTCTGTCTGTCTGTCTGTCTGTCTGTCTGTCTGTCTGTCTGTCTGTCTGTCTGTCTGTGTGTCTGTCTGTCTGTCTGTCTGTCTGTCTGTCTGTCTGTCTGTCTGTCTGTCTGTCTGTCTGTCTGTCTGTCTGTCTGTCTGTCTGTCTATCTGTCTGTCTGTCTGTCTGTCTGTCTGTCTGTCTGTCTGTCTGTGTGTCTGTCTGTCTGTCTGTCTGTCTGTCTGTCTGTCTGTCTGTCCGGCCGTCTATCTGCCTGTTTATCTGTTAAATTAGGTTTTCGGAAAAAAAATAAAGTCGTAGGGAAAATTTTTTGGAGGCAAACTATCAGAAATGTTCCTAGTCCAAATATTATTTAAAACTAGAAAGACCGGTTGACAACGGATATGAGCAAAAACCCAAAATATCCAATATTTTTAGGACAAAATCCGTTTATATATATCTCTACATATTTAAAAAAATATAGATAATGTTGCAACAAAACTTTTTCAAAATACTTTACAGACACCAACCTATGTTAAAGACATTTTTTTGGATTGCAGGGAAAGAGTGTTCTCCCTACAATAACATACACTCTGTCAAAATTTTCATGTGCTTTATCAGTAAAATTTTGAAAGCTATCGACTTGAAACGAGGTATAATGTGGGCCAAAAGAAGTCATCCGATGTTGGTTCGCTCTCATTTTTTTTTTTGTAAATAAAAAATTTCGACGCTGTTTTTTAAATATGTTCATCTGAACCTTTAAAATTTAATTTCTCAAGTCGAAAGAACGATATCAGCCAAATGGGTGCCGTCACAGTTGATTGACTTACTGGCTTGCTTTATGGCATTTTCAGCACTCCGGCGAGAAGGGCAACAGATTCTCGCACTCGTGTCGAATGTTGTCCTTGAAGGCTGCCAAGGTCTAAGACTAGTTCACGTAAACACGAGGTTTCAAAAACCTCACAAAAAGATCAAAACGGTTAGATTGGGCGATTTTGCGGGCCAATGTAAATCACGAAAAGTAGAGGTGAGGCAACCTGGGAACGCCACCTTCAGAATATCATTTGTGGCTTGCGCAGTGTGTGCCGTTGCTCCATTTGGTTGAACCCATATCTCCTTTAGTTTTAAATTGTTTAATTGCACAAAAAAAACTGTGCTAACATGGTCTTATAGCACGCACCGTTCCCTGTTGTCGTTTGACCAGTGGCGTCCTCAAAAAAAATGGCCCGATTATACATCCAGCGTGAACAGCGCACTATGCACTCAATTTAAACGAGTGTAATGGCTCCTCGTGCATCACTTGTAAATTTTCTCTGCCCCAGAAGTGAATGCTTGACTTGTTTACATACTCCCTGGGAAGGAAATGAGCCTCATTACTCATTATGGTTTTGGTAGAAAAATCGTCCACTTCGGCTTTAAAATTGAGAATGGCTTGGACGTAAGTTACACGCATTTGGCGGTTAACAGGGAACAGCTGATATATGGACTGGACTTTGTACCGGAACATGCGCAGGTCTTTAACCAAAATTTGCCTTAGGGACGACCAGCTGATGGCAAATTGCGAAACACGGCGTCTGGTCGATGTTTTTGGTGACAGATGTGTCAAAGATTATTGTGGATACCTACCATGTTGGCCTAACCCCACAGTGCTCTTAACACAGGGTAAGAATTAAGCGTCTACCAACGCCCCTAGAATGGCTCGGCTAAACCACATAGGTACCAATTCCCTGCTATGACTCTGTGCAGCCACAACAGACCCCTTGGTGAGGAGTTGGGCTATCTAAACCCGGTTCTTGCGTTTCTAGTTTTGATCACGCTTCTTCATTATCAAAACAGATCCGCGCCGGCAAGACACCTCTCTACACACTTGTGAAACAGCACCCAACCTTAAGCAAGAAAGATTATGATTCTCAGCCGCACCCATTTCGGATGCGACCCCCAGCTCTGTTCAAAGGATCATTTATTTCATTTATTCCAACTTAGGATCATATGTGTCCGACATCATCAACACTCCATAATCTTCTCACCGCCAGTCAGGAACGAATCACGCACATGCTTTGAAGTGCCATGCCGGCCTTCTCATTTATTTGCTACTACTTTGACGAGATCTTATTTTAGATTCTAGAGTCCCCAGCCGTGGCCAGTTTCCCTATTCACCTACTTCCAAACACACTTACACCTTTTCAGCTAATAGCCTACTTCCACAGTTGCTCATGTGCCTGGGTAGATCCGCCAAAACCAGAAACTTTTTCTTGTTGAACCTTTAGTTCATATAAGACCGCTTACACGGTCACTCTGGGGCCCGTACAGGACGGACCCCAGTATATCAACTTTCGTTCTACAGTTGCCCCGCTTGGGGATAACTACAGCCACCACGTGAACTCCCGAAGGAGACCTCACCATTAATCAGTTCAAGCACTGGTCAGCCTCGGAAATCCACTTCCATTTCATTCCTACCAATTTCTAATATTCACAGTTAAGGTACTGGTACCCTTAAAACCTTGTATTGTTATACCACTTGATGGTGATGTATATGGCACAACGCAACAAGGACAACCTGCCTTGAAAAAGACCAGTAAACTGGTCCCTTTTGGCCCAAGACAGATTGTTTTCTTCTTAGCCACGTCTGTTAGCCTTCCGGTATTTCTTACCGAAAGTTGCCCGGTTGATACCACTTGGAGGTAGACTTAGGCACTTGTGTACTAGCACTTATCAACCGTTTCTGGTGACAGTTAGACATCCTCGTTAACAGCAACGATATTCTCGGCATAACGGGTGCTTCGACGCCAAACAATTTTGGCAGCGTTTTGTGTAGTGCCATGCTTTTCAAGGTTGGTGGTAAGACCGCGCAGCGTTTGCGCAGTCGCTGCCGAACGACCGGGGAATAGACAAAGGAGTTCGCGCTGCGCCAACACCACAAATTGTTATGCAAAAAATAGTTACAATTATTCCGCGTTCTTGGGGAGTGTATTGGTTGTTCATTTGTATTCTAGATCCGTGTAGCTTACAAATGTAAAAACGGATCTAACATTGGCCGCTATTTGCAAAAATAAGCGCATCTTCCAATAAGGTGATTTTTTTTGTAAAAGCCAATACCAAAAATACCAACTTAAACCACACTATGCTCTGAGTCTTGTTTAAGTAATTGATAGGATTTCATAAAAGAAATTTTCTATCTTAATAATTTGCCTCCTAATTTTACTTTCTAGCATAAATATCATTGCATCAGAGGCAATTAATCCATAATTCATTTGGAGACTTACTTCAAAGTACAGGTTCTGGTGTGGCGGGGAACACACTCTAAGTTACCTAAATGCAGCTTAAGACAGTGAGTAAATAATAAAGTCCGGCATAAGGCTCAGCTCTGCCTTCAGTTTTATAAATTAAGCTTCGATAGTGGCTTAAACCTTACGAGTACACACCTTAACCTGGCCTTATACTAACTGCAACAAACAGATTCTTATTTGAACAACAAAGTGTAACCATCTTAAACATTTAATTTTAAGTTCTTTGTTTTAAAAAAAAGGGTCTATTTAGTTATCTTTTTTGTTTCATTTCTTAATTACCCTGATAAAAAGAAACCCCAAATTTTTTTTTCTCCTGCCATTTAATGTCTATAAAAATTGCTAAAAATTACATTTAAAAATAATATTCTTTTAACTGCTTTACAAATTTTTTTCTTCCTTTCTTAGTTGCTCTTTTTAATTTTTCTTCTTTGTTTGCTTTTATTTATGGGGCGCCAAAGTTCCTTTCTTTTTATAAATTATAAATGAGCAAGTATTTAACTTTGGACTTTTGTTTGTTATTTTTTGTCTTTTTTACTTTTCCGATAATGAATGGAATGTCTTTTTATTGCTTTATCGTTTTGGCTGATTTTTATAATTAATGATAATAAATGAACTTAGTTTTACAGTCAAAGTTAGTTTCGATTTTAAGGGAGGAAAATTGAGGATGCAAGAAAGTGCAAGTGCTTAAGAAAAAGTAAAAATGTTGGTTAACAACTCCAATTGTTTAACTATTAATTAGTGAACTTTTATTTAATTTACAAATTATACGTATAAGTCTTAATTAATTTGATTTTATTAATATTAATCATACGCTCCTTGTTACTTTGAATAAAAGCAGTGTTAGGAAAAGGTGTTTTAAAGTTTAAAAATAGTGCCCGAAATTTATAACTATTTTCGTAAATTTTAAAAATTAAAATAACAAAACAAGCAAAAAAACATCGGAGAATCAAATAAAGTACACCGTCTTGATGGTACTAAGCAAAATTTGTTTTTTAAATTAAGCGTTTTCTTAATTCTTGATTTTTATATATTTGAGCAGAAATAATAATTATTTTCTGATTTTTTTTTTTTTTTTTAGGATATAATAGATGATTCATAATATTTGTTGTTTACGTTTTGCAAATAATTATTAATTATTAATTTTTTTTAATAAAGATAAGAAAATAATTATTATTTCTGCTCAAAAAAATAAAATTCTTTAAATAATTATTGTTTCTGCTCAAAAACCAAAAAACAGAATATAAAAATTATTTCGAATAACAAAAAACATTTTTTTCTTATTTTTGATTTTAGTGTCGGCAAGAGCCCGAGAAGGGCTTAAGTAACTTTTTTATTTATTTATTTGAGATAATATCGTAAGACATAAAGAAATAAATTCTAAGATATTTTAATGGGCATTTTCTAATGAGTAATGGGTAAAGAACTAAGGGGTAAAAGAACGAGGGAAAAACGGAGGTAACCTTTTTTTAAATACAGCTGTTGTTTGATGGATGATGAAACTGATGTACAAGCAGAATTCTTAAACATTTTTGCAACGAGCTTATGTTAAAAAATTATTGTGGACAAAAAACCAAGAAAAACTCTCCAAGAAGTTTCTTGTGTGGCAAGGTATTTGCAGTGTTTGCAAAATAAGTCAATCATTTAAAACATTAGAAATTATAAACACAGATGTAAATATAATACGGAGTGTGAAAAAATTTCTTTTATCCTCCTTAAAACATCACAAAATTGCTTCGTATTTTTTTACCCTTTCTGGCATTATGCAACTATAGAAGACGCTCAAAAAAATAGAAAAAAATAATTCTTTCCTCACATACTTTAGATATTTTCTTTGGTTGAGCTATTTTGTTTTATTATTATGTTATTTTCAGTACCTGTTGTTACTTTGTTTTTTTTTTTATTTTTAAAATTAAAATTTTAATTTATTTTCCGTGACTAAATTTTTATAGCCGTATTCATAATGAAAACTTGTGCACTGCATATGTATTGGGTTATTTGTAATACTTTTTAAATCAAAGAATAGGATCTTGTTAAGTAGTGTATAACTAGTTATTTTCATAAGTCTGTCAAAAATTACTTTTTTTTTGGATAAATAGTAATTGTCTTAGACAGTGGATATAAAAATATTATTAATAAGCTCCTACATAACCAGTGCATAAGCCTAATATGTATTTCAGTTGTGCGCTGGATATGTTGAATTCATAGGCAGTGTATAATTTTCCATTATGAATACAGCTATTAGAATATATAAGGCGGTATAATTAGTGTGGGTGGATAAAGGAAGTGAATTTTTAGCGAAAATTCCGTTTTAGCAAGCCAGTAAAAAATTTAAGGCGGTAGAAAAAACTGCTTTAAAATTTTGGCTTAGATGAATTGCCGGCAACAAATATGGTTGGTAGTAAAAAGAGATAAAATATTTGGTTTTTTTTCTATATATGGCAAATGTGAAGTATTAATTCATTTTAAAATTCAATATCTGTAACTGCCGCACGAAAGGCCCTTGAAATTTTGAGAAGTGCATAGTAGGCAGAATTTTTTCTTAGGAAAAATATTATTTCTCTCGTTTGTTTGTTCATCTTTTTTAAGACGGTTATAGCGTTCTTGTTAGATCATTTTATTTTCATTTTATTTTAAGGAGATTGGAAAGTTATGTAAATTATTTTTGTTTGATTTTTTAGTCGTTATATTTAACTTATTTCTATTTGTAATATCGTAAAAAAAGAGAAAGTATACATATATATGTGCCTTTTTTCATGAAAATATTTATGTGAATTTTTTTTGTATACATATATTATAATTTTGTGTTTAAACCATTTAAAAAAAGAAATATAATATTGTTTTGATGTAGCACTACAACAAAAAGAAAATTTTAGAAAATAAAAATTGTTCAAAAATACGCTAAAAATAAATTTGTATTAAATGACACTAGGTATGGTGTAAGAAAATACGTCTGCAATATTAAAACATGTCAACAACTCGCTGACGACTAATGATCAGCAAATTTAAATTTAAAAACATAACTAAAAAGCGAGACAAAACTAAAGCATGCAAAAGCATGCTGCCTTCATACTCATCTAAATAGAGATGAATAAGGCAAAAATAAAGTGGTGAGATGAAGAATATATAAAAGAAAAGGTGTTGCCATGATGTGGAAAAATGAATGGCAGGCCGTAAATTTCGTTCTAACCCAAGAATTGACAATTATAAATAAGAGTATGTGTAAAATACAAATTAGTATTTCCGTATTCAAATTTCAATAAAACTTGGGTTAAATAGAAGATATTTACTACCAATGCTCAGTACCAAACAAAGAGTGCTGATGAGGAGTTTTAGCGGGCTCTGAAAATGCATTCCACTCGGCTAGTATCGGGAAACTAAACTTTTTCAAAAATAATTCTTCAATTAAATCTTATCACAATAAAATTGAACCAATTAGCCTAATAAACAAAAAGAAAATTTTAAAACCTATTCTGTTCGAAGAGAAGTATGTTCATAGTCCGGAAATTTGACTAGTTCTTTGTTTTATTTTATATCCATCAGTAAATGGATAAACACGCATAAATATATTTCTTGTATAAAAACTGATTCAAATAATTCCTTAATACCTATACGATAGGTTAATATATAAAAAATATTCAAATATCTCTAGTTTAGATAAAATACTTCCTTGTTATTCTATTTGTTTTAACTTCTTGTTTTTTTAGTTGTGTTTATGATTTCCTTTGTAATTCGATAGTATTAATTTGAGTAAAAAAAAAATGAAATGAAATCAAGCGTAAAATTGGGTTGTTTTTTGTTCGGTTTTCCTTATTAATAAAAAGTACGAAGTTCATTTAATGGAGTAGGGAGAACTTTGGAACTAACTTGTTTAGGGAATACCCACTTATTATTCTTACGATATGTTACAACCATGGAAGATAACCTATCCAGCTGGCCTAAATAAAGGTATTGAGCATTAGTTCAAAATAATTAAAGGACACAGGAAAGATATCCTAGGGCATGTTGAACTTTAAGCGTTAGTAAGCCACCTCATTAAAAAAAAGTAGCTGAAGAATTAATTTATTGTTATGAGTTCCTATGCTTATATCATATGTTTTTAGCATTAAATTTAAAATTGTGCAAAACCTTTTAATAATAGTTATATAAAAATTAAAAAAATTACATCAAAAATTTTTCAAATAAAAATAAATAAAAAAACAAAGTCATCTGAAATTGACTAGTAAAATAATTTAAAAAATTTTGATTTGATTTGGTGAAAGTAAACTCCAAAGTTGAATACTATAAACGTAAAATGGCGATTTAGACACAATGTGCCTGTATTTAGGGATCAAGATTTTCCCTACCCTAAGCAGTATGGCAAACAGATAGAAAGGTTTTTTAAATTTGCAAATTAAAAGAAGTAGTAGAATTTAAAAAAATTGTCAAATGAAACACAGACACAATGTTTTATTAAGAGGATTTAACGATATAATAAAAATGCGTATTTTAATTTTAAAAAAGTATGTCTTTCACAGAGTTGAACACACTATTCAAAACGCAGCTTTATGTACTGAGCCACACGCTATAGTAAATTTGGATTAATTGAGCTAATTTTCGTCAACTATTTTCCTGTAAAGCCACAAAAGAATGAGAATTGTTGTCGCAAATCCTCTTTTTCAGATAACCCCATAAAAAAATCCCTTTAAGTTAGATAAGGCAAAATTTTCTCCTAACAATGATACCATCTTGTATCTGTAGCCATGTGTCTATTACTTTTACCATCGATATTCATGGCCTGGCCCAAAAAATTTTCGAAAAAAAATAGTCCAATTATCTCATGCGTAGATAAGGCACACCAAATAGTTACCCTGGGGCAATGCAACAGTTTGTAATTTTCCAGTCAAGACTTGCAAAGACCAGCAATGGTAGTTTTACTTGTTGACGTGGCCGCTTAAGTGAAAATGACCTTGGTCGCTCTAAAAAAAAAGATTTACAGTACGAAAGCGCTGTAAAATCGCTTAACAAAAATGTTTTCGTGAACCAAAGTCAATTTCTTTTGTGTTCTTGAATGACATAAATTTTAAAAGAATTAAACTTCAGATCTTTTTTTAAAATTTTATGAATAATCGTTGTTGTAAGTCTCAGTGAGGCTGCTTTTTACGTACTGACAGCTGCGGATTTTCACGTAAGCTGATTTCAACCAGTTTAATATTTTTGGGAATCCTTGAAGATCAACTGGACCCTGGCCGTGGAACATTCATAGCCGAAGCAATTGCGCAGAATCTCTGCACCTACGAATGAAGTAAATTATCACTTGATCCATCACGTATTCGCCAAATACCAAACTTTGAACAAAATTGTTAACGAGAAATTACGTAAACATCATTACTCTTGAAAAATGTTTCCACAGCAAACGCGCGATACTCACCCGCACACTACGATATCTTGACTAACAAATTCCCACAATCAATAATTCCAACGGCGCTATCGTTTATTACTTTTGTGTTGTTGTTGTAGTATGCAGAATGACAAACCATCTCTTAACAATTAAACCTATAAGAACCCTTGAGGCTAACTGGCTTTACAATAAATTTTGCCCCAAATTTTGTAGATAACTTTAAAACTGTTTCACGGACCAGTTATAAAAAGGTCCTGTTTACAGCTTTAACTTCAACTAAGACTTCAGTAAATCGATATTTGCTGTCGCCTTATGGCAGGCAATATGATCGTGTCTGGCCCGATGCAACATTGTTCCTATTTTTATACAGAAAACTATTATTCTTTATCTTATTTTTTTAAAAAAGACTATCTAAAGTATTTTTATTCCAAATCAGAAAATTCAGGATTACTTTCTTCTAGGTGTCATACACGTTAGAGTTGAAAATAATGCCATGGGGTTTTCGCGGATGTGGTTCTCTACAGATGCCACAATTATGTGGATGCTTTTAAGGAATCTTTTAAAATATCCATTTGTAGGACATTTGATAGTAGAGACAAAAATTCCTTAACCGATGAAAATTTGTGTATTTTTTATGTTTTATGTTTAAAGAACGGGTTTGAAAAACATACAAAAAAAATCTCGTTTAGTTTTATTTTTGTTTAGATTGTTAATGATTTCACCTGCTTTTGTTATTTGAAATTTTGATTTTGCACCGTTGTTTTCCTCTGTTATATGCAAAGTGTAAATCATATAAATCATACATCACGTTGAACTTCAATGATATTAATCATACGCTTAGTTGTTTTTTTGCTTTTAAAATCCATTTTATATCAATTATCCCAAAAATTATATTATTTCTGATTTGTATTTTATCACTTTATCCTTGGAGCTCGTATAATTCAAATAAATCTTAAAATTTACCTGCAATTTGTATCCGTTCCTTTTAAGCAATAAATCCTTAGAAAATTGGCAAACATTTCTTGCAACTAATAAAAAAGGTATAAAACTAAACCAAGATTTTTAAAATGCATAAATCACTTTTCTTAAGGAATGTAAAACCAAATTACAAAAACAACAAACAGGTAGAAACAACAAACAGGTAGACATTTGTGTTTATCTTCCAGTAAGATTTGCCTTGAGATTTCCTTAAACCTTAAAGAAATTTTCTGAATGTATTAGAAAATAAATAGTAAAAATTTGTTAGCTCTAATATTAAGCAAAAAGGCCAAAATAATATTTTGCATATTTATCAAACCAATTTTCATACGAAAAAAAGGCTGTTCTTTGACACATGCATGACAGTGGCAAGCAATTTTGTAGATTTTTTATGTTTTTTTTTTTGTGTGTTATTTTTACAAAATTTTTGGAAAGGTTGCATTTGTGTTTTGTGCATTTTTTTCTTTAGACAAATACTCTCACACATACTAAAAATACCTACTTTATTTGCGGCTTAAATTACTAACGAGTTTGAGCAACACATAGAAAAGAGATTCTGGCAAATATTTTCATTATTTGAGATTTAGGCTGTAAAAAAATGGTTGTGATGTCTGTGGGAAAAGAATAAGACATAGACTTATTGTTTTAGAAAATAACTTTTTTTTTATTAAAGTCAAGAACAATATAGGTAGGAGTTGTAGGAAGGGCCCGAATTCTAGATGCCCTTTTTTCAGGGTTGTTTTTTTATTTTAAGTAGTTTTTAAGGAAAGTTGTAGAATGTGTTAGACTTAAAAATTTCTTGCAGATATTTCAGTCTTTTTCATGATTTATATTACTTGAAGCAGAGCGCAAAAAGTTTACTTTAAGTTTTTAATTTTATTCAATATTTTATATTTTTAAATTATTTTATCATCTGCCCGGAGTAATACTTTTTTAGCTCTTCCCATAGACCATCAGGGAGCAGCTATAAAGTATCCCTACTATGACCTCAATTTATCCATTTACTAATCTTCTCCTCTTAATAAAAGTACATATATGAATAAATCTTAACACTCTCAAAAATTTCCATTTTCAACGCTCAAAATTGTTGCCTGCCGTAGGGTTATTTGAATTCATAAAAGAAATCACATTATAATAACGAAAATTGAGTCTTAGGAGATTTAATAGGTTATACTGAGATCCAGTTCCTCTTCAATTTTTTTTTTCGCGAAGGATTGTCTTTCTTTATGCTTGACTAAGAAACTAAAGCATATGTTAAGGCGCGGTAAGATGTTTCCGTACATACATGTGTGTGTGACTGTGTGGGGGTCGGCTACAATATTAGCTTTCCGTAGACAAATTCATAAGTTTTACTAAATAATATTATGCAAAATGCTCATAGTTTTGCACGTAAAATGTTTTCTTTGTTTTTTCACTAAAAAAATGGGCAGAGCCAAGCAAAATAGAATTAGATAATAGTAAGTCATATTAACAGATAAACACAGGTACGAGCTGGAGGTTAAGTCGAAGGATTCCTAGTTGCTTCTCAGTTTTGACCGATGGATGAAAGAAGATGCTGTTGCAGAATTGACTTTCAATTTGGCAGTCATGTCTGTGTATAGGATTGCTTTTAAGCGACTCCTATTTTAATTATGAAGCACGTAGAGAAGAGAATAATATCAACCACTTATGACTGGTTTGGGAGGTATTTAGTTCAAGCACTTGCACTCTGGTAAGATGTGGCTAATACGCAACCTTCAAACTCTTTTTTATTAAAAAAGGATAGTGATAGGACAGGGCGACAAGACCTAATCATAAAACAGAGCTTTAAGCTTTAATGTTGGTAAAATTTAACCTTTTTTGGCATAAACCGCGTTATTAATTCCTTATCGGACTTTTGAAACGCCAGGATTAAGGACAGATTGCTAAAGACTTATTGGTTGGTTATATGGAAACATATTTTGAATTGAAATACTACATACTTGTACTTATTATAAGCAAAAACAGTGAAAATTATTTGTCAATATGTTACCCAGGAAAATAAATTCAAAGAGTTGCGGCTTATGCGGAAGACATAGTAGTTTTCCTGGATACCATCTCCAATAGGAAAAGTTGGTGCTAAAAACGCTTAGTCAGTGTAGCCTACGAAGTAGGATGACTCTCAAGCCATCTTAAACAAAGCTGTGGCTTTTTTCTAGCGGGTAAAGGGCTCCTTTTTTTCTTCCTGGCGCCAAATAGACTAATATTGTCTCTTTGAAATAGAAATATCTAGGAACCATTTTGGAGAGCAAGTTGCTCTAAGATCTCTACCTAAAGGGGTGAAAGTGCCAAAACTACAGATGGCGATGTATGTGTATAAACATATTTTTAACAAGGCCAGGGTCCTCATTTCCTGCAATGTCAGCTAGCTCTATAAGACTGTGATAACACCGATTCTCTTTTATGGAGTTATGGTTTGGCAAAAGACTATGGACTCTACCACAAGTAGGCTGCCATCAAGATTACAACGCACAATAGAGTGATTCTGTTAAAAAGAGCAATTAAACGATTTCGACTAGGCCGCATTTTAACTGACTAAATTGGCTTTAAGGTTATATTTTGGCTAGAAGGTTTGCGCAATATCTTGGTAGAGAGTACTAAGACAGAGATGTGCGGTCAGGCAAGCAAAATCTTTTCTCCTCTTACGCAGCGAAAGAGAGAGAGAGAGAGAGAGAGAGTTGCTAATGAATCCATATCCTTGTGACCGGTCGATCTGGAGACATAAACGGGTGTGCCTAAGTGTACAACTAGTGTTGGAAGAGGCGTGTAATTTAACGATCAGAGTTCTGATTTACTTTTAACTTTATGATAAATACAAGCTAAGCTGCTAGTGATTTTAAAACCAAGGCCAGCGAGCCTCAGTAAAACATACTTTTTGGCAGAAATAATAGGATCTTCCTTAAAGATTGCAAACTTTTATATTTTCACTCTCGTATGAATGCGGGGCATGAGACGTTTTCCAAATATGCTATGAAAGCAAAGGACGGGGTGATTAACCCCATTTGGGGTATTCTTTTCTTAATGTAAGCTCCATGTAGATACACACACAAATATACCTGCTGGCAACATATAGTTTTAAAAGTTTGGTGTGGAGTTCCAAGAATTCCTTGGTCAAGGATAGATCCGAGTCATTACAGATATATTCTTATCTGAGTCAACAGAGGCTGAGAGTAATTGTAGCCCCTTTTACCGATCAAGGACTTTTGTGACCATCCTCTATGTTTTCATTGTTTTTATTTTTTTGTTCTTCACCTAACAGCTTATTACTTTACTACAACTTGGCCTCTAAAGACTCAAAACCTTTTTTTCTTACTATTTTTACTTGTTACATGAATTTTCAATTTCAAACTGTTTTTCTTTTTTAAATCTTTTTTCCATGATCTTAATGTAAAACCAATTTTGACCTCAATTTTAAAGTTCGTTAGAATTGTTATAAATAGATATGTATATGTTTATGTATGTATGTCTTTTCATTTCTTTGATGCCCTTTCTTGATGCTCATTTCCTTTCATTACATTTTGAGGTTCAACGTAAATAGAAGCTCTCATTGTTGTTATTGCAAGGCTATTGTATGCCATAGTATTCTAATAATTTTTAAAGGATTTAGTTTTAGGTTCAAATTACACTGCACACAAACAAGCACAAGTATTTGAATTTAGCATTAGTTAGGATAGTGTGTGTGTGTGTTAGAAACAAGAATAACAACAGACTTTCAATTTAATCCTGGTGCAAGCATAGAAAATCCTTTAAAAAGATGGTGATATAGCAATGTGCATCTAACATACTTATGTGTTTGTAAGCGAGTTACACATATGCATGCACATATAACTAAAATGCAAGTAAGACACTATGGTTTAAAAATAGGAGAACATTTAGAAGAACCCTTTTTAAAAATGAAAAACTTATTTTATACATATCAGTTCTTCTTTTTCTTATTTTCAAATGGCTTCCTAAAGCCTGGTTAGATTTTTATAGGAGATACTTAAGATCGACTCTTCTGCGTATTTCTAAACTGGTTTGCCTTCACATTATTATAGCGGTACGGAGGCATGCAAGTTCTTCCACAACCTCGAAATTATATGTGTTTTTGATTATATTTAATATGATCCGGCATGACTGACTATAACTTTTTCATACGTTTTCTATGAACGGGGCATATAACACCGAGGCACCGGGCGAGCAATTGTCTACCAAAAAAGTACAGAAACATTGATACATCCTGTGCCAGATTTATATTTTGAATATTTTATGGAGAGCATTGAACGATAATCTGGATTTTATTTTTAACAGACTATTTCATCCAGATGTCTTTTGTCGAGCTAAAAACACTGTTTAATACAGAGCCTTTGGTTCTGCGCCACGCGCTGTAGTAAAATAGATTAAATTAGATTTCTCGACAAATTTTTTCCTCAAAGGCCACAAGAGATTGGGAATTGTCATCATAAGCCCTCTTTTTAAAGAAACCCCATATAAAAATCCATGAGAGTTAGATTAAGCCACTGAATAATTTTTATGGAAAATTCTTCCCGAAGCACATTCTTGGAAGCTCTGGCTGTCTGCGCCCCACCTTGTTCAAACCACGTTTGTGAAGAGTTCGATGGATGAATTCGCAGGTTTGGCAAAAGAATTGCGTAATCATGCGACAGTAATTTTAACTGTTGACATTCGTCACCTGGCTTCGGGTTTTTCAAAAAACAAAAATGTTTCAATTATCTCATGCGTGAATATGGCATACCAAACAGTTACCCTGGGGCAATACAATGATTTTTGATGTTTCAATCTAGAGTTGGAGGTTCTTGACGACCAGTAACGGCAGTTTTGCTTGTTGACTTGGACGATTAAGTAAAAACGAGCCTCGTTGCTCAAAAAAATGGGATTTACAGTGTAAAACGCTCCACCATCTTTTCACAAAAACTTTTGCAATAATCAAAATCAATTTCTTTTAGTTCTTGAACGATATTGTTATCTGTTTTTGTTCCTGAACGATTTGAATTTCAAATGATGGAACTTTAGATCAAAACGGGGTCATTTACACTCTACTTGACAGTTTGCGTGTATCAAGCTACCACGAATATGAGATCAATTTTTAAATTTCAATAATAAATGCTTTTGGAAGTCGAAGTGAATCTGAGTAATGAGCTGTCATTACTTCATAGGTTACAAGGTAGTGAGATCATTAGGACAGAAAAACTACCCCTTAGTAAGGGTGTTAATAATTGCGTTTTTAGGTATATGTAGAAAAAGGGCTTTATAAAATGTTTTTGTTTCAAAAACCTTAAATGTTTATTTATTTTGCTCAGTTAATCCTTGATAACTAGATATTCGGTTGATTTTTGTAAGCACATTTGTATGCAGGGGTCGTGAATTTCGGAACAACTTAAACAAAAATAACTAGTTATTCGCCCAAAAAGTAACTAGTGCTTGTTCATCTCCAATATTACTTGCTATCATGCCAGTTAAGTAATAGTTTTGCTGGGAGGCTGCTCTTTTTCGTATTAGCAGTCACGGGGGTCGTGGGACATTCACATCCGAGCAGTTGCGCAAAATCCCTGCGCCCACAAATAAAATCAATTTACACTTGGTCAATCACTTACTCGCTTTTTTAATAACACTGTTTCCTTCTTTCTCTCCTTATCAACCTTTGCATCGTAACACGAAGAGTGCAAAAATCATAATGGATTTTATACTGTAGCTATATACTACTATTGTTGTAGCTGGAAAAAGATGTTGTTTACATATCAGGCTTTACTAATCAACTTATATGTAACTCCAGCCTCGTACTTCGTTTGCTTTGTCTATACCAGAACCACCACCGGAAGCGAATTGCAACGCTTTCTTAAAAATTTTCTTTATCATGTTGCGATTACACTTGCAGCCATACATATGCCAACAAGCGACGTAACCACCAATAGCCTTAGGGTTCCGTAAAGTAAATCATGATCCTTTGATTAGAGAAGGGCATTTATAACTTAAAATTAGATATCTTGTAAGCAAACAACAAAATGGTTGGGAAAAATAAATTTATTTGGATTTTTATGTAAAAAAACACTATTTACCGTTCCATTGTGCAACAAGTTAAAAGTACAGTACTGTGTACTAAACTTGTTCAAATGGAAGTGCCTATTGCTTAGTTATCAAAAATGGAAGCAGTTTGTGGCAGAACATAAAAGCTTTAGTAGATTTTTACACTCGTATAAAAGATAGGGGCGTAAGTGTGTCGAAAGACATCTTAAAGGAGGAAACAAGCCCTGCGAGAAAAACATATAAGCCACTTAACAGTTTTTTGTATGCTTTGCGTAAGAAAAACAATTTCTTATAAAATATCTTTTAAGTGAACGACATTCGGTATAAGTTAAATGAGATTGCAAACGATGTTCGTCAACTCAGCTAAGAGGCCCTTGTTTTGAACCCTTTTAAAAAAGTAAAAAAATAGCAGCAAGAAAAGGAAACAAGAAATGTAAGTATAAAAAGTAGCAAAGAGTCTATATTTCCTCCTTATCTCCACAAAATCTGCAGTTATCCGGAAAGTTTTTGATCATATATATTCCAGATCGAAATGCTCTGTAACAGTACCAAACATACACCTCAAAACCTTCATTTTCTCTTTCAACAGCAGATTAGCACCTCTCTGCTTATTGAAATGCAGGATCCTAGGATCCTCACTGGTTTTCAACTGGACACTGTAATCTCATATACCACCTGCCCAGCATTGGCAGGACCGATACATCGACCTCTTGTTTTTGCTGGGCTCTGCGATCTTCGGCAGAGGACTGCCGTTTCTGGGCACCAATTTTGTCACCCCAGCGGATAATTAAACCTCATCGCCCCGCAAGTTATTTGGTTTTATACGGAAACTAGGTAAGTAGGCGATTCAGGTGGCTGCATAAAATATCTATTCTTGGTGTATTGTATCAATAAGGATTGTTTAGATAGATAGTACCCCGAAAATTTAGCATTTAGCCCTGTCTTCCTAAGCTGGGCCCCATTTGCTTACTATCTATATCCCTACGAAACCAGAACAAAAACTTATCGTTAGCCTTACCGGTTAACATCGCAGTCCGATATCATGGACCGTTCTTCTCAAACTTAAAAATATCTTCATTACCGACAACGTCACAATGGCCTAGGACTCAACAGGGCCTACCCTAGGGTTTCGGCACAATCCCCCAGAGGACACTTTCACAGTCATTTACAACCCCAGACTTAACGAATTGTCCTTCAAAAGCCTCAGGTGTGGATAAAATCTCTTATAACGTTAAACCTAAAACATAAAATCTGGCCTTTACAGTTTCTTTCAATTAACTTTTGATAGGAATCTCTCTGAATTTCCTAAAAAGTATTGGTTTTTGTCATTGGTATCCTCTACCTAGTCAGCAAATATGGACTACTAATCAACCTTATATGGACGGAATCATGCCTCATCTAAAAACTGAAACTGCATCCCAAATATAGTTAGAGTCCCCTTTATGTCTAAAAGCCTGTTGCGGCAATTTAATTACCCAGTACTGTAAGTAAGAAATGTCTTACTATCATTAACTTTAAACTTTGTGTAAGTATAAGTGCTAGTTTATGTTTTTTAGTAATAAATATTTATACTTACGTGTGTGTTTGCTTTGGCCTCATATGTTTATGGGGGATTTTAAATATTTGCCAGCTTAACACCAACACATTTGTTTAAAAAAAATCACAAACATACATAACGTTAACTACCATAAACATCGATACAGTTGTGCAATCTCTGTTAACATTTCCAGCATTTTTTTAAATTTTTTTCGTGCTTTATTTTACCTTGTCTTTGAAAAATTGGAAGCAATTTTATAGACATCAGCTACGGGAATTATGCTTTAAAATTAATTTCAGTTTAGTTTGTTATAGTAAGTTCAAGAGTTCTTTTGCCTTTCTTCCTAAAAAAAATAAATTATTTTCGGTAGGGAGATGAATATTCCACTATCTTGTCATCGTTTGGTAAAACTGGCAAATTACAAAAGTAAAAATGTATATATTACCTTAAAGCAACTTCCCAGCCCTGCAAACACGGAAATTAGTTGTTTTGAGTAAAGGTATTAAATTTGAATTACTGTAGAGAGTTCCGAAATGTTTAAGATATAAAGGTTATTTTTTACCTTTTTTCTAAAAGCATTATGTTAGTAGCCTTATATAACATTAATTTGTTAGGTTAGGTTTAGTCAAAAATATCCTTTTAAAACTATTTGGACTTATCGTGGCCGATGAATTGAACAAAGATATCGACATAGCACGCTTAAGTACAGCGGTTGAACTGTCTAGGGTATATCATACGTATAATTAAAAATGCCCCGGCGAAAATAACACTCGAACTCTCTCCGAAAGCAAAACGTAAAAGAAGACGGCCCTAACCCCAGTGGAAGGAACAAGCTGCAGGAGATAGAAAAACTGAGTCCTGGAAAAATGGAAAACTATTCTTAGTCAGGCTACTTTAAAGGTCATTAACATCCATTGAAGTAAGTAAGTAAGGTAAGGCCAAGTCAGGTAATGTAAGGTTAGGTTAGGTTAGGTAAAGTAAGGCTAAAAGGGCCTCAGATCCCTCGGAACAAACGTCTAGGCCAGTTATCAGCTTGTTGCGTGTTCTTAGCAAAGGAAGAATAATCTGGGGTAGATTAACAAAAATTTAGTGACGCAGACAAATTCCTCCAACTTTTTCCATTTTCTACCTTTCACGTGAGCTAAATTTGTTAAAACACCAGACATAAAGCATCCGACTTTGCTCATCTCTACAATGTCCTACTTGCATGCCCTGCAACCGCTGATCTCCACAGTCGCCATCCTTGTAAATTTGAGTTTACCCACCAGCACACTCACCATCTTGCTCAGTTCACGCTTTCTAGTTTTCATAATTCCCTAAGTCTCATCCTTAACCGGGCCGCCTCTGAAGATTCACATCATTTTTTCCATTAGCTCGTTATTTCAATCTATCTTGTAGGAACTATCCGCCAACTTTTTAATTAGACCTTTGTGGAAAAGAAAGGCTTTCAGTTCCCCACATCATCTTCCCGCTATTCCGTAGTCGTAGCCGCCATATACATAATTTTCCCGTTCAGTGTCGAGCACCCCCTGATGCCCATGCATACTTATAATGCAAACCTGGTCATATTCCGAGCATTCATTAAGCATCTTTTTTATTGTAATACCGTCCAACATCTGGTATTCCTGGACATGCTTTTTCTTATTGATGCTTGGCCTTCTCTACAGATGCTTAAATCCGCTTAATCAGCATGTGCCCTACTTGTGAGATAGTGTTGTGGTTCAGGAGGCGAAAGTGTTTTTTGCCACCGGGTTTTCAAAAAAGAGGCCCTGTCCTGGTTTTCTTTCCACCCTAAAGCCACATGTTTATAAACTCATCCTTTGGCATCTATTCTAGAGTTCCGTTTAACCAGCAGTGCACTCATCTGGTACCAGAGCAGTGCAGTAGCCTTTTACCTTCCCTGGAGGTAAACAATCGGACAACTCTATTCTCCCCGTATAATTCTCCAGTATCTTTAAAATGTTGTCAACTCAAGTTAACCTCATAACACACACTCCCCGTCACAAATAAGCAAAACTGCACGCTTGTAGTGTACTTGGGTTTGAAGAGGTTGGATATTTTAAAACGTCTCCGAATCCCTCGTCGGGATAGTCCTAAGTGCTCCGCTTATCCTGAGAAAACATATATGTTTGACCTTTTGTAAGGTCAAAGGGTGATCGCCGTAGCTTATGTAAGCATCGGTCTAGCTACACCCTTATATGGCCGGGGTGTCAATTTTGGGATTTGTCCTTGTTTTGAACCTAAAGTTTTTCTTCTCTTTGTGGTACTTATTTCGTAATAATCCTATGCAATAATCGAGGCTTGCACAATAGTTTTAATACCAACAAAATGCATTAATGTCCTTTTATATGTTTTACACCTAACTAGTAGTCTGATTAGTTTTGTTTTAACACTCTCTTGTTGTTATTTTACTAGTTATAGTTTAAAATCTTTAACTGTCTTAACATTGTACTTATACTTATGATTTCAATACAGAATTGCTTCAATTTGCTTTCTTAATGCCATACACGCAGCCACGCACATACACACACACACACACACACACACACACACATTCGATCACTCATATTTTCTTAAGGCCTGTAATTTGGTATGTCTTAGATAACCTAGGGAAACATATTTTAATAGAAATACTTATTTATATATAAGACTTGCTCAGCTACATATGCATATATATGTACAAACAAAGGTGTATTTATTCACAGTTTAGGCATGTGTTAAGCCTTAATTTAGCCTAAAGTGTTTGTCAGTAGAAAACACTCCTCCTTCCACCCTTTTTGCTTTAAATGTAATGTTTAACAAAATATTTTACGACAATATAATCTGTTTAATAAGGGAACTTTTTCAAGAGACAAGTTTACCCGGTATTGACAACGTTAAAGGCAACACATTTATATAGAAATATATATTCGTGTGTGTGTGTATGTGTCAGTATGTATGTTAGTGGTGATATGATATCTTTTATGTCATTGTTTGAAAGATATATTGTTTTTAATATATTTAACCCTTAATTTATGTGTTAATTGAAGGCTCAGGTAAAAGTGTTTATTAAAAAATTAAGAGTAAAAAAAGAACAAAGTGATTTTTTTAAATGTGCAAAAAATAGAAAATTTAAGTTAAATATGCCACGAAAAATGTTCAAAGGAAGTTTTTGGCATTAAAAGTATACCTTTAATCTTAAAACATAAATGCTCTCAGCGTGTTTTCAAAACCTGAAATTAATAAACAACAAAGTGAGAAAAGTTTTTGCATCGAAAAAAATTGTTGCAAAAATTTCAAGGTCCCGCTTTTCAAGTGTAAGAATCAAAACCAACTGGCACAAGAATCACAAGATGAAGCCATTAGTCCAAAATAATTACCTGGATACATGTTTACAGTTTTTGATCGAAATATAAAAATTAAATACAGAGTGGCTGATCAAAAGCTGCTTCAAAAAAAATTTGTTCGAAAAGATGTTGCACATGTGTCCCCGAGGGTAAAGGTCATTTGAATTCCATTATTTTCAAAACTTCATAAAATACTTAAATACATTTGCGGTAATTCAAACGGTTTCCAAGCTCGCTGACATATGTGAAACGTTTTATCAAAAAGTTTTTTTTGGTAGCAGCTTTTATCGGCCACCTCGTATATAAAAACTATATCAGCACCACCTGTTCGGAAAATCAACAGTAAAAGCCTCTAAGAGACAAAGATAATTTTCTTAAATTAACATATTTAAAAAGAGGCTGAGCACAGAATTTTTTTCCGCCATTGTGGAACAGCTTTTTTCTGAAAAGATGCGCCCAAAAAGAATGGCAAAGGCATAGATAGCCCCAGCTTGAAGCATTATAAAAACAAATTTAAAAACTTATTGAAGGCATACAGAATGTCATCACTTAAGGAACACCTTTTAGTTCCTAAATCGACTCTTCAGATAAATTATACTTGATAGCGTCAGCCACCTCAGAAAACTCGTTATCGCAAAACTGGCACTGCGTTACCTGATAGGCTCCTGTGCAAGAAATAATTAAGAAAAATTAATGTTTCCAAATTTCAGATGTTGTTAGGCTCCCGATTCTTTAAATATTAAAAGAATTCCTTGCTTTCATCAAATAAGCAACAAAATGCTTTTAGAGCTTCCTTGCACAGCATTTCCTGCTAATTTGGAAAAGATCCTTCGTAGGTTATATCTCATAGGCCTATAAGTCTGTTACTTACTTTGGCAAAAAATTCTTTAAAAACAAGTTGACCCCAATCTTAAATCACAACAACTGCACTCCAAATCATTAATATGACTTTAGAAATCAGCGGTACTTTTAAACAACTTTCAAATAAAATAACTCCACATAAATTAATTTCCAACAAAAATGAAATAATTCCCAACCATTTGTTATTATTTCATAAGATTCCAAAAAAGTACAACACTTAAATTTCGCAAAGCTATATTTGAAAAGCGCTGAAGCTGAAAGACCGTTGCCTGGCCGAAGACTATGCTGGCATATTAATCCCACTAGGGTTATTATTCCTTGCGCCTAGCTGGAGGCCAGCTATGTTTGCCTCTTTTTTAAGCCCAACATTAGTTGTCCCCGAAAAACGAATTAACTTCCAATTTAAATTATGGTATATAACACCAAGTGTGTTGTAGAGACCCCAACGGGACGACGCTCTTTTTTTGCTTAGGAGCAATTTTATTCTCGTAGTAGGGATGATAACAGTTCATACCAAAAGAACAGTGTGGTTGGCTAGAGATGGGTGTAGGTTCTGTGGTATACCGGGGTCTAAGAAGACTGTTCAGCATATTCTCCGTTACTTTCCAGCGTTTGTGTACCCCCGAGCAAACTGTTCAGGGGTTACTAAGACAAGGGACAAGGCTTCTGGCATTTCTCAAGTGAGTTTGGAACACCTTGGTTTCATTATATTGAGTTAGTGAAACTGGTTATCGTTTTTTCTTGTCTAGTAACACTAAGGGGTTTTTGGGACAAGCCAGTTTAAGCTAACCTAACTTATATGGTGGGTCAGGCAGTATTTAAATTTCAAAATAATAAACAAGGATTAGCTTGGCCTAAGGATTATCTAAGCCCCTCAAAGGCTTCTGTATAACATAAAACAAATGACTGCTTTTGTTGTGTTTTCCTGTACTTTTAGCCCATCTTCTACTTTTTTTCTACATTTGTTAAGTGCGAACGACCGAAGTAGCAGCAAATGTTTGTTGGATCTTCTTTCTTTTAATTTAGTTTTCAATTCTTAGCCAATTTGTGGAGAAATTTTTTTAAGCTACTGAATTTTAAACATAGACTTCCAACTTGTTATTTCCTACGTATCTGCATTTGATTTAGGATCAATCTTTTGTATGATAAGAGAAGATATCTCCAACTTTTTAGAAGAAATAAAACTTTAAAGAGTCCATTTTGAAGCGCAAGGACGCTAGACAGTAACATAGAGCTATCTGCTAAGTACACCTCAGGATCTGCACTAATTGCTGGACAGTTGTCTTGCCTTTTGGACATGACTGATGTCAGGCAATTAACTGGGAGTCTTTAGTCACTCCCTCACAAAAGTTATCCTTGTTATCCCTGGGTCATAAGATTTTCACATAATTCTGCCAACACTTAGCAAAGCGAAATTAACCCAAACCCCCGTGGCTCTAATCCCTACGGTAAAGTCCTTACCCCTAGGAGTAAGTAGCAGCAGAAAAGTTGATTTCTTTTTTTTGCTTTGCTAGCTTGGCTCTATCTTATTCCCCTTAACAAACACGTTCCCTCAAACCTAGCAAAGATGTTCTTCTATAGCGATCAACAAAATGGTTAAAAGGGTTTTTTGAGAAATGCTTGATTGCCCCCTAAACCCCAGTAAGAATATTTACCTTAAAACTCTTAGTTTGGAGAGACAGAGCAAGTTGAACAACTTATTGGCCGCTAGGTTCTCTGCATGATAAATACTTAAAATCTCAGTTTTCATCATAAAACAGCAGCTCCGATTTAATAATTTGCCAGGTTGGCAAAATATCATCAATGGGGGCGCTGGTGGACGCATTGTTTTTACCTTGTGTTGAGAGTACTGTGGGATTGTGCCAACGCGGCTGGTATCCACATGAATCTTCGGCACTCTGTCTCCCATATAGCAAGGTTGGCCTCAACCTTGCAGCGTAATGTGTAAGATTTGGAGCAAGACTCCAAGTTTCTTTTTACATGTTCCTGCATGTTTAGAGCGTATTTGTCCTCTTTTTTCGCCTTTTTCTTCACACTAAAGCTCCAAGACAGATTTCTATCTAGCATTACTAATAAGTAGCATGTATGTTGCTTTAGTATTAGATTAGCATTATCCGATTTTGGTGAAGTGTTTTTCATTTGTTTCTGTAAAGAGAAGCAATTTCGTTTTCTCCTACCTACTTTTCCATACCATTCATGCCAATAGGCTTGTTCCAGACAGTGTAACTTTAATCGCAGAACTCATTGCATGCAAACAGTTTGCAGTTAGAATGGCAACTACAATAGCCTTGTTCATGGGTTTTAGGGTAAGTTTAGCTCTTTCGCTTAAATAAAAATTTCAAAAGTAAGTAACTGAAAATTTTTCAACAAAAAAAAGGGTAAAAGGTGTTTTAATACACCTTGAACCACTAACATACATATGTATATGTGTCGTGTAATTGCGGATGTTTTTTTATAATTTTTTTTGTTTTATTTTATTTTTTTTTTTTATTTTTAATCAAGCGTCAATTAAAAATTATATTTAATGCAAACAAATTTTGGGCAAATGTTTTTTATACTAAACTTCAATATTTTTTTAAATTGTCCCTTTTTATTCCTTTTACTTGTTTTTTTTCTTTTCAAATTATATTGCCAACAAAATAAACTTTAAAATCATTTTTTAACAAAACACTTTATTTCACTCTTTATTTATCTATTGTCCACCTGTGCAAATGCTCAAATAATAAAGTTTTTTTTATTATAAACTTTATTTATATTCTTTGAAAGTTTTTTATATTTTTGTCCATTAAGCCGACATGTTGAAAACAGGCTAAAGTTGAACAACAACAAAAAATTTTTTTTCACCGTAAATGCAAATGATTTGTTGAAAATAATTTCTTTTCTTTCCAATAACAAAGTACTTGTGTTTTGTCACGAAACTTTATGGCAAATATTTTCGCACAATACGACCAATAAATAAACTATTTTTGGTAATTTTAATGTTTTTTTTTTTAAAGAAAAAAGTTTATGTTTTTTATTAATTTTTTTTTATGTAAAATATTGTAAACAAAGTTTTATTTTATAAGCATGACGGCTGTTACGTTATATATTAAAAAAGAAAGTTGTTGGTTAGAAAGTAGAAAGAGGAGCAGCTCTGCAACATTAAGTGATGGCACAGGAACAACAAGAAAAAATTGGTGTTTTAGTTCGACCATGTTATGCACTTCGTTACTTTCGATTGAATACTGATTTGCAATTCATTTTAATGGGACCTAAAATTAATTTCGGTTAAAGGCTTCTTATGAAAGATAGAGTCAATGTTTTAATTTTTATTCCCATGTTCGTTTTTAATTTTTGCACACTTATTTTAAAATGTGCTGCATACTGTCATAAACCAATGCATAAAAGGATTTAAATACAAATTTTCATTCTAAAAATATTTTTTTTAGAATTTATAAATAAGCATAATTTTTAGCATTTAATTTTCAAATTCAATTAAGCCGTTAATTGAGACAATTAATTTTTTAATCAAAATCGTTAAACTTTTTTTTAAAAATACGTTAATTGAAAGAAATATGGGGATATTTTTTTCTGTGTATGTTATGTGTCAATTCTTCTCTACAACGCCAAACTGAGTTTCCTTGATTGTCACCGACACTATAACTCACTGGTTCAATATTGTCATTTTAAAGGCCAAACATCTATGAATCCACTACCCCTTAATTGTTCAACTTATCTTTTCACAAAATTATAAAATTATTTCGACCATATTTTGTATGAAATTTCATTATTTTTCAAAATAATGGTAAATAACGAAGACACCCTATAATGCTCCATTTTTACTAACCCCAAGATATCAGCTTTAGAATTGTTTTTTTTTTTTTTTTGTGGCCAATATCTTGCAGCACAAAAGCGACAAATATATATATTTCCGTTCTTTTGGGACACCCTTAAAAGGTGTGTGGAGTGACAATGTATGTAATTAATTATTTTTCTTTATAAGAGAAAGACCTGAATTTTTACATATATTTCTACAAACTTAATTTTTAAAAAGACGCTTCTGGTCAATTCCACGTAAAATGGCACAAAATTAAAAAAAAAAATTTCTTTCTTTTAAAAAAAAAAATTGATAAATTAATGTCCAGAAGATTATAAAAATATCTGAAATATAAATAAACCAAATCATATTTTAAAGGATCGTGGACTAAAAAAATCTAATATTTTTAGCAGTGTCACACCCGTCAAATTTTCTAAGGGGTTTTCTTAAGAAAAAGTAGTTTCTCGTGGGAGTCAAGTAACAACTACCAGTAAAACCTTTTAAACTACCGTGAAAGTTTTAAAATTATTGCCATTTTAAAAACTATTTTACACAAAACGCTCCTAAAGTTAAAGTTTTCTAAAAGTTAAGATTTTTTAATGTCACATCTGTCACAGTTTTCAAGATGCCTTTGTGGGCATAATTTGTCTTCTTTTAGTATAACTTTACTATTAAACACTTAAAAACATTACATTCTTGGAAATAAATTTTTAATAATTTTTTTTAACTGTTTGAGTTTCAAGCTAAAATATGGTCACACCCGCCACAATGGAGGCTCCCTTTTTCATTTGTACGGTGATTGTAAAAAAATAAGCCTTTTCCTTACATATGGCGTATCGTTATCTTTTGTTAAAAGGAAGCCAAGGCAACTCTCGCGAGTTTTCAATGAGACCAAAAGCAAATTATTAGCCGATTGTCGCAAAATTGGTAAACTTAGTCGATTGAAGCATGTCTGTCCGTCCGTCCAAATGACTAGCTGCATGTATTCAGAATTAAGCGATCGGAGGGCAGGTCGACAAGTTTTTTTTTAAGAATAGAGACCCAACCTATTGTAATCGACTTATTATTTAAAGTCACCTTTAATTCTTTTCTTACATACGGTGTTAATAATTTTTCCAAAATTTTCTTTTTATAAAATAAATTATTTGGCAAAAATTTATGACAGTGAGTAAAACGTTATGATGGTACTTATTTAAAAAAAAAATTGGTGAAGGGCTTAAAATGGTCGGCCTTCACTGACTATTATACCCTTACTTGTTATTTATTTTCAACCAGTTATTGTTTTTATTGCGTCCATATTCTCCGAGCTGCAAAACATTTTGTCAAGAACTCCTTTTCTCTTCTTTTATAATTTTCCTTCTCGTTTTCCTTTTTCTCCCCCTTCTGCAATCAATTGCAAAGTAAAATTTTTTTTTAAAAATAAAAGCATAAGTGCATGTCAAAAGTTAATTTCAAAGAACAAACAACATCTTAAATTTAATAAATTACTTTCAGTTACAATGTAATGATGCCATATCTTCAAGCATTTAAAAACAGGCGGTCCTGTAGCCGTAGAAAGTAGAAAGTGTTTGCAGGATTTAAAATTTACCTTTAAGAACAAATTAATCTTTACTTTTTTAGGACTTTCTTTAGAAATATTTTCTTTGTGTCGTGATTAACGTTGCTTGTGTCAAAAACAACTGCAAACAAAGCCATTGTAGAACTTTTTTTATGGTGTAAAATATTATGTGTATCTGTGTGTGTGTTTGTGTGATTTAAAATTTATGTAAATAAATCATTTAGAATCTATAATTTAAAATCGATTTTAAAATATTTGCATGAAAGCATTAAAAGGTAGCCAGGTGTATAGATATTAATGGCCAAAGGACGTGATATTATAATTTAATTATATGTATGTGTGTTTGTAAGTAAAAGAAATTTTAAGAGGAAATCACTTTGTTGAGTAAAAGAAAAGTTTTGTGCAAGAAAAACAAAAAAAGAAATTTAAAATGTCTTTTAATCAAGTACATATGTATGTAATAAGAGATTTAAATTTTTAAGGACAATTTGCAAGTTTTGTTTTCTTTTCCCAAAAAATTTTATTATTTCTTGACGTTTTTCCCTTAGAAAACATAAAAGTTATTTGTAATCTGCTAACTTTTTGCCCAACTTACTCTTTTATGTCAAAAAACATGACATTTAAAATCCAGCCTTAGAAGGTTTTGCATGATTTTCCAAAATTAATTTAACCAACAATTACAAGAACAAGAACAAACAGGACCAAAGAGCAACTTTACTAATTTGGTTAACAAACAAGCACCTCTAGTAATTCAAAATAATTCCAAATAATCCCATACAGCCAATTTTAAATTATTTTTTTTTTTACTTTAGTTTGGTTTAGAAATATGAATTTTATTGTTTATGTGTCAGTAACAGCAATCTAAAGCAAAAGAAAATTTTGGAAAAAGTTTTGCGAATTGTTAAAGAGTGCTAATGTTTAACTATGTAACAAGGCCGGGAATAACAAAAGGTCAGTCATGAGGTAATTACAAACAATAAATTAATAAAAAAGAGTTTAATTAAAATATAGAGCTCGACCAAGCTTTTGGGTTCGCAGTTTGGTAAAAAGTGGCGTTCGATTTCATCACACTTTATCGAACTCTGACCGAAATTTAAATGGAAAACTTTTTACTAAATTAGTTTATCACAAGGAAATACAAAAATTTTAATTGTGTCTTAAATTACAATTACTTATGACTACATTCATGTATAACATATACGTTTTTGTTTAGGATGATAAAAGAAGAGTGAATATTGGCTCCAATCCTAGGATCATATTCAGTTGGTTCAGTTAGACCAACTGCTTGGTATGGCTATATTCTACAAGGGGTTTAGTAAAAAACTTTTTTTTCAAACCTTGGGCTTAGTTGAAACTGGCCAGCCGTGAAGACCGCAAATAGGCCCTATGTGTCCCTAGTCCTACCAAATAAGAAAAAAACCATGACTCTGTGATTTCAGGTAAACTAGTTAAATTAATGAGACATTCATGGCGATTTTAAGCGGACCTTAATCGTTTTTGTCTCGAGCGCTGGACAAGAGTACAGAATATGCTTACTAGTCTAACTATCCCCCGTTATACTACAAAACATCTTTTTGCTATTTTGGCTTGAAATGCTGTCCAACAATAATATGTTATTATCCGGAGTAGGAATCAGCAATCGCTCTTATGCAGAATAAGATCCCCACGTCATTTTGGAGATAAGGTGGTATGCACGCAGCCTCTCATGGCCCTGATCATCACAGCGGAGTATATACTGCTATTAAAGAACTTAAGTAAAGCACGTCTGCTGTAGACAAACGTGTCCCTTGCTTCTTTTAACTGATCGCACTTTATAGTTCAGCTCATTAAACTGAACAAGGTCGCTCTTTTAGTTCAGTAAATCAATAATCTCAGTAGTACAGTAGGATTGGTAAGTAAGCATAACGTTTTGATTGCAACCCTATTTGTGCGAATTCATGATACCTTTATTAAACAAAACGAACAAATTTCAATTTTTATTTTAAAAATTTTACTTTTAAACTATTGGAGGGCTTAGCCAAGAGGGTAAAGGAAACAGACCCTGAACTCAAAAACCATGAACTGATAAAACTATGAAAAAAAGATAAAAAAATTTGAGCAGTGGACTATTGAACTGCTGAGATAAAAGCGCTTAATTAGCTTACCCGCTCACATAGTTCAATTTATTTAATAGTTCAAATGAACTAGATTGTTTTTAAATGTCCCACAAAGCCCCTGTGCTTACGTGCTCAGTTAATATGCACTGTATTATGGTACAGAATTTTTAAATGAACTCTTTGAATTCTTGGACAATGGAAAAGCTGGTGAGGTTTGCAAAGTTCATCCTGATAGTCATCTGACTAACGATAAACTTGTTATTCTGAGAACTGCGAGGATAGGGCCAAATTAGCGGCTTATTTAGATGAATGCAAGAAACTCTGCAAAAAAAAACACTTTAGTTGTCAGAATATTTCTAGGACTCTCTAATAAACAGTTTAAAGTTCATACACAGCCTCACTTTCCTCGCCCACTTGCTTACCCTAAACCATAGAGCTGCTTGTGCCTAAGAACTTCCCATTAATAACGGCTGCTACGTCAGCGTACATGGTTTCAATTTATGACAAATTTTGGGCTTTGAGTTCATGCTATGCTTTAGTGATTGCCTTTCTAGCTACATTATAGAAAACACTTGCAATCTCAAGCATTGCTTGCGTTGCAATTTCACCACAGTGTGAAAGACTTTTTCAATCCGCAAGATGGCTGAATGAAGTGCCGTCTCAATAACTTCTCTTCGCTAAGGTGAGCTGCTCGTCATAGGGTCAACCAAGAATCATATTACCCTTGATTTGGAAGTAAAGAATCATTTCCAAACTCTTTAAAATTTATGTCAACACTTCAAGTCACACAGAGAACAACTTGCTTCTTGCCAAGTTGAAGTAGCACTGCCAAGATACCGTACCTGCCTGAATGATTTATTTGGCTGGAATACATCAGTTGCGCATTTAACGATTCCAATTTTATATCATACCGTTGGCTATGTTTGGCAGGGTAAAAGCTTCTATGAAGCCTGTTTTCTCTCAACACAGCGTTGCGCCTACATATTGTGTTAAGCAAAACTTGTTTGCTTTACTTAAGCTCTTGTCTTGATAATGCAGGTGCCAAACATTTGTTCAAAAATTGCTTAATTCTCATATCGATTACAATTTTTTGCTTGGTAGGCCCACTGGAAGGCATCAGGCTTCTAACTCCAAATTATCCCAAAAAAATCAGGTCGAGTTTTCATTCCATCTTATGAAGATGACTTCTGATATTTGAAAAGCTCTGGGTCCTTAAAAATAGACATGATCTGTATTGGATGTTGCGAAATTGTTTTTTGCTTTATTAATGCCAAAAACACCGCACCATAAAAGACCCTTTACTCTGTTAGACAACTGTGCCAGGTTCTTGCATAGCAAGGATTCATAGGATTTATACAGAATCTGTACGGCCTTCTGCAAGTGGTGGGCCCCAAAAATCCATCCACTAGCATAAAAGATCATGGAAGAAAAGCCTTTATCTTTATCCATGAAGAAGTTCTTCCCACCACTTGGTTCATCGAGACATTAAGGAAAGCTAGATTTCTCTGTTAGCTTAACCTGCAGGTACCCACAATAACACCAGTCTTTGTGTCATTCAGTTTGGGGCCCATTGGCTTCTATCAGGAATGTCGACATCGAAACCTTACCTTAACATGAGAGCCATAGTATCCTATCCGCAACCATATAGTTACTGACTTTTTCCTCATGAAAATATCCACGCAAAGTGTATGAAATATAACAGCTAAAGCTTGAGATAGATTCCCGTCGCACCAATGATAGCGATGAATACAACTCGATAGACCTTACTAAGCAAACCTCTAGGTGTGGTTTGTTTTATCTTTTACCATCACACTAGAGAAGCAGTCCTCAGAATCTTCTTGCAAATTGCCTCAACGACACCATTTTCTGCCTCTGGCCTCGACACATAAATTACCACTCCAAGGAACGCAAAAACTATCACCAAATCTATATTAACATACTTCCTAAGCCCAAATTAATTGTTGTTTTAGAGCACCACTCCTCAAATTACTCTCTTATATTTTTGGCTATTTCAAAATGTCAATTTATGTATATTATTGAAAAATCAAGCACAAATACCACAAACCAAAAAAGCTTTAACAACGAAAACCCCTTGAATGTTTTGGATAAAACCACGACAAACTGTGAAGTCATTTCAACAGCTGTAAATGAAAATTGCAAAAATTTATTGCCACCGCAATCAAAAAAAAATTGTTAAAACAAACGATTTTATATATTTGCGTATTATATATTTTATTTATTTTTATTTATTTATTTCTTTGAACTATTTATATATTTTACAAAAAAATTACAAATAAAGAAAAAAAATACTTGATAAAACTGCAGAAATTGTTTTTGTACTTAAAGGATGCAAAATTTAAAAACCCTAATATTACCCTAATACAAAAAGGTCCCAACTCGTATTTTTTGATTTTGTGCTTTTTCGGGATAAATTTCGTTATACATAAGAGCAAACAATTCATCGAATTAAATAAACATCAAAGCTTTTCAAGCCATTTTTTAGGTAAAGTAGAACAGAAAGTTCTGGAGGTATAAGACGAGCGAGTAGTAGCCTGCTTCAAACTGTTTCTTTGGTCATGTAAAAGAGGGGCAGATATAAGAGTTACCATTTAATCAAATTGATTTAGTTCAAACAAATAATTTTAGTCGAATAAAATTGTATTATATTGTATACGGTTTTGCAGCTTTTAAATGAATTCTACTTGTCCTAACCGTTTCAAGATCATTGCCTGTTATGTATTAAATTTTCTCATAAATATTTCTGGTTGGTGGGCGTGTTTGTTTTATAAATTAACCAGTAAAACGTTGTTGGTATTTAAAAAGTTATGTCCTCCAAAACTACCTCAGTAGTTAGTGTTTTCTAGACTTATGATCACATAACACTCGTTTTGTTGTTTTTTAGAAGAAGACTGCAACTTTTCTAACTCTGGCAAATAGTCGACTGAAAAATGTTCTAATAATCGAGCAAATATTATTCGAGTGCATACTCTAGGGGATAGTCAGACAGAGAGAGAAAGAGAAATTTTTTAATTAAGAAATTTTGATCCGTACCGTAAAAGTAAAGGCTTACTTATATGATTAGAAATATTTGCCCTCTCCTAGTATTCATTCGCTAAACAAGAGCTATTCCTGATGATTGATGATAGATTAGAAAGGCTAATGCCTGCGTGTGTCTAATATTGACGTATGTAAGCCAGTGTCATCCAAGAGAAAATATGTGTTTTATATTCTTAATCTACTCTGCAGCTCTCATAGAATTTGTAAAAGGCAGGGTGCCACGGTAGCTCATTGGTAAATTCATGAGCTCACCAATCTGTAGTTGTGGGTTCGATTCGCACCAGAGACTCTGATAAGTCTGCTTCATTCTATTTTTCGTTTTTTTTAATTTCTTCTTTTCTTTTACTTCAACTCTTTCCCTTTTCCAGTTAACACAATGGGACTGAATTAAGCGGACCCAAGTAAGCTGTATGTTTTTTAATGGCTGCCTGTTCTACCTACCTACCTTATAGCATGGATTGCGAATCAACAGGGACCGATAATAGTAGCGCCCTCTGTATTTCAGCCTCATTTTTGGCCAGGGCTTTAAATGGCTCTGTATCTAGGTAGGTAAAACCATCTGGTCCCAACTATTATGCATTCACGCATAGTTTGCATTGCCATTGTCAAAGCCAAATGTAGTGACCCCGTGGTCCCATATCGCTACCATCATACAAAATTTATATTACTATGCATTGTTATCCAATTCCGGCCTTTGCACACTAGCTCTGATGTAAAGTATACATTTTTTTTTTCATATATTTTTATATTAAATATTCACTTAAGCGAACTAACAATAAGTATTGAAATTTTAAAACTAAGTAATTAATACTAGTCCAGTCAGTACCAGACTAAAATTTAAGTTCTCACAATAAGGATAACTAATTTTAAAAGTTTTATCTAAGAGCAATAGTATCCCTTCTTTTTAGGCGGGTGTGCCCACTATGTTGCAGGATGCTTCGAGCAAGCGGATTTGGATGTGTTTCCAACTTTTTTAAATACTTGTCCACATAGTTTAGGATATAACATAACTTAGGGACTTAATTACAGCTCGGCTGGCGGTGAATATCCCAATAATTCTCCCAAATAACATGAAATAACTTGTCTGGTTAGCCTCTGTGCCAATCACACAAATTTTAGATTGAGGCAAATGCGTTCAATGGGAACTCTAAATAAAATTTATATTAATTTTTATGCAATAATGCTTTCTCTGCCAACACTCGCTTTAGCTATAAAACCCGTCCCTATATGTATATAACCTGATCATCAAGTTCTGAGAGGGTGAATTCATCCGCCTCCTCTTTTAAATATTGTTGGAAAATTTTGTGCAGAAAAAACTCTGGTAAGCAGTGGTCATTTAAACCGAACTTTTAAATTTTCGTGGCGGCATGTTTTCTGCCTCCAGCCATTGAATTTCCCTGCGGTTCTCAGAGCCAGCTTCCTTTCAGTAGATCTGTCGGCGAACAATTGGGTAGAGTCAGAACAGAACCTAATAAAAATGTTACCTGCATTTATTTAAACTTCCATATTGCGCAGCATCCTGTTAATACTAAGACGATGTTTCTTAGAATCCAAAACTTTTCACCAGACTATAATTGCATAGAAAGAAGCGGTTATACCACGGTCTAATAAAGATAACAAAGTCTCTTTCTTCACCATTCTGGCTTCATATTCGGCTTTTACAACACTTTGTATTTCATTCTTAACATTATACGCTCGTTTTAAAAGGCTCTTTGTGCTCCACACTCTTAGTAGCAGTTCCATCCTATCGAAAATAGTACTCAAGTGAATGCAGCATATCTCAACTGGCATTTTATACGAGGAGGCTAATTTCATCCATATTTCTGAACACCATGTTGAGAGTCATGTTTCACAGTAACCGTATTAAAGGTTTTCTTTAGGGAGCTGCTATGTTCACTGAACTAACGACGCAGCCTCATTTAATTGTGAATTCTTTTTCCTTAGCTTCAGTAGGTTGAAAATGAATCCGTCTTAAAATTTTCGACCCCAATCTCACTCAAGGTTGTAATGATGAACGTCCAGAAGAAACCCTAGTGAATAGTTTCTACATTCAACAGATCTCTTGGTATAATTAACAAACGCATTGGAAGCAGTTTCACCCATCTGCCCTTGCTGTAAATGTATCCAGTCTATTAGTTTTCAAAAAATATATTTATTTAAAAGGAAATTAGCATTCTAAAGCAGTGAAGGCCACCAAAAAAATATTTTAAAATTTACAAATAAAAAAATTATTTAAAAAAATGGTTGCGCCAAAATTTATTATATTTTTTTTGTTGAAATATACAAAGATTTCCAATTTGCTTTAAATCTTATTAATCTTAGAAAATAAAATTACTTTTTCAACCTTAATCCTGTTAAAAATATTTAAATTTTATTTTAAGCTTTTCTTCAATACAAAAACGGGCTGCAATAATTTCTCTTAAACATGCAATAATTTAAACACTAAATTACCTTAATTCACCTTTAATGTTGAATTATTTTATTGCTTAAAGAAATATATTTTTTATTGCCTGGTTTTGTTGTTGTCTTAAAAGACAATTTACCTAAAAGCCTACAAAAACAATAAGAAAAATGTCAAAAAAAAAACCCCACTTGTCTTATGGTTGCAAAATGTATGTACTTATGTCTGAACGTAAGTGTCTCATTAACCTTTAGATCAACAAATGTAATCTAATGATTTCGCTTTTTATGTTTTTCTTTTTCTTATTTAAAAGGCATTTTTATGACTGCAAATCTAAACAAAAAAAATAAGGAAAAGCATTTTGTTGTTGGATTTTATACTAAGGGTTGGCGGCAGGGAAAAAAGATACAAACAATTTTTTCATTATTTTTTTAACAACCAAATAGTAACTTTCTGTTTGAGGGGGAACTAAGTGTTACTATGTGTGTATTTTTATTATTGTTACATCTCACTCCTCTGTAAGCCCCCCTTTTACTACTTATTTGTTTGAATAGTTAATGGAGCACAAGCAACAAATATTTCTAACCACAAGGGAAACATAAAAAGCTTAAGTTTTACTTCCCCTATTTGCTGGTAGAATAAAAAAAAAATAAAACCATAACTAAGCCAAAGGTAAACAAAAGGTCTTTAACAAATAACATTTAAAAAAAATTAAACAAAAATAGTTGCACCCTTTTGGGATTTCAGGGAAAGTGTTATAAATTGAAAATAATATATATTTTTTAAACTATAGGCTCCACTGTCTGTTCGCCAGCTATTAATCTTTGTTTTATTTCCCTTATAGTTTCGCTCACATAAATTTTTATTTGGCCTAGGGGCCTGGCTAGTGCCACAATTGAAATATTATCCGCAAAAATTAACGACCCCTAATCTTTCTGCTCACGACCATTTTTAGTTATTGTAACCTTAAGTAGCGTTTGCGATATAACGAGTAAACAACGTCAAAAAGAAATCTAGTACAAAATAAATATAAGGGAAACTAATTATTATTTTAAATAATATTTGCGTTCCCGTACTCAACTTCGCGATCCCGTGTTCCCGTACTCATAAGTACACTGAGTAAACAAGAACAATTTTTTTAGAGAATACTTCTTCTTCTTGTATTAAGCAACCTGCACTTTTCCTTTGGGTACATTAAGTAAATTGTCAATCAGCTTAATTTTTTCAAGTATACAACGCGCTTAATGTTGAGTAAACAAAAACAACAAACAAACATAAACGCTAATACAGGGTGTCCGCCGGCAAGGTATATTGTTATACCCTTCACATAAGTGATAAGGGTATATATAAGTTTGTTATTCCGTTTGTAAATTCTTTATTATCCATTTGGGACCCCGTAAAGTATATATATTCTGGATCCTTATAGATAGGGAAGCCGATTTAGCGATGTCAGTCTGTCCGTGTTATGGTTGAAATCAACTTTCTGAAGCCTCCCGATGTCGCATAGACCCGTATGTGGTATCAAACTTTCAGAAATAGTCGCGAAAAAATCAGTATTGAAATTCAGCAAAATCGCCGGATATATGACCGAGATATAAGCAAAAAACCAAGAATACCTCCTTTTTTTTGTCTAGAACAACAACAAAGAACATACTTATGTATGTTATATTAAAGAAACAACAAAAAAAGAAAAATGAATCAGTCATGTTGATATTATTGAACCACATCCAAAACGAAAATTTTATTAGTATTAGTATTCATACATATAATAGGGTTGCCATAATGTTGCTTAATTTAAACATTTTTAAAATCGCTCGTACGGCTTCCAGGATTCTCCTAAAAAGGTAAAATGTAAGACCAGCCCCAATTATTTTATCCACCCAAACATTTTTGTGGAACATACTTACCCTCTATCTCCAGTCCCTAACATGGTTGCCATACAAAATTTTCAAAAATAAGGTAAAAACCGGTACAACTTTCCCGAAGTCGTCCCTAGAGGAATAAAATGTATCACAGGCCCCCATTAATTTTTCCTCCCAAACGTATTCCTAGAGTATACTTACCCCCTATCACCACGCCCTAAGGAGGTTGCCATACAAAATTTACAAAAATTATATAAAAATGCCCACAACTTCTGCAGAGTTAGCCTTAGAGCAATAAAGTGTACGACTGACTCCCATTAGTTTCTTCTCCCAAACATATTCCTAGAACATACTTATCCCCTATCTCCACGCCCTAAGAGGGTTGCCATACAAAATTTATAAAAAGTATACGAAAATACCTACAACTTCTTCAGAGTTGGCCTTAGAGCAACAAAGTGTGCGACCGACCCCTATTAGTTTCTTCTCCCAAACATATTCCTAGAACATACTCACCCCCTATCTCCACGTCCTTAGAGGGTTGCCATACAAAATTTACAAAAATGATATGCAAATGCCCACAACTTCTTCAGGACCAACCTTAGAGCAATAAAGTGTACGACCGACCCCCATTAGTTTCTTCTCCCAAACATATTCGTAAAACATACTAACCGCCTATCTCCACGCCCTAAAAGGGTTGCCATACAAAATTAACAAAAATTATATGAAAATGCACTCAACTCTTCAGAGTCGGCCTAAGAGCAATAAAGTGTACGACCGACCCCCATTAGTTTGCCCTTCCAAACAAATTCCTAGAATATACTTACCCCCTATCCAAACTCCCCAAGGGGGCAGCCTTACAAAATTTACAAAAATGATGTAAAAATGCCCACAACTTCTTCAGAGTTGGCCTAAGAGCAATAAAGTGTACGACCGACCCCAATTAGTTTGCCCTCCCAAACATATTCCTGGAATATACTTACCCCGACACCGACCCCTATTTAAAATTTAGAAATATTTCATGAGTAAAAAAAATGAATAAAAAAAAATATGGGATTTCGAAAGGCCAATATGAAGGGTATATAAGATTCGGCGCAGCCGAATATAGCGCTCTTACTTGTTTTGTTTTGCCGCCATTTTGCTAAACATTAGTCCTGACAGTTTATATTTAGCTGTCGTGGAACTTTATTAATTTATTATGGAAAAATTTCGTTAAGCCAACGTGTTTTGATGGTTAAAACGCTTTACCGATTCAATCATTGATTACTGTAACGATTTTCATGAAAAAATCATTGTGAGTATCAAGGCACATTTTCATTTGAATAGATATGGGAATAAACAGAATAGTCTATTCTGGAAATTAAAAAACCCTCAACTTATTCATTAATCACCTTTGCATTCATTAAAAGTGACAGTCTGGTGTGCAATTCGGTCAGAATAAATCATTGGACCTTACATTTTTGAAACTAAAAACCGCGTAACGGTAACTATCAATGGGGGAGCGATGCCGTTATATGATTGAAAACTTTTTTATGCCATGCTTTGGGCTTGGTTTACATGTGGTATCAAAAAGACGGTACCACATTGCATACAGCCAGGAATTACTGTGAAACTTCTTTCCGCAACAAGTTATTTCAAGAAATAATGTTGTTGATTGGCTAACAGAGGCGGACATTTATCTGATATCGGATTTCATATATAATAGCCGACATTAAATAAAAGATTTATCAAAAAAGATCCATTTCCCTCCATTTAATCAAAAATTATAAACAAACAATGTAGTATACCTTACCGGTGGACACCCTGTAATTTAATTTATTGTACACTTGAGTATTTCAAAGAATGAACTCTTATTTGAAGTCCCTTTCTATGAACGTAGTACTTTTTTCTATTAAAGTCATAATGTATTCGCTGTTTCTTGAAAGAGTTTTTATTAAAGATTTCTTGTTCCCTTTTCCTTTCTGCCGAAAAAATTCTGGTTGATGATGGAAGTATGTTCGGGAAGTGGGTGTCCTTCAACAGGTACACAACATGAATTAGACAAAAGTTATTGGTCGTGATCGGTTGAAAATTCGCACATTAAGTAACTGGTTAAAAGGTGTTAAAGAGTTTAGGGAAAAAATAGAAATGCTGGTTCCTACACATATTCACATATCTGCTTATACATATGCACACACACACGTAACTACAAACAAAGTAGATTAAACAGGATCTTAGGCAATTAATTCAAAATTTTCTTATATAGCATTGGCTTGTAACCCACTCTGAGGTATATGTTTTGAATTAATTTCCCCCTTCAATGACAACGAAATGTAAAAGTGACAGGCTCTCTATAAAGTGCAAGAACTAGAACCAGTCCCTACCCTAAGGAACTGTTCACGCCAATAGTCTTGGACCAGTCCACTTCTCCGTAGGGTATTAACTACGGCTATACTTGTTCTCGCAAAAGTAGTTGAATAAGAAGAAACACAATTTGTATTTGGTGGTTGGTTTAGCTCTGTTGGCTTTTTATTTATTTTTGATATAACTGTCTTTGCAAAAACAAATAACATATGCTGCTTGGTTTTCTTACAACAATAAAATATTCAAAATATTTCTAAAAGAAATTATTTGTCATTCACTTTTTTAGATATTCCTTTTGCAACAAATTGATTAATGTTGTACATGACAAACTACGGTTAAGTTATGTTTCGTATTCTCACACTGCGAGTGAAAACAAGTCAAATTTCGAAAGTTTTTTAAAAACTTATCCGCTGCATCGCTCTAATACCTATATACGAACGTGGTTGTTACACCAATTGTTTAAGCATCATTTGAGAGTCATAATAGACATTAAAATAATGTTTTATATTTAATGATTGCAATCACTGAAGTACAAAGGGGCATACTTCATACCACCACACTGCATGCATTAATTAGTAAGTATGGGCATGTTTAGATAAAACGGTGGCATCATTGCCATGGCAAGGCACTTTAGCATTAAAAGGCCAATGGTTTAAATTTCACTAGTTATAAAATTCACCAAAGCACCAGCATTTTACTAAAAATATTTTGCATAAATTGCTTTGTCCCTATATGTTTTCACTAAATTTTAATTTCTATTTAAGTAAATATATATGCATGGGAATACATAAAAGCTACAAATGAATTACACACATACATATACATATGAACTTAACCATACTATATGTATGTAAGTACATGTACACATTTTAAAATTATCAAAATTACCTTAAACTATAATATGGCTGAATGTAGAGACAATGTGCAAAATTTTTAAAAACGTGATCATTAGTTTGAAGAGGTTGAAGCAAATTTTAATGACTTTTATACGCTAAAGTTTCAAAGTTTATTTTTTAAAACTATTTTAATTAAAGCATATTTTTTGCTGTCATTAACTATCATTGCCTAAAACTAGGGGTAATATTTTTGAAGAAGAAATTAAAAGCATACCTTTGGGTGAGTACGAAAATTAAAACGTGCTTTAGCAATAATTAAATTATGCTTTAAATTTAATGTATGTTCTTATAGTAAAAAATAAACACTATTTTATAAATATTTTTATTTAAAGTGTTGAGTAGAAAACACAATCATTTATACCGTTCCTTTGTCATTTATTCCAAATATCTTCGAAATAATTATTGACTCCAACATCAAGGATATTATGACTGCTGGTCTGCTTTACGGCAATCAGCATTTCTATGCGAAAAGGAAATTGAAGAAGACAGCATATTCAGTCTGGTCAGGGATTAAGAAGGCAATAAATTGGAGTTTTTTTTTATTTGATATACCAGGCACCACTTTCAACGATATGGCAATGGACGCAATCATAGTACGAACAGAGGCTGGATATTACTTTCAAAATAAGGAAATGCGAAAGCAGAGAAAGTAGTTTTAATTTCTTTAGTTTTAATGCTTTAATTCTCATTTTCCCCGAACTTTTCACTGGACTCAAAACCAAAGCCCTTTTTGTATTGCCTGTACAGACAATGTTCCTTTTATAGTCACTGGATTTCTTAAGAATGATCAACTCTACACTGACAGAGTGGCGCCAGTTTAGAAAAAGTCAAGGCTGAAGAAGGCGGACTAAGTTCCCTTTAACTGAAAGACCAAAACTGTTCCATGGGCCGCACCGCGGTCAAATGGTTCCAATTTGGTACTGAAGGGACACACAAAAAATTTAGATGTAATACTGGAGTTCCAGCTATCAAGGAGATTAAATGTGGACAAAAGGGTCAAAAAAACGGTCTTGCATGCATTCGTAAACCCTACGCAACCCGTAAGTCCTTGCTTCAAGTCTCACTGATTCGACCTACACTGCAGGGGCTAGACCAATCTTGCTTTATGTGACACTTGTGTGGTTAACCACAGGCATCGAAAAAGTGTGCAGATTCCTTCTGAACCTTGTATATCCGCCGCTCAATGTGACACTCCTACGGCGACTTGAGGTGTTATCTTAGATTTAACACCATTTAATATCGGTGTTACAAAAAAGTTTGCAATTCGACTAGGACCAACTGAACAATTCACACAGGTGCCACAAAGACAAGACAGGATTATTAAAGAGATAAAACTTAGCAGTGACTATAGGGGCCAGAGCTTCGTACCGAAGCCGAAAGTATAAGAATGACAACTGCTTGGGGGTCTTTGCACAAACTTTAGAACCAACCCCTTGTAAAATGGTTTTTAAATAAACTATGAGTCGAAGCTTCGTTCTCCTGCCGATAGCAGGGCATCAGTTCGTTTTAAAATAAATGCAGTGTGCATCAGAGTTTCTGGCAGCCTAGATGGCTGCTGATCTTTTCCTGTCCTCCAAAGGCTTTCTCCGCAAACCTCTTGCGCTATTCGAAGGTGCAGACCCGCAATAAATCTATTACTTTACTGTGCGTCGCTAACAAGGAGCAATTTAATGGGCTTGGGGATACAGAAGTATTGAAGGAAATGATACGACTGACAAATTGGCGAACGTTTTAGATCGAATTGAGCTCTTCAATACTATAAATACGGATATCGGAACCAGGGCCATAAAGTTGTGGGTATAAACTACTTCGTGTAGATTCTGTGGAATTATTTAGAGGTTCTATGATCCCAGGTGCAACGAAGCTTATACTATCTTAAATAAGGCTCCAAGTGGTTCTGTGGTGTACCATAGGATAAAAAGACTGTAAAGCCCGTTCTATGTTACTGTACAGGGCCCGTAATCTCCAGGGCGAACTGTCTTCAACTCACCTTTTATCAGTTGCTCTTTTCTAACAGCACTAGCATCTCAAAGTATATTCCAACAAGAGCGTTCTGTATCACCCATTCACTTTTCAGGCAAAGCTTTATAACCCCCATTTTACAAACATTTTTTAGCTGATCCTGCGACATGGGTTTTACATTGTCTTTTCAAATTTCTCGTAATCAACTCGTTCAGTAAATATCGCAAATGATGGTTTTCAGCACATTTTTACCCTAAATTTACTTTGGACTAGTTGACACGCATTATATGTAACAGATTCGTCCCCAGCCATTTATATTCTGCATAACATTTTTAAATTTGCTGATTTTTTTTTTTACAAGTCAAATAGCTTTAGTTTAATTGTTACTTTTGCTTGTTTTCCTTAATACTACAGTTTCTTACCAGTGGGCGTTTTCCTTCGTCTTACAAAGCCAACATATTTTTTTGGCAAAAACTAAATGCATATATTAGGGCGTAATATGTTATCCAAAAGCAGAGTATAGTTTTGGGTGCTACAGTAGTTGTTTCTTTCATTTTTAAAATGCAGTGTAAGTTGCTTTCACCAATAAGCAATGAAATGAGCGTATTTAAAGAGTTATCAACTAAGCGGCTCATATTTCAATGAGGACTTTTCATAACCTTTTTTTAATTTTTTTCATTTCTGGTATTAGTATGGTTAAGGTTTGCTTAACAAGTCATAAATTTCATCCGAAATTCACTCTTTTTGCTCGGAGCTTTTATGCCAAATGATGTCCTTCGCAGCGTTTGTAAATCAAGTTTTTTTTATTAACCAGTAGACAAATATCCTTAACGTAGTCTGTTTGATGTATAGAGCTGTCCATTTTTAGATACAACAGTTTTATCCTTATTGTACTAATGATTAAATTACTAAAGCAGGGCCCTGCTTCGTTACAAGTTTAGACATATTTCGCCAGGTCTGTGAGCGATCGTCTATTCCCCGATTCTAATCGTGTCTGTTGTTTGAAGCTTAAGGACGTCATCAGATTAACCCATTGAGAATTAATCGGTTTCGCATCATTTTTTGTATATTTTAAGATAAAAAGCTGATTAGACCTTATTAGGCAATCCGATTACAGACAAGAATGGCTTTCTGGAAATCTGAAAGAAACAGTTCTGAAAATTGTGAATCTCCAACGACTGCGACAATTTACATACCCACTTTTCAATTAGTGATGATGGTGTAGAGTGCTTACCTCTTAGCCAAGAAGAGTTGAAAACATCAGTATGCTAAATGAAAAGTAATGGAGCAGGCAAGAGCAGATGGCTTACCATGAACTATCCAAGACCGGAGACAATGGGCTAGTAAAAACTATGTATCAACTTATCTACAAGATTTTGCATGTCCGATTAATGGAACCTAATTGTGCTATGCCCCGTTCATAAAAAAGTAATAAAACTGTCTTTGCCTATTACAGAGGCATTAGTTTTTTCCCCCTCGCATACAAGATACTTCTACGTGTACTTGGTGAGAAATTAAGAGCCTAAGTCTTGTAGAGTAATCGGCCCTTATCAACCTGGTTTTAGACTTATTAAATCCATTAAGGACCAGATATTTATACTACATCAAATATCAAACCCATGACAAACAGATAAACGGACTATCGACAAGGCTGCTTTCGATAGTCCGATTTGCGCAAAGGGGTTTAAGGGGATGTTTGAACTCGGCATATTTGCAAAGCTGATCAGACTCTGCAGGATAACCTTGACGATGCAAGGTTATCAGTAAAGATCGGAAAATACTTTTCCAAACCGTTCACTACCCAATGGGGCTGGAAGTACGTTGAAAACCGGGTTCTGCGATATTTCTAATGTATTATTAGAAAGGATCCTCTGCTAAGCAACATCAGCAATATAAACAGCACAATTTTCACCAAAAACTACATCCTGCTTGCACATGCCAATGATATTGACATCATGGACGAACATTTCGAGACATCACTGCTGCGTTTGCCAGAACAGAAAAATCACCGGCAAACATGGGTTTGACAGAAAATGAAGACAACTCTCAGTTGATGTTTTCAACGAATAGGGAAACCACAAGATTAGAATAATTTGTGAACGCTGGTTCTTTTATCTTCGAGGTAGTAGGGCTCACACTATACAAGACACTTATTCTACCCATACTACTCTAAGGCAAGAAGGCATGGACACTTGCTCAATCAGATTAGGGTACTATTGGAATGCTTAGGAGAAAAATACTTCAAAAGATATATGGACTAATATCTGTAGGCAGAGGATATTAACATCAAATGAACCAAGAGCTGCCTAATCAATATGTGGACATCGCCATAGTCATCAAAGATTGCACTGGCTTGATCATGTTGTGTGAATGAATAAAGATGCTCCAGCAAAAAAGGTATTTGAATAGGATCCCGAAAGAAGGCGCAAAAAGCGACAACCAAAGCTCTTTTTGAAAGACCAAGTCCAGGATAACCTTTCAAAACTCAATGTTAGAAATTTAAGAAGACACATAGAAGACCGAAATGCTTGGAAATCGATTCTTAGTTTGGCCAACGACCCACATGGGTTGCTTTAAAAGGTCAACTTAGAAACCGCAAAAGTTCCGCGGGGATCAGGCGGAGAGCCTATAATTTACTGATTTTAACCTAAAAACGATCAATAGACAGACAAAAAAAATACAAAAATAAAAACTGAATAAGTGTGACTTCTTTTCACAAATTTTGTAAAACATTATTTGAATATAAACGTCATTACTGAAGTCTTCAAAAAAAATTGTTCGACTCTTTTTGTACTAAGCCTTAGCGCATTTTAGGAGGGCCCACTGTATTTTAAAACACATTCGTTTTATTTAAACTAATTTTAAAGGGTTTAAAAGTTAAGGCAAACTTAGTTTGTTTTCAGTACTTGTTAGTTTTAATTTAGGTAAAATAAATTAAAAAGTAAAATATTTAAATGTTAGTTTCTCTTTTCAACTTGGCAAGTGGGAGTCACATATTTGTAAAGCTGTCGTTTATCGGGCGATTTTGCTAAATTTCATTACCGCTGTTTTCGCGTCTATTTCTAAAAGTTTGATACCACTTACGGGTATATGCGACATCAGGGGGCTTCAGAAACTTGATTTCAATCATAACACGGACAGACAGACGGACTTCGCTAAATCGTCTTCCCTATCTATAAGGATCTAGAATATATATTCTTTATGGGGTCCCAAAAGGGTAATAAAGAAACTACAAACGGAATGACAAGCTTATGTATACCGTTATCACTTATGTGAAGGCTAATATAAGAAAAAATTCCTGGAATTAATTTTTAATTTACTTTTAGTTACTCAAGTACCGAGAAAATAATACTGATGAAAAACTGTAGGGGGTTTCAAAATTACATTTCAGTCGGCTAGGTCGGGAAATTAGCTCTTTCATTATTTTTCTTCAATAAAAATAATCCTTAAGAAAATAAACTAAATAGCCTGATTAAAAAGATTTCAAAAGCATTAAATTTTTTTTTTTTTAATTTGAATTAAAAAAAATATATAAAAATATTTTTAAGGCAATATTTCTTCTTATCCTTTTTATCTCGGTCAAACCACATTAAACATTAATTCATCCTCAAAATTATTAATACAAACAGAAAAGAAACAAGGTTTTTTATATTTTTCTTTTACTTAAACTACAAAAATAATATTCAATGTTTACCAATGGCCCATAGCACTTAATCTCGATTTGTAAGTAACAAACATGCTGTTACCACTGCTACTGATACTTTAACTAAAATATGAAGCAGTTACTACAATGACAGCGACAACAAACATAAACAAAAAAACTTTTAACAGTTCTCACGTTAAGTAAAATTCGAAAACAAGTAACAGCGGGAAGTAAACGTTTAATGAAAAACCATAAAATAAAATAAATTATGAAACCAATAAATATTTGTAAATACAATGGAAAATGCCCAAAGGCAACAATCTAAAAGAGTTGTGCAAACAATAAATAAATAAAGTATTTGTTAAACAAAAGAAACATTTTAAGCCCTGTGTTCCATTTAACTATATTTCTCTTAAGGTAAAGTAATAATCCAAAGTGAATTCTGTTTAGTGGTTTACATAAATTTCATCTAAAAATTGTTTTACATTTGAAGAGAAAATGCCACTTGTGTTTTTGAGTAAATGCTAGCAAATCGAAAACTTCAGTCTGGTTTTTCGAGAAATGAGTTTTTTTTAAATCTTGACATTGTTTAAGCGAATGGGTGATGTTGCTTGTCATTTGTAATCGATATGAGCAGTTTCAAGATGGAGAACGTGACATTCGTAAGCCTTTGATATGTCGAAAATATATAAGAAAGTTTGAAAATTTGTTTCTTTATATAATTATTTTACAGCATTTAATTAGCAATATATAAAGCTCAACACAAATATATTGAAAACGTTTTGTTACTTATACACGAGCAATTAATACGCGGATGCGCACGCGACAAAAACTGAACTTACTTTCGACAGCTATTAGAAAAATGCAATTATCGGCGAGTTGAAATAATATTTTTTAAAAATTATTATTGCGGTTTCTAAAACGAGATTTAAATCTAAAATATTTCAATTCGTTTTATTTTTAAAAATTTAAGCATGGTAAAGGACGTCACATATATAACGCGACAAAATGTTACATTCTAATGGAAAAAAATTACTTGAATTTTTTTACCTCAAGAGCGAATTTAATAAATATATTTACATTTATTCACTTACGTACGTATATTTTAAGCAATAACCTTAGTATAATGCAAAATTGGTAATGCTTTCAAGTAGTTACTATGCCGTTTTAGATGCTTTTAATTTAAAATGCTTATCATAGGAAAGGTAATGCAGTTTTTGATGCCTTAACTGGTAAATTTTTTTTAAATTTCTCTCTTAATGAATATGACATCTCTTTTATTACATCCACTTAATTAGGAATTTGTGAACTCTAGCTACTTCTTGTTGTAAACATTTGAACAAAGCAAAGCCATCATTTAAAAAAATTTGTTTGTGCCACCTAAAGCTTTCTTTTATTTGCTACTACTAACAGTAATATCGGAAACTCTTTCTTACTCAAAGTAACAATAGTTCTGTTAAAGTATTTTGAAGTTGGGTTTAACCGCAATTAAAATAGAGAACGTGACATAATTTAACAAAAAAATGAAACATTTAATGTTGTCATTTTGCAAAATAGTTTTTATTTTATTTAAATAAATAAAGTTTTTTGATTATGTTTATATTTTCGGCAACTTAATTACAACGCTTCCAGTGCCTTGACAGGAAACGATGTTTTACTGAAAGGAACGCGACATTTAAACATGAACAAAATAAAATTAAAAAAAAGTTAGTTGATCGTTATTTTTTCGATATTTTATCATCCAATTGTCTGGATTTGTTGTTTTTGGAAGAATTTTATAAAATTAATTTAATTTTCATATATAATCAATCAACAAATAATTAATGAAAAGAAAATATCATTAAAAGCTACGCAGATAACAAATATATGTAAGCTGAGCTTGCAAGACATTTTTCTCGTATAAGCTCCTAAAATTATCTTTAAATATATCATTTTATCAAATATAATTACTATTTTGGTAAACTGTCTAAGAAAAATATTTCTCGGTAGACCTTCCGCTGGAAAGGCCCATTTGTAATTGCGGATTATACAAAAGTACAAAATGAGCCCTAAATAAGTAGTTTTAAGATAATTTTTTCTAACCTTTAAGCTATTCTCAAGTGTTAGGCATTTCTGTATTTAATCTAATAATTTTTTTTTTCATATTTTTATTATTGAATCTTCGCCTGTGGCGAACTAACAATAAGTATTCAAATCTTAAAACTAAGTAATAAATAAATAATAAATAAGTCAGTACCAGACTAAAATTTAAGTTCTCACAATAAAATTAACTAATTTCAAATGTTTCATCTAAGAGCAATAGTATTCCTCCTTTTCAGACGGGTGTGTTCACTATGTTGCAGGATGTTTCGGGCGATCGGATTTGGGTAAGTTTCCAGCTTATTTAAATACTTGTCCACATAGGTCAGGATTTCGCATTTAACTAGTGGAAATTGTAGATCTTTGTGGATGTTGCTGTTTTATGCATACCAAGGAGCACCAGTTATCATTCTTGAATTTTTTTCTATGTTGGATGCGGAAGCAATGCCGCATAATTGTATACCGTAGCACCAAATTGGTTTCAAAATCGATTTGTAGAGTAAAAGTTTACAATCAAGACAAAGCACAGAGTTTCTACCGATTAGCCAATTTATTTGTGTAGCTATGAGTTTCATTTGCGTCAACTTCGCATCTATGTGGGACTTCCATGTAAGGCGACGGTCCAGGTGAATGCCAAGGTATTTCGTCTCAAATCGTTGAGGCACCATATGGTTCTTAATAAGAATTGGAAAGCACGTTTCTTTGCGTAACGTAAAAGTTACGTGAGTACATTTTTGCTCATTAATTTTTCCCATTTCTCTACTTGGGTTAAGTGTTGCTGCAATTGGCACGAAGTCTCTTTAGGGTCTTTATGAATACTGAGAAAAGCGGTATCATCAACAAATGTAAACATATGCGTAAAACAGTTGGTTGGCAAGTACAAAATTGGACCTAGTATACTCCCTTGAGGTACACCAGCCGCTATTGTTTGATAACAACTTATTTGGTTTCCCTCTTTGATTTTAAACTGTCGACCGGTTATGTACTTTTCTAGTAGGTTGAAAATATTAGTTTGTTTAACAGGCCTTCGTGCCATACTTTATCGAAAGCTTGAGAGACATCTATAAAAAGCGCGGAGCAGTACTTTTTTTCCTCGAAAGTTTTTTTTATAACCTGCACCAGTGTGTGAGTTTGTTCGATTGTGCCATGTTGACTTCTAAAGCCAAATTGGTGATCTGGAATGCAATTGTTTCCATTCATGATCGGAGTCAGCTTTTTTTTAAAGAGCTTTTCGAACAATTTTGACAAAGTTAGTAACAAACTTATAGGCCTATACGACTCCACCTTCGAAGTATCCTTACCAGGCTTAGGAATCATCTTAATTAAGGCAACTTTCCATATTGGCGGGAAATGTTTAAGCCGAATTATGGCATTAAAAATAAAAAGAATAATTCTTTTAGCGAGAAAAGGTAGCTCTCTTAAAGCATTTTGGTTCTTATTTTATCAACACCAGGAGCCTTTTTATCATTTAGGTTAACGATAGCTTTTACAACATCTGAAAATCGGAAACGTATTTCCATAGGACGTCTAGAGACAACAGGTGGTAGCTCCCTCACGTCAGTGCATGTATTGGGAGTGAACACGTTTTTTAAATGGCTTGTGAGCAGATCTCATTTTTCTTCATCATTTCTTGCCCAAGATCCTCTTAGATTGCGCAGTGGTGGTTTTGCGATTACGGATCTTTTGAGACGACTGGCTGATCGCCATAGAGAATAATTTGTTTGAGGAGCCGCGTCTAGACCATCCAAATAATCCTTAATTGATGCAACTCTGTGTACCTCCAGCAAGTTTTTTACGATTTGTACACTCTTTTAGCTTCGTTTTAAGTTGGGGCGATCTATGCTGTTGCCATTCTCTTCGCGCTCTCCTTTTTTTCAGATAAAAGCTCTTCAACATCGACAGAAAAAATTTTGTTGTATTTGACCTGACGGTATGTTGAAGAAGCATGTTCAACGGCTTCTTTAATGTTTTCATTTAGGATACTCAGGAAATCATCGATTTCTTGGGGAGTTTTTAGTAGTATGTGTTTCGAGCAGTGAGAGCTGTACAATATGAGCACTAAATAAGTAGTTTTAAGATAATTTTGTGTAACCTTTAAGCTACTCTCAAGTGTTAGGCGTTTATGTATTTAATCTAATAAATAAATTTTAAGGTTAAATCACTCTATATATCTAGTAAAAGCACTACTTCAGAGGAAAAGTATCTCCACACAGTTTTCCAACAAACAACTTGATTTTATTAAAAGTAAAAATTTATTTTACCATCAATCCTCTAACACAACTTTAACAAATATAAAAAGTTTACAAAACAAACTTTTTTATTTATATCATTGTATGTGTATTAATTTAAACGTATTTACTTGTGTAAGTTTTAAAACAAATGCATAAGTTTGTGTATCCTTCTTTCCACAAAATAATGTGTTTATTTGTTTACGTTTGTATGTGTGTGTTTGAAAGGGTTAAGAAAATGGAGTAATAAGTCTGCAGGGAAAACTTTTAAACTTGAGTGTTGATAGAAATTTATTGTTATTATAAGCAGACAGACAGGTACAAGGCACACAGCCTTATGGCTCTTGCAAACACTTCTTTATTTATTTACTTCTCATTGGTCTATGGCGAAATAAATATAATAAACGAAAGATTAAAATATCTATGAATCTAGGGAAAAAGTTCAAGAAATTTTTTTTCAATTTTCAATACTTATGTGGGTGATTATTTTGTAAGGACCACATATCTGTGTTCCGTGCTGGATGACAAGTTTTCTTGAAGGGCTAATACGGAGGAGAAGGTAAGGAAGCCACTAAGCGCCAATTTTACCTGTAGAAACTGTGATGAGGGTTACAACTGGTTATGGTGAACTTAATTAACGCATTTGTTGTAAGACCAACTCTTACGTATGGAGGACCTTGAAAAGAGGCAACATACAGAAGCTTTTGTTAAAGATCCAAAAATGTGCTGTAATGGGCATAACAGGGACTAGAAGAAGAACATCAAACGCAGCTCTAGATATCATTCTGCATGTTCTTCTTACTATGGATTGTGACGCTAATTATTTAAAGATTAGTTTAAAAAAAAGCATGCGAAGAAGGGTAGGACCAAAGCTCCGTTGGAAAGATCGGGGTTAATAACATTTAGCTGATCTGAATTTTTGGAATTGGAGAAATAGCGCAGAAGATCGAGGAGCTTAGAGATCGGCTAAAGAACTAGGCAGGTAAAGGAAAGCCAGTCAAGAAGAAGAAGAGTTAAAAATTGAAATTGCGTTGTGTGTGTTGTGGAGCAAAAAAAAAAATTTGAAAGTGAAATAAATATAGGAAATTTTAATAGAGAAGTGAGTTTGAATAAAGGCAGTAAATCCTTGGCGGCAATTCCTCACTAGGAAGACAGTGGGAAATTTAGTGTTAAAGCAAAAACTGCTTTAAAATTTGTTTTTTGTGAATGGCTGGCAAAGATACGATTGCCGACGAATTCATTAATATCAAAATTCAACATCTGCAACACGAAGGACCTTTGAAATTTTGCGAAGCGCATAGAAGGCAGAATTCTTTCGTTGTACGAATTTTTGTTTTAACTGTCTTTCTTAAGACAAATATTTATTTCCCGTTTGTTTGTTCGTCTATTAAAGGCGTTATAATGTTTCTGTTGCCTAATTTTTTTTTATTTTAATATATTTTTTTAAAAAGAGATGCAAAGTTGTGTTTGTGTAACACTACAACGGAACCTGTTCTATATGAAGAAAGCTCTGTGATATAATATTTTAAAATAAAACAAGAATCAATTACTCTAGTCTAGATTACGTGGTCTCTGTTTTTTTGCATTAGTTTTAATTTCTTGAATTTTTTTAAATCATGTCTCTGATTTCGCTTGAAATTTGTTAGTATTGATTTGAATTAAAAAGGAAAAAATCAGATAAAATCAAGTGTTAAAATGGGTGTTTTATGTTTGGTTTCCTTAATTAAGATGTGGTAGAAAGTTCATTAAGTCGGGTAGAGACAACTTAGAAGCTACCGTTTTTAGGGAATACCCAATTTTAGCAGATCCTTTTGGGTATTCATTGGCAAGAAGGCAATCAAAGACTTGTTAGTAAGAATTTATCACCCGCTCACTGGATATCTCAAAGGAAGAAACATGGGTAGTTTTGTCTTTTTCTCGGTCTTTTTTTTTTGTATGGTTTTTCTGTAATTGAGCAAAGATTAGGTACAGACAAGATACAACCCAGCTGAGCTAAAAGAGATGAACCAGAGCACCAAAGCGTCTGTTTAACACCTTTTTATCTAGGATCTTGCTATATTGTACAGAGTTTGTAGCTAGAATGGCCGCAAAGAACCTGTTTAAGCTTAGTGAACCAGATGTATCTATTTAGGACCAGTAAATCGGGACGGGTCAGTTTCAGTAAAAGTTCTTCATAAGCAATCGCTACTACATATATTCCTTTCCAAACCCTGCCAAAAAGAATGGCAGAAAAGCAGCGTACGGCATTCAGCAGGGATGATCTAACTCTACTGAACCATAGTACGATCCTCATGACCATTTTGCAAAGGCATAATCAGTTTGAAAACCCTGCGACATCATGACTTAAGAAGACATTGCTTTCGAACAGCCTGCAGAGACAGAACCAATTTAAATCTACCTCTAGGCTAATGGTGGTCTGTGATTCATTTTATTCCTATAAGGGCGCTGCAGATAGGGGGTCAATGTGCACTGCAAAAATGTTTGAGAGGAAAAATTAATTGGGGTTGGTCATACATTTGACCCTCGAAGCTGTGGGAGCGATTTAAAAACATTTTTTTTAAATTAACTTTTTATAGCAGCCCGATTAGGAGTCAGAGATAGGATGAATGTATTTTTCACAAGAATGTTCGTGAAAAAAAAATTAATGGTAGTCGGTTTTACATTGCACCCGTGTAGGGGGCCTTCAAAAAGTTATTTCAAACATATCACGAACAGATGGGCATAGCTGCCCTAGTCGACCCCCTTCGGGAAATCGCGTAGAGTCTCATAAGTAAATAACACTCATCTGTATTGAAATGGAATTAAGTTTAAATATAAATTTTTTAAGGAGTATTACAACGCCTTACTTGGCCGATTATTTCTTTCTTCTTTCTAACGTGCTCTGTTTTAATACAATTTGTCTGCTGGCTGTACTATTTGTCTAAGGCAATAAGCATTTCAAAGGTCTAAAAGTAATATTTTTTTCAATTACTTAAATGATTCTCTTTGAACTGTAGTTTTTTAAACCAGCCAGAGTATGTTTTTTATACTATTGTTCGTCTACAGAATATAATCCATCGTGATCCGTGTTCTAGTTGTTTCCTTAACCTGCCAAAACTCCCTTTCAGAGTCAGTTTGAGGTTTCTGTAATTTTTCTAAGTACAGCACTATACTTTAACAAAATTAACCATGTTTTCTAAAACTATGCTGGAAATCACTTTGCAAGACTTTTGTACCGCTGTTCGAATAGGGTTGCAAGGTTGCCAGTACGTTGAAATCAATAGCACTTTTGGGCTGATTAAGAAAAAAAATATGTCTTCTCGCTTTTAAAAGTTGTCTGCTTGAAGACAATATATTTTGAACAAGGCTCTAAAAAATTTTTGTTGCTTCTGATAAGTTTTTTACAGTTTGCTATAGAAAAGACAAATACATATTAATAAATATTTTATTTGTTACTCTTAAAAGTTTGGTTTAAAATATTTGTCTAACTATTATTCCTGACAATTAGAATCAAATGATAATCCTTAACAGTGTTTTTTTTGTTATACTGCATATTGAAAAGTTAAAGAGGATAAAACTCCTGGGAATTGACTTCACAAAAACAAAATTATTATGGTCTACCCTTACAAAGGGTAAAAGAGTTGGAATAAAGAATCCTTTGTTAAACCTGTTTGCCGTTTCCAAACAATTAAATTATTTTATAATTATTATAACAGGCTGGTTTGCTAAAAAAAATGGTAAATAAATAATAAATGCTCACTCACATGCTTGTTTTGAAGTTGGCAAAAGTAAATATAAAAGAACAAAACAATATTTTTTTTTAGCTGAAGTTTGAAGCACACACTCCTGGTATTTTCACATTGATATCTGTGTCTACTAAAAAGGGTATATAAAAACATACTCACATATATTCAGTAAATAAAAATAAATGTAAACAAGAATAAATAAATTGTCTTGTTATATAATTTGTAAGAAAACAGAAAATTAATTTTATAAAACAAAACAGTTGTGATAAGTAATAGAAGTGATAGAGATAAACGTAAAGAATTTGAGAAGCAAAATTTTAAAAAAGAAAAATTAAAAGGCATCACTACAACACAATTCTTCATTTTAAGAAGTTTTTTTCCAACAAAATTTTTCCAAATATCAAAGCAATTCAGATAAGTTTTTTTATCAAAAACTTCTTTCTTGTAAACCAAAGTCTTAGCCTGGGTCTTAGCTTTACGCATTTGGCGTGTGAAAATCAAGAATTGGGTTACCCTACTAGTTAAAAGTGTTATTAACTATATACTAAATTAAGCATAAACTAATATCAAAAAACCCATTTATAGTTTTTAGGGGGCATCTGTTAATCCTTTTACAAATATGTCTTATAAGTTCGTAAGTTTATGCCCAATAACGTGGTACGTCATTTCATCCTTAGATATTTTTGGCAGAATTACTACCAAGAAATTTTTCAAACATAGCAATATGTTGTGTTGTCTAAAAATTTTTAAGACGAATGCTCAAATGCCATAGTACTTAGGTTGGTTTAAGTTTCCACATAGGCCCTTTAGTTTTACAATAGAGGGTGTCTGGTGACAGATTTATATTTTTAAGCTTATATAATTGATAAGAAGTTTTATTAAGAGCGTTAACGATATAATGGAAATGAGAACTTAATTTTTAAGGAGTATGTCATCCAGATGTCTTCCGTCAAGTTGAACACACTGTTCACGCTGAAGTAAACATGGTTCAGTTACGGTGATTTCCCGACGAATATTTTCCTTTATAGCCACAAGAAATTGGAAATTGCCATTATAAACATTCTTTTTGAGGTAGCCCTATAAAAAAATTCATGTTAGTTAGATCGGGCCATGGGATGTCCCCAGAGCGACTGATCAGTTTTTGGGGGAAATTTTCCCGAAGCAAAGTAATCAAAGATCTAGCTGTAGATGCCCCATCCTGTTGAAACCACGTGCTTAAAGAGTACGATGGATGATCTCGCAGGTTTGGCAAAAAGAATATTGTTATCATGCGTCGATAATTTTAAACGTTGACATTCGTCCCTTGGCCTCGAAAGTTTTCGAAAAAAAGGTCTAGTTATATCATTCGTAGATAAGCACATCGAAAAAGTTACCCTGGGGCAATGCAATGGTTTTTCATGTTTATTCGAGGGTTGCGGGTTTTTGGACACCAGTAACAGCAGTTGACGTAGCCGGTCTTGTACTTGGCGTCCGCAGTCGCTTTTTCGCAAGGACTGAAGAAACCTTGTCGCTGTCTAGTGATAAGATCCCCATACATACTCTGCACGAAGTGGTTCTAACCTAAACTTTCGTAGTTTGACCCACATTTCAGAGTCTTTAGTCTTATAATAGAACTAAAGTAGATAACGAATATAAATTAATCTTTCTATACGCAAATGAACCATTTGATTTGCCAGCTTGCGTCAGAAAACACAATCTATCAATGAAAAATTGAGAAGCAGGTAAGGGAAGGGGTTTGTCCTGCGATTGACCTAGTTTTTCAGCACAGTCCACCACACAAGTATTGCATAGAGCTAAATAGGTCTATCTCTTGCAGCGTAGTTCCAATGCGTAAGATGTAACGTAAGACCCCATGTCTTTTCTAGCTTTTTTCTGCATGCATTAATTGCATTTGTTGCTTTCTTAACTTTTTCTTCCTCACTGAGTCTCCACGGCAGCTTACTATCCAGTATCTCTCCTTGCTACTTTGTGTGTCCTTTCAGTGGATGCCTACCCCAGCCAGTGTTGCCTTCGAATTGATCATATCGCGTATATGAATATTGCATCAGCTTTGCCCTTAGGTTCAACAAAAAGATCGTTGATAACTTATTTCCACAGAAGTGATAAGAATACTCTAATTTTCCTTAATATAATCCCCACATATATCTCGTGCTAAAGAAGAGTATATATCTAATCTATAACTAATCGGGCAGACTCCGGTCGTTCCACACTTTTAACGATTGCCCCTGTGGCAACATATTTGAAAGCGCCTGCAATTTAAACGAAACCCCTAAATGCATATTCACCGTAGTGGAGGGCTTTTTCAATCCATGAGACGACTAAATGAATTGATGTCTTAAATTACTTCCCCTTCGTACAAGTGTGCTGATTGTAACTCAGCCAAACAGGTGCCATTATATTATTGATTGTAAATTTGAGAATTCTTTCAAAAGTCTTCAAGACAAATGACTAACCAATGACGGATCTTTTGGGCATGAGTGATTTTCCATAATTAACTTCGGTATGAACAAAGCCCTAAAACCAGAAAGCGCAATGTTCCTGTAAAAACTCTCCTCTTACTACCGCTTAGCCCTACACGAAGAGAAGAAACATGGTATGGTCACGGAAATATGATCACGTAAAATTACGTCATTATATGGCTAGGAAGATCATTGCTATGGCCACCAAAGCCATACTAAAGTTGTAGTAATTTTTAGAGAACAAATGCAATCATAAATACGATTAAAAAAACAATTGTATATTTGTCGTAATCATTACTTTAATTATAGGCATATCATATCATATCATATTCCCGTGATTATACTCAACCAAGTGTTTTCTCTGCGTGTACGTTCATTGCTCCTACACAGCTTAAGGTGGTCATTGACAAAACCTCTGTAACCACAGAAAGCTTATCTTCTTTACTATTTTTGATGTTTTCAGATAACTTTTATTTTTTTCAACTGTACAAAGCGTAGAACTTAGCAAGTATTGAAATCGGAGTGTATCAAATGATTTCTTAGGTCTTAAACTATACCATTTTTATATGAATAAAGCCACACGCACTCTATAGAGTACGCCTATTTTTGGCATAAAATCACTCCATACAAGTAATTTGTACGTAAAAATTTATATTCTTATGGATCCTTATAAAATTTGTTATTGGTGCAACCAAGAAGGTTTTGAGTTACCCTTTGTTCGTATTGGAGGACACAGTAATTTGAAAGATTGTACAACGACAGGGTGCTTGATTTGCATTAACATTTACTGCAATTTAAAAACCTTAACGCAGTTTAAAAAATGTATTAATCTTGTATTTGATTAAGTTTATCAGGTAACTACGACAGTAAAATTTATTTTTAAAATTTCCATATTAAATCCAATATTGCAAACTCTTATTACCACAATTTTTTATTAACATGTTCCTTGATCTGTGTCCTTGACAGCCGCAGAAATAATATCCTCTTTTTAAAATGGAACGTTTCAAACAATCATCACTGCTTTCGCCTTTCTGTGTCCGATTTAGTTTTACTGTCACATTTTACCGAAGGATATAATTTAATAAATCCACCAGCATTACTGTCCCTGGAAATTTTAAAGTAAAACTGAATGCGGATTTATACATAAACACAAACAAACACGCATTTGTAAGGACACTGAGTTAAGACATCAGAAAACCCAAACAGGAAAGCTGACAATACAAGCTGCGGAACTAAAAAAATCCAATGATACTACAATTTATTTAATGATAGCAAATAAACGACGTGGAAAAAATATTATGTGATTAAATTTATTATTTATGCTGTTAGCAGTTTAACACGCAGCAGTGGTTTTTAAAAGACAAAAGACAAAGGGAAAAATAAGGAAGTTAAAAGTGAACAAAAGTTATGTCCTGTTTATATTAAAGTGCTCGAGATTATTAAATCTAGGACAGTAAAATAATAGCGAGATAAAAAAATAATGTATAGCTATCCTTTGTGCATTACTTCTAGCCCTTTCTTATACATTTTTTTATTCCATTTTAGAACCAACAGCTAACCCTGACTAAAAGTTAGCGGTTCCCGGAACTCTAAAGAATACTGTGAACTGTAAACGTTTCCTCGAATAATAGTGTAATGGTAATGGGGTTTAAAGGTTTAATAAACAAAGTTGTTGGCAAAATAAAATAAGTCTGGTAACAACATCACAGTTAATATTTACTTCACAGGAAGATCCAAAAATTATTTTTAAAGTAAAAATATCGCAGTAACAGTTGCTTCAAGTTTTATGTAATTGTAGTTACCAGTGATCCTCAAGTCAGAAGTATAAAATCACAGTGACATAAATAGCGCTCATCTCTATCACTGACTTATGATGTAAGCCCCGTCTGACAGATTCTCTAGTTTGCTGGCCGTTTAAGCCCTTAAGCAAGAACAAGAGGTGCTTGATATTCTCAAGATTTTAAGCATCTTGACAGCTACTACAAAAGTACATAAAAGGCAGTTCCTTCCTACAGGCAAGAGTTTCAAATTGATAGTGCATATTGAGAAAATATTTTAACTGCCTCAGCTATCCTAGTAGGTCCACACCTAGATGTTTCAGACTATCTAGTCTAGCAATGCTGTCAGTGCTAGCACCAGTGCGGAGTTTGCCAAATGCGTCATCCAATTTTTTACTATCCTTTGCAATGATTCCGTAATGTAGTTGCCTAAATCGTTGCCGTAAATTCATTGCCATCCACTATAAGTTGTCCTGCGTTCGCAGACAAAAAAAAAAGCAGTTCTTGTATCGGCAAAGGAATTATTGGCGGTCCTGTTGTCAAATATTTCTGCTTGTTTCTTATAGTTCCATAACCATGATGATATGGATGAAATCCAGACTTCCGTTTATGGTCTTTCACCAACATACGTTTTTCTCTTTAGACCTCTCCGTACCTCTCTCTTCAGATCGGCAGATTCGGTGAAGGTAATTTTATCCGTCTCTCCCTCTGCAATATCTAAAAAGAATTTTCTGCAGGCCAATCAAATTGCGGTCACAATCCACAGTCTAAATAATACATGCAAGACGGTGTTCTGCGCCTCCATCGACCCACTGTTAATTGTCTTATGGTAGTATCGCGGCAACTTTCTAGCCGGAATATCTACCGAAAGCCAATCGATCGGTACCATTTCGCTTAATTGGAAGATCACCAAAATATACATGGTTCTCTCAATATGTAGACCATTTGCGACTGAATCCATAACCCTGCAATACGCTATATTTATAAGAGAAAAAATAGGCTCAATCCCCAACGCTAAGAGCTAACTGACCTTTTGGGATCAAAGCCCAAAAACTTTCCAATGGTACTATTTTTAATACACCTTGCCATCTGCGCTTAGTAAGTTTTATCTTCACATTCTGTCATCATTTTACTATTCAGATTATCTTAGATATGTGACAAAATCAGCTACACTCTACTCATCGTCGTGGGGGGGGGGGGCTAAAGCCAGAAAATTTTTAATCTGGAATATGTTCTTTCTGAGCACTAATTTCACTTTGATTTGATTAATAGATGACCCGTTCCATGCGCTCCGCTGATTAAGAATCCTCAGTGATGTGAATGCCAAAAGGAATAATTCGAAGTTCGGTTGAATCCGTTTTTTTAGGAGCATAAAAAGAGCCATGTTACATAGTAATGGCATTAGAACTCCTTCCGGAGAAATCCTATGTTTGCTGATCCTCCAACACAAACTCGTATTATGATAGACTTTATTATTCTACGTTCCAGCAGAGTGATAAGAAATCTAGCTAAAGAAGTGTAAGTCCTTTTTTTATGCCAGTCTCCAATAATGGTTCGGATTAGGTTTTGAAGGGCAATGAAAAGATATAAACTTATACATCAACACTCGAAGACTTCCTGGATCCACTGTGCATTGTTTAAAGTAAAAAGTGCGAAAAATTAAAAATAAGAGACTTAATAAAAAGGAGAGGAGGTAGCAGGTCCAACAGGAAGGAAAAATGCTGAAAAGAAATAAATCATTCGAAATATTCATGTAAAGACTTTTTATCTTTGGCCTTTCTACTAGCCACTTGATTTTCATGATAAACATTAAAAAATATATTCCAGATTACACTGCATAGCCTCGCCCAATTTTTCTTGAAATCTTTTACTTAACCACCTTATCCTGTGGTTTCAACTTTGGGTAGTAACAATCAACAGTTTTTATTTCTTTTATCCTCGAGGCGATACAATCAACTCGTCAATGCACATTTATGACCCCCATTTTGATCCTAAAGTAAATTTTTTCTGGGTTCATGAGCAACCTATTGCCTGCTAAAATCATCTCCAGTCACATATTTCTAGCCATTTTACAGTTACTCCTGCCTCCCCTACTAAGGACTGCTTATTTCAAGCAAGCACGCTCTAATCTTCCTTAATAGTGACCCATTGCTGGTCTTACAGCTTTCTTCTTATATGTAACATCCAGGGCCGAGCGGCTACGTACGAGTTCGTCAGTAATTTTATTGCCAACTATGACACAGTGTCCGAAACCCAACAAATTGGGACTTCGAAGCTGTCCATTATCCCACCAAGGGGTTTTCTACGGCCTCTTACTAGCCCAGACCTGACACAATGAGTCTTCAAGGTCCTAAAGGCCGCCTGACTGTCAACATAAATAGTGATCTCACTACCCTTTGAAGCATGTTTTACTATAAGATCCGTTTCCCCTAAATAAATTAATTAATTAAAAATTAACTCATTAGATAGTATGTAGAAGGGTCTGATGTAGACCCTGGCCCTGGTACCTATATCCATCTGAGTTTCGTCAGTTAAAGCTAACCATCCCTTTCATGGATTATAATCAGTTGTGTTATTTCAAAACTGACCACTGAGACCAAATAGTCCGTCCAATATTCCCAAACTAAACTAAGGTCCTTAAAACCAATATCCTAGTGTGGCTAGTATTCAAAAATGTTTCCAGCCCTGACTAAACTTCTTGCTGTTATTTCTATCACATATTCTCAATATTCAGCGTGTGGAAAATGACGTCTAATGCTTTTGGACATTTGTAAGAAGCTTTCTATACTGCCTTCTACCATTTAGTGCAATCATATGTCAGAACAGGTCTTGCAACCATCGTGTCAATCCAAATTAGCAGCCCTGGTTGCATTTGTGGCATGCATTAAGGCCCTTTTGGTATTTCTTCCATGATACCTTGCATTCAAGAGCTACCCCAAGATACAGGGTGTCCGCCGGCAAGGTGTACAGCTTTGTTTATAATTTTTATTTAAATGAAAAAGAATGAATCTTATATTCATAAATGTTTTAATTTATTTTGGCAATTTATATATGAAATACAGTATGAGATAAATGTCCACCTCTGTTAGCTTTTTGACTTCCTCCAGCGTTTCTGGTTTGTTTGCATAAATTTTTTTTTTCAGTCAAATCAGGCGACCGTGGAGGCCAATCAATATCACCATTTCTTGAAATAACTTGTTGTGGAAAGAGGTCTTGCAGAAATTCCATTGTAATCCTGGCTGTAACGATGTGGCACCGTCTTGTTGATACCATATGTTAACCAAGCCCAAAACATCTAGTTGTGGCATTAAAAAGTTTTCAATCATATCACGATGTCGCTCTCCATTGGCAGCTACCGTTACGCCGTTTTAAGTTTCAAAAAACTAAGGTCCAATTATTCTTCCTGACCAAATTGCACACCAGACTGTCACTTCAAATGGATACAAAGGTGACTGATCAATAATTTGAGGGGCTTCCATTGCCCAGAACCGACTATTTTGTTCTTTCACATATCCATTCTAATAAAAATGTGCCTTGTCACTTATTATGATTTTTTTCATGAACAAACTTTTCCCTTATCCCCACCCCCTACTCAAAATTTGAAAAAAAAATTTAGGGTAAAAACCCCTACACCTTGTGAGGGGTACACAAGATTCGGCATTGCTGAACATAGCGCTCTTACTTGTTAGATTTAACATGTTTGTTTTTTTTACTTTTCTATGTTTGAAATTTCCGAAAATTTAGTTTAACTCTTGGAAAATATTCAAATTACAAAAAATACGCCCTTTATTTGTTGTTATTTTTACCACATGGAAATGCAAACCATAATCTTTCACTCCATTAAACAATTTTCAAATATTTTGCAAAAGTTTTAAACATGCACATCCTCATACAACTCGGTAGGTTTGACAGTTAAGTTTTACATTTTAAGATAAGACTGTTGACTAACAATTTAATAAATTTTCAGAAATTTATGCAGATGTTTTTTGCAATCCAGAAACCAGTAATTTTTTCATTTACTTATTTTTTAAAATTCTACCATGCGTCCTTTAACAAATTGTTTTTTTTTTTGCTAAAAAATATTTTTGTTTAATGCTTTTCTGTCCAAAAGAATGAATACTTTACATTCTGCTTTTAGGTGAATGTATTACTGGAAAGACTTTAGAACTGTAGGAATTTTTACAACCACATTTACTTACCACCATACAAATGATATACATTTATTTACTAATATATGGGAACATATTAAGGTTTAAGTGGGTAAATAAGCAATCTTAAAGCTTTGTTAAAAACCCATTATCTAAAGTTTTTATGTACATATGTTTTCAGGCATAAAAATACACAGAAAAAACATGACAAGAAAAGAACTTAATTAACTATTAATAAATAATAAAGTTTTTGCTGGTCAGTTCCGTCTAAAAAAGACTTATAAATGTGTACTTATTTCTCGACAGATATTTTCCTTTAAAGCCACAGAAGATTGGGGATTGCCATTATAAACCCTCTTTTTGAGGTAGCCCCCATAAAAATCCATGGAAGTTAGAACGGGTAGGTGCACAAGTCTACCAGTCTGGGGGTTTTGGATTCGACTTCCACCAGGGACCCTGGTAAGTCTGATTCATTCTTCTGTTCTTTCTTTCTTATCCTTCTCTAGATTTCTTCTTTCCTTCCATCTCAACCTATTCTATTTGTCTCTCCAGGTAATACAAAGAGACTGAGTGAAGCGTACCCAAGTGAGCTGTATCCTTTCCTTCAACGGTTGCCTTTTCTACCTACCCACCTACCTAACCTAGAACGGGTGACCTACCCTGGCTGTGTGTACATGTTGGAACCACGTATGTGAAGAGCATAATATATGATCTCGCAAGCCTGGCAAAAAGAATTCCATAAACTTGCGTCGTTGATTTTTGCCGTTCACATTAATCGCCTGGCCTCATAAATTTTCGAAAAAAAATAGTTCAATTACATCACGAGTGAATAAGGGACACCAAGCAGTTACCGTGGGGTAATGAGATGAGTTTTTCATGTTTGAATGGGGGTTGCAGGTCTTGTGAGACCAGTAACAACATCTTTGCTTGTTGACTTGGCCGTTTTAGTAAAAATAGTGTCTCGTCGCTTTAAAAATGAGATTTATGGTGTGAAAACGCTCCAACACCGTTTTACAAAAAAATTTGCGTAATTTAAAATCATTTTCTTTAAGTTCTTGCGCGATTTAAAGGATGAAACTTCAAATCCTTTTTTAAAATCTCATCTCTTGTAAGTCCTACTGAGGCTGCTCTTTTCCGTATTGAAAGTCGTGGAGTTTCACGTAAACTGCTTTCAACAATTTCAATGTTTTTGGGAGTCCTTGAAGATCGACTTGGCCCTGGCCGTATGGCATTCGTAGCCGAAGCAGTTGCGCGGAATCTCTGCACCAACGAGCGAATTAAATTAGCACTTGGTTCGTCACGAATTTGCCGAATGCCGAACTTTGAACAAAACTGTCGACAAGTAATTACGTAAGAATCATTACTCTTAAAAAATGTCTCCACAGCAAACGCGCAATTTTCACTCGACCACATCGTGACTGAGAAATCCGCAAAATTGATAATTCGATAATCCTTCCCCACTGCTTATTACTTTCTAAAACAATCGTGTATAAAAATATGAATTTGCCACCAGATACCTTGTATAAAATTTGCTTCTATTTTAGATTCAGTTAGGAAATTTATTACGAAATTATTAATCAACATTTTTATTGATTTAATTAAAAGTTTAATTTGAATTTAGTTATTATTTTATTTATAATGGTTTAAGATTATTTAGTTCTATTACATATAATGCTTATTGCTTGACCATTATGCTATTTACAACTGTCAGAAAAGCGCCTTTTAACCCTACTTTAATTTTTATACTTTAATTTTAATATTGGAATTACCACAAGACGGTTGGACTTATGACGAAAATCCTCCGGGGCGACCCAAAATAAGCTAAATCTGTGGCCGTTTTCAAAACTTCGAAAACTTGAATTGAGCAAAATGATGGATGTGCTAACCAGCCTCTTAAATTTATAAACATATCCCTATCGGATGGATTTTGTAAAGAATAGGGCATTCAGGACATGCAAGGAAGGCGTCGAAACGATGAAGTATTACCTGTGCCCCTGCCCAGCTTTTGCAAAACCCGGAGCCTGAATTTAAATATCTAATGTTTCACTAGATTTGGCTCATGTGGAACGTGTGAAATTAAAAAGGTTGAGGAAATTCATCCGATTCACCAAATTTCTGTGAACTTCTCCCAAAAGAAGCCTTTTTATTAGCTTAAAGCGCCAAAGGAATTTAATTCTGAAACTTACGAAGCCTGCATTGAGCAAGATAATTGTTGTGCTTACCTGCCCCTTAAACTTACAAACATATCCCCTTTGGATAGAATTTGTAAAAAATATAAAGTGCAGGACAACGCGGGAAGTAATTTAAAACGATGGCCCGAAATTCGGCACCTCTGGCAACACTGCAAGAAAAATTTTTCAATATCTATAAACGTAAGAAGCCTTTAACAAGTTCATTATTAATTTCTGTTAAACCATTGATATTAACTTTGTCTCTCTCGCTGTGTAATTCAAGTTCTTTAACAAAAATAAAATGTAGTGAAAACCCCTAAAAATGATAAAACTTTAGTATAAACTTTTGGCAAATGCAAGTAAAAAATATGACAATGAAACACTTATAAAACTCATAAAAAGTAAAAATATTAAAGAAAAATAAATTCATATTAAACAACAAATAAAGAGCAAAATAATGCTGCACTCTTTTAGCAAAACTTTAACAATGCCTAAAGCCAAATCACTTAAGCTTTATCCTGTGCTAGAGAAAAAAAACAAAAACAAAATAAAAAACACAAAATAAAAAGGTAAAAAAACAAATAAATAAAATAAGGAATAATGTTAAAACTAGGGATGTTGCAAGAAACCTCCTCTATCATAGCAGTATTTTCTTTAAAATTAGAACAGTGTCAGTTGCAGCAGCTTTCACTTTAGTTAAGCAAATTTGAAAATTACGTGAAGCAGAGCTTTAACTAAAGAATCAAATCCATTTTAATATTTTTAGCTAAAAACTGTGTTTTTTTTAATTAATAAAAAATGTAAAAAATATATCTAAATTTCTTCAGGAAACAGGAAATCCGCTTATATTGCTTCAGATTTCTTATGTATGTGTGTGTTTCCTCAATGTTAGAGTAGATTATATTTTTGTTATTGTCTTTATCGTTCCACATTTAAATGTTGGAAATTTAATGGCAGCCTCCAATTGTTTAGTGCAAATAAAATACAACGCTTGAGAAAAATAGCAAACTGCAAAATAATACAAAAAAAAAAGAAAACTATAGCATATCCTTGGGCGACATTTAGCAGCAGCTGCATTTGGTTTGAGAATTCCGCCACAATATTTTTTATTGCTGTTGCCTTGCAACCATAGAAATTGTCATTGAAAAAATGTTTTGCAAACAACCATCAACAAATCGAGAGAAAGTAAACGATATTATTTGCCAAGAATCCTGTTGGCAATAGAAATTTAAATAGCACTTGAAATGGAAAAAGCAAAAATAAGAATAATATATGGAACGAATGAAAAACAAATACAGTTATCAGTTACGTTTATGGCTTAACGAATTTCAAGTGCCCTAAAATATAAGCATTTTGAAACAAATAAGAGCAGTGTAATCGGATGTGCCAGATCTTAGCTACTTTGGCTACATTGGCCTTTCGAAACCCTGAATTTTTTTTATTTTTATAAATTTTTTTATTTATGAAATATTTCTAATTTTTTAATATGGGTCGGTGTCACAGTTTCACCCTCTGAGGATGACAAGTGGAGCTTTAGGGATTTTTACCCCAACTTTTTTTTTTAATTTTGTATAGCAGACTCCTTGGAGAGTGAGGGTAGGGGAAAGGTTAGGTTAGGTTAGGTTAGGTTAGGTTAGGTTAGGTTAGGTTAGGTTAGGTTAGGTAAGGTTAGGTTAGGTTACAAAGGGTAGGGGTGAGTCCAACTCGTCACCTTCACTCGGAGGCCCTCAGGCCCATGGTGAATCCCTTCAGAGGAGCCAAGAGCAGAAAAATAAAAGTAAAGACAAGCATTTTATGCGTAAAGGGAAAAGGGAGCAAGAGTTCCGTCCGCAAGATGTTCAAGGAAGTCATTGGCCATGGCGCTGAATCACCTATTTTCCCAGCTACCCAACCCCCTTAATTAAATCTGTGATGTTCCCCAGCCTACAGCCAGGGGCTCCACCAAGTCCATCTAAAAAGCGCTCTCCAGACCCTCTGTGTCGGTGAATCTGCAGCCCAGGGCAGTGGCTGACGAGATGTTCTACCGTCTCTGTCTCCTCCTCGTCCCCTACAGCAAATCTGGAGAGTTCCTGTCCCATTTGTTCGTCATATATCTCGCTTTGCATTGCCCCGTGAGGGTTCCAATAATGCGCCTCGGACCTTCCCTGCTCTCCTTGAACAGCAGGTCAATGCCCATCCTGTAAAGCCTGCGCCATAAAAGTCTAAAGATCCTACAATCAGCCCTGTCCCTACGGGCTTAGCCTACCTTGTCCATTATTCAAGTCCCTATCAGCCCATAATAGAAACTCAGTGGTGGCCTCACAGGTTCGCAATAAAGTCCAATATCCCGTGACGATCCCTTTCTTGCCAGTCCCTCGGCAATCTCATTGCCGGAATCATCACAATGACCCGCAGCCCAACCGAGTCTAACTCTGCCTGTACCCTTGATTGCCGTAAAAGCACGTCTGCAGTCGTCCAGGGGCTTAGACCTGACATAATTTTCCTCTAGAGCCCTAAGCGCGCCCTGACTATCAACGTAGATTGCCACATACCCCTCCCATCCGCATCCTCCCCTACCAGTTTCGCGGCCTTAATCACCACCAGAATTTCAGCCTGAAAAACACTGCACCCATCCAAAAGTCTGTAGGATATTCCTTCCCCCGTGTCAATTATATAGACACCAGCCCCGATGCCTACCTCCGTCTTCGGTCTATCAGTAAATACTGCACACCCCTCATACAGCTTTTCTGATCCCTTTCATGCCTTCCTATCCAAAAACACTACTTAGGGCATGATCTCAAAGTCAAGTTTGGCTATCATATAGTAAGGGGTAAGTATTTACTGGAAAAATATTTGCAAGAAAAAATGAGTTGGAGTCAGTCCTATATTTTCTGTAAGGCCGACTCTGTGGAATTTATAGACGTTTTTACATCATTATTTTTGATTTGGTATGACAACCCCCTTAGGTGATGGAGAAAGGGTGCAAGTAGTTTCAAGGAATATGTTTGGGAGGGGAAAACTAATGGGGGTCTGGGATACATTTTATTCGTCTAAAGGCGACTTCGGGGAAATTGTAGAGTTTTTTTCTAAAATATTTTAAAATTTTGTATGGCAACCCTGCAAGTGGCCGGAAATAGGGAGTTAGTATGTTCCACAAAAATGTTTGGGAGGAAATATTAATTGGGACTACAACAAATGTTATTTCCTGGCGGAACTTCCTTTACCTTAACAGTAATAAAATAAGATTATTCATATTTTTTCTGTAAAAAAAAGATCTGTATTCTTTGCCAGTTTTTTCACAAAAGGGTTACTTGCCACCCTTAGAAGATTAAAAGTCTATTTAGATTGCAAAGTGCAATGCTTTATTAGCTGGGTTAGAAATAAGAAGTAATTTAAATAGATGACCGGGATTCAATAGCAGTCTGCAGACATGTAAGAAACATACAGCCCCATTATAAATATTCCCTGGAAAATGAGTTCCCGGAAATCAAGTTTCCCAGAAATCAAGTTCTTCCTTTTTCTAAACAGCTTGGAAGAGTATCGGTGGCGGTCAGTTATTTTGCTTTAATTTTTGTTTTGTGAGGTGAGGGAATAACATTTTCGAGTAGAATTTATTTAGAATAGAGTAACAGGGAATAGAGAAAAAACTTCCCGGGATTTTTTATTCATAATCTGATTGACGTTTTGCAGCATCATATTCACTTGGCTGACCATCCTGAGCTCCTTAAATTTATTAATTTGGCTTATCAAAGGTTTTCTACTTATTAAAGCTAGTAGAATTCCAGGACGGATTTTGAAAAATATACTATCTAGCAGGAATCGCATCTTAACATTTTATTTCGGTTTTTATCGACTTTAAAGCGGCCTTTAATACGGTAGCTTTAAAGTCGTTGATATATATTTGTAGGCATTTATGTTGATGTTACTACACTTTATTGTTAATTAAGATAGAACTTTTTATACTGCTCCATAAATTGTAATTATAAACAAAAGTATAAATGTGTGTAGGGTGCCATATTTAATAAAAACATTATTTTAACTCATAACATAACTGCATTACAAGTCATATGGTTTTAACTCCATTTAAAAATTTTATTATTTTAAAATCATTTTTCTTTTTTATTCATTTTTTAAACAAATAAACGTTAAAGGGTTTGGGGTATTGTTGGTTTTTACAAATGTCATTAAGCAAATGCTTATGCAAGTGCATGCCTGTGCATGTGTGTAAATATGCATTTAGGTCAAAGATTCAATAACCTTTATTTGCTTTTAACAAATAGAATTTTTATGCGGTTTATTAGCCAACAATAGATTTTTTATGGTACTAAGCAGTGGTTTAAAATTAAAAAGATTAAAACATAAACTAAATATGAAAATTCAGGAGAGAATAAATGAATTTATTTATTAAATTAATAATAAAAAATTGTAAAGTTATTTACAATACCAATTTAAGCCCTTTTTTATTTTATTTATTAAAATATAAAAAAAATTGTTTTTAGAAAATTTAATTAAGAGTAGTGCCTATACCCGTGTCCTTTTAAGAAGTCGTTGGCGAAAAGCTTTTTAAAACACAAAAACTATTTTTTTTGGGCAAAATTCGAAGCAAGGATAAGAGTTCAATCCATATCTCTTTTAAAAAAAATACTGCCATAAATTATATATCCATATGTCCTTTAAAGAAAACTTCGGAATACAGCCAAGTAAATTCATCTCAATGACAATAATATTTTTAATTAACTTGAGAAAAAACTAAAGCAATGATCTGGAAAGCACCCACATATTCTTTTTTAAAAGCTGGATGATGAGATAGAAATCATTTAAAGCAACGAAAAAAATTATAAGAAAGAAGCACGAACAAGTATATGTAACATTTACTGTGCTGTTTTCGGGAAAAATATTGACAAAAAAATAAAATTTAGTACCAACTAAATTTCATCTTCTATTTCCTATTGTCTTCTTTAAGCAAAACTTTGCCACAGAGTCAAAAAAATTGCCATTAAACTTTAAAGCAAAAAAACTGTAAGTTTTAGGGAAAATCAAAGCAAGAATATGGATACCCCCCATATACCCTGCAAAGAAATATTTTTTGTAACCGAGTTAAGATAATAGGTTTTCCTAATTAGCAGGAAGTAATAATGTAACTCCAAAGACACATATAAATATAAATTTTAAGGTAAATTGAAGCAAGAATATGGGTACCTCTTATACAAGTTGCCTGGTGGCAAATTAAAATTTTTAAATACGATTATTTCAAAAATTAAGTAACGATGCGATTGTGCGAATTTGTCAGTCACGATGTCGCAGTGATCGAGTAAGCACCGTTCCCATTGAGAATTTGGTTTAAAGTTCGGTATACGGCGAATACGAGATGGGCCGAGTGTAAATTTAATTTGTTTGTGGCTGCAGAAACTTCGTGCCTCTGCTTCGGCTATGAATATCCCACGGCCAGGGCCAAGTCGATCTTAAAAGACTCACAAAATTATTGAACTGGTTGAAAGCAGTTTACGTAAAAATCCACGAATTTTAATGTAAGAAAAAATAGCAGACGCACTGAGACTTCTAAGAGCGATTATTGTTGGAGCGACGAGGCTAATTTTCACTTAAATGGCCACGGCAATCTTTGACTTACACATCGAAAATTCTTTTGTCAAACCTGCGAGCTCATCCATCCTAGTCTTCACACACGTGGTTTCAACAGAATAGGGTGACTGCACACACAGCCAGAGCTTTGATTAATTTGTTGCGGGAAAATTTCTCCAAAAAACTGATTAGTCACTTGAGGGGAACCCCGAGGCTGCCCGATCCAACTCCCAAGGAGTTTTTATGGGGTTTCCTGAAAAAGAGGGCTTACAATTACAATTCCCAATCCCTTGTGGCTTTAAAGGAAAATTATCGTCAAAAAATCAGTTCAATTTAAGCAAGTTTACTGCAGCGTGTGGCGCAGAACACAAGGCTTTGTTTTAAACAGCGTTCTTAACGCGACGAAAGACATCTGGATGAAATACTTTTTAAAAATGAAATCTGGGGCCAAATTGTCGCATTCGATTCGAATCGAAATTTTAAAATTCTTATTAGAATTCCTATACTTAAAGCATTGACAACTCGATCGATCGAGTGAAATTTCGATTCGAATCGAATGCGACGATTTGGCCCCTGCATTTTAACTCTGTCGTTCAATGCTCCTGCTGTGTTAATTTTTACGTTTTTAATTTGAGTTCGAAAATATAAATCGGCCACCAGACACCCTGTAAATTTTTTCCTATAAAACATTTTCAGAAATCAAAATACATTAAAATGGGACAAAAAATCCCCTGAAAAAACGTAACTGCAATATATAAATACAATTTTAGGAAGGGGCTCGGTAATTTTAATTGTAATTTTACAATGGCGCTACATTTTTTTCTTTCTACTGTGTTAAAATATTTGAAATTTAAAAACAAATATGTAACTAAACAATACAATTTCCCCAATTTTTAATTTCCCTGTTTTTTTCCTTCCTTTGCTTTCATCTTAACAATCTTAAACTAAATTAACTCTGATTTTATTATGTTTTTTTTATTTAATTGTCCCTTTTCCCAGGATTCTCTGAAGAATCTGTTTTAACCAAAAGATAATTGAATTTATTCATAAAATTTAAGCCATATTTTCCTTTTCATGTTCCTTTACTTCTTTTATTTAAAGATTTTCCTATATAAGATTTGTTTAACATTTTTACACCAAAATTGACAAAAAATGAAAAAAATTAAAGTAAAGATAAAGCTTTAAGAGAAGAGCAAAAAACTTGTTGCTAAAAAAATTGCAAAAAAAAATGTGAAAATGTCAAATAAATTCTAGCTTGAAGGCAATAAACGAATATAAAAGGAAAAGTAAAAATAATAAACAAATAAATAATGCCTTCGAAAGGGACAATCAAAACAAAACTATACAAAAGCACAAAGAAAAATAGGTTTTTATTTAGAAAAGCAATAGTTAAGATAAACAAACTTGTTTTTTTCTAGAAACTATAGTACGCAGTTGCATAAACACGAAATTGTTTGACAAAATGACGACGACCATTTATTTAAACTGAGCATATTGCTGGTGATTCCGTTAAGTTAAAAATCTCTTTAATTGCAATGACTAACACATTATGTCCATTTTGAAGTACTAAAAATTAAATAAAACAACATTTTCAATTAATTGAAAATTTGCTTCAGGCACATAGAAAAACCAAGAGATTGGACGAAATAATTTTAATAAAAACACGCATAAAAAGTTTTAAAATCCATGCAATTTGACGTAAAATCACGCTGCCAAATAAAAACAGAGTCTATTTTATTCTGAATTCGATTTTTTTAATGCTCTCTGTTTTGGAAAGAAATTCCCTCATTAATATTGTCCCACTTTTATTAAAGTTTATACATGGTGGGCCAAAAGAAATCACCCTATATGTTGAGGCCTTTAATTTTGTAAATGGTAGCCAATGTCAAATCTGCGCCGCTTGGCCACTAACCTTGAAGAGTATTGGATCACGCAAGACTCTGCTAAGAGTGGTCGGCCCCGAAACACCCGTTCTGCTGAAAATATAGCCGCTGCTTGCAAGGATGTCAAACTGTCGCCAGAAACATCGACCAGATGCCGTGCCTCGCAATTAGCCATCAGCCTGTTATTCCGAAGGCGAGAGCGAGCCTTTTTCTGCCGCAATTAAACCAATATAATGAAGGCGGCATTCTCGGGTCGCCTCATCTCTCATTTTGGGGATTTAAATTGGCCCGCAAGATCGCCCGATTTAACCGTTCCAGACTTTTTTGTGGGGTTTTTTTAAGTCCCTTGATAAGGTGAGCAAATACGAGGCCCTGAAAGCCCCATATGACAACATTCGACATGACTGCTAGAATCTGTAACCCAAAGCTGCGGCCAATGTTTAAATTATGGGCCTGTTTTCTCTTAGAGTCGATTTTGCTTGAAGTTGCTGAAGGGATTCGTTTCATCAGTAAAAAAAGCTTTAACCTACTACAAGCTGTTAGAAAACCCACCTTGTAGCACATACTCGCCACAAGCTTTTCTCTCAGCACATAAGAAAGAGCGAACAAGAGTGCTATATTCGGCTGGGAGAAGTTGTTTTTGGCGGTTTTGGAGTTCACATGTTTATTATTCTTTCAAAATAAAGAAATCATATTATACTTACCGTGAAAAGGTTTAAAAGCAATATTTTTAAAAAATTTCGAGATATATGGCATCAAAAATGTGTAAATTAATGGTTTGTTTGCAAGAGCAGCCCCTCCATCCTATCCAGAAAGTTTTTTTTAAAATTAAAGCTTTTTTGTCTAATCATTTTGTAGTTAATTTAAATTAACAGCCTCATGAAAACGATGGAGCTATCGCTATACTGCTGTTATCTTAATATTTTCTCCAAACATATTTAGATATATCACAGGGCGTTGATAGCTAGGTTGTACTTAAGGGCCTGAAGTGACATTATGTCAGTTCTAGACTTGCGAACGAATGTAGACGTGTTCTCAGAGCAAATTTGGCGACACGCAGGGTTAGTCCCTGTGGGTGTTGGGTCATTGTAATGTTGCAGCCAATCCAACTGCTTATGGATTGACGAGGAGAGGATTGAGCTGGGCTATTGGGTTGGGTTTTGAGGCAGTAAGGTCATCAATGGGTTTCTATTATGATTTGATAGGGTATTGGGTAATGAACAAAGAGGGGGAAAAACTTTAGGCAGAAGGCTAATTGCGGGACCTGCAGGCTTCTGTGGCCCAGGCTGGACATGTGGGCCACTGACTTGTTGCTCCGAGAGCAGGAGGCTCTAAGGTATATCTTTTGGTCTCTCACAAGGCACTTTGATATCAGAAGTAAATTAGCTAGAAACTGTCTGCACTTCTGCAGCTTATTCGGGGATGAGAAGGAGACAGAGACTGTGAAACATCTTGTTTTTACTTCCTAGGTTACTGATCCACCGACAGAGGTGATGAGGCTAATTTTCATCTCAGCGGGTACGTGAAAAACCAAAATTATCGCTTCTGGGGCACCGAAAATTCTCGAGTGATGCCCGAGGAGCCATTAACCCGCTCAAAGTGACTGCATTGTGCTCTGTTCATGATGGAGGAGTCATTAAGCCATTGTTTTCGAGGACGCCTCGTGGATGAATTTGGTGAAGTATCTACACGAGTGCTGGGGAGCAATATAGGATTTATCGAAATGGGCTGGGTAGCTGGGTAAATAGTTTTTTCAACGCCTGAGCGTGATTATCGAATACTGAATTCTTTTAACTTTTTGTTTTTTTTTTTCTTAATCTATCTTTTCTCCTTTTTCAATTCCTTTGAAGGGATTCAAAATGGGCCCGAGGGCCTCTGACTGTAGGTTGCGAATTGCATTCGTCACTACCTTTTGTAACCTTTACATCATACTGGGACTACTCTGTTGCAAGTTTAGGGCCAATAGTTGGCTTTTTTCCGGATCCTGAGGGGATGATTTCATTCGCCTCTTTTTCAGAAATAACAAAAAAGAATTTCCTACAAAAAAAAATGATTCCAGTGTGCAGTAGTCAATTAGATCGGGACATTAGGTGGGGACATGTCTTGTGTTTCCATTCATACACATCGTGTAACTTATCACGGTATTAAGCGCCATCTACTTCGCTAGAATATCCGCTGGGAGCCAGTTGAGAAGTGCACAAATAATTTAGTGGGAGTTGTTTCCAATGCACCTGTTATCAGGATTGCAATGTTGCATGTTGCCTTTTCAGTACGTTTAATATTTGTGGTAGACTTTACAGCCTTCCATCACACCATAGCTCCAAAGAAGATAATCGCCTCTAAAATTATCTTAGAAAGCCAACTAATACTGCAGGGAGTGAGGAGCCAGTTCTTGCAAATGGCACTTTTGCACACTTTAATTGTAGTCTGAGCTGCCTCCACATTAAGCTTCCAAGACAGCTTACTGTCCAGAATGACTCCCAAATACATCGGGCCATCTGAAAGAGTCAGTATAAACCCTTTTAGTGTTGGGAGCTCAAAAGATGGAATCTTGTATCTGTTCGTAAACAGTACCTGCTCTGTCAAAGAAGAGTTGTTAGATAGGATCTGTGCTCCACTCACTAATTATTCTCCAAACCAACTCCATCCGGTCAGGGTTGGTATTCAGATGAGCACCAGATATCACAACTGCTAAGACATTCTAAAAGCTAATCAGTTTTTGCATTTCAGGTGACGATATTAAATTGCCTGGACAAAATTTTATTATTTTTGTTTTATTATTATTTAATTCAAGTTTTCATTTTATTAATATTTCAATATTGTGGTCACTGAAAATAATGTTTTGCCACAAACCCCATATAAATAGCGGCTGTTTTGTGGCTTTGGTAAATCATAATCAAATGAAATGCGAAAATTCAAAAAAGAAAAATAATAAAAAAACCCCCTAAGATTTGGGAGGTAGCAATTTTTTAATCTCTCCTCTGGATTTAAATGAAAAATTTTGACAAACATCAAGTTATTTCAATAAGACAGAAAGATGTATATATGTATACGTGTAAATCCTTTAAAAAATGTTTAGGAAATCTTTCATAGGACATCTACGTTAACAGGAATTTCTACTCCCTTAAAAATATTTTATTTTGGAATTTTTCATTCTATTTTTAGAACCACAAAAACGAAAACATTTCAATTTCCTTTTAAAAATCAAATGTTTTTGGGCATTTAGCTTAATAATTTTTTAATTCACTTAAATTTAAATTTCCATGAAACCCCCGATGAGACACTAAAACACAAAAAATTCTTATGGTTTCATTATCGAAAAAAAATATAAATTAAATAAATGCCTGTGGGCAAATTAATAGTCCGGAAGTTTATAAAATCGGAAATGTAATGAATGTTTGATAAATTGAGTGTCATTTGTGCATAGACATACATTCATATGCTCATACAAACATGCTTGTATTCAAACTTTTACAAATATGCATGTGTATGTATATGTGTATATGTTTGTGTTAAAAGTGTTTTTGTTATTGTCAAGCTTTCCTTAATAAGGATATTCAATTAATTCTTTATTGGCTGTATATATTGAAGTTTTGCGGCTAAATTTACCCACACACACTGAGACTTATGCAAGTTATGGGGTTGTTTGTTTTTTTAAGTGTTTTAAACAGCGGGATGCATAGCTAATGTTGATTTTTGGAGGGTGACAAATAAAGGAAAAAATATTTTCCAAGAGGGGAAAAGTAATGGCTTTAATTTGATTTGGATAATTTCATATTAATTTGCTAGAAATTTTAAAAATATTTGAAAGAGCTTGCTAAAAACTTTCAATCTTTAAAGTATTTATTTTAAAGCTCACACTCACTCACACATAGGAATTACGTGTCATTTTCGCTAGTATGCCCTAGAGGGCATATTAATTAAAAACCCATTAGCCGTTTGACTGACGACATTACCAATCAATGTTTTTCTGAACCACATGCTACCACACTCATGACTCGATTGATGTAAGGCCGTCGACTTTTAGCAATCGACCTCACTTTTAATTGTTGAGTCCCACTTTTTGACTTGCTTTAAGGTTTTCCATTTCATAATCATAGGTGTAGGCATACCTGTGGTACTTACTATAGATGCTAGACATTGACTGCCATTTGCTGGACATTTGCTGCTATGTCTTTAAAACACAGTGTACAAACATCATCATTATACTTGAAATAAAGTGTGGCCAGAGGTTTCTTTAATTTAAGGTATTCGGTCCCCATCGCAAGGCACCTTTTTTATATCTGAGAACCTTTGTTGTTTTATTTTCAGGCGGTTTCTTTATATTTATCTAAGCTTGCCTATAGACGGTTTCTTTCCACTTTTTTTATAATAGCCAGCACTTAAGGGATGGCCTCTATACATGCATTGCATCGTGTTGTATCAACAAAACAGGTTATGGGAAGGAGGATATAGGGGATAGTCTTTGTCGACATTTTATTTAAATTTCTCGATATCAACTGTGGCAGGAAAGACATATTTATGTAGTTTGTTCCACATACAAACTGTCGGACTAAAGAATGAACTTCTCTGTAATGCCTTGTGCGATTCACTGGCCAATCGACCACTCTTCTTAAAAGACATGTATCACGCAAAAAACACGGATTTAAGGAACAAGTTCCTTGATTTCTTTGGAGCACATTCCATTATAGCAGCAATAAAAAGTGAAACACACCCGATGTTCAAGTGACTTGAGACGGTTAGATACCACAACGTCACCGATGAGTACCTTCGCCCGTTCCTGTACGCGGTCAAAAAGCTTCAAAATAGACTTTAAAGCACCTGCCCATACATGAAAATTGTATTCCATTTTCGGTAGGATATACATAGGTGGTATAAATTTTAAGAAGTTCAGGTTGCGTAAAGTAATTCCAACACCGTTTCAAAAAACTTAAACGCTTGAATGCTTTCTTCGACAGCGGACTTTGCACTGGATTTTTATTCCCAAAACATCAAAAGTTTCTGTCTCCCCACCATTTATATCATCCATTAATACAGACAATGCAGTATGGTCCGGTGTGCGTTTACATGTCAAAAAACATCATTGGATCTTACCGGCATTAAATTTAGCCCTATTCGCACAAACCAATCGGAGATTAGCATCAGATCAGGGTTAAGAATGTCATTCATACTCTGCTTCCTAGCTCTAATTTCCAAGGAGCTTGCCTGTATCCTAATGAGTATGAATGGCATATGCCGCTGTTGTCTACAAAAGAATATATAGTATTTGAAGTCTTACCCAGGAGGTCATTAGGAAAGATAAGAAATATAGTAGGAGAAAGGACGGAGTCTAACGGTAGCCCTGAATTGTTCTTAAACTAAATTCAAAAAATCCCATTTTTTACAACCCGAAAAGTGCGGTCTCTGAGAAAATTAGATATAAATCGAAAAAATTTGCTACCGAGTTGCCGGAAGGTGCAAGAACATTTATTTCATACTTTTCAGAGTGCGAAATGATAATTTTGGTGCCCTTCAACAAACAAAATGTCTGTTGGATAATGCGCCAGATGATTGTGCGCGGTGAATAACTTAACATAACGGCCTTCTGAAGTCGTATGGCCGGAATGTTTTTTTCTACCTTAAGGGATATATTGAGTTCGTTAACTAAAGGCTTTTTATCCATAGCAATCAATTCCCTAGTGGTATTTTTGGGTTGAAGCTAATAATGATGGAAGTAAGAATGACACCTCTTTTTGCAAGCTGCGTCTGCTGCATGTCCCTTAACTCAAATCAGGGCCAACTTATTTACTAAGGCATAGCTTTTGAGACTTAGAATACATTCAGTCTTAAATTTACGCTTGGTTGCCATATCAGTTTATCAGTTGACTGGTTATCAAGTGCAATGAATATATTTTCTTCTTGTAGCTTTTCTTTTAAAAGCATATTCAGTGCATGTAGCAATCAAGGGAGCTCTACCTAGTTTGAGGGCACATACACTTTTAAATTAAAATTGCAGCATAAGTTCCACACCTATTAGCAGATCCTCTGCTCTTTAATCCATAATAGTTAGAAAACCGATATTTCTCCAGGCGCACATTATGCATCAAAAACACATACGACATCAAAAACCTTCTTCCCTTTTTTAGATTTAATTGTTATCAACATTGAGCATTTTTTCTTTCTAAGTAACCTCTAAACTGCAGCCACATTGTTAACGTTCCCAATATGCTTAAGTCACAGTGAAAGATCTAGCAAACTCCACATAGACCAGGGCAGCTTAAAATACAACATTTCCACCAAAACCAAGTTGCGTTAAGGCTCAATTTGGCCAGCACCTTCTCTATCTAAGTACCTTACCATCCCAAATGTATTTCGTTTCATTTATTACCTAAAACTAACTAAACTAAACATAAAACCAAAAATTCAACCCCTTTAGAAGAGTCGGAAAGAAAAAGACAAGGAAATTTTTAGGTAGAGCGATACAGAAATAACAAAAAAGAGCAAGAATTTCGTCCGCAAGAAATCAAAAGAAGTAGCCTCCTTATTTCCTAAAACGCAACGCACTAAAACAAAAACAAAATGTATGGAAAAGTTTGTAAAATTTAATTTTTTTTCATACAATTGTTTTTGTTATTATGTACGGCTTTTACGTAAATAAGCCCTTAGTATTTGTAGGCGCTAAATAACCAGCCCCCCAATGCCTTTGATAAATCCAATGATATTGCCCAACACACCACCGGACACAACACCAAGTTCTCTCAACACCCTCTGTCGGAGTATCTGCAGCCTAGGGTAGTGGAAGACAAGGTGTTCCACATTTTTTTTCTTCTCTTCATCCCTGGACAACCTGCAGAAATCCGAAGAGTTCCTATGTCAAGTACTCGTCATATATCTCACATTGCAGTGCCCTGTGAGAGTCCAAATAATGCACCTTAAACCTCCCCTGCTGTCTTTGAGCAGCAGGTATGGGCACATACTGTCCAGCCTGGGCAACAAAAGTCTATAGATCCTGCAATCAGTCATGCTTTTTCCAGGTTTGAACTACCCCGTCTATTTCCCAAGTCCCTATCAGACCTTAATAGAAACCCAATGGTGGCCTTACCGGTTCACAACTATACCTAATATCCCAATCCGATCTTCTCCTCTTTAATTCATCACCAATCTCATTGCCGGCCACTTCCCAACGACCCGGAACCCAACTGAACCTATCCATGCGTCGTTTATAAGTCAATACCTGACACAATGTTCCTCTAGAGCCTTGAGCGTGCCTTGACTGTCAACGTAGATTATCACGTCCCCTCTTTTATCCAACTCCTCTTCTATCAACTCCGATGCCCTGGTAATTGCCAGAATTTCAGCCTGAAAAACGCTCCCGTATCGATTATATTAACATCAGCCTCGGTGCCCATCTCTATCTTCGATCCATCAGTAAAGACTGCACACCTCTCATACAGCCTCTAAGATATTTCCCATGCATCCCTATTCGGAAACAATACCTGAGGTAAGATGACAAAGTCAAGTTTCACGACCATCTATTCTGTTGAATCAAACCATTTCCGACCCTAGCCAAAATGTCGTCGTGTCCAATTCACAATGCTCTATGCATACTTGATTCACTAAGCCTAAACCAACACCTTGCCACCATTTCAGCAACGAAACCCTCAATGGAAAAAAGATACAGAATTAATGCCAGCGCTGCCTGTGATGTACTATTTTTGGTCCCTGTAATCCAATACCCTAAAGGCAGTTTACGGCACTCGAAAGCTATTGAAATTTTACTTGACCAGTCAAATTTTTAGCGTAACTTATTTTAGGAATTTTATAATAAATATGTATCGTTTGCTATAGAGGGCCAAAATTTGCTACCTGGAGACATATTTAAGTATGTGGATTTGGAATTGCAAGAAGCAAAATGCTGGACAACTTAGAGATCAACAGGGGATCTAAGCATGGTCTACAATTTATAATTCCTTAAAACTCATGTTCTACGTTTATTTATTACGTTTACCCAATAGTTAGATGGTGACTGGTTAGATTATTGAGAAAAATACTTTTTGTAGTCTTGTCACATCTTCTTGGCTGTAAATCTATCACGTCTTACCTACTGGTATCCTAATCTTGGTGGAATCTAACGATCAGTCTGTAATGTCCTTCAATTTAACTTGCATGGTTTTCTTTTACTTATCGGTCTGGTTTTTTGACAGTTTTATTTCTGTAGTTATTTAAAAAAATTCAAGAAAAAATTTTAACTTTTAGCTATTTAAATTTTACCTTTTTTGTTTTGTTATCATTTGTAGGGATTTTTTCCAACATAATAACTTGTGTCCTTCTGGTACAACAACTAATCTTTGTCATCTTTCCGCCTTTCACCTCTTTTCTCTTTTTATATATATTTAAGTTTTTATTTTTACTATCGTTACTATAAAACGGTTTTTATTTTTATAAAAGTCGTCTGTTGTTATTTGTGAAACATTTATTTTTTCTAAGCTCTGTGTGCCAAAAATAACCTCGGCTAATCTTTTGCAACAACAAATGTAGGACTTAGGTTAGACAAATAATGGCTGTTTTAGCAACAGAAATAGATACAAGTAAAAGCAAACAGGTAACAACAAAAAAGTAACAATGAAATTTTGTAAAATAAAAAATAAATAAATAAAACAAACTGCAATGATACACCTGTGCTTGGAAATATGGTGAAGGATAGCAGACCTAAACTAACAGAAAGTTGCAGTGATAAAGTCGGCATAAGTAGTTGCGTATGGCTCTATTGACTTTCATACTTAATTCGAAAAGGATACTGATAGATACTGATCTGAGTGGTAATCATTAACAAAGAATATGAAATAAGCCTAAAAAAACTAAGGCTTTTGTAAACACGCGACCCTAGAAAATAATGTGTTTTGTCGTCATCATTTTAATCATCTTTGATATATTTACTGAGAGGTTGGCACCATTGTCTTGTTTAAGCTTTTTGTAGCGTAATAAGCAGGCTAATGTTTTTAATGTTTTTTCGTTGTTTTGTTTTTGTTTCTCTTGCAATATTTCTCTTAGTATTTGGCTTAGTAGAATTTACTAGAATCTAATATTGCAGGGTAAACGAAAAATCTAAGTACATGGCTTTAAACTACAATAATTTAAAAAGCGAGGAAAAAGGGGTGAATTTTGTAATATTTTTTTTTATTACACAAACAAAATTGTGTTAAACTATAAAGGAATCTTCTTATTAAACGCAAACAACTGAAATTAGTTTTAGAGAAAAAAATTAATAATTTTTAAAGTTTTTGATAAACTTTTCTAACGTATATATGAATACGTTATTATATATCAAAGCTTTATGTTGTGAATATTATTATTCAAAATACTTTTAAAAGAAGAATTTTTCAGGGGGCAAATTACGGCATTCGATGCGAATTGAAATATAAAAATAAGAGCCCTATATTCGGCTGTGCCGAATCTTATATATACCCATCACGTTGGTCTTTTAATATATCCAGCGAGTTTTAAGGTCCATAGAAAACTTTACAAAATTTTAACGTTCGTATGGATAATAGAAATAGATGAGGAATGTTTGAGATCGACAGTTAAAAAAGTTTCGACATTATTCATATTAAAAGGTTAATAAAAGTTGTAAATTTTTTAAGGATGTTCTAGTACCCCTGCTACTCTCCAACTTTTTTTTCCAAAATGTACAAAATTATTTGATTATTACTTTTTGTATAATATTCGAAGTCGATAGGTGTTATAGTTTCCCAGATGTAGCGTATCGAAAATTTCATAAAAATTGTTAGTTTGTATGGGAGCTACCCCTTCTACTGCCCCCATCCAAAAATTTTTTTTCTTTAAAGTGTAAGCCTTGATGTCCAATTACTTTTATTGAATATTTGATTTCGATATCTTTTATAGTTTCCGAGATATAGCGCATAAAATATTTCACCAAATTCGTGCAATGGTAGGAAAAATACCACTTCCCCTGATCCTATCTAAAAAAACTTGTTCATTATTTAGGTCCCTACTGTAAGAGTATCTGTGACAAGTTGTGTGGCAAGAGTGACTATATTTACTGAGATATATAGGGATATATGCACAGATTTTGTTGTAAAAAATGGGTTACTTTGGGTTTTCACTTACATATATCTCAGTCAATAGTGAACCTACACCAATAACTTGTTCGGTTCTTTTTATTTGACTCCGGAAACTTGATTTCAACAGACGGACAGACGGACATGGCTACATCAACTTCCCTATCTATAAGGATTCAGAATATATATACTTTATGGGGTCGCAAATTGATAATAAAGAAATTACAAATGGAATGACGAACTGATATATACCTTTATCACTATGTGAAGGATATAAAAATTCTAATTAGAATTCCTATATGGAAAGCATTGACAACTCGATCGATCGAGTAGAATTTTGATTCGGATCCAAAATTTCCTCCCAGGTTGTGTTTTTAATTTAAATTTGAACTAAATTATTTTGTATTCTCCAGAGTTTTAAATTCTTTTACATACATATGTTTATTAAAAAAAAGAGATAAAATATTACCTTTTTTCATTTTGTCAAGGACAAATACAAAAGTACAATTTCAAACCTTTTGAAGAAAATATTGTTTTAATTCAAAATATTTTAAATGCATTTTTATTATTCAGCAAAAAAAAGAAAATCAAAATAGCTTATGGCGAAAAATGGTTTGTTGCGTTCTTAAAAAAAACTCTTGAGCGTTTTAGTTTGTTTATAGTAATTCTCAATAAGTTTATTGAGGTTATTATATAAAGGCAGAAAGTATTCATTAGAGTTTTTAAAAATTTGGTTGAAGTCTACTGATGATTGGGTGTAAGAATGAATGAAATTATAGTGTACATGCATAGCAATTTATGCCAACGACTAAATAACTTACCCATAAGACATACCCATGCCAAACATTGAAATTGGTAAAGACATTATACACTTGCACCAATGAATATCACAATACAAATTACAAATTGGTGACCCATATACAGTAATATGCATTTGTGCAAGACATCTGATATAGTACACCGAAGGGGAAATGTAACAAAATAGAATAATGAAGCGACTGATTGGCTTTCAATCAGTATAACAGTTTCAAAAGAAATTTATAACATATTGTAAATTTAGTATTTAAGAGGAAGAAAAATGAAAATAAAGCAGAGATTAACTTAGAACTCAAAACGGCTCCCAAGCTGTATTTTAATTTATTTTCTCACACACATCGGCTCTTTAGCCATCTGCACTTAGGCATTGCTCGCCTTCAAAATAAGGAAAAGTCCTTTAGGTGTATTAGGAACATTTACCATACAAGTCACCAGCATTTTTAGATTTCATTACAAAATGCATATAGACAAATTTAACCTACAACAAATCCCATAAATAAAAAATTAATATTTTTATTTTGGTCAATCTTATTTTACTAGACCTAAAATTTTCATAAAATAACTTCCATGAAATTTCATATTTCTAAGCAGGCTCTTGTTTACCCTTTATTCCACCAACAAAAGTTTCATTGAAAAAATTTAATTAAAAATAAAATATTATCGTTTAAGTCTAGTAAAAGTCTTGCATTTGGACATTTTCTTTGAATACAAAAGATAAGTGATAATCGATTATATATTTAAACACAATCGTAGCACTCTGAAATCCGTGGTAAAGAATTTTTTACTAATATTTTTTTCAAATATAAGAAAAAAATTTTGATAGTTTTAAAAATATTTTATTTTTTAAAATAGTCTCAACTAACATCATTGATACATACATGTTAGAGTGAATTTGTTTAATTAAATTGTTTATTTCTTTTACTTTTTACTCTTAATGGCTTGTCTAACAGAAGTAACTCCAATTTTGTCTTTTTTATTAGTAATAATATTTAGTATAATAACTGTGTAGGTTCTCCCAAGTTCGTAACGCACTTAAAATTTATGGAAGCATTTAAAATTTCCTATACAAAATTGTATGAATTTTCAAAAATTAAAAAAAAAAAATTGAAAAGGTTTATAGTTTTTCCCAGTTACTCCACTCTGTTCTTGGAATATCCTGTATTCACTATGTAAAAACCACCAAGTTTTTGATATGTTTTTGACATTTATTCATTTTTGCTTTTTTCTGCCCTTTTTCCCAATATAATGGCCAAATCAAATTAAAATCTTTTAACCAAAAATTGAATAATTTTTTCAATCCTTTTTTTTGTATTGAAAATGAATTAAAATTGGTTTGATAACGACATGTATGAATCACATGATGGTTGCCATTTTAAAATTGAAATTGTTTGTAAAAATGTGGAAGAGGCGAGGTGACCAAAAGTTTAACGTTAGAATGAGTAAACATAGTATAAAATAAAAGTTACTTTTAACAAAAAATAATATTTGTACGTAACAAATATAAAACGAATATGAAACGCATTGATTCTAAGTCAAAGCAATTCAAGGAGTTGGTAGTAGGTGGGGAGGAAAAAAACTAAAAAATATAAAAGGAGTGATGATTTTATTAGATAACTTTAATTAAAAAGAAACTACAGTGTGTTGTAATGAATTTATTATGAAAAATTCACATTTTTGGCAAAATTACATTTACGGCCTAAACGTTAACAAATATACTCTTTAATTTTAGAAAGTACCTTTTAAAAGATTTAATTTTTCTAAAAATTTTTTTTATTTAAGTTTTGTATGTTTCAAAAAAATATTTTTCAAAGGTTTTGTTGAAGTAACCATACATGAAAATCTGCTTCAATTTTGTCTGTTTAAGGAATAGCTTGACAATGTAATCAGCCCAAATGTTCAAAATCTAATTGTCTAAAAATAGGCAAATGGCTTATATATATTTCTAAGAAATTTTTAATACAACTGCAGGATTCCTAAAATGTCTTTGATGTAGTTTAAAAGAAATTTATCTATTGATTAAAAATTAAAAAATAAAAGAAAGTCCCAGTAAAGTTTAGTAATTCCAATAAATTCTATATAACAAAAATATAATTGGCGCTGAAAACATGTTCGTTCATGCGCCCTAATTAATATTCTGATAATCTTATTGTTTTTACATTTTTTTATTCATATTTTTTATTTAAGAAATGTTTTTCTAAGTTGCAGAAAGATTAAATATTTGTTTTCGAAAAAATCTTTATATATTAAAAATAATCAAATTCATACATTCTTTATGTAAATACATATTGATTTACATACGAATGCCTTCACGTATACGTAATACACAATTGTCACAGATAATTACTTATACGCTACAGATGCTGTCACTTTTTTGCAGGTTCCATTGGCACAACGTTTATCAAAAATAACCTCAAATCGTCAAAATATATTTTTTTCTTGGTTTTACCAATGAAAGTTTTACACCCATCAAATTTTCTTAAAGTCTTTTCTCTAGAAAAAAAATATTTTTTATAACAACAAAGTATAACGGACGATTTAAAACATTTTGAGCCACCGTACTAATGAAAACAATTAAGTCTGTTTTTAAAAAAATTTTACACAGCTCAATCTTAAAATCAAAATTCTCAAACATTAAATGATATAAGATCGCACAGTCTTCAAGTCATTATTGTGAGAAGAATACATATTCTTTCAATGCAAGTAGGCACTTTTAAATATTGTCTAATATATTAGCGCTTTCTAAGTTAAATTTTTTTAGTTTTGTTTTTGTACTTCAAAAATATATATTTTAATAATTTTTTCTAACTACAGCGAGGGGATATTTTAAATAATTTTTTTTTACAATCGATGATAAAGTGACATTATTTTGAAATTCTTGCTACAACTTCAAGTTTCTCTCCTTCAACTATTTTATAGAGCATGTAATTTTTGAAAGCATTTAAATGAATTTAGCAAAAGCCCAAATTTTTTATATGGCGAAGACTTATCCCCATTATAACCATTAAGCTGCAGTTGTCTTATTAACTAGAAGTTGTAAAAATTTTAATTTATTATTTTGTAGAATTATTATAAATTAAAATTTTAATTCAGTTCTTTTCTTCCTTTTTTTAAATTTTTCAAATTTTACTGGAGTAAAAAATATGGCAATAATGCAAAGCATAAACGAAGAAACTTACCATTCATACAACATTGCCACCATTTTAAAATCGCCTGAAAAAAACACAATTTTAAAAATCAAGGATAAAAACATACTTAAATGACTATTAAAAAATCAATTTCATAAGTATTTGGGTTTAAATCGGTATCAAGTAACTTTTTATTAAAAATTGGTTTTCGTTTTAATCTCCATTTAAACATGATATTTTTTTTTTTTGTAAATTTTTAGCCAAGACATGTTTTTTAATGCTTGAAAAGTATGTACATATTGCTACCTTAGTATAGAAAGCTCCTTACTTGTATTTTTTAACCAGCTAGAATTTTCGTTTGTTTTGATAAATTGTCTGCTGATATATCACAGTAAACTAAAAAAATTCTCAACTTAAAAAACACGAGTCAGGTCCTTTTTAATATTAAGTTAACCATTTGTACATATGGGAAAAATCTTAAACAAAACATGATTTTGAGCATAAAACTTTAGTTTCATAATGATTTTGTTATTTTTTTCACAAAAAATTTTTTAGCGCTTTTTGGTGCATTCTAATAAGGTGAACTGCGCTCTTATGTTAAAAAAAGTTGCCAATGCTGCTCATAAGCAACGTCTGTTATTCCCTTTTTTCCCAACTGCATTAAATTAAGTAAACAGCCAAATTAGTCGTGACACTGCATCACCTTAAGGTGCTCGTTAATCTTCTAGTTTTTAAAAGACTCACCATTACTTTTTCGGACTTCAACAGGGCTATGAACTAAAGGGTAGGGTAGCGATTGGTAGGAGTATGTAAAATAGGTAAAGTAGCCAAGTTAGTAAAATCAACCTTAAAAAATTTTACGCTTGATTCAATAACACATTTGCACTTATGCTGTTGATATGTTTCTTTTTCACAGATGTTTAATCTTTCTAATCCAAAATATCTGCAAAAACTTGCTATTGAAATGGAGTGAATCCGAGATATAAGTCAAAAACCAAGACTACCTTTGTTTATTTCACTAAAATTTGTACATTAAAACCTCTACAACTGCCCTAAAATTGTTACTACACGGGTGCAATGTAAGATTGACCGTCATAATTTTTTTCTTACGAACAAACAAACTTACCCCTTATCTCCAGCCTCTAACAGTGTAACTATACAAAATTAAAAAAAAAAAACAAATTTGACTGAAACCCTTGCAACTTCCCCGGAGTCGCCCTTAGAGGTATAAGACCTATTACAGATACCCCATTAGTTTTCGCTCCAAAACATACATATATCTTGAACATACTTAACCCCTATTTCCATCACCTAAGTGGTTTGCCGTACAAATTAACAAAAATGATGAAAAAATACCCATAACATCACTTAGAGTCGGCCTTAGAGAAATAAAGTGTACGACCAACCCCAATACCTACATTCACACACTTACACATACTTACCCCCTTGCTCCATCGCTACACAAAGCCTGGGAAATTTTAATAAATCCCCCCTTCAGCTTCTAGGGTGCCCGTGTTTAGGGCTGACCCAAATTAATTTACCTTGCAACATTTGCCTGGATCATACTTACACCCTATCACCACCCCTAACGGGGTTGCCATACAAAATTTTAAAAAATTAGAATATAAAATATTCTCCACAGCCGAATATAAAGCTCTTCCTTGTTTTAATGTGGTATTTTTATTAAGCATACGCTATGTGCTCCATAGCGAACAACGTGTCGGGCATAAATAAATTAAATTAAATATTAATCATACGTCCGAGTGTACAAAAATTTAAATTCATTTAATAAAAAAAGATGTTTTCTTTAGTATCTTAAAAAAATTAAAACTAAAACTTTAACTTTTGTTAACTATTATTGAAGATTTTCACAATGTTTTGAGCAAACTATATATAATAAATATTATTTAATTTCTATTTTGTTCGTACTTATATTATGCTTTTTTCAATTTTTTTAGAAACTTGAATTTTAAACTATTACGTTTTCTCTGCATGAAATTATTTCTTTTTCTATGCCTTTTTTATTTCTGCAAAATACTTGTCCATTGACAATAACTACTGGCAATTATTGGCTCAAAAAAACATAATGTCAACAAAAAAGTAAGAAGCAATATTTAAAAGAAGGGAAAACGTTAACAAAAAAGATTGCACAACATGACGTTTTCTATACAAAAAAAAAAGTTAAACAATATCTGATGGTAAGCACCACATAATCCAACTTCAAGTTGACCACAATGAGTATGTCTTCATTCCTTTGGTTGTAGATAATTTTTTTCAACATTTGATAAAAACTTTTTTACACTTTTTTTTTGCAATTAATATTACTGATGATATATATTGACTTTTTTTATCGTTGGTCTTTTCTTTTTTGGTTGAAAAAATTTACAAGATTGTTTGCTTTTTTTTGATTTATTAATAAAATAACTTGCAGTTTTTTGATATTTGTTACTTTTTCCTCTGCTAAAGTTGTATATTGCAACCACATGTTGCCAATAGCTGCCATCATATCTGTAATAGCATAAAAGCAATATTATTATTTGTTTGGTTTTTTAAATATTTTTTTATTCAACATGTACACCATAAATTAAAAAGCATCACTTTGAAATTTTAAAACAATAAAAAAATTAAGAAATTTAATAGAAAATGAAAAAGCATTTAATGCAAACACTTTTTTCTTTTGTCATTATTACTATAAAAGCAAAAAAAAAATAAAAATCATCTACAATTTCTAACATTAAAATAAATCCAAGTTTGCACTTTTATGAAAATTTTGCTAATCTTGCAACCTGGGCCATGAGATTTGTTTTTAATATCAAAAACATTCTTTCATTTTTGACTTGCATAACAAGTCCTTACAACCACAAGGCTGAATAATATCAAACACAAATGCAATTCAATTCTGAAATAGAAGAACGTCAAGAGGTAGCTGCCATTAACGAAATTACAATCAACATTTGCAAAAACAGATTTCTTTAAAATGCATCTATAGACAATTTTCAAACACATTTCTATACTTAAATTTGGTTGACAAATCAGTTTGCACTGAAATGCATTTTTGGTAGCAAAATAAAATTAAAGGAAAATAAAATAATTTTAACATAATAATTCGTGTCCCATGCAAAAACGTGCCTGTGAAAAGATTTTGAAAAGAAAATCTTCAACAGGCATCCAAAAATTAAAGGTTTTATAGATCAAGGAAAAAATTTTTTGTTTGAAAAAAATAAAGGGAAATTGGCATTTTGTTTAAAAAGAGGGCCTTTTTAAAAAAGGTTAATTCGCAAAATGTTGCAATCAGCAGGAATCGTTATACTGGTAGCAGTATAATTCGTGAGTTCGATTTTATTAACAAAACGATTTTATATACAAAAAGAAAAGTAGGAGATAGGGCTAAGCAATCTCGTGATTGTAAAGAGGCACTGTGAACAGATAATGTTATTTGTAAAATCACTGTTCTTTTAAAAAGTGAATGTGATTGTGTTTTATTACTTTCGACAAAGAAAAAGTTTGCTTTTAATTACATTTTTATTTTAAAATTACTTAACATTTCATCATCACCTGTGGTTGTTAGATTACAGGTACAGGAATATTGTTCATCTTTAATTTGACATAAATCTTCAATTGTAGTGATTGTTTTCAAATATTTTTCCTTAAAAGCGTGACCACTAAAATTTATAGGTTTTCACTACTTTGTTTATTATTATATTAATCTTTAACACTTAAAGAATACTGAACGATTTTTTTTTTTGTTTATTTTACCGCGTCACCTAAAAACCCTTATTTAAGGGCTAAACGGTCGCACCGTTAGAATTATCGATTGTGCAGATTTGTCAGACACGTTGTCACCCGTTATCACCGTTGACCACTGCGACAAGGGAGCATCGCGCGTTCCTTGTGGAGACATTTTTTAAGAGTAATGATTCTTACGCAATCGCTCGTCGTCGAATTTGTTCAAAGTTCGGTATTCAGCGAATACGTGATGGACCGAGTGTAAATTAAATTCGATCATGGGTGCAGAGATTCCGCGCAATTGCTTCGGCTATAAATGCCTCCGGCCACGGCTCATTCGATCTACAAGAACTTTCAAAAACATTAACTGGTTAAAATCATTTAATATAAAAATTCGTAACTTTCAATACGAGAGGAACAGCCTCATTGGGACTTCCAAAGGCAGTTATTCAAAAAATTTTAAAAAAGAATCTGAAGTTTTATCTTTTTAAATTTCAAATCGTTTAAGAACTAAAAAAAGTGACTTTGATTTACGCAAAAGTTTTTGTAAAACGATGTTGAAACGTTTCCGCACTTTAAATTCCATTTTTTGGAGCGACGAGGCTCACTTTTACTTAATCGACCACGTCAATAAGCAAAACTGCTGTTACTGTTGTCCAAAAACCAATGATTCTCAATTGAAACATCAAAAACAATTACATTGCCCCACGCAATTTTTTCAAAAATTCTCGAGGCCAGGCAACGAATATCAACGGTAAAAATTATCGACGCATGATTACGGAACTCTTTTTGCCAAAGTTGCGAGCTCATCCATCATACTCTTGACACAGGAGGGTCTAGCAGGATGGGCCGACTGTACACACAGCCAGAGCTTTGATGAATTTTTTTCTGATAAATTTCCCCTAAAAACTGATTAGTCGCTTTGGGGACATCCCATGGCCCCCGAGATCGCCTGATCTAACTTCCATAGACTTCTTTATGGGGCTACCTCAAAGAGAGGGTTTATAATGACAATCCTCAATCTCTTGTGGCTTTAGAGGAAAATATTCGTCGAGAAATCAGCTCAATTGAATTAAGTTTATTACAGCGTGTGGCGCATAACGCAATGCTCTGTTTATAACAGTGTGTTCAACTCAACGGAAGACATCTGGTTGGCATAAAATGCACATTTCCATTGTATCGCTGTGTCAATTATTACGTTTTTTTAAAGTTTAAAAATAAAAATCTGCCACCAGACATCCTGTACATGTCTGTGTATTCTTGTAACCAAAGCACAAGTTGCTTTTTCAAAAATATTTTAATTCCTATTGACTGTAATGGTAATCGGACTGTAATCTCCAAAAATCTTTTTTCAAATACCTTTCTTGAAAAAAAAAAGGTTAAAATCTTTAGAGCCTTATGCCATAAATTGTGAATTCCCCAGGGTCCTATTGAATATCACTTTGAATTGAAAAACTTCAATAAACAGCAATGCTGCTTATAAATAACAATGCAGGAATTTAACCCTGTCCACCTTTTCTTGATCGGTTCATTATTGACCATTTTCCTACAGTAGGAATTAAAATATTCAAAAAAGAAGAAGTTTATCCAAACTTTTTTACAATCTGTCCTTAACTTGAGATGGGTCCAATATCACCTGCTTTTTCAAAGTCGCCATCTGCGTATATTTTCTGAATATGCTGCTACTCAATATAAAATAACTATAATTTTTTCATTTCATTTTTAAATTTGATTGAAAACAAACATTTTCCCAGAAAACTGTTTTTCAAACCCAAAAAATTAATCGTTTTCAGGGAAACCAGCCTTTTTCTCGCCATATTCGGTGTTGCATTCGCTTCATGTGAACTATGAACGAAAATTACAAAAATAATTTAAAAAATTAATATTAATTGTTGAAATATTTTTTTTTTGTAATCTAATGGATTATTAATTGGTTCGTGATCGTGGACCTATCTAATTTTTGCTTACATTTCTTCAATCAAGGTTTATGTGTGTCTTGTGTTTGGTGAGCTGCTCCCACTTACAATATTTGTCATTTTAACCACCCATATTCCCATAAACCAACCAATCCATACTCGATTTCACAGTTTCCTTCTTAGAGTCAACTTATGGTCAGAAATCCTACCAGCGAGCTTTTCCACAGTTTCATTGCAATTATGTCGCATTTTTTAAAAACAAAGACATAGCTTGATGTTAATGAAGTCCATTGTATTACAAGGAGCCCTTCTACAATCTCTGATCAATCTGACGCATTTAAGGCTCTTACAGCAACTTGACTTTTCATACATTTAGTTCTGGGTATTTTTGGAAAGTTATATGTGAATGTGAAAAGATTTATGAATATTTTTGCCTTTTCTATGTAAAAAAGTACTCTTCGAGTCATTAATTTAAGTTGATTTTAGCTAAAATCCACTTTTAGTATTTTATCTATTTCGCCCAAAAAATTTTTAGCCGTACCCCCTTATATATGAGAAATACTTTTTATGATTTATAAAAGATAAATTATTTAAAATTTCGCTATCTATACTCTATAAAGTTAGAAAGGGAATTCTCACCCGCCTGCTTTCACACACCATTGCTTCTCATATTCATATGTTAAAAAACTGATACAATTGTCAGCCTTTTTTCAAATGCAGTAAATATGTCAGCACTTCCGGCATGCAACTCTTAAAAATTATTTTTTTATATTAAAATCAGGAATAAAAAATCCAAATAGACAAAGTGAAAATTCAGCTTTTGAATAGAAACTAAGTAAGGAAAGGTGTCACGTACTACTTTGAACAAAGATAAGTGAAGGGTACCTTAAAATGCTCTCACGTTCCCACACTAAAACATACACACCATACACTACACCGTGAATAACTAAAGTAATAAATGTGTGAAAGCGTACTTAGAATAAAGAAGAAAAATGATATGAGCAAAAAGCAACAAATAAAAACTACTCAAAAATGCAAATAAATGTCATAGAAAACATGTTTAAGTGGGTGACATTTACAACATGTATTTTTAACAGCAAATTTCTTCCTGAAAGAATCAAGGAGCTTCTTTTTCTGTTTACCACTATGACCTTATAAAAACATGGTTTTGGAATATAAAGGAATTAAACAACAACAAGTAGGAAGTAAAAATAACATGATTTTTATATTAGTGGCTGTCACAAATATATGGTTGACACTGCATTTAAAAATTATTTTTTGCAAGTACAAGAGAGCGGGAAAATCAAGTAAAAAACACAGGATAAAGACAGAGACAGAGAACAAGGGGTACTGATATTTTAAAAATCTTTAAGTAAGTTGAAAAGATGAAGCTGCAAGCCTCCATATAGTAATTTGTTTATTTTATCAATTGCAAAAGTTAACTAAATAAAAGTAAATTCTTGATAAAGATTCAGTAAATAGTCTTAGGCGAATAAGGTTAGTTTTAAGAAACCCTGGGTAACATTTAACACTTCAAGCACTTTTTATATTTTAATGATCTTACTGTGAAGATTTACGAAAAAATAACACTTGTTTAATGGTGGAAAGCTTTTAAGTCAATGTAACAAGAGTAAATCTTAGACCCACAACATCGGGTTGCTTAGCTTTAGATTTGTTTAATTAAAAATGGCGTTTCTTATCATTTTAAATGTGAAGTATCCTTTTTCATCCATTTACTAGTTTCGCCATTTTCAGGAAGCCAAAATTCCTTATTCGCTAGAAAATTTTGAATCCTTAAAATGTTGTTAATAGTAAAATGCAACCTCCTTGTACCGATTATCATATATCCAAGATTCTTCCAAGCCTTTTTTCGTATTGCAATACTTTTATCATTAAAGATTCTAGTGTTTGTTAAAAATACCTTAATGAACTCTTCGCTTCTAGAAAGACTGTTTGAGCTTACTTTGTTAAAAGGTACTTTTCTACTAAAAGCCAAACTCAACTTCTTTTAGAGATGGCAGTCTCTTCAAAAAATAAAGAGGAGTGCTTTCAACCAGGTAACGCAAGCCAACTGTCACTCTATGTAGCAGGCCTTATGTTTCGGTTTTAGAATGCAACAACTTAGTAGCCTAGATTTGGTTAGGTTAGCTTGCGTTTGGTAAGGTAACACAGGCAGCTGCGAAAATTAAGTCAAGTAAAATACAGATTACTTGGGTCCTTATCTTGATCCCTTTGTGAAACAATGGTCTCTTACTTTTCTAGGTGATGCAGCGAGTTTTTTTTATAAATTTTTAGACGATTAAATATTATTTTGCCTATTTTGGCGATAGCAAGGCGACTTTTACCGTTAAAAATTTTTGCAAAAAAAATAAATAAAATTTTGCCTTATTTTAACTCAGGTTTTGATCAGTTCAGTCGTGGGTAGACCAAATTTTTTCTTTATAGTTTTATAGAATAAAAAATTTTTGCTTTAATAAAAAGTGTATATAAGATATGAAAAATTTTAATGTAATCAACTAAACAAACAATTTTAACAAAACTGGTCCCTTTTTAGCATTTTTTTATTTTGGAAAAAATAAAGAAGGAAGCGAAATAGCCTTCCAAATAAAGATGAAAAACTATTTGCTTTGTCAGTAAAATCATAATAAATTCCTACATATTTCCAAAGTATAACTACCATTTAGAAAGAGAATTTAATGATTTTTGTTTAATTGGTGAACTGGTAAATGTCTAAGTTAGTGGAATAATATTAAACCTTTTTAAATTATAATAAAAAATTGAAGCAATTTTATATTGCTTGTTAATTCTTGCAAAAAAAATCTAACTGTTTTATAATTTATTGTAACAAACGGTAATGTTTGTTTTTTTACAAAATGATGCATCTTCAACCTCTGTTTTGATTACAAGAAGACATAGGCTCCCATACGGACACGCTTTTAAGGTTTCAGGTCAATTTCAAAAACTTAAAAAGGTTTTCAGAGTATAAAAAATAAAAAGACCCTACTTAGGAAAAACCCCAAAAGGGTACTGATTTTGGCATACATAAGGCATACAATTAGTAAATGTATATGGTAAAACTTTGAACCAACTTATATAACTTATAACGTACTTGCGTTATGGTAATGTTCCGAAAAATAATAGATAAAAGTGCTAAAAGTCGAAAATTTTAGCTAGTATATATAGTTGGCAAGAATTTCATTTAAATTTAAATAAAAACACTTGTCGCTATGCTTTCTATATTGAGTCACAATATATTTTTAAACGGGCAAGTTTACTAAAAAGTAGATTGACCACCGTCCTGGCACAATTGTTTGCTAGGCAAACGAAATTAAAGAGGAGCAGACTACCACAGTGATAATGATTACTTGAACTTGAAGATCAGAAGTCGCGGCAATAAAACAAAAAAGCCTCATTACATACAAAGAAAATTAGTCATTAGGAAATTTAACATCCCATGAACTACACTAATGCCCTTATATTAGAAACGAAAATTATTTCAGTATTTCAGTAGTAAAAACTGTTTTATAAAAACCGTAACTTTTCCTGCAAAAAACTGGAGAGGAAGGCCTGGATATCTGACGAAGCCTAGAGTCTTATCGCGATAAAAGAAAACATAAGGTAAAACAGAACTAAGCAAAAACCCTTAATGAAAAAATAAGATCGGCCGAAGCTTATAGAATTAAAGATAGAGCTGTTAAATGCAGTGCTCGCAGGGGCAAATGCCGATGGGCCAAATATCTCGGCAAAGAAGCCCATCCTACGTCAGAAATATACATAAATCTATGAAGAAGCTCAACAGCAAAAGATTTTTAGCTAGAAATCAGTGGTTTTTCCCTTTGTAAGCCAAATAACTCGATTTATGGGTAGAACATTATTCAGAGCTATTAAATGTTGTATCCTTAACCATGCTTAGAGCAACCCAATACCCAGATATCAAATGCGATCAAAGGTTCTGGATTAGACAGTACCTCTCTTGAACTACTCAAAGCTAATATAAGGACAAGTGCCCAGCTTATTGCTTCTATTTGTAGGTGATTCTGGCTAACAAATACCCTGGATACCGAAATAAAGAAGGGAGTGATCATTAAAATTTCAAAAAAAAGCTGCTTGACTAAATGCTAAAGTTGGCGGGGAATAATACTTCTTCCAATTGTAAATAAGGATATAACCATTGTATTGCATAGTCGACTATCTAATGCAGTTTAGGGTAATATTCGTAAGGAACAAGCTGAGTTTTATCCCTAAAAGTCTTGCATCGATCATATAAACGATCTACACTTGATTGCCGCGCAATTCTACGAACTGAAATCACCGTTATATTTAACATTAGTTGGCTTTGAAAACCCCTTCGACAGCATCAAGCAAACAACGGATATAAAGCACACTTAAATGCAACAGCATACTCAAAAAGTTAATATTACTCATTCAATATTTGTACGGAAATGCCTGCTGTCGTATTGCTCATGACAAATATTTATAAATATTAAAACAAGATAAGGATGCCCGTTATCCCCTCCTATTTTCAATCTGGCCATCGACAGTATAATGAAACACGCTGCTTCCAAACGTAGAGGTATAACCTAGTGTCTGAATGGTTGTTTAGAAGATCTGGGCTATGCAGATGACATCTGCTAACTGACAAACATCTATTCAGGTATGCAGCGGCAATAAGATAAGTTGGTAATTAAGGCAGCAAAATATAGTTTAGGATTAATATCTCAAACACTAAAATCATGGAAATGAACACTACAAACTCCCAACCACTTACTATCCTTCAGCAGCGTCTCGATAAAGCAGACTCCTTCTACTACTTTGGGAATCAGAACAAAGTCCAGCCGCTGTCATGAAGATGTTTCAAATCGCATTGTCAAGGCAGGGCAGGCATGTAGTGAAGTAAGCTCAGTATAAAAATCTGGCTACTTTGCCATACGCACGAAATGCATTATGTTTATTAGCTCCTTGAAATCTGTGCTGTTACATGGTTGCCTGAGGCAAAGTAAGTCGGGGTACGAACGCCTTACAAGTATTTGTAAGCCGGTTTCTACGTCTCATAGTATACATCTTGTGACCAAATACCATCAGCAATAACTGGTTGTAGGAAATATCATTCCATATTCCTACGGAAACGTCAAACGACGTAAATGGCGATGGATTGGTTCTACATTTAGCAGGCCGCAAGATTACATAACAAGGAATTCCATTTATTGGAATCCCTTAAGGCAGTTAAAGGAGAAGGTGCCCCAGCCTTAGTGGTGCCGTCACCTAGATGTCGAAGCAGCTAGCTTATAAGTTGTGAAACAAACCAAAGATAAAAGGAATGGACAAAGTCGAATGGAACAAACTTGTTGAGGTCCTATGCTCCTTGTAGGAACCTAAAGGACTCCATATATATTTTTAAAAAAACTCTTATAAATCTTTACTATTTCTCCAAATTACCAATCTTGGTGAAAGTTCATTGTAATGGATAATACTTTCTTCTTATTATTGCTTATTATTACCTCTGCATTTCTTTTGCTTAGTCTCAATATTTGTGTGATAAAATATTTGCTTTATTCTATAATGCATGCGAGAGCTGAGTAAAGCAACATCTGTTGCAAATTGCTTTACAATTTAAACAACAGCTACTCAGAAATGAAAAAAATAGACAAAAAGGTACGAATTCTTTATTCTGCATTACAATTGAATTTCCCTTTTTTTCAAAGTTTCCTATTCATATACACATTCACACAAACATTTGCATTTGTATGGGAATTTACACACTCGCTTTTAAAAATTTAAATTCTCTGCTTTACTTAGTTTGCAAATAAATAAATTTTGTAAAAATGATGCAGCAATGAAAAAAAGGAGTTTTGCAGGACATACATACATATTAACATATGTATTTATGCATAAATGTATGTACATGCGTATGTAAAAACTCGCATGCATATGAATTGCAGCGTGTGCAACATTAACCAAAATAAAACTAGTCACGTTGCAATGTTGTAAATAATGTATGACATCATGTGGAAAATATAAAAAATTCTTACTTAAAGCGTGATGAGGTTTGATTTTTTTTTTGTTATTGTTGTGCACAACAAATAAACAAAATCTTGCATTTGTTGTTGTTGTTGTTCCTTTTGATTACTGCAGTTGCATATTCACCATCAATTGTAAACCTTTCTTTCCCTTTCTTCTCTTTCAGTAAACAATTTTCCAATTAAACCTTAAAAATTTTTACATACACGCACACAAAATTGACACCATTTATTAATAGCCAACGAGGAATAAATTAAATTATTTCAGTTCTTAGGCCACAATCATACACTCGAAAAAAGGACATCTAGCAAGTGATAACATGGATTCGTGGTCAAGATATTGCGAATCGGGAAATTAAATTTAAAGGTTCCCAACGAAAACTTCATGACACCAGTGACGCTCCTGGATATTTAACAATGTAAAATTAGAAGCAATAAATGAGGCTCTTAAATATCTTGCAGTCAAAGAGTGCCTTGAACTACATGCTCAAGAGTAGAATTGTAAGTTCTAGGCTAGGAAAAGTAGATTGTAGGAGGGTGATGAATTCGGGAACACCACAGAGTGGAGTTTTTCATCCCTATTCTTATTTCTAACAATCAACGGTATATTGAGGAAGTTTGATGCTAAAAGCCATTCTGATCAGGGAAAAGTTGCATCCTAAGATCGAGGAGCGACTGTAATCGGCGTTGTATGGATTTTTTTAATGGGTGTCAATCCTAACAAGATTGAACTAGATCTCTTCACAAGGAAGTTTAAAATCAGGGCTTTAAGAAGCCCCACACTTAATAGAGGTGGCGTTGAAACTGGCATGGAAGGCCAATTACGTTCGGATGGTCCTTAACACGAAGCATTTATTAAAAATTAAGGCTCGGGAAAGAGTCAAAAAGGTCTAAATGCATAATTACATAGGAAAAGCTGGGGCTTGCAACCAAAGACAGTAAGCTGGATTTAAACAATGGTTGTAAGACTTTATGGTGGGAGGCGGTAGAGAAAGACTGCTATGGGAAGCTCCTTTACATGATTCAAAGATGTTTTTCACTTGTCATCACTGATGCCATGATAAGTATACCTTAAACGGCACTAGACGTCATTTTTCGCACGGTGTGTATTGAGTACTAGGTGATGTAAATGGCAGTAAGAAACTTGGTCAGACTAAGCGAGTAAGGTTTGGGAAATTTTCTGAATACTTGCAATAGTAGAATATTATATGCAATTGCTTTTGAGAATCTGAGCTGAGCTTTGGGACCTAGAATGGATTATATGGACATGGAGGTAAACCTTGAGAGAAAACGACCGGTAATAATTCTTGAAACGTATTCTTCGGTAGATTTCGATAGCCTGTATGATAAGTGTGCAGTTTTAACTGACGGATCCAAGATAGATGTAGGTTCCAGAGCTGTGGTCTACAAGAACATCATACTATTGTACAGACTATCTGATGAGTGTAGTATGTTTCAGGCGGAGATAGTGGTAGTTTTAAATGCAAGGGACCTTAAGTGGAGCATGTCTCATGGGATAGTGAGGTTGCTATTATGTTAAAGGCACATTCCGTCAGGTCTAGGCTGGTGAAGGACTGTAAGGCGGCTGCTGGTGAGATTATGAACACTTTAGCGTCAGATTTTGTTGGGTTTCTAGATACTGCAACTAAGTTGACAGTGAAATTGACGACAAGCTTGCTCGTAGTGGCTCGGCCCTGGATGTGGCATATAAAAAGGTATATGTGAGACCACCAATCGGTAATTTTTATTGGAAGAGATTAGGGCATGGGTGTTTGACATAACGAATCTTTAGTAGTAGATTAGGAGTGCAGAGTGGCTATAAAAGGGCCATAATTTGGGTCATAAACAGGCACTGTCTTGTTAGGGCTATGACGAACAAATGGGATTGTGGCCCTCCAGATTATTGTAGGATGTGTGAAGACGAGGAGAAATAAGAGACGATAGAGCATCCTATCTGTCACTGCCAAAGATAACAGAACCGTAGGGTCAAGCGGTTGGGTAAAAAATTCTACGATGAACTTAGCTATGTTTCGCTGTTCAAACTGAAAAATATAATTGGATTTATTACAATCAGGTGGCTAGGGGATAGGCAATTGACGGGAATAAATAGAGTGCGGGCATATGTAGCATTTCCTTTTTTCAGTTTTTTTCCTTCTGGTTGCTTTAACCACTTTTTTTGCTCCTAACTTAATGTATTATATTATCTTTTTCTGTCTTTAAATTTAAAGGATACACAATGGAGATATTCAAGTGCTGACCTCTTGTCATCACCCTTCGCTATCTGACATAACCTAACCTAACCTACAGATTTGGCGTGTTTCAGTCCGGTAACCTGGCTTTGATCAACGCTAATCTTAAACTGATGTGACTGATGTGGCTGATGGGATTTAAGCCGATGCTCTCTTACTTATACTTATTTTTAACACTTCAACCCAAAGTGTTTATAATAAACACTAATGAAGAACAACTGAAATAAGAAATGATTAGCTCTTAAACACGGTTGAAGTGATTAACACCCTTTAAATATGACTGTTCGAAACACTTTAAAAACAATTAAAAATAATTTTCTGTAAACAGAAGTTAAATTTAACCGTAATTCATTTTGTCGAAATATTTATTAATTGCAAAGACTTAAATCCTTAATATTTGATTTTCCAGTTCAAACATATAATTTACCCCTTTTTGGGTTATTAAATTGCTTCACTTTGTGTGTTTAAGAATGCAAATGACTTTTTAAGGATGTTAATATTCCATAATAAGTGTGTTTAAATTACTCTCCCTCCTTTTGCCAAATAAAATCTCTGCATCATTCAGTTTATTCCTTTTAATAAACCACTTCAAATTGTTTTATGCAGTTTTTTTCAATTACAAGGGGGTAAAGAAAATCAGTTTAATATATTTTTTTTTATTAAAATAAAACATGTGACAACAGAAATTTATTAAAAATATAGAAAAGTAAGAAAAGTTAAAGAAAAATTATATTGAAGTAGATATTTGGAGCTTGTCAAGGAGTGTATTGCGCTTAAGTACACAGACACACGCACATGAAAAAGTTATAACACTTTACACATATGTTTAAAAGGATATGGACATGTATGTATGGGTGTATAGTGAAAATATAATTTAAACTTATAATGAAGCTCACACTACTGTCTACTGACATACATACACACGCACACACTCACACGCAGTAGATGGTTTAAGAGTCATATATTTAAGTGCGGAAGCATGTTTAAGTGTCTGTTTGTATTTGAAATATGAAACGGATTTTTCCTAAAGATTCTTTTTTCATAAACTTTTTTATTTGTTTAACTTTTAACTTAAAGTAAACTTAAGTTTTCGTAACCTTATAATAATAATAACGTAGCAGCAAGTAAAAAGTGAGTTTTCTCTAAAACTAAATAAATAAAATTATAACAAATTGAATTAATTTATAGTTAAGTGAATATGGGAAACATGAATTGAAGAGGAAAAGGTATTTTAAAGTGAAATAAAAGTATTTAATCAAATAAAACACTTTTTTTGTCTCAAGTCTAAGTAAAGGCACGTTGCTCTCACTAGATCAAATAACAAAGAACCAAATTTATCATTTACTAATAGACAGAAGGCATTTATCCAGTGTCTGAGCCCTTACATCGATCCGAAAAGCAAATATCGATTCGAATCATTAACTTGTGGCAACAAAAATTTTTACCCGTCTTAATATAGCGAGAAGATTGCAATCTGTCTCAGTAGGGAGTCTTCATGACAGAAAGCAGGGGCGGCATATTCTGCTCGATTTTTTAAAGAAAGCACTCCTTGCCCCGATTAGGTCGGTTGATAGGAGAAGGCTTCAAAGGCCTTTAGATTACGCAAGATATACACCTTAGCCAGTGATCGGCTGTACAGAAAGCCAAGCGTCTGTAAAGGCAATTATGTCTGGCAAACACCGGATCTAAGATGGTGTTGCAGTGCAAAAGGGTGATAGATGACTACTCGCAATATGGACAAACTCAGGTAATATGGGTGCGTAATTATAAGGGGGTGATCGGAAATGAACGTAACAATGATCTAGCGACAAGAGCTAGGGCCAACAAAATGTTCACTTGGTAAGTCCGAAGCCTATTTCTGCGACTACAACCGAGTTAAAAAGTGAACGGTAAATGCCCACAAGGTACAAAATCCTCTGGGGTGACCCAAATGGTGTTATAACTAGGGACGTTCTAAAACTTGGGGAGCCTCGGCTGAGCAAGGAGTTGAGTGTGCTGAAGGGTCACGGTCACTCAAACCTGCGAGCCCGCTTCAATCGGATGAGAATAGTGAAGAGCAACAAGTACAAGGCATGCAGGGACGACATCGAAACGATGAAGGATTTCCTATGTCAATGCCGGCTTTTTGCACTGGCCAGATCCCTAAGTTTTATGTCTGATATTTTGCAAGTTTTATATCACTTAAAAGGGGAAGGATGGAAGGTTTTGAGGACACTCGCCTGCATTTTCGAATTACTGTAATTTTCTTCCCCGAGATCATTTTTCCTTGCTGGGAGCGCACAATAAGCCGATCACTAGTTTTGGTGTATGTCCTGCGTAGCTTAAGGTCTCTACGGCCACCTCCTTTCAAACCAACCTAACCTTTTGCCAACTTGGTTGCAGAGTCTTAGAAGCTAATAGTATCTGGCATTAAAAGTGTTCATAACCCAACCAAGGACTTTCCTACAGTCCTTTACCAGACTAGGCTTGATGCAATCCGCCCTTAAGTCCTTAGAGAACATACCTAAGAACATGTTTCACTATAAGATCAGTTGCCCTCTAAATATGATAAGTATCCCCTTCCCAAACACGCTATACTCTTTGGATAGTCTGTGGGGTAATCTGATTTTTTCCCCCAATTATATAGGCTTTGGCTCCGGTGTCTATATCCATCTAATTGAAAATCTATTATTCGTTCAGCTAAAGGAACAAATAATCTGTAATTGCTTCCTAAGTACGCTCAACTGTATATTTGAATATTTTGTTTAAAGTTCTTAGAAAGTTTTTAAAAAATCAACGTCAAAATACCAGCAACAGCTTGTAAATAAAAGTGTCTTCTATATGTAATTGCATGCCAGAAACCTTTCATTTTATTTATAAAATAAAATTTTAGCATTTAATCGCCAAAATTTCTAGCCATCTCTCGCCTAACCCATTAACAAAATAAATAAAAAGCAACCCTCATGTCCTAGAACATGGAATGAAAATGTAAAAACAAAAACAAACGTTTTATTAATTAAACACTTAAACCGAAATTTAATTACTGGCTAAAGTAAAATTATTTACGACAATAATTTTTAATGGGCAAAACAACAAGATTGTTAAACAGCAGCGAGCAACGCAACACCAAAAGCAATTATATAAAACTTAAGCCAACCAAAATACTGTTTAAAGGCGTTAAACCGGAAAAGGAAATTGTAGGAACACACACACATGCATACGATTATAAAGAAAATTAAACTTTTGGTTCCCTTAAAATAAAACGCTAAATTTGTTTAATGTTTCAAATGTTCATTGAGCTGGCTGCTTGCTTAAGGTGTCTTTAAATAAAATATTGCTGCTTTTTGTTTCTGCTCTATAATTTAAATAATAAAAACGTAAACACAAACATTTATATATGACTTTACTGGCTTTTACTTCTTTCGAGGAAACGGAAGTTGTAAATTATGTTACTATTTTGTTGGCAGCAAATAAGTTTTTTGTATAAAAAATGTTTTTGCAGGGAAAAGGGGAAGAGAAGTTTTTTAGTTGCAACGTTTTAATGCTTTCCAATTTTAGTTTTCTTTATTTGACTTCTTTTTCCCCTTTATTTTATTTTGCTATCAATTTCATGCAGAAATGCATTCTTTCGCAATAGCGAAAAAATTGGAAATTTAAAAATAATTTTTCGATGATATTTGAAACATTAATGACTGCAAAGAATAAGGCAGGTTAGCTTTACGAGACCAGCTTAAACAATTAAGAAATAATATAAGTTTCAAAGTTGGTCAAAAACACCAGATATTTTGTTGTAATAAATAAAGAATAAAATAAGAATTGCTTCTCTACAAATCCAAGAGAGTAGTCAAAATATTAAGTAAGAAGCAAAGCCTATCATTATGCAGGTCCACAATAAGGAAGAACGTGTCAAGCAGCAATATAATTTGTGGAACAAGCCATTCCAGTTTGTAATACCACGGTGGAAAAGAAACTGATATTCCCAAGTTACATGCCCCCATATGAAAAACATCAAGAAGTCTGGAATGCAAGCAAGCCTATAGATTTTATAAAGCTCTAGCAGTGCTCGATACTCATTGCTTTTTTAGACCAAAATTTCCGCGATTATCATAAGTTTAAATGAACCCATTCAGTCAAAAGGGAGTTATAACAAATATATTTCTTATGATTACATTCAAGACGATGACGAAAGATTATAGCTGTTAAGCTGCTGACGACTACAACGCTAAGCTACGTACTAAGGCTTACGCCTAGTTAGTCCTAGAGATCGCGTTTGTATGATTTAAACTGGACAACCTACCTGTTGGCCAACTGACTACAATAAAATTTCAGGTATTATCGACTTTGGTGTTGCAAAAGGTATATCCCCGAAATTTTTTGAAGCTTAGGTCTCGTTGTATTCATTTCAGGCCACTTCCTTAAATTAATTTATGTTTGGAGTCCTTACCAAATCGCAGTTAGTGTTTTTTATCTAAAAGAGGAAATAAGGTTAGATTACGCTGGCTGGTCCCTAACCCCCTCATAGAACCTTTGGGTCTTTTGTGTTATCAGACAGGAATAAACGATAACCAGTTTCACTAACTTGATGTAATGAAATCCAGGGTGCTCTTCATTTTCTTGACAAATGCAAGAAGCTTTGTCTTACCAAGCACAAGCAGATTTGAAACCAAATAAGGCCCTCAACACTTTGCTCTGCAGTGCAGAAGCACTGGACAATGACACAAAATATGATCCACTGGTGCACCCCAGATCTGCAACTATTCGCTGGCCAGTTGTTCTGTTCTTTTGGCATGAACCGCTGTTCAACGATGACCTGTTATCGTCCCCACTAGGAGTCTAAAAGTGCTCAACAGTCTCCTTATCCCCTGGTACATCACATATCTACAATCATCGGCTGGCCAATCATCCTGCTCTTTTGGCATAAACCGCTTACTAACGATAACCTAATGTAACCCCCCCCCCCCCCCCCTTGAAGTTTACAATTGCTCATTCGCCAAAACAAAAAAAAACCCGTCGTCTTTGTATCATAAGATCACCAGATCTAATCCTGTAGTGATATTAACCCAGACCTTGATCGCTCTGGCCCGTATCGCAGAGTCTATAATCCCATTGAAGAACTGAATTGTAGTCCAAACTTTCATTGCTCTCTCAATTGACAGATGGAATCCTTGCTTTGTCAGCTTGCCTACGATCTTACTTCCCGCGATTTTTCTATGTCCCCGAATCCAAAAGTTGTGCACGTATCTTACATCACACAATTTTTCAATGGATTCTTTGCACCCTTAAAAAATTTTTTTTTAAATAATAACCAGCACTCAGGGGATAGCCCCTATACATGCATTGCATTTTGTTGGTATCAGGAAAATAGTTTATGGGAAGAAGGATAAAGGGAGTAGTGTCTGTGGACATTTGATTTAAATTTATCGATATTTGCTGTGACAGGAAAGACATTTTTAGGAAGTTTATTCCACATACGAACTGTGCGACTGAAGAAAGAATTCTCCCTGTAATGTTTGGTGCGATTCACTGGCCAGTCGACCACGTATGGGTGTGCTCTTCTAGAAAAAACGCGTATCACGCAAAAAGTTCCGGGTCTCGGGAAAAAGCTTCCTGATTTCCTCAGAGCACATTCCATTATAGTATCGATAGAACAGCGAAATACACCCCACATCACGACGGTGCTCGAGTGAATTAAGATGAAATATACCAAAATAGACTTTGGGCCACCAGCCCATATATGAGAGTTTTATTCCATTTTCGGTCGGATATAGGTGGTATAAATATTGAGAAGATCAGATGGTGTAAAGTAATTCCCACACCGTTTAAGAAAACCAAGACACTTCGATATTTCCTTCGACACAAGAAAAATGTGTTCTGTCCAGCGGATATCGCATTTGATTGGGAAGCAGCTGGGGTTTGTGCAGATTGTCCATCTAAAAGAGTAAATTTGTTAAAATTAAAAAATATATATCAGCACCCACTGCTCGGAAAACCTACCTTAAAAAAACTTTGAAAGGCATCGATAGAAAAATGATTCGCTATGACAATCAGCCAAAGGTCTTAGAAGACCCGTTCTTACAAAATCACAGTTGCGTTATCTAAAACGATCCTACAAGAAATGGCGAAATAAAATATGAAATTTTTCTAAGCGTTTTAAAGGCCGAAATAACTTTCAATACATCTACTGACATGAATGACTTATCGCCTGTTTTTCCTATTTATTTAATACTGTCCTACGTTTTTTGTTTATGTATTTCAAGCCTTTAACAAAGTGAAGCATAAAGTCCTGTTAACCAAACTGAAGCCATACTTGGGGTTAATCTTCATGGTTATTAAGAAAAGCACAAAATTAGCCGACTGCTTATGATCAAAATGGGAAAATACTTAAGTTGTCCTCCACCAATAGGCTCTGACGTAGCTCTAAGTAGGTAGTATTCTAAGACCAATTCTTTACTGGCTGTACACAGCAGACAAGTCAACAAACAAACAAAAATTGTCGAAATTTTTGTATTTAATTTAGGTGGAACTACATTCAAATTCTCCCGCTCAAAACAGTTAACAGCATGTGGGCACACTCGGGAAGCCAGGGGGACTAGTATTAGTTTTTTATATCTAAGAATTCAAGTGGACTCCTGGGGATATTCTAAACTTTATTCATATTCTTTTCTTGTCTTCCTGTGTATTTTTAAAAGTTTTAAATACCATTGAAACTGCGAGTAAGTTTAAAAAGCAAAGTTCACCGAAGTCTAGAATTTAAACACAAACTTTTACATACTTTTACTGGTCTCCCTTTTTCTAGCTGAATGTCTCAATTTAACATTAAACACATTCGATTGTTTTTTGTATATTCTACACCAAAAACAAATAGCAAAACGTTAATGACTTTAACATTTTAAGTGTCTACTTTTAGGTGTTTTACAAATGTTGTTTGGTATTTGCCTTGTACGTTTTTCATCATCATTGTCTTTTATTATTGCGGCAAAATTTTCGTGTACTTGTTCTGTTTCGTAAATAAATGTTAATTGTTCTTGTTACTGTGGTTGTTATTATTATTTTAATGTTGTTGATTATATACCAGAGCTGAAATACAGAAGAGGGCCTTGTATAAGGCCTTATTTACGATAAAGAGATCTTTTTTTTTGTTACAAATTTTATAAAAATACCAAAAGAAAAAATGTCATTTAAGACCTTTCAAGGCAATCACTTTGACCACCACACAAAATGAGTGTCAGTACTTACGTTTGTTCTTAAATGCCCCATTTGAGAATAACCATAAGAATCACGGGCCCTTCCAAAAGAGAGCTCTCTATCAATTAGACCGTGAAACGGCAAAATTTTCTGTTTCTAGGGGAAGTTAGAAAGAACTCAGGCCAGCCTCGGAATATTAGGGGTAAATCTTCAAAGGACATATACCCGTCTGTTTCAAGCAAGTTTGGTAAAATCCCTTACCAGGTATTGGCTACCTTGTTTCATACCATTCCGGACCAATTAGATGATTAACTAGCAAAGTATAGCAAACTCCATGACTTTATTGCAGAGACAGTACAAATTTGAAAAAACTAAAACCTTTCGGCTACAACCACCAACCAATTTTTTGGGGAAGAGACAAAAAAATAAATAAAATACCACGAGGAGATATACATTCACTCTGCCTCCGTTGGAAAGTAAATGCAAAGATTTTCTTCCTCATCGCAAACTTTATCAACTGCTTTTGTTAACATATACAAATACTGACAACAATTAATTTCGCAGTTCATATTTCTCTAGCTTTACGAATTCGAAACGATTTACAAGGTAGTTGAGGCGCACTTTGATTTCCACGATAATTTAAACAAGTAGGAGTGCTTTATTCGGCTATGCTGAATCTAAGATGCCCTTCACATTGGCATTTCTAAACCTCTTACTTTTTGTTTATTTTTATAAATTTTTTTTACTTATAAAATATTTCTAATTTTTAAAAAGTGGCCGGTGTCATATTTTAACCCCCTTAGGGTGCCCAGGAATTTTGTAGTGGTTTTTACCCTAATTTTTTCAAATTTTTTATGTCGATAATTTAAACAAGTAGGAGCGCTTTATTCGGATATACTGAATCTTAGATGCCCTTCACATTAGCCTTTTAAAACCTCAAACTTTTTTTTTATTTTTATCAATTTTTTTTATTTATAAAAATTTCTAATTTTTAGATAGGGGCCGGTGTCATATGTTAACCCTCTTAGGGTGCCCAGAATGTTTGTATTGGTTTTTACCCTAATTTTTTCAAATTTTTTATGTTAACCCCCTAAGGGGTGGTGATAGGGGGTAAGTATGTATGAATTGGGGTCAGTCCTTAATTTTACCTATCCACGGGCAACCAAGAAGCTGTAGGAGGGATTTATTACAATTTCCCAAACTTTTTATGGGTGGGGAAACTAATGGGGGTCGGTCATGGACTTTATTTTTATAAGGCCGACCTTAGGGAAGCTACAGGCGTTTTTACATCATTTTTGTAAATTTTTTAAGGCAACCCCCTTAGGTGATGGAGATAGAGGGAAAGTATGTTCCAGAAATATGTTTTGAAGGGAAAACTAATGCGGGCCTCCGGGGAATTTGTAGGGGTTTCTACCCTCATTTTTTAAATTTGCGATTTACTGGCAGATATTTCTGATAGTTTAATACTATATACGGGTCTATGCAACTTTAGGGGCTTTAAAAAGTTGATTTTAACCATAACACGGGAAGACGTATATCCGCTAGCCTCCTGATTAAAAAAAGGTGTTTGAATTTGTTTTTGTAGCATAACTAATGCGCCGCCCTGTGTAATAAATAAAATAAAAAGGAACCTACAAAGAACAGGTAGTCCTTCTTTAAGGGCCAAGAAGCTAAGGCCTTGCCAGTTATTTCTTAATCGTTATGATTATTTTGTATGTAAAGGTGTGTTTAAGTTGCTGTTATATCGCTTATTTGCTTTCTTAAGAGCCCATGTTGCTGCATTTAACTTTAACGGTGTATGTTTTGTATGTGCGTGTGTATTTGTGTCATGTTCTTGATATTGTTATTGCCTAACAGGCAGGCGTTCAAGATGCCACAGTTCTGATAAACATTCGTAATATTATTACAGTGGTAATGAGTAAAAGTGTGATAATCGCAATTTTCTATGTAAAGCGTAAAATTGCAAGTGATAAGCAAACCAAACGTTTGTTTCTTTTTTTCCTTTAATTTGCATTTTTTTAACAAAAGAAACAAAATTAAATCAAACAAAGTCATTAAGAAACTCCAAAGATTATGGGTCTTAATTGTGAGTCTATAAAAGAGGATATCTTAAAATTAAAAATTATCTTAAAATAGAATTTGGATTTTAAAATTTTTTTAAAATTTAATTTGTTTTATTTAAATTTTTAACACCTTTCATTTGTAATCTATTAACCCTTAATCTTAAAACACACTTAATATTTATAAAAAAAAAATCTTGTTCTTAATCTATGTAAAAATAATAATTTTAATATATTTTTATTCATAAAATATTAAAATGTTTTATTACCAATGCAGTAATCAAAAACTATTATCTTATCTTTTACTTACATAAACCTTACATAAACTTATACATAGTAAGCCTTAAAGTATGCCACACAAGCAACAAAAAGGAAACACCTTAAAGTATCTTAAAGTATACTATCATTGCTCTAATGTTTTTAAAGTAAATAACAATATAACATATGAATAATTGCATTAATTTGACATGACATAAATTTTAATTCTTTTAGATTTAAATCCCCAAACAATAACAAATGTCCACAATTGTGTTAATGTACATATTGCATAAGTAAGAGTAGTTTATTATTTTTGAAAAAAAAAAATTGTAGCAACCATTGTACAAAATTTATTTGACATAATATTATTTAAGAAATTTGCAACTTTGTCTTTTTACAATTTATTTAAAGTAAATATTTTGTTAAAGTTTTATTGAACTTAATAAAACAACCACATGTCATTATGTCCTTATATTTATTTAAAACTTTTGTTGCATATTTTAAGTCATATTTAACATTTTTGTTTTTCTTAATTCTTGATATTCAACTTGTTTGACAAGCCATTTAATCATTTCTTGATATGAATTAATGTTTGTACAAATTAAATTAATTTTATTTAACTTTAAGATTATTTATTGCATTTTAATCAGTTAGATGTGTAAGTAATTGTAATTTAATAAAATGTTTAAATAAATATATTCATTTACAGCAAAACAGTGTAACAGATTTCTATATGGAAGACAAAAAAGGATGTACACTCAAGAACTTTAATCTTGAACGTGCATGTTTGTATATATGTACAGGGTGCCTGGTAGCAAAATAATATTTTTAAATACGATTATTTCCAAAGCAATAAACGGTGCGGAAGGAAGGTGGCAAAATTGGAATTATCGATTATGCGAATTTTTTTGTCACGATGTTTAATGGTCGAATGAGTGTCGCTCGTTGACCGTGGAGGCATCTTTTAAGAGTAAATTTTCCTACGTAATTGCTCGTCGACAATTTTACTCAAAGTTCGGTATTTGGCGAATACGTAATGGACTGAGCTTAAATTTAATTTGTTCGTGGGTGCAGAAATTCTGCGCAACTGCTTCGGCTATGAAAGACCCACGTCCAAGGCCCTGTCGATCTTCAGGGTCTCCCAAAAACATTGAACTGGTTGAAAGAAGTAAAAGTAAAAATCCGCTACCTTCAGTACGGATAAGACCAGCCTCACTAGGGCATCCAAGAGCGATTATTCATAAAATATTAAAAAAATATTAAAAAAGGATCTATAGTTCCATCCTTTTAAAATTCAAATCGTTAAAGAACTGAAAGAAGGTGACTTTGATTTGCGCAAAAATGTTTGTGAAACGAGTCTTATTTTCACTTGTACGGCCACCCGAAAAAAGCAAAACTGTCATTACTGGGCTCCAAGAACCCACAACCTTCGATTGAAACATCAAAAACCATTGCATTGCCCCATGGTAACTGTTTAGTGTGCCTTAAATACGTATGAGATAATTGGACTATTTTTTTCGAAAATTCTCAAAGCCAGGCGACGAATGTTAACGGTGAAAACTATCGACGCATGAATACGAAATTCTTTTTACCAAACCTGCGAGCTCATCCATCGTACTGTTTACACACTAGGTTTTAACAGGATGGGGCGACAGCACACACCATCAGAGCTTCGATAAATTTGCTTCGGGAAAATTTTCCCAAACAACTGCTCAGTCGCTTATAGGACATGCCATGGTCACCGAGGTCGTCCGATCAAATTCTCATGGATTTTTTATGGGGCTACCCTAAAAAGAGGGTTTATAATGACAATCCACAAACGCTTGTAGCCCTATAGGCAAATATTCATCAACTGAACCAAGTTAACTGCAGCGTGTGGCGCCGAACATAAGGCTTCATTTTGAACAGAGGGTTTAACTCGACGGAAGACATTTGGATGACATCCCTTAAAAAAATAAAATGCGCATTTCAGTTCCATCGTTCAACGTTCTTAATAAAACTTTATGTCAATTATTACGTCTTTTTTAAGATTAAAAATATAAATCTGCCACCAGACACCCTGTGTATAGATCACACATGCCTAATTACGTACAAATATTTATACAGATGTAGGGCATACATTCTGAAAATTTTATTAAATTTAATTTTCTTAATTTCTTTTAAAGATTCTAAACTTTTAGCATGTTCACTGTAATTCTCTTTTGCCTTAAATTCTGCCTTTTATTTGCAAATTCTTTACAAATTCCCTAAGCGCATAAGCACACACACACATGATTAATGTTCATTTCAACTTATCGAAAATTCTCAAATTGTTTAATTATTTTATGTTGCATATTTTTTTTATTTTATTTATATTCGATATATTTTAAGGCCTCGTCATTATTAAATTAAGGAGGATGAAAAAAATTATTGCTTCAAAATAGTAAGAAATGTAAAACACAAGTAAGAGCGCTATATTCAGCTGTGCCGAATCTTATATACCCTTCGCATTGGTCTTTTTGTTTACCCAGTCACCTAATCTAGTTATTGTTTTCAAATGGTTAACATTATAATTATTTGTGGTAGGCTTAAAGTTTATAGCTAAGGCGATAGAGATGGGGGTCAGTATATTCTAGGAATATGTTTGGGGGGGGGAACTAAATGGGGTCGGTCACAAAGGCCGACTCAATAAAATCCTAAAAAATTAAAAAAGTACGAAAAATATGAAAAAGCATTTTTTAGCCTCTTAGTTGACTTTTGGCCTCAATCGGAGTCAACAGGCCTTAATTTCATAATATAAAACAGTACTTTTTTACGCTTTGTACCCATCTCAAAAAAAATCTAAAAGTATCAAAATGTGAAAAAGTAATTTTCGTCCACAATATAATCCCAAAAAAACTACGAAAAATATAAAAAAAAGTACTTTTTAGCCATTTGGTTGACTTCTTGCCTCAATCGGGGTTAACATGCCTTTATTGCATATTTCTAGGAACAAAATCTCAAAAAATGCAAAAAAGTACCAAAAATATGAAAAAAGTACTTTTTGTTTACTTTATAGTCTTTCAACCTTAATCTGCGTCAAAAGTCTTTAGTTTTTTTATTTCTAGAGTCATAAATTTAAAAATTAAAACAAGTACTAAAAAAGTGAAAAAGTACTTTGCTGGTTTTCTACATCAATTTGGGATAAAAGGACTTAATTTCAAATTTTAAGACTCATAATCTCTAACAAAAAATGCTACAAGTACCAAAACGTGAAAAAGTACTTTTTCCTCTTTCCTGGCTTCTGAACACAAACTGGGTCAATGGGCTTTAATTTCATATTTCTAGGGTCATAACATCAAAAAATTTCAAAAATATTTTCTTATTTTTCGAAACCTGTCAAAAAAGAATTATTTTTTTATCATTATTGGTTAACAAGCTATGGCAAGTACCCAACAAGTGCTAACGTATATTTAGTACCCTTTTTTACCTCTGGGTAGTAAAAGTACCTTCAATTTACCAAAATATAATTTGTACTCTTTTTTCTACCCTTTGGCTGTACAATGATGAGTGGTTGAGTCAGTCAATCAGTAATTAACACTGTTCCTTTATATCGTTACCTTAATACAGAAAGACCCTAACTCGTATATTTTATAAGCCCAGATTTTTGCATATTTCGATAAATGGTCTGCCTATATATATAAATTTTTCCAAAAAAATCTCGAATTTCGGTCTTTCTATATGAAGCTAACTATATACATATACAGATACAGATAAATATAGTATTGACAAAAACGCTATTCAAAAACTTCTTTAGTTTCATCTTTTTCATGACTTTTATCCTAATGTAAAGCATTTATAACTATCCAAAACTCATAGACGCTTAAAGTAAAATTTTAATCCATTTCGATTAGAAACTTCGCATTCTTCTCCTTCTTTTGCAATCTATTTCCAGTGCTTACTTACTTTGAATTTTAATTTAAATTGCAAGAGTATTTCTCTTTCCTCCACCTCCGCATTTATAAGTTTGATTTTAATCGAATTAATTATGCTTGAATTTATATACAAAAGTATACAGCCTCAATCTATTGCTACGTGTAATTTGATTAATTAACGCCTAAATGTATGCAGACAGTTTTGCCAACAATTTCAATTTCCCTTGATGTAATTTTTCTTTGTTTTGCTGCTGCTGGCTGCCGGTTGTGTTTTTTTTTCTCAAAATAAATCTACTGGAAAGGTTAAAGAGAAGAATTTGCAGAAATCAGACAAAATACAAAAATTAAGTGATTGCAAGTGAAATGAAAAGGATGTTACAGAACAGCATTTGTGGAGTTTGTGGTCAACATTTGCAAAAAAAATAATTTTTCTTCACTTAAAAACATTAAACTGTGGCTGTATTTAACAACTTCCGCTATTTGCTGATGGACACTTGTTGTATTGGCAGCCAGATTAAAAACAACCCCCTTTAATTTATGCAATACATAATAAAGAATTGTCTACAATAATGCTTTGAGTACATAAACGATTGCGAATACACAACTACACGACTGCAAATGTTTTTGGCTACAACCTTCGCTGTGTGATCAGATACTTATTATACATTGAAATCGATATAGTATTTTAGAAAAATTATAATTTTTTAATTGTTGCCTACGAAAATATTAATAGCTCTGTGTATGCATGTGTGAATATTAATTGTTGTAGTTTGTAGTCGTCAACCTGCTGTCGTCTATGTGCTAATTGCATAAGATTTAAAATTAAAACAAGTTAGAACGCTATGTTCAGCTCTGCCGAGTCTTAGATACCCCTTACAAATCCCGAACTTTTATATATTTTTATTAATTTTTTTATATATGAAATATTTATAATTTTTAAATAGGAGCCGGTATCATATTTTAACCCTCTTAGGGTGACTAGGGAACCTTTAGGGGATTTTACTCTAGTTTTATAAAATTTTGTATGGCACCCCCCTTAGGGGTGGGGACAGGGGGTAAGTATTTTCAAGGAAATTGTTTGCAAGGAAAAATGAGTTGGGGTCGTCCTAAATTTTACCCATCCACGGGCACCCTGGAAGCTGTAGGGGGAAATCAATTATAATTTTACTAAACTTTGTATGAGAGCCCCCTTAGGCGATAGTGATAGGGGGTTAGTGTATTCTAAAAAAATGCTTAGAAGAGGAAATTAATAGGTGTCTGTGATACATTTTATTCCTCTTGGGTCGACTCCGGGGACGTTATTGGCGGTTTTACATCATTTTTGTAAATTCTGTATGGCAACCCCCTTAGGTGATTGTGATATGGGGTAAGTATGTTTTAGGAATATGTTTGAGAGGGAAAAATAATGAGGGTCTGTGATACATTTTATTCTTCTAGAGGCGGCTGCAGGGAATTTGTAGGGTTTTCCAATTTTTTTTTTTCAAATTTTGTGTGGCAACTGCCTTTAGAGCGTGGTGATAGGGGTTATGTATGTTTTAGGAATATGTTTGGCAGGGGAAACTCAGGAGGCTCGATCATTTTATCTATGGCAGACTCTGGAGAAGTTATGGGCGTTTTTGCCTCATTTTTGTAAGTTTTGTATGGCAACCCCCATAGAGGATGGAGAATGGGGGTCTGCGATACAATTTGTTTCTCTGGGAGTGACTCCGGGGAAGTGGTAGGGGCTTTTACCCAATTTTTTCAAATTTTTTTATGGGGCGACCCCGGAGAAATTGTAAGTGTTTTTAACCTTTTTTTTAATTTTGTGAAGAAAACCTCCTTAGGCGGTGAAGATAGGGGTACGTATGTTTTTGGAAAATGTTTGCAAGGAAAAAAGAGTTGGGGCCAGTCCTACATTTGACCTATCCACGGGAACCCTAAGAGCTGTAGGGGAGATTTATTACAATTTCTCAAACTTTGTATGTAAGCCACCTTAGGCGATGGTGATAAACGGGGGATAAGCGTATTTAAAAAATATGTTTGAGAGGGGACACTACTGAGGGTCGGTGGTACAATTTATTTTTTTGGGGGCAACTCTTGGGAAGTTATGGGCGTTTTTACATCATTTTTGTTGAGTTTTGTATGGCAACCCACTTAGGAGATGGAGATAGGGGGTAAAACTGTTCTAAAAATGTGTTTGGGAGGGAAAACTAATGGGGGTCTGCGATAGATTTTATTCCTTTAGGGGTAACTCTGGACAAGTTGTAGGGGATTTTTCCCTATTTTTCCAAATTTTGTATGGCAACCATGTCAGGGGCTGGTAAAAGGGAGTAAGCATGTTTCACAAACATGTTTAGAAGGAATAACTAATTGGAGTTGGTCTTACATTTTTCCTTGGTAGGAGCAACCTGGGAGCAACCTGGAAGCTCTGGGAGCTATTAAAAAAATGTTTACATAAATTTTATATGGAAACCCTGTTAGGGTGAGGGGCGCTCACGAGCACTAGACACAGAATATGATCAATAGGAAGACTATTCCACGGTTCACCACAGAACCTGCAATTGTAGCTGATCAGTCGCCCTGCTCTTTTGGCATGACCACCTGTCCAACAATGACCTGTTATCATCCCTATTAAGAGTCCCACACAACAAAACAATAACATAATAATAATAACAGTGTGTGATTTGCATTATTATGTTAAGAAATCATTACGATTAGTCAAAAAAGTCTTCCGAATTGGGAACCGAAATAAAACAGAAGTCGCTATGACTTTTACATGAAAAGGTTGACATGACTTCGTATCAATATTAAGGTACGATATCGTACAAGTAGGTACAAAATTGTAACGATGGGTTAGGTTAGGTAGAACAGGCAGCCGTTGAAGGAAAGGATCCAGCTCACTTGGGTCCGCTTAATTCGGTGCCTTTGTGTTAACTGGAGAGGCAAATACAATAGGTTGAGATGGAAGAAAGAAATTTAGAGAAGGATAAGAAAGAAAGAACAGAAGAATGAAGCAGACTTACCAGGGTCTCTGGTGGGAATCAACACACACAACCCCCAGACTGGTAGACTATTGCACTTACCACTAATCTACCGGGGCACCCTAATTGTGACGATATGTAAGTACGAAATTGTCTTCTTCTTCTTCTTTATTTAATGTACATAGATGTTAGAAATTAATTTGCTTCTCTTTTAATATTCTTATTTGTAGCTTCATAGCTTCTGTTTGTACAATAGAGTGCCGCGCCACGGTTAGTTTGCTGACTTCATAGAAAAATTGATATTTATTATATTTTTCTCTGTTTCTATCATTTCTTTTTTGTTTATTATATTCGTTTTAAAGTGTCAAGATTTTTTTTTTTCAATTTTAACTTATAAATCAAAGTTTTTTTAAACTTAAAAAATTTGCGAATTCGTAACGATAGGTCAGACTTCAGAATTTGGTATGAATGTATGTATATATGTATATATCTTTTCATTTATAACCTCCCTGCATAAATTTTAAATTAAATTATTTTTGACTTCCTTCCAAGCACTTTTTAGTATTCCCTTAAAGCCTTTCATTTTCTGCCTTAAACTTTCACTTTTAAAATCTGTGTCCTGCTTCTTTACTATTTTACATTAAATTTAATTTCGGCATCAAAGTAATTAATTTAGTTTTTAACAGAACAAAAAAAAACCCGTATAATGCACATGTTTTATATTGTTATTGCAGGGCTTCCTTTACTTTTGTTGTACAGATTTTAAAATTGGTTTAAACTTCATGCACTATAAACTGTAACGGAATAGTTGTTGATGTTGTTGTCAAAAACTCCCTGAGGTATGTTACAATTTACATATATAAGTTTATTTGAAGTTTGTATGGATTTAAAGGTGGGTGGCTATTTGAGAGTATCAAAAGGAGAGAACTTGACCACAAAATGTTTAGCTTTAACTGCCAAAGATTTTTTAAATTTTAGTTTGAAATATTTGTTTAAGCCAACTGCAGGCAGTAAAGTATTTTAGTTTAAGGACAGGGTCTTAAAGATGTGTTTCTATAAGTGTTTCCGTTTACACTTATAGAAACGCATCTTGACAACAGACTTGTTGAAATATTTAAATAAATTTGGCAGTTAAAAATTTCATGGCAGAGTGGGTCAAATTTTGGCAGTTGAAAAATGTTTACGCAATTTTTTATAAATATTTTTATTTCCTAATTGAAATACTGATTTAAAATTGAGCTCCAAATGTATAATTTAAAAATTCGTTAGACAGAATTTTTTATTGATCGCGTTTAAGTCCGATTCCGACAGCTATTGGTTTCCATAACAACCCTGATTGTTCAAAAAAGACTTATGGAATACCCTTAATTTTTTAAAACATAGTTGCTGCTTTTTCTTAGCCTACAGAAAGTACTATCAGGGCCAAACGTCACATATTAAAAAAGAAGACAATTTGTGATATCAAATGAGCTATGTTTGCTAAAAGTCATACAAGCCATTTTCTAGAAAATTTTAATAAACTAACAAATTTTAATTCTTATTTTGTAAGTTTTCATTGTTTTTGAGAGAGTAATTTAAGTGTGTATTTAAAACATACAAAAATTTTGCTTTTTAGAAATACGATTTTTATTTTAGTTTAGATTTTTACGCTTATAACCACCCCGACCGGCTAGAGAAGAAGTAGAGGCAGCTGCTGCACCTCTGCGAAATCGTGAATGTGTACCAAATTGTTTGCCAGCTGCCAGCATAGCTGCCGAACCAGAAACTTCATCTTTTTCGGGCAAATGTGTTACATGTAAAATGTCCCACAATAGTTTGCCATTTTCTTTGGAGTCCAGCAGGGTTGAAAGTTCATCCTGAAATAAAAAAGTCATAGAGTAATGAAAACCAAAAAATTATTAAATTAAAAAATAATTTTCAACCTGTGACTTTTTTAACAATTCCTTTAAATTGGCCACTTGTCTCATAAGCTTATGAATGTTACGGGTATTAATGCCGGGCAAACGTAAAAGAAAATCATGTATATTAGCATTGAATTTTAAATCATCATAGGCTCCTGACTCATCACCACCCAAAGCTGCCGCCTGTTTAGGATCAGGTTCTGGCTTGCCCAGTTTAAGCTCTTCAAATAATTGAGCCGTTGCATAGGGGCTGGGCGACCAGATAAGTCGCAACTTTGGAAAATGTAATGTTAAAAGTTGTAGTTTTTGTACAATATCGGCATTGGTTGAAGTAGTATTTTGGGAAAGCATGTATTTGCCTTGTAAGTGAAAGGGTTTGTTTTGATCGAACTCTATGAGCAATATGGGTTTGGCATAGTAACGTTGCATTTGTATGCATTGATTGTATAAGCGGCCAGAGTTAAGGGAACCTATTAAATCGGATATGGATTTGCGTTCAACGCACATTTCGGGAGTTAAAATATAATCGCCGATCTATTAAAAGTATTAAACAATTAATTCAAATTGAATTATATGAAGCTTTAACAAATTTTACCGATATCGTTACAGGCAACACTTCTATACCCCTTTTATGGATGAGACATGGTAAATCTGAACGAAACTCACGCATGTCAACAATAATTCTGGGATTAGGTTCATCCTCAGCTTGTTTGCAAGCCTCTTGACCTCCAGCTTTGCGACTTTGAGCATTAGATGCTTCCACAGAGTCAGAATCTTTATAGGTTTTAAGTAAAACAAAAGCCTCATCAGTTTTACCATCTTGATACTCCGGTATAACCATTTTCTGCAAATCAAACTTTAAATAAAACTGATCATATCTTAATAAGAAAAAACTTTACACTTTTCGTATCAATTATCAATTCAAAAGCCTGTTTTTCTCTTCTCAAGCTAGTAAGATACGATTGCTCCTCCACTGTTTTAGCATGTATCAAAAAGAACACCTTTAAACGTTCCGCAGCAGCCCGCCGTTGACGAGCTTCATATATCTCTAATTGTCTTATAGCTGTTACGTTACAATGATACATAATTACATATTGAGGAGCTATTTCATCTAAAATCCGCTCTAAAGCCATTGAACCCTCTCTTTCAGTCTTGAAAGTTTGTAGACATATCAAGGGTTGTTTGTGGGCTGCTATAACTGCCGTAATATTAAGGTTCTCCATTTCAGGAAATGGTTCAAATACTGAATTATCCACATTGACATTAGATGCACTTCCAGCAGCATCATCCAAGAGCGTTGAAACTGAATCATCAAATTGGGTTTGAGTCATAGTAAGCATGTAGCTTTCTTGAAAATAGTTGGCCTCCCCATCATCAACATCTCCACATAACAGTTGTGTTAGCTCATCAATTTGTTGTGGATTCTCGGAGTCTTCCATTTGACTGTTAGGTGTTTTTTCAGGTTTACGGGAGGTTTGTGCAGTTTTTAGTTGGTGTTGTGTAAGAGCCATTTCCAGCTCTTTGCCGGTCTGGATTTTATCAAATATTTTTCCCAATTTCCCAATTGGAATTTGTTGCCTCATTGCCGTGTAAAGTAGAAAACGTTCACCACTTTGTGTAAGAAACTGCTTAAGCTGATAGCATGTTCTGGTATCCTGACAGAGTATTAGAACTTTTGGTGGGTCGTAACAATCGGGTTTGGTGCGTTTCATATCACCAGGTATTTCGACTTTTAATATTTCACTTAAATACTTCCATTTGGGGCAGGGTTCAGGTTCGAATTCTATATGTAAAAATGGAGTGAGTGATCCGAATACAAATTTTAAAAAAAAAATAATTATGATTGAAATGTTGGTAAAAGCGTTAACCGTGAATTAATGAAATGAAAATATTTTTTGTTTATTTAAAATGTTCTTTATCCTTCTCCAAAACTTTTTTGTATCAATTTAAAAATGTAATTCGTATTTTTATTATCTGAATCTTTTAATCTAATAAGGCCTATGGTTAAAAATTATTAAAACACTTTAATTACAATTTTTCTCGACGTTTTTTATTATTTTTAAGATTTTAAGTTTTTTTAAGCTGCTTTATTAAGTACAAAAATTGATTGTGTCTTTTTAAAAAAAGCTGTTAATTGAAAACACAGAAATTAATATATATATTAAGATACACTTACCTCCCTGCTCATTGTACACTCGTTCTTTGGACAGTTTGAAAATTTGTTCTGCCGAATCTAGTAAAGTCCAACCTGAATTACTTAAAGCATATTCAGTTGTTCTATAGCGCTTAATCATTGCATATGCACTCACCGAATCGTTGTACATAGTAGCTCTACAATAAAATACAGGAAACTATTTTGTTATTTTGTTAAAAAAATTTTTTTTTCTTATAAATTTACTTACATCATTAAACTCCTTAAAATTTTTAAATCTGCCACTATAAGTTTTGTTTGTGAATTCAACTGATGCCAAATACAATCTAATTGAGCTTGTAATATTTTATGAAATTTTTTCGTAACACAGTTTTCAACCGTAATTTCTTCCGTATCCACTGTTCGATTAATACGTTTAATTTCGCGCACCAAATAATTCATAATATCTAGAATATGAGCCTGTATCATTCTCATTTTTGTGGTCAAGGGCACATGTAACTCTATAGTTTGCGCCTCGTAAGGTTTAAGAGAGGCTTGAACAGTAGCATGAAACCTTGGCCATATAAATAGTTCTTTAACAAATAAGTTTCGCATTATACGCTCAATGTGGCCATAGCCAATAGTAAAAGCTTCAGCACTATTGGAAAATGCCTTAATAAATCCTGTTTTATTACGCTGCCTGTATAAACGCAAAGCAAAAGCTTCTTGGCAGGATTCAATAATGGTATGGGCCCGCAATACTATTATACCAGTAATAAGTTCAATGGGTATACGATTTTTTAGTAGATCCACCACCAAAATACGTGTGGTAATGAATTGTATGCCACCTTCTAAGTATACACGTTCTCTGTAATAGGAAGTATTTTCTAGTACATTTTTTATGGAAGTTTACAACTAAAAATTTTTAGTTTTGAATTGTATGCCACCTTCTAAGTATACACGTTCTCTGTAATAGAAAGTATTTTCTAGCACATTTTTTATGGAAGTTTACAACTAAAAATTTTTAGTTTTAGGTTTAATTAAAATATTTTTTGTTTTAAAGATTTTTACAGTAAAAATTATCTTTTTATGCAATAATCAGTAGCAAGAAATTAACTTTGCGGACATGGTTACTTACCTTTCTGTAGCTGTGTTGGCCACTTCATGAATGTATTTCTTTTCTAATTTTGTTTTATAGTACTCCTCCTCCCATTCTGAATTATTAATGACCAATATTAAGTTTCCGGCATCACTGTAAACTTTTAAAATGTTAAATACCACACGTTCATAACTGAGGCCCCTGAAGAATTTTTGATAAATTTTTTAGATTATTCAAAAGGTTTTATGTTTCCATGTTAAACCTACTTGGCACACACCATTAATGCATCTGCATGCACCATATGCAAAAACATTTGTTTTTCATAGTCCAGTAGGACAACATTTTTACTTATCAAATATTCCTCGGCCGTCGCAATATTGGCCAAATCTTCATCCTCCTGTTCTTCCAATGCTTTAGAAGAAAATTTACTGCATGAAGGTTTTTCGTCAGTATTAGCTTTTGCTGTTGGTGAAGGTGAACGCTCTGACTTTTCCATTTCTTTGTGCAACTTAGTTTTATAGTTATACAAATAAAATTCAAGTTTTTTATGAAAAACCGGCAAAATTTTTTGCTTTATTTATGTTTACAATTGACAGTTGTTTTTTTATGTATTGTATATCGTTGATTCTTTTTAACCATTTACTGTATAAATACAATTTCTGAAATATGGTTTTTGTCTTTACTTAATTACGTTATTGCAACGAAAATGGAAAAAGTTTTAAAGGTACCTTTTCACGGTAATACAAAGTAATTAGATTTTGTAGAATCAAAATATAATGAAATTCTCTCCGTGTTTAAAAAAAGAGAATAAAAATCTGTTCTAACTATTTTTCATGTTTACACGGATGAGGTTGGTAAAATCAAAATCGGTTGCTTCTTGTCACTTTCTTTTTGGGGTAACGCCATATGGTTAAGGTTCAACAATATTAACAAAAACAACATGAAAAAAATCTGCTTTTATTTTGATTGTTTGTGTATTGTTTCATTAACTGTAGCCACCTTCATTAGATGCTGTAAGTGCTGCCAATCTTTCACACGTCTGATGTGATGAGAATACACAAGTTTCTAAAATGGTTTAGAAAATAAACATTTACCGAACACTTGTCAAATTTTGCATCCGTATTCTCTCCTACCCAATACATAATGCTTTTACATGATGAGATTTTGTATTATCCCACAACATTTTTTGACATATCGTCAGTGACGTTCCTTCTAATGTGCTCAGGTGTTCTCTGCACAGCCTAAAATATTTACGTCTATTTAGGTTTTTTTGTAATTATTAAATATTAAGAATTCTTTATTATTGGCTTTACAATTTATATATACATAAATAAGTGGAAGTGAAATAAGTGTATACACACATACATACATATGTATGTATATTGAACCAACATTTTATTTTCATCTTGCATATGGACAATAACAATAATAAAAAAGCAAAATGTTTGATAGCAAACATAAAAAGAAAACAACACACAATTAAAATCTACTAGTTGTTCTTCAAATATAAGAGCACCAATTTACTAAAGAAACAAAACACTTCATGAAAAAAATTTAGATCACCTATACAAGTAAAGCGTTCGCCAATTTAACCAGCACGAAGTGGCTTGGTTGCTGTAGGTTTGAAACTTTTCTTTTTTTTTTGAAAACACAACAGAAAATAAAGCCGCGGGTATTTCAGTTGTTCTTCAAACTTAAGCGCACTCATTTAACAAGGAAAAGCAAAAAATTAAAAAAAAAAAGTACCACAATTTATATGCAGCGAGGGTGCGCTAAGTAAGTGAGCACCTGCTTGATTGTTTCTTATTTCAAACTTTATGTTTGAGTTGTGTGTTGCAAAGAATAAGTAAATGTGTGAATCATTGTTGCCAGCCCACAGCTTAGGTTACACTTTCCAAAAGTGAAAAATACCCAATTTTAATGATAAAGAACATAAAAAAAATATATTTAAAAATAGCTCAAGTCTATCGGCTGTATTCATAATAACTATTGCAGTTCTATTAGAGGGGTATTTGAATGATATATATGGAATAATTGCCAAATAAACCCTTAATAAACCTACAATAATTATTATAAATACAGGCATGTGTTTTTTTTAACATAATTATGTTTAAATTTACAACAAAAACCCCCAGTTCATAAAACGTTTGCACAACAAATAATACAAGTTCTTATGTATGCCCAATTTTTAGTGTTAGTAAAAAAAACTTTTTAATTTAGCCAAAGGTGGCAACAATGGTGTGTATGAAGTTATGTGAGTGTGAGGAACTTCAACTTGTGTTGTTTAAGTCATAAATTCTTCATTTTATGAATAACATTGACGAAGAGCAGACGTTAATTTTAAAATGGAATGTAATTGCGTAATTGAGAGTTTATTAAACAAACCCTTTTCGCAATTAAAAACTGAAGAAAAATCCAATTTTATTTCAAAAGGTAGACCAACACCACCTTTGCCAAATCTCACTTGCACAGTTAATTCAAAAAACCGGACTTTTACTAGGCACTTTTTTGTGTCTAGTTATAAAGAAAAATCTTGGCTATGCGGTTGTCCCGTTATAAATAAGTTATTTTGTTGGAACTGTTTGCTTTTTGCCAAAAATAGCGAAAAGGGTGTTTGGACTGCAGGTTATAATGACTTAAATCATTTAACATCGGCAATGACAAAACATCAAATGAGTCAAGCACATATTAATAACAGCATATCCTTAAAAACATTTGGAGATGTGCGCGTTGATTTTTTACTTGATGAACAAAAACGAATTTCAGTTTCAAGACATAATGAACAAGTTTCAGAAAACCGTCAAGTAATTCAACGACTTGTAGATACTGTATGCTTTTTAGGTACACAAGAGCTAGCTTTTAGAGCCAACGATGAAACTGAGAAATCAGAAAATAGAGGGAATTATATTGAATTACTGCACCTAATTGCCAAATATGACAGCAAACTAGATCGTCATTTATCTTCATCACAATATTTCAAGGGCACTTCTAACCACATTCAGAATGACTTGATTAATGCAATTGGTACTGTAGTTTTAAATAATATTGATATAGAGATTAACAAAGCTACGTTTGTTTCTGCAATGTTAGATGAAACAACAGATATAAATAAAAAGTCCCAATTGTCGTTCGTTTTTAGATACGTTGATTGCAAAGGTATTGTGAGGGAGAGATTTTATAAGTATTTGGATGTAAGTGATGGTCGTACAGCCAAAGCCATTTCTGAAAAGCTTATTGACTTAATAAAAAGTAAGAATTGGGGAGCAAAACTAATAGCTCAGACTTACGATGGTGCACCTGTTATGTCAAGTGATTTAAATGGTACTCAGGCTAAGGTTAGAGAGGTGTTCCCAAGTGCTATGTTTATACACTGCAATGCACATGTTTTAAATCTAGTCCTTTCACAATCAGTAAGCTATATTCAAGAAGTGAACATATTTTTTACCACTTTGAACGGATTGTCAGCATATTTCTCCCACTCAACTAAGAGATCTCAATTTTTTGATCAGGTTCTAAAACGGAGACTTCCTACTATTGCTACCACGAGATGGAATTATTCATCTCGACTTGTTAATATAGTTTTTGCATACCGTCTTGATCTCATATTATTATTTGAGGAGATAATAGATGATCCAGACACTTGGGGCGCGGATGCGATTCAAGCTAGAGGATTTCTTCAGTTTTTAAGCACTTTCAACACAGTTTTCATGTTGGAAACGTTTCATGACATATTTGCATCTACTGACATTCTATTTAATATTCTTCAAACGAAATCATTAGATATTCAATATTGTTTTGAACACATAAAAATAACTAAAGAAAAAATATTGGAGTACAAGTCAAAGTTTGATGACCTTTTTAGTCGGACAAAAAGCTGTGCTTGTGCAATTTTCAAGCGGGGTGAAAGTTCAGATGGTTTCCAATTACGATACAAGTCCTTATTTAATAAAGTAATTGATACTTTATTCACTCAAATGGATACCAGGTTTAGATCTTTTGAAAATATGAAATTTATGGAGCTATTAAATTCAAAGAGATATATTGATTACCAAAGTGCATTTCCCCATGAAGCTTTCGAAAGTCTTCAGAAATCCTACGGATTGTTTTTTGATTTTATTAAACTCAAAAATGAATTAGTTGTATATTATTCGCATTTACAGTTCCGTGAAATATTTATTAAAGATATTCCTGGAACCTTAATATATTTAGATTTAAGAGACACCTTTTCTGAAATTTTCAATTTGAGCACATTAATACTAACAATTCCTGCATCAACCAGTTCCGTAGAAAGATCCTTTTCCGCTCTTAAAAGAATTAAGACTTATTCACGAAACCAAATGCATGAAGAAAGATTGTCTGAATTGGCAATTATTTCAATTGAAAAACAATTTCTTAAAAGCCTAAAAACAAAAAATTCTTTTTATGATGAAGTAATCGAAACTTTTGTAAAAAAAACTCGGCGTATTGAACTTACATATAAGTAAAAATATTATAAAAAAAAAATAAAACCCAAAAAAATAAATAAAAATAAATTAATGTGCTGTTTCTACAAGCCAATTGAGTGATTGTCTTGGACGATTTATGTGTATTTTGTTTGTGTTACAATAACAAAATACACATAAATTGTCTAAGACAATTACTCAATTGGCTTGTAGAAACAGCACATAAATTAAAAAAAATATATAAAAAATCAAAAAAACTTAAAACAAAAAAAAATACAAAAAACAAAAAAACTCAAAACAAAAAAATATTAATTAAATAAAATGGGACCTTTGTCTATCACGTCCTTGTCGTGGTCCTGGAAAAACCGAGTATAGACGTTATATAAAAGTTCAAAAGTAGGAGAGAACACCTTGACAAAAACCTCACGGCACGTCACTGCATATCGTAATATAAGTATTACCGTGTAAAGGTACCTTAACGAACTCAAATTGAATTAAAGATATTTTAATATACATAGTTATCTTCCTAACCAATAAAGATAGAAACAAAATTCCACTTACGTTCGACAAGTCTCCTATATTTATGAATATTTTTTGTTATCACATTAGGCTCAAGTTCAATTCTTACTAGATGCTTAATTATTGCAAATTAGAAAATATGTATACATATATGTATATTTTTATTTTTCACCTTTTTAGCGTTAGTTTAGAAAGAAAAATTTTTTATTGATAAAAGAAATTTTTATCGATACTACCCAAAAAAAATTGATTTTCTTAGACAGCTACGATTTACATCATCAGTACTCTTTGTTCGGTTGTAACTTATTTGGTTGTAAACATCAGCCCTTTAAGCCATTGACCTATGTGCCGTAATAAGTCAGCATTAAGTTTTCTCCCCATTTCTAAACTAACGAAATCAAAGTTTTTCCACTCTTGTACTAACGCCATTATTTTTTGGCAATATTTTACCCTATAAGATAAAAAAAAGGAAAAATAACACTGGATTTAGGGCGGAAGTCAACAATAATGGCTCACTTATCTTACAAGGTATAGCAGACTATTTAGTACTCGAGTTTTTTTTTTTGCGTTAAAACTGTCAAAACAGTATGTTTTTATTACATTACAACAATTTCATAATATTATTTGTTGTCGCGACGAGGTTTTACTTACCACAACTGTGTCAACTAAATGCACAAAAGTACTTTTTGTTTGAATTTTTAAGATAATGTCTCTTGATTTACAAAATTAGGAACTTTTAAACCATATTAAATTAAAAAAACAATATTGTTCTCAAAAATGTACTTTTCACTTTCACAAATTAGTTGCTAATAACATGTAAAAAAGGCAAATTAAAATGTAAGTTATCAAAATAAAGTTTATTAATTTCAATTTCTTCATATTAGCGCAATATTGTGTTCGCCTTAAAATAAGATGCTACGAGTGAGCGAATTAGCATGTGTTTTCCAAAATGCATTAAAATTAATCGAAAAAGGGCTGTTAAAAATACCCGCCTATAATCACTTTTAAATGTCATATTGGCATCCTTCTGTATTTAAGTTTGTTAACAGCCCTGTCTTTCAATTGTGATTACCTTTATACAGTACCCAAAATTACACAAAAACAAAACCGCACGTGTTAAATTTATAATTAAAAATTATATCTGTTTATTGTTATATTTTACAGTTAAATATTTCCAGTCTGTGACAACGTTAAGCCTAAATACATTTAGTGGTAAGTAAATAATATAAAAATGGATCCATATTCGGAACACATGAACGAACATTTAACAAATTTTAGTAAGTTTACCGGTCAATTTACTAAAGCTTTTATACCCATTGTTGATACAGCTCTAAAAATGGCCACAGGAGAGCCGGTTTCAGCTTATAGCGTCTTTAAAGCATCAAAAGATATGGCTGATTCAAAAAAGAAACAGAAAAAAAGGCAAAATTCTACGATGAAAAATAAAAATGCAAAGAAACAAAGAGTTAAGAAATTGGCTTGTGCCCCTGCTGCTGGCGGCAGTAAAGCGGTCGAAAAATTACGGTCAATAAATATTAACGGCCAAACAAAGAAAGAAAAAACTAACAAAAGTTCCACGAAAGCAAATGTCATCAAAAAACCTCAAACCCCAGTAAAGGGAGCTAAAAAGTCCCAAACTCCAAATTATACGGGATTAGAAGTTTGTAATCTTGTGGACCAACTATACGTTAATGATGATAAAAGACTTAATAAAAATGAAAGAAAAAAGAAACAGGATTTAGAAGAATATTTGGTAAAACAATTAGAAATGGATGATAATGGTCCGTCTGAGGACTATGAGAGCTTTGATAGTGAAGTTTTAGAAGAGGATGATACTTTTAATTCTGACCTTAACTACAATGGTTTAAACGTTGATGACACTTTAAGTTCTTCAGAAAAAGAAGTTGAAAAAGAAGAAAATAAAACCAGCTCATTTAACGATCATGAATCATCCAGTACTAATGAAGAGGATAATCAGGCTGCAGAAGCCCTAGCTCAAGCCATACTCTCTAAAACAAACAAAAAGCGAAAAAGGCTTGAGCAGTGCCAGGTAGGAAAAAACAATTTTAAAAATCTGTCGTCTAATGCATCATTCGAAGCGAAAAAATCCAAGAAAGCTGAAGACTTTAAATTGGACACAGTAGATACAGCATTGCCTACGAAAAATCGGCGATCTTCCTTAAGCTCTAAAAGTGAATTTCCCAACAAATTAACCTCTAAAGCTTCTGGCAGTAAAGTTTCTACCACAACCAATGTTAAACTAGAGCCCCTATTGCCTCCCGTTGACATCGTTAAACTGAGTAGCATCGAAGAGGGTAAAAGAGCCTTTAAATGGCTTATTAATCCTGTAGCAGTGGATGACTTCTTTGCCAAATATTGGGAACAAAAGGTCTGCTTAATTAAACGTCAGCAATACAATTATTTTGGTCATTTGATCTCCTTTGAGGCTATAGATCAAATGCTGCTAAAAAATCATGTCGAATTTACAAAGAATATTGACGTGACTTCATACAAAAACGGTGAGAACAAAATATTTTGTAGAGAATTTCTTTTTGATCTTTGTTGTATATGCATGTAATTGTGTTTTGAAAACTTTTAGGCACTCGTGAAACTTTAAATCCTGAAGGTCGTGCCTTGCCTCCTGTGGTCTGGGATCATTATGGCCAAGGTTGCAGTATTCGTCTACTTAATCCACAAACCTTTTTGCCTTCACTGTTTACTTTAAGCACAACAATGCAGGAATTCTTCCATTGCTTGGTGGGGGCAAATGCCTATTTGACACCACCAAACAGTCAAGGCTTTGCCCCGCACTATGATGATATTGAGGCATTTGTTTTGCAAATTGAGGGACGAAAACGTTGGAAGCTTTATAAACCACGCAATACATCAGAAATATTACCCCGTTACTCTTCTAAAAACTTCACGCAAGAGGAGATTGGTAAACCGGTGTTGGAGGAGGTAAAAATTTATATTTATTGTTTTATCGTATTTGTAAAAATATATGAATTTGTTTTTTAAGGTTTTGGAACCAGGTGATGTTTTATATTTTCCCCGCGGCACAATACATCAAGCCAGTACTGAACCCGGTTATCATTCATTGCACATAACTTTGAGTGTTTATCAAAAACAGTCTTTTGCCGATTTATTTGAAAAAATGTTACCTTTAATGTTGCAAAAGGCTATTGCTTCTAACGTGGACTTACGGCGTGGTTTACCCTTGCATGCCTGGAATAATGCTGGTATTGCTTATAACGATAATGACACAAAGGAAAGAATGGATTTAAACAAGAAAGTAACACAACTCATGCATAAATGCATACGTGATATGCCCTTAGGTGATATAATGGATGCAGCAATGGACCAGTTAGCAAAAAAGTTTCAACATGAGGCCTTACCTCCAGAAATTCTACCCGCCGAGAAGCTACGCACTGTTTTTGGTTCGCGAAGTCGTACCAATGAACGCGGTGAATGTGAGTGCGATTATGATATTGATGAACGCACCAATGTGCGATTGTTGAGAGCAAACATTTTGCGCTTAGTGGAAGAGGAGGGGAAAATACGCGTCTACTATTATTTGGACAATTCTAAGGAGTATTGTCAATATGAACCCAACTTTATTGAAATTGAACCTTTAGAGGCAGCGAGTGTGGAGATTTTAATTAAATCCTATCCACAATATGCTGGTGTATCCCAATTACCGCTGCCAACGGATGAACAGAAAATCACTTTGGTAACCGCTTTGTGGGAGAGGGGCCTTTTAATGATGGAAAAAGCTTTTCGATTAACTGATAAAGTGTAGTTCACAAATATTTACAAAAAAATTCTATCTTATCTATGTACATTCCTACATATGTGGGGATCCAGTGTTTGTTTTAGTGTGTAAAACTCTAGAAAATATAATTGTGTTTTTACTTAGTTTTTTTTAATCGCTGAAAATGTTAAACTTTATGTAAAAAATTAGTGTTAAAAAAAATTGTAAATGAACATTATACACATTCAAATCAAATGTCAATCGAGTCTCAATTGAACTGATTCTTTTGCCCACAAACTTCATAAACTAAATTTAAAAAAGATTTTCTTTCAAATTATATATTTTTATAAGAATTTGACAGCTGATCAAGAGACTCGAGCACAGCGCACAGGCTTACTAGCCAACTTGGACAAATTTATGTGATGTTTTTATAAGACAAGTTGTGATCGTCTGGGTACAAATTATATGTTGTTTACAACAACAATATAAATAAATTCGTACCCAGACGATCACTACTTGTCTTTAAAAACAGCACATTAATTTTTTTTCGTTTTTAAACCAACTCGACAACTGCCCAACTAATCAATTGAAAAAGTCATTCACGGCTATATTTAGACGATAACCGACTCAGTTGCCAATTGAGTTAAAGCAAAAACTTAAAATAAATTTCCATTTCTTCTTAGCAAAAAGGCAGAGTTTAATAAAAAAAATTATATAAATAACATGACCATTCAAATAGTTTTAGTTTAGAAATGTGTTTGTTCCTCTAAATAAGTTATTGACAAATATGTATGCGAGAACCGTTTGAAAAGACCCGGGGTCTCCAAGGGCTAAGAACTTTAAACCCAAAGCTATTTAATTCCATGAAGAAAAGTACTGTATAAAACGCATTGTGCTCACAGCCCCTGTTTATGTTTGTCATCATTTCGCTGTGATTTGCTTTGAAACAGAGTTGTTTTCTTGCAGCTGTTTTACAAGAACTTTTCTGACACAATTAGGAAATTCATAAATTACTTTAAAATTTTGATAATTTATTGTAATTAAAGATGCGTCTAACTAATATTTTATTAAAAAAAGTTAAAAGCAAGTAAGGTTTTGGAGAAGGAAAAAATTCAGTTTAATACAAAACTTGCTTGACAAAATTTTGCTTTCTTTAACAGACGCATAATGGTGATGATGGAAAGTGTGGTAAGTGGACACCAATTTACTGCTACGCGCGAACGCTTGGCGGATAAAATCGAAGTCGTGCGTTTCGATCCATATAGTAAGTTTATTACTTTAAATATAATTTTTTTTTGTTACTTTAATATGGTTTAATTCCTGTTATGCTTAATTTTTAGTTCAACAAGAAAGTATCTATCGTGAACGCCGGAAGATCCGTAGTGCCTAAGCTTGTTGGTTTGTAATCATTTATCATTTTTTAATAAAAATTTTAGAAATTAAATTTAAGAACACTAATTGCAAGTATTGTTTGGATTTTAAAACAATAAATTGTAACGATATCTAGAAACAAAGTAATTATTATTCAATCCAAAGCCAGTACCAATCTAGACATCGTTTAATATTTTTGTTTGTTTGGTGTTAAATTATTAGTAGATTTGTGTCGTTGGTAGCAACATAGCGTTAGTCTTAGTTTTGTATATTGAATGTAGGAAGACTTCTTTCAAAACGATTAAAGTCAGAAGTCGGAATTATTAATTTTCCTGAGGCTTTTAATGTTTTCAACTCTATAAGCTCGTTTTACAATTCCGTTTACTTAACTGCAAAGACATGATTTGGTGAATAAAATAAAGATTTATTTTGCGTTGTTACTATTTATAATTTAGTGTGCGATATGCAAGAGATTTTTCGACAATGGGTTTTAAACATTTATCCTATCCACCTCTATTCTGTTTTCTTTTCGTATTGAAACCATGTGTACTTAAAAATTCTAAAAATCACTTGGTTTCAAGCCATTTGTAATTTTAGGTTTTTGTTGAAAAATTCAAAATAAAGTTATTGAAAATATAACCATGTGATTCTGAATCGGAAGGCATTTAGCTGACCAGTGTAGTTTTAAAAGTTTTGCGTGTTTTTTGTGATTTAAAATCACCTTCATAACATGCTAAATATTTTTTGTCTTTTTGCGGAACGTTTTTGGTGTTATAATTTATCAGGGGATATCAGTGAGAAAGGAGACATTTTCCTGGTCATACAAGAGATAATTCCAAACGTTTGTGTCTCAAACTTCATACAAAAGAAGAAAAACATACATATAAGTTTTCTCACCGTTACGATCTAATTGTTGTTTGACCATGACTTTGTTTAGAGCAACGGATAAGCATTATTTTCAACTTGCATATAAATATAAAGTATACGTCGCCTTATTAAAAACTACCTAGCATTGTGGTTTAGCATTTTTAAACCCCAATTGAAACAATGAAACTATTTTAATTAAATTAAAATTACTTGTTGAAAAATGTATGTTTGCTAAGTATGCAAAATTCAAATATATGTAGATAAAAGAGGAAGTCTTAGAAATTAACGCTGTTATTACCTGTTTTTAATGCCAAGGCCATTTTCAATGTAAAAAATAAAAAATGTTCCCCTAATCCAAAATCAATTGAAACCTTAGAAATTGTTTGCAGAAATCAATAAAACACAAATTCCGAACTGCTTAAAACAAATTCTGCAGTGACAAAAAAACAAATAACAAACAACATCAAATAAACCAGGGACCGCAATAATTATGCCAAAAAAATAAATCTTTAAAAATAATAGTTATTTTTAATTTTTGTCAAAAATAATTTTTATTCTTAAATTTTTTTTTAATTTTTTTAAAATCAATTTCGATTTCCATTTATTTTTATTAAAATAAAAAAAGAACAGTTATCTCTGGCATATATTAAAAAAATTATTTTTTTCTTGGCAAAAAAATTAAAAAAAAATATTTTTCGAGAAAAAATTAAAAATTTAAAAAGCATTTAATATTCAAAAAATCTAGTTTTATACAATCAAAGTGGTGTGCTTCAGTTGACTTTCCGATGTTTTCTGATACATACTTTTTTTCATTGAAAATTCTAAAATAATTATTATTTATAGTCCCTGAAATATGCAATTAATAAAACGGACGAAGGCCAGTACAGCTGGTTCGCATAATTATTTTTTATTGTTTGTAAATTTATTTACACCTAAATTTATTATATTCTTCTGTTGGGAAAAATCCTTTCTCTTAAAAAATTATCTTTAAACGGCCCTAACCTAACTTTTCATTATAGTTTTTAAAAAAATTTAATATCAATTGAATCAACAGTTTATTCATTGTGAAATATTTTTTTAACTGTAATTGTAATCATATTTAAAAATTAAGTGTTAGATTAGGTTGCGAGGTGTAGTGACAAATGATTTTCGCCACCTCTATCCAAAAGCTTGTAGGCCAATTGGTAATCCCTTCAGAAACAGTCGAAAAATCAGTAAGAACAACAAAAGATAGACTGTTAGAAGAATGAAATAAAGAAAACAATATGCCGTCAGTAAAAGGTCAAGCAGAAGTAAGCGTTCGTCAAATCAACTGTTAGCGCCAAAAACCATATAACCATCCAACTGCTTGGATAAATCCTACAAAGCTTCCCAGCTCACAACCAGAGACCTCTCCAAGTCCATTTAAGTAGCATTCTCTCAGCCACCTATGTCGGCGGATCTGCAGCCTAGGGCAGGGGCAGACAAGGTGTTCCACAGTCTCTTTCTCTTTCCCGCATATCATGCAGAAGTTCGGAGAGTTCCTATCCCATTTACTAGTCATATATCAATAACACACCTCAAAACCCTCCCTGCTTTTCTTGAGCAGCAGATCAGTGCTTTTGCTATGCAGCCTGGTCCACAAAAGCCTAGAGACCTCACAATCGGTTCTGTCCCTCAAGGCTTGGGCCACTGTGTCCATTACCCAAATCCCTATCAATTCATAATAAAAACCGATTGGAGGCCTTACCGGCTCGCAGCCAAGCCCAATATACCGAGCCGATACCCCCCTCGCCAATTCATTCTCAGTCACATTATCTGCCATGTTACAGTGACTCGGCACCCAACAGAGCACGTTTACAGTCGTTCACTATTCTAGACTTGACGTAATGCCTCTCTATAGCCTTGAGCACTTCCTTATCACCTCCAGAATCTTAGCCTGAAAAATACTGCACTTGTCTGTATGACACCCTTGCTTCCGTAACCATCAGCGAAAACTGCACAACCCTAAAACTGTTTCTCTAATATTTTCCAATCTTCCCTATTTGAGAACACTAATTGATTGGCCAGTCAAAACTGATTGCCATCGGAGTCGACCCTGCTCAAGATGCCGGCGTGTCCATCTGACTCTACCCTAAGCATACCCAAATTCACTTAGTCACAAAGTGCTCAATGGGAAGAAGGTGCAAAATGATATCTAGAACTGCCTGGGGTATACTACTTTTGACCCCTACAATGTCTGGTACAGCACACCTTTAAACCTTTGACAAGAGCTTTCTTATGTTGTTCATTTTTATGCCCCTAACCCTCCTCTCTGCATTCTCCATCCAAGATAACTTGCTATCCAGAATGAGAATAACACGGACCGTGTTATTCGGAAAAAAATATGACAACGAAGCTTGGAAGGCGATGATAAAAATTAAAGTCCGTTGTTGCCAGGGATATCTAGGAGAAAGTCCTTCATATTGGAAACCTTTTAAAGTGCAACCATTTATTTGGTCTATGTACTATAGCTGCAGTCAATTCCATATTGTCCTGCTAAGTAAACTTGTCTCAGACTAGTGGAAATAATTTTTTTAATAGTTTAGTTTTAGCAGACCGACTGCTTAAACGTTTTATTGAATTATAAAAATGTTGAAACAATTTAAAACCAACATGTTTAAATAACATAATCGAATTAAAACTTAAGCATGTTAATAGGATTAAAAACAATAAGATTTATCAAGGATTTTAAGCAATAGCATTTAACAATAAAACAGCAAATAAAATAAATTTCAAAAGAATTCTCCTGTTTATTGCCTGTTTTTTTTATAAAGTCTGTTAATTACATTTAAAGAAGCCATAAAACTGTTAAAAAAAATACAATAATAACAATAAGTTTAGCCATAATTTCAATGATAATGACGCAAGTATGGTCAACAGGAAGCATCGCTATAAAAAACCATGGCAAAGGTTTGTTTTTGTTTTCTTTTAAATCTCTTTAAAAAATACTAATAAAAATAAAGGCGAAAGTAAAGCTTAAAATATATATACATATGTATGTATGTATGTATATAAAAGTACGTTTAAAAAAGAAAAAAAAACCAACAAATGTAAAACAAGTAACAATAAAAACAACAACATAAGACCTGGTTCATGTAAACTAAATAATAAAACAAAGCGTTGTCTTAACTGTTAAGGTCAATGTAAAACTTGTCCGGGGTTTCGTGCATGGTTTTGCATGTGTTTGTCTAACATCCATTTATAACAACAGACATCATTGTTTGTTGTCTTTTGAAAAAGCTTTTTAACAGGTTTTAAAATAACTTTACATTTAATATAAGAAAATACAGCTACATACATACAAAAACAATGTCATGTGGCCATGCAAACAAAAATAACAAATGTTTACATACATATGTACATACTTAAGCAGACAATACCCACACCACCACCCTTCCCAATTATTTACATCTAAACAGAAGTCACGTTTTTTTCATTGTTGTTTTTGTATTTCATCTTTGTCGTCATTTTCATATTCTTGTTTCTTTTTTTTTAAGTTTTATTTTTACAACCATTGTTGTTAGTTTGTTTGCTTATGAGAGATTTGTGTACTAAACAAAGTTTTTCCAGAGAAGAGAGTTTAGTATAGAGAGTAGCGAAAGAAACATGCACATAATAAAACGACAATGAATTGAAGGGAATATGTGAAAAGCTTTTGTTAAATGAATTTAAAAAAGTTTTTAGGGGATTAGCTTTGCAAAACGGCAACTTAACAGTTTGCAATACAATTTATATATCCCAGAAATTACTCCTACTTTTTTGCCGGGGAAACATATTTTAAAGAAAACAACTATGTAGTTAAATGTAAGAAAATACGTATGGGTAATTTCACGCAAAACGGACCAAAAAAGAGGAAAAATCATTTTCTTCTTTTTAAGGGATTAGCTTTATAAAACGGCAACTTAACAGTTTGCAATACAATTTATATATCCCAGAAATTACTCCTACTTTTTTGCCGGGGAAACATATTTTAAAGAAAACAACTATGTAGTTAAATGCAAGAAAGTACGTATTAGTGATTTCACGCAAAACGGACCAAAATAGGGAAAAATCATTTTCTTCTTTTTCAAAAAATCTATAAACTTACACGACAATAAAAATGATTAAATTGTATACAGATTGCGGCATATTTTTTTAATTAGTTTAAAATCATCATATAATGAAAAATGGCTTTTATTTTTTTGTTTACGTTTTGATGAAAATATCACTCCCGTCACATTTTCTAAAAAGAGTTTTCATCGTAAAAAATTGCCAAGTGTACTAATAATGAAAATCCACAGCCGCGTAAAAATTATTTATACTCGGCTTTTGTCTGTATATAAAACTTGCTTTTTTATTATTTTTTCAATTATCTCTAATTGGTTTTTTTCATAAAATTTCTTTACAGAAAAAAAATTAACTTAAGTCAGAATAACTTAAAATAAAAAAATCCTTCAATTTATTGAATCATTTTATTCGCATTTAAGTTTTACTTCAAATTTAATTTATAAGAAAATTAATTTCTTAAACATTCCCAAAACAATATGTGCATTCCCAGCAACTTTCCATATACACATTTAATGCGGATTTCCTACAAACAACTTAAAGCTAAATTTCCAAATCTGTCAATACAAAAAACTCTTTATTTAAGCAGAGTACTTGGGCAGAGTGGGAGAGCGTATGAGTAATAAAGAATATAAAAGAAAATGGTGTTGCCAGAAAAAATATAATTTTTTTGTTGTGCTTGAATTAAAAAAATTAACAATAAACTTAATTGCAGCGTTTTTTTATATTTTGAAATTTTTTATTTTTTTCAATTTTTTTTAAGAAAACACCTGTTCTTATAATTTAAATATTTTTAATATCTCTTGAACTATTTAAACAATGAACTGCATATTAAAAAATTGGTCTTAAATTATCAAATGGTTAAATAATAAAATTTTGTATTTAGTTTTCGTTGACTTTTCATATAACATATGTATATATTTGAAATAAAGTTAGTTTTTGTTAAACTTATTCCTTAATTCTTGATAATAGAAATGTTTGTAACAAATTTTTTTTACAATATAAAAATTTGTTAATGGATCATTGTTAGTTTTAATATTAAGTGACAGGTATCATTGTCGTATTTTTGCCGTGTTCGAAATTAGCTGTATTTATTTGATTATGTTCAATAGGAAAAGCAAAACAAACATATTTGAACTGCTCTTCTGTTTAAAATCGCTCCAAAAAAGATTTTATTTTAAATTATGTATTTATTTTGAAAATTACTTAACTTTATTTTTAAGAAAATTGTTAAACATTTTTGTCCTAGTTCAAAAATATTATTCCCAATAAAACATTTTAAGTTATTAAAAAAAGAAAGACACAAGATGTTTGCGCCTCATTTAATTTTTTTACACTTTTATAATTTTCTTGCTTTGAAGTGCGGCAAAGTATCGTATATGTTTTTAATGTTAGTTTCTTTTTGCTTAATTTCACATTAATTGAATGTAACGTGCTGCTAGTCAATCAAAAATGATATTAAAAATTAGTTGCAATTAATTCTTAACAATTTTTTTTTCCAAATGTGCCTTGCGGTAAATAAGTAATTTCCCGGCGACTTGTACTTTGAACGAAAACACAGAAAGCAGTGTTATTAGGAATCACCTTTAATGCCTTTCCTTAATATTTTTTAAAGTTTTCTTATATAAAAGAATTTTCCCAAAAATATTTTATATTTTAATTTATTAATATTTAAGTGGAACGAATAATGAACTTAACAGTGGCAACATTCCAATTTTTTTGTATCTATTACAAAACAATTGCGAGCGCAAGAAAATTGTGTAAAGAGAGCTGTAAAAAGAAAAACAGAAAGAGAGAGTAATGGAGCACCTAATTAAAGAGGCCTTAATGTTCAGGTAGTCACCTAAAATAAAATCAGTTCGTGTTAAACATTCTTACGCAGCGCAGTTGAAAAAATAGTGCAAAAAATTAGTGAAATTAATCTTTAAAAACGCTTAACGGTTTAAAACACAGAAAAGTAAAAAAAGGATATTTACATAAATAAATAAATTAAAAGGAAAAGTGTTTGTGAAAAAAAGGAAAGTGTTAAAAACAGTTCCTTGGAGGAATAAAGTAATAGAAATTCGTACATATTTATGCAAATTTGCAAACAAAAGTAGGTATGAAAGATTATGTGTTTCATTAATACAAAAAGTAATTAAATATGTAGTAAGATATGTTTGTATGTATGCAGGCGTTGTTTAATTAAAAGGCAAAGGAATAATTATATGTATGTATGTATTTTTATAGATACTTATGTACATACTTATATTAAGGCTTACGTTTGCAAAAAAATTGCTTTCCGGTTGTATCCTATTTCTGTTAAACTTTTGATTTTTTGTTGAATATTGCTTATCCTTTGTTGGCTAGACATGTAAAGTAGTGGTCAATGTTATTTGTTTTTTTTTTCATAAACTGATAAATAGGCACTAAATATAAAAAACAATTATTGTGTGCTTTTAGGCGCGCATGGCAAAAATTTATAGAAAGCATTTAAATTAAAGGCAATTACTTGTTAAACTGATTAATTAAATTTTTTTAGAAAATTTTATATAAACTAATGCCTTTGGTTTTTAATTTAACATAAATCTTCTTTTGTTTGCTTCTTTTAATGGGGGTTTTTCCTGAGTTTTCTTTTCATTAAAATGCTTTTAATTCATACATTTTCTTGTAGGCGTAAAACAGTTTTCTTGTCTTTTTCATTAAACGGGGTTTTTATGTGTTTTCTCGTGTGAGTAAAGTTTATGAAATTCTTGTTGATTTTTATACTTACACACACACACACACACACACACACACATACATATTTCAGCATGTAAAGTTTGTGATGTAATTTTATCTTTGTTTTATTTTTTATATTTTTTATACTTCTTAGCATATCTTAAGGCTGTTTTAAAAGAAAACCTTAAAATAAATAAGAATATATAAAGAAAACACCCGTTTCATATAAGTGAAATATAAATTATTTGTTTTCCTTGCACGGAGCGGTTTTACCCAGCTGCTTAGAAATTAATTTATACAATTAAAATGTGTAGGTGTTTGTGTTTCTTTTTTCAAAATTAATTACACTTTAACTCAAACATACGCATTCATACACATAACCATAAAAATCTTTAAAAAAAATAATACTAAATTAGGAATTCCGCAAGTATGTTTACTTTGGAAAGATGATAAGGAAATTAGGTTAAATTGGGGGATTTTTGTCACATACTTAAAACAGTATATTTCTGAAGGTTTTTACAATATTGAGAATCTTTTAGATTAAAAAAAAACTTTTTTGTTACCTTTTAAAGCATTTTGTTACTTCTTTAAAATTACTTGACAACCGTCTTGAACATATACATATGTACATTCTAAACTCCCCTAGACCGTCTTTTAATATAGATTTTTTGAAGCCCTCTAATGATACGCGGAAACGATTGGGGCCTTCATCTAAAAAAAGGTCAAAAGCAATTTTTTATTCAAAATCAGGAGCTTTTATGCGAGTCCTTTGGCGTGTTCTAAATGAGAATATAGATTGACAAATCCGAAAATAAGAGAAACCTGCAGCAAGTAAGATAACTCTCACAACTCTCATTCAAAGAAGGTGTTTAGATCAGCTATTCCGAAGAATTTTTTTTTTGAGCACTCCAAGCACTGCCTCGTCTGCTTTCGCAATTACCCAGGGTTCAGAGTTGTTGTCTTAAACAGAGTGTATCATATATTGGCTAATATTGTTTTTATTTTATCTCAAAGCTGATGTTGTTTTGTTTTGGCGGCGCCGGGGTAGATAAAACCGTGGACTGTTTCAAAGTTGTAGTTTTCAACTTCCATAGTCTGCCCAAGTCTACTGGACGTATTGTGCGTTGATACGGTCAACTTGCTTTTATCTGCATTAATTGGCAGACACACTTTAGCTGATTTTTTCTCGACTTTTTGAAAGGTGGCAGTTACTACTCGCAATGCTTGCTCTATGATATCAATATGGTCAACGTAAGCGAGAACCATGTGCTGTTTTGTGTATAATGTGTCAGATCCACTCCGGTTTTCGTCTCGTATTACCTTTTTCAAGAGAATTTAAAAAGATTAAATGCTGTATCCTTGCATGAAATCTTGTTTGGTACTGAAAGGCCCAGAGGTATTATCCCCTATTTTAACTGAAGATTGTGTCGCATTAGTTTTGCAGGAATGCCAAACTCAGACATATGAAGCTTGAAACACCTTTAACCGTATGGGACTTTCGAAAGTGGCTTTGCTCCTCAACAAAAAGATGATGCGTCGATCTGTTTTTTTCTTTTGCGGGATTTATCATAAGGTGGATATTTGGTCGATTGTGGATTTGCCAGGATATGGCCCAATTATAACGTCAACTTTAGGCTTTTACGCAAAAAGCTTGATATAATATTATAGCTAATTGAAAAGAGACTTACTCCTCTGTAGTTTGCACATACTGTATTGTCCCCTTTTCTGGCACATGACACAAAACACTAATGATCCAACGAGTTCAGCTGACAACCCATTGGCTCCTGCTGCCTTGTTACTGATATTTCTACATTTTTTCTGGCTAGGCGCTAGGCGCTCAATGCCGTCATCTGGGATTAGTTCTTGTGTATCTTCATCGCCACTATTATAGGACTCCAACAGGTGTGAAAAATTATTTTTCTATGTCCCCAGCACACTAGCTGTATCAGCTACCAAATACCTTCTTCAACTTTGCAGGACAATGTGCTTTACCAAAGCCTTTAGTTTGATGTTTTATTCTTTGGTACAATTTTTGGACTTCATTTTGATACGCTCATACTCATTGCTTTCCGTTTCTCCCTTCTTTCTGCGGAATATATGTTCTTCTGCTCTCCTTTTTTTCCCAATACCTTTTCTTCGTAAGACATGTACGTACTGACTGCAGTGTTGCCCTATATGCTGCATTCTTCGCTTCAGTAGCATTACGACATTCCTGGTCGTACTATGGATTCCTTAGGGAAGACTTTTATTATTCAAGTACGAATATTGCGGATTCTTCCATTAAGTTGGCAATGATTGGCCATCGCGCTGCAACATTATCGGAATAAGGAAAGCTTACTTCAAGCTATCGAGTAAATCGAGCGGTGTAAGACGTTGATGTTTGTTGTGTTTGCGGTTTTCCGATGTCAAGTTTTAGTGTTGTAGCATATCGTACGTTTTTCGCCACATTCAGATTGCTGCAACAAGGTAATGATCCGAAGCTATGTTCAGTCCTCGGCTCGATCGTACCTCTAAGACGCTGGAGGAATGCTTTTCGTCTATTGAAACATAATAAGTTTGGGGTCTTGTCTTTTGAACTGGTGATATCGAAGTCTACTTGTCTCATTTCTTTCAGTGCGTACACTGAATCTTCTCTATATGGGGTGAAACATAGTCCGAAGGTTGGCCCTAAATCGAATGCAATATGTTCAAGATGGCCATATATGCTCGATCTCCAACATCCCTATGTCCTGACCCTCATTGCGCTGCTAGCAGATATGACCGTTGTATGAAGATCAATAGAAACCAGGTACAGTTTAGTGTTAAGTGACTCTGAAGGAATAATGCGCACTGCGCCTGTAAGTTGCCCTTGCTAGCCTACCTGAGTCCCCATTTTGTGCCTATTATCATACGAAAGGTGTAATAGGCTACCGCAGCCCTATGCATGATAATTTTAGTTCGAATAACTGCTAGACCAATGTTTAAAGCCCATTTGCTTCGAAAACCCTTGGATTAGGATACATTATTATCGATCATGTCTGGTAGCAGGTCTGCTATTGGTATCAAGTTCATAACCATAAGCCAAAGAAGTGGTGACATTACACTACCATTAGAAATGCCTCAATCAACAAATTTTAACAAAGGGCCGTTAACAATACTCACTAAAGCTACTCTAAACTTCAAAATGGATAGAAACCAGTTGCCAAACATAAATGACCCTTTTTAAAAGTCTCTTAACTACCTACAGTTCTTACAGATGATAATTCGGACGAAATGAAAAAAAATTAATTGTAGTGTAGGGTATAAAAGGGTCGGTCCTAACTTTCTTACTTGTTTTATAAAAATTTGCAGTTGTCAAACGATAATGCCTACACAAGATCCTCTGGGAAATCATTGTTTTAACATTATGCTTAGCAACAACGTTCTACTAAAATCGTTCAATTTTGTTTACATTGGCTTTGAAAATGTATTTTTCCTAAAAGAAAAAAGAAAAACTTAAACTAAAAAAAAATATACCTATAAAGAGTAATGGTTTAAGAAAAAAATGCCATTAATTTTAAAACTTGTGCTTAAAGAATTCAACAAATAAATTACATGTGTTCATGCCCTCCACCTCTTGAGATAATAAGACATGATATTCAAGAGCCACAAATTTTTCTTTATTTGTAAAAAAAATTTAAATTTAGTGGAAGGTGTAATAATTTATCACCCCTACAATGTCCCCTGACAATTATTCCTAACATAAGAACTTAAAATCTCCACGTTTGAAAATTAATGTTAAATCCCTTTGAATCGTTTTCATAATGAACCTTGAATAGTAGCTGATTTCGAAAATGCATTACATTGGGATAGTATCTGAATTACTTAATTTTTAATAAAAATTTCCATTCTTAGCTATCACAATTTTTATAGTGGACTTAAAGCCAAATAAATATAAATAATTATTATCCGTTTATGTTAAATAGTCCCAAAGAACTTTTGAGATTTTCAAATAAACCAAAACATTGAAAATACTCACAAAAGCTTAGTTTATCTTTTTAAATAAATTATTAGTTTTTTTACTTTTTAATATATATTTTAATATTTAATGGTAAAAACGCCAAATATCTTATATTTTATCAAACCTTAAAATTTTATATATTTTTTCCCAAGATCCCTATTTTTATCTTTTTTTTATTTTTTTTACAATACGACAACTTCCATTAAAAGACAGATGTTGCTTTCCTTGTTGTTGTGTTCTCGTCTTACATTGTTGTTGTTATTTATAAAAAAAAAACTAAAAAATTTAATGTAAACATTAAGTCATAACAATTTTTTCATTGAGAGCCAATTGTAGGAAAATAATATTTTTATGCTTCTTTTTATAATTGAATTTTTTCGCCCCCGTAAATGTTTAATTGCAACAATAGAAAATTGTTACTTAAGAAAACCAGGGTGATTTTATTTAAATTGTAAAGAAAAAAAATATTTTTATATGTATATTTTTTTTACAATAGAATAAAAACGGTGCAATACCGTCTGGAGATTTTGATGTTTTAACTATTTACTCTCCTCAATAATTGTTGTCAACTTTAGCGGTTTTGAAAGCGATTAAACTAGGAAGAAGAGAAAAAAGGAAAGCACTTGATTAATATTTAATTATTTTAATTATTCAAGTTCAAATTATTTCATTAAATTAAAAAAAATAATATATATTTTAAAAAACATTTTTTTAGGAAATTAAATTATATATAATAAATTATATAAATTAAAAGTATAAAGCACAAGTAGCTTCATATCTTGCTACCTTTTAGAATAATTTTGGGTGTAAATTTTCAGTTTTTTGTTTTGCTTTAACTTAAATTTTAATAAAAAAAAAAATAGGGAAAATGAAATAGATATTATTGTTTTTGCTAATTGCAATGGATTCTGAAGCAAAATTTTATTATTTAACATTTATACCATTTTGTGTATTGGGCGTTTCATTTCCTTTCCTTTATTTTAAAAGTTAGTTTTCTTTTGATCTACCTCTTAAAGAGTTATAATATTTTCTTTTAAGTTTATTCTATTTTTTATACCATTTCTGTGGGTTTTTCGTTCTTATAAATTTACAGAAAACATATAATTTTAAGAATTTGTTTCAAGTAACGCTCAATACAATTTGAATAAGTTTTTTTTTTTTAGAAAACTCTTCATACTTATGTTAAATTTACGGCAATTGAATTTTATAATATTTAAATTATTTTAAAACAATATCCTTAAATATTTATTAAGTTTGTTTTTTTTAAATAAAAAGACTATGGAAAACATTCACCAATTTTTAAATACAAAATATAGTTATAGTCAATGATTAAAATCTTTTTTAATATTATCATTTTTCAAAAGTTAATTTAAGTTTTAAATATTTAGAATAAAAAAACCTTCGTATTTTTGTTATGGATGCAATTTGAACAATTTAACTGCAATTTAACTGCTAAGTAAAGCTCACTACAAAAAGTAGCGCTCAATACAAAAACAATGTACATATTATTAACGCAAATTTAAATTCCTTTTTTTTCAAATGTTTAATGTGTAAAAATGTGTAGTTAATATTTTTTTCCGAATAAAAATTGAGTTTAATACCTTTAAAAAATTAAACAGATATTCGATGTGCTGAAAAACTTCTTTCTAACCAAAAACATTTTAATATCTAAGCATTTCAGCTTTAATTATATTAATGCGATAATTATGTATTCATGTATGACAACACTGATGACTGTTGTCCATATTCATTTGAACAAACTAAATAAATAAAACAAAGTTTGATGTAAAAAGCACAAGTATTAGTATCAAGATTTGATAACACTGAGATAACCATAAAATTACAAGCAGTTTTCTCAAAGAAAACAGCAGACAAGGCTGTGTGAAAAAAACGAGTACAACAACTTTTGTGTAAATATCTTCTGAGCACAATTTTAAATATATGTATAACTTTAAAATAAAAAAGTTATTTTATTATGTTTTAAATTACGGTAAAAAAAGAGATGCCAGAAGAGAAAATAATGAACAAAAAATTGGATTCGAGCATAAATTGATTTAGTATTAAAACTAAACAAGTAATAAAGTAATAGTAAGTCAGGACCACATTTATTGTACCCTACACTACAATTTATTTTATGCCCTCAGAAAAAAGCATTAAAATTATTTAAACTTTGGTCTGAGAATTTAAATTGTTGTCTGGCACTGGTCTATTTAAAATAATTTGGTTTTAAGATTTGAATACTTATAAAAAAATATTAGGCACCAGCATATGTTATATGGCTTATATGGGACCCCAGGCAATTATCATTATTATAAAATTTAATACGACTTCTGCCAGTATCAGTTTTTACACATATGCAAAATTTTGTGGAGATGGACTAACATTTGCGTTAGTTATAGGCCAAAGTGCTTGTTTCGGGAGGGCACCTATATGGGTGCTATATAAAGAAGTGGGTCGATCATACGTATAGACCAAGATTCTTGATTTTTAATATATAAAGTAATTATATTTCCATTACGTATATAGAATACATATTTAGACTAATTTCCTTTAAAATTTAGCACTTATCAAATCTATTAGTTGCAAATTTTTTGAATTTTTCTTTAGTAGCTTTAGTCCGTATGAATAAATATTGAAATAAATTGAATACAGGAACACCTAGAGGCTCTAAAATTCGTGATTTTTCATCATGACACTTAATTAACCCTTATATGTTCATACTGAAAAGTTGGGTTCAATTTATATATGTACATATACCTATGTATATAGAATAAGTTATAGTTTAACTGTAGCGCTATCTGTCGTACTTCAAAAGTATCCTTTGACAATTTTCAAGTCAATGCAAGCCCTAAAATGTATGTATTAAAAAAATTTAAAATACATTAATACCTACATGCTTTAAAATGAATTTAAAACTTTACACTTTGCACACTTTAGCTGTCAAAAAAGCACTACAGAAAAATCTCCCCTTCAATCGAAATGGCCGAATCAACCTAGAAAAATTTAACACAATATTTTCAAAAAAAAGGTGTTACAAAATATTTTCTTGCTAAATTTTCTTTTAAATATATGTAAATATGTACGTCTTTACTTTTTTTATACATACATACATATGTATTTGTGTCACTAAAATTTATTGATTTTTCATAATTTGTTCATCAAACCCATATACGGCTCCATACGAGCATAACAAAACAAACATAAATTATGGCAACCCCATGTCTTCGGTCTATTAAACAGAATTTAGAACTAAAAAAAATAAACAAAACTAAAATAAAAAACTGTGATATTAAATTTTCTCTCCATTATAAAATACGATATAAAAAATAAGCAATATTGTTTACAAAATAAACAAAATTATAAAAGAATGAAAAAAACAGCAACAACTACAAATATGTACCTACAACAAAGTTAATTGTAGTTAAAAAATTTTTAAGAAAAAAGAAGAAAAAAAATCCGAAACCACTATGTATGTACATACATACCTACAAACAGCAGTCAAAAAACCTATGTATTTAAGATTTTTTACCGTATTGTTTTTCTTTAAATATTTTACCTAAAAAAAATAATAGTAAGAGAGAGTGCTGGCTGTAAAGATTGAGTACGAAAAAAAAAGAGAATAAAACCTAAGCAAATGTTGGTAAATTAAAGGTAAATTAATTAATACAGGAAATTAACACTTAAAGTTAAAAATAAAATTGTGCTATTAAGGGAATTTTTAACAATTAATTTTAGATTAGAAAGTTGTTTACTTTGAGCAGATTAAAAAATAGTGTTAATAGCCAAAAAAAAAACGTGTTTAAAATGTGGAAAATGTGCAAATTTAAAGACATTTAACAAAACGACAGTAAATAGCTACATACATACATATATTTTTTGTTAGTTTTAAAACAATTCAAACAATTTTTGATTAAAGCCAAAAGTGCGTATTTTTAAAATATTTAATATGTATGTAGGTATGTACAAACATATATTCTTACATATGAATTTTGACAATCTATTTAAATATATAAAAGATTAACGTTACTGATTGACCAACTGATTGATTCCCTATCGTACAGCCCAAACGTGTAAAGCTGGGGAAATTTTTACTGTGGGTACCTTTCCCAATGTAAAGATCCACAATGACGGGATTTCGGGGTATTCGGGTCTTAAGAGGACTTTATCATCCAGATTTGAAAGGCAAAGTCAATAACTTACATCGTTTAATCTATATAACAGAAACAGAAAAGTGTGTGGAACTTTTATGCTGTTTTGGACCCTAAAGATTAAAAAGGGTATTTTTTAGGCAATTTTTGTAACTTCTCACCAATAAATAAACAAGTAAGAGCGATATATTCGGCTGTGCCGAATCTTATATACCCTTCACATTGGTCTTTAAATATACCCAGCCGAGTAATTTTGTACTGCAAACAATATAATAAAAAACCTTGTGCGAGTTTTAAAGTTCATAGAAAAAATAACAAAATTTTAACGTTCGTATGAATAATAGAAATAGATGAAGAAGATTTGAGGTCGAGAGTTTTAAAAGTTTTCGACATTATTCATATTTAAAGGTTAATAAAACTTGTTAAATGTTCTAGTCCCCCTGCTCTTCTCCAACTTTTTCTCCAAAATGTATGAATTATTTGATTATTACTTTTTGTAGAATATTCGAAGTCGATAGCTGTAATAGTTTTCCAGAAGTAGCGTATCAAAAATTTTATAAAAATTGTTAATTTGTATGGGAGCTACCCCTTTTTTTGCCCCCACTCAAAAAATTTTTTCTTTAAAGTGTAGATCTTTGGGTACAATCACTTTTTGTAGATCATTTTAAGTCGATATCTGTTATAGTTTCCGAGATATAGCGTATCGAGTATTTTATAACAATTGTCGATTTGTATGGGAGCTACCCCTTTTTTGCCCCCACTCAAAAAATTTTTTCTTTAAAGAGTAGATCTTTGCGTACAATTACTTTTTGTGGAACATTTAATTTCGATATCTTTTATAGTTTCCGAGATATAGCGTATCGAATATTTCATAAAAATTTTTAATTTGTATGGGAGCTACCCCTTTTTTTGCCCCCACTCAAAAAATTTTTTCTTTAAAGTGTAGATCTTTGCGTACAATAACTTTTTGTAGATCATTTTAAGTCGATATCTGTTACAGTTTCCGAGATATAGCGTATCGAATATTTTATAACAATTGTCGATTTGTATGGGAGCTACCCCTTTTTTTGCCCCCATTCAAAAAATTTTTTCTTTAAAGTGTAGGCATTTTAACCCAATTACTTTTTGTAGAAGATTTCATTTCGATATCTTTTATAGTTTCCGAGATATAACGTATCGAATATTTTATAACAATTGTCGATTTGTATGGGAGCTACCCCTTTTTTTGCCCCCACTCAAAAAATTTTTTCTTTAAAGTGTAGATCTTTGCGTACAATTACTTTTTGTAGGACATTTCATTTCGATATCTGTTATAGTTTCCGAGATATAGCGTATCGAATATTTTATAACAATTGTCGATTTGTATGGGAGCTACCCCTTTTTTTGCCCCCACTCAAAAAATTTTTTCTTTAAAAAGTAGATCTTTGCGTACAATCCATTTTTGTAGAACATTTGAAGTCGATATCTGTTATAGTTTCCGAGATATAGCGTATCGAATATTTTATAACAATTGTCGATTTGTATGGGAGCTACCCCTTTTTTTGCCCCCACTCAAAAAATTTTTTCTTTAAAGCGTAGGCATTCCTGCCCAATTAATTTTTGTTGAAGATTTCATTTCGATATCTTTTATGGTTTCCGAGATATAGCGTATCAAATATTTTATAACAATTGTCGATTTGTATGGGAGCTACCATTTTTATTGCCCCCACTCAAAAAATTTTTTCTGTAAAGTGTAGATCTTTGCGTACAATTACTTTTTGTAGCACATTTTAAGTCGATAGCTGTTATAGTTTACGAGATATAGCGCATAAAATATTTCACCACATTTGTGCAATTGTAGGAAAAATACCCCTTCCCCTGGTCCTATCTGAAAAAAATTTTTCCAATATTTAGGTCCCTTCTTTAGGAGTATCCGTGCCAAGTTTTGTGGCAAGAGTGGCTATACTTACTGAGATATATAGGGATATATGCACCGATTTTGTCCTAAAAAAAAGGGGTTACTCTGGGTTTTCGCTTATATCTCGGTCAATAGTGAACCGATTTTGCTGATTTTAAATAGCGATTGTTAGCGGGATATTTCTGATCGTTTGACACCATTAACTGGTCTGTATCTTTTTATTTGACTCCGGAAACTTGATTTCAACAGACGGACAGACAGACACACAGACAGACAGACAGACGGACAGACGGACAGACGGACAACGCTAAATCGGCTTCTCTATCTATAAGGATCGAGAATATATATACTTTATGGGGTCGCAAATGAATAATAAAGAAATTACAAACGGAATGACAAAGTGATATATACCCTATCACTATGTGAAGGGTATAAAAAACACTCCTCACACTGTGTTCGCCAGCTCTTAAAAAAAAATATGAAAAAATTTTGAGTACTTTTATGAAGATTTTTCTAAAGGGATAAATTTCGTACCTATTTTTTGCATTTTCTTATATGATTTTTTATTTTTAATTTCGGAAAGGTAAATAAAATCTTTTACAACAATGCAAACATCAGATTAGGAAAAACTGTGTTAAGCCAAAAAGGGAAATTAAATAATTACCAAAAAGAAGAAAACTAGAAAATACAAATAATTTCATACTTCTTTGAATTTTTTTAAGTTAATAGATAATGGTCCAATTTGTATAAATTAAGGCGCTACAGTCTCGAAGTGGAGTAGAAAATCGTATACACCAGCAAAAAGTATTTATATATGTATATATCGGTACTTTTAAGACAAAGAGTAATTTTTGCGTATTTTTGATACTTTGTCGCATTTACTAGTTGAATAGTTTAGAAATATAAAAATATAATTGCCCCAGATTAAGCTTAAAAATCAACAAAATAAAAAATAATAATTTTTGTGTACTTAATGGTCAAAAAGTACTTATAAAAAAATTTTGGCTCCTTTTTGAAAAAATTTTTTTGTTATTTTTTTTCATTCTTTTAAGGCTATTGGTCTACAAATATTAAGTTAAGAACTGTTAACCTAGATTTAGGTCAAAAGTCAACTAAATGGGTAAAAAGTACTTTTACGAGTCTAGATATATGAAATAAAGGACTAATGACTAATGGCAGAAACTAAAGCCAAAAGGTCATAAGGGAGTCAAAAAGTACCTTTTCCGTTATTTGGTGTTGTATGTTTTCGTTACTATTAGCATAGACATTTGAAATAAAGTACCATTGACTTTTTCACAACTTTGGAAATTTTACGTTTTTTGAGATTATGAGTTAAGTGGAGAAAAATCACTTTTTTCAATATTATGGCATTCTCTGGCTCCTTTTTAAATAATAAGTCTAGAGATATAAAATTATTGACTTTTGATCCGGAAAAAAAAGGTAAAAAGTAGTTTCAAAATGAATGCATTTAGAAATAAAAAAAATTGAGATTTTGGATATAATTTGTATAAAAAACTCCGTTGAAGGCTTTCTTTCTTTTAAATGCTCATGGTACTTCTTTGCTTGTTTTAATAAAATTTTAAAATTGCGCTGATGAAGTAACGGGTTAATTTCTATTGTAATTATAAAAGTTTTTTTTTTTTTTTTTTTTTTTTTTTGCATATTTTTTATTATTGAATCTTGGCTTTAGCGAACTAACAATAAGTTTTCAAATCTTAAGACTAAGGAAATAATATTAGTCCAGCCAATGCCAGACTAAAATTTAAGTTCTCATAATATAAATAGTTATCTTCATCTAAAAGTAATTTTACAAGTTTAAGAAAAGTATTTTTAAAAACAAAAAGTACTTTTACTATTATCATCTCTTTTCTTTGCCTTTTTAGCTCTTTTATCAAAACAACCGATTGTGCTCTTTTTTAAATATTTTATTTATTTCTCTTTCTTTTTTTATACTTTCAGTAATCAACTGCTCGACGTTAAACTTAATTTAAGATCATAAATCAAAGAAAAAAAAATACAAAAGAATAAAACAAACAACAAAATTCTTGTTAGAAAGGAATTTTGGGCCAAACAAAAAGTGACTCAATACAAAATCCATAAAACAATTATTGTTAAAATCAAATAAAAAATTTCAAACTTAATATTTTAAAGAAATATTAAAAAATATAAACAATTTAAAAAATTTTAAGTTTTCATTCAAATTTTTAAGTGTTAATTTTTCCCTCATTATTGCCGCCTACTTAATATTCTAAAATAAAGTGTAATTAAGCTCTAAATATTTCCAAGTGAGAAAAAAAATTTATTTTCATCATTAAATGTTTGGAAAATAATTTAGAAAAAAAAAATTATCAAAAATAAAATGCAACAAAATTAGAAAATAGTGTTTAAATTGCTTTGGTGATTTATTAAGCAATTTGAATAGAAAAAGTAAATATTTTGTTAATTAAGGAAATTTAAAAGCAAATGTGGTAAAATGGAAAAAATAACATAAGATTAAGCAGTTTAATAAATGGTAAACAATACATTAGTGAATTCACAAATCAGGTAAGAATATTTTATTTTAAATTATTTAAACAAATTCAAAGAAAATGCTATTTTTTTATTTCAAAACTATAAACAAAATTAATTTTTCCAAATCGATCAGCTAGTTGAAGTCAAAGGTCAAATAATTGCACAAACAATTTTAAGGCCAACAAATAAAAGCGATGACTAGGTTGTGCCAAAACTTCTAAAGCCTTCACAGCATGCCTAAATGCGAGGAAGTTTTTTTTGAAGTTAAAAAATGTGAAGTTTAAGAAGTAATTAACAAATATATTCATGGTACAATCATTCTACAAGGCGGTGTTAATCCACCTGATTATTTTTTGTTCGAGTTTGTTTACCCTTTTAATTTGTCAAAACCAGGCGCGTGTTTAGGGGGGAAACTAACTTGAATTGAAGTACTTTTTTTCTATTAAAGATAGGGTGACCATTAATTATACCCTTCACATAGTGTAAGGGTATATATCAGTTTGTCATTCCGTTTGTAATTTCTTTATTATCCAATAGCGACCCCATAAAGTATATATATTCTGGATCCTTATAGATAGGGAAGTTGATATATCCATGCCCATCTGTCCATCTGTCTGTCTGTCCGTCTGTTGAAATCAAGTTTCCGGAGTCAAATAAAAAGATGCAGACCAGTAAATGGTGTCAATCGCTATTTAAAATCAGCAAAATCGGTTCACTATTGACCGAGATATAAGCGAAAACCAAAAACAACCCATTTTTTTAGGACAAAATCCGTGCATATATCCCTAAATATCTCAGTAAGTATAGTCATTATTGCCACAAAACTTGGCACGAATACTCTCAAAGTAGGCACCTAAATAATGGAATCAGGGGAAGTGGTAGTTTTTCTACAATTGCACAAATTTAGTGAAATATTTTATGCGCTATATCTCGGAAACTATAACAGCTATCGACTTTAAATGTTCTACAAAAAGTACATGTACAATAAGACCTATGTACATTAAAAAAAAAAAATTTTTTTGGGTGGAGGCAGAAAATAGGGTAGCTCCCATACAAATTTACAATTTTTATTAAATTTTCGATACGCTATATCTCGGAAACTGTAACAGATATAGAAATGAAATGTTCTGCGAAAAGGAATTGGACAGCAAAACCTACGCTTTGAAGTAAAAATTTTTTTGGTGGGCGGTGAATATGGGGTAGCTCCCATACAAATTCACAATTTTTGTAAAATTTTCGATACGCTATAACCCGAAAACTGTAATAGATATCAAAATAAAATGTTCTGCGAAAAGGAATTGGACAACAAAACCTACACTTTGAAGAAAACATTTTTTGGTTGGGGGCAGAAAAAGGGATAGCTCCCATACAAATTAACAATTTTTATGAAATTTTTGATTCGCTACATCTGGGAAACTATAACAGCTATCGACTTTATATATTCTACACAAAGTAATAATCAAATAATTCATACATTTTGGAAAAAAAAAGTTTGAGAGGAGCAGGGGGATTAAAACATCCCATAAAAATTAACAACTTTTATTAACCTTTTAATACGAATAATGTCGAAAACTTTTAAAACTCTCGACCTCAAACCTTCTTCATCTATGTATTTCTATTATTCATACGAACGTTAAAATTTTTTTAAGTTTTTTATGGACTTTAAAGCTCGCACAAGGTATTTTTATTATATTATTTGCAGTATAAAATAACTCGGCTGGGTATATTAAAATACCAATGTGAAGGGTATATAAGATTCGGCACAGCCGAATATAGCATTCTTACTTGTTTTTTTCTAAATCAGTACACTTTTGGGGTTTTCCTCTAAAAGGGTATTTTTGGTTTTTTTAGTCTGAGACCTAAAATTACTTTTTAAGCCGATTAAAACGTGTCTGTCTCTGTGTCTATGTCTTCTTATAATCAAAGTGCAAGTTGGAGATATTTGATTTTGTATAAAAAAATAAAACAAAAAAGTTAAGAAACATTTAAATTTTTATCCAAGAATTAACGAGCGATATAAAATGCTGAAAGGGAACCAGGATTTTTTAATATTATTACTTAATTTGATAGCATAAATAACTTTTATATCTTACAAACCCTTTTTATTAAAGAAACTCAAGGAAATATTTTTTATTCTATAAAATCATAAGAAACAATTTTTTGTTCTGGTTTGCCCACGACTGAATTGGTCAAAACCTGAGTAAAAATAATGCAAAATTATTTGTTTTTACAAAAATTTTGTAAACATTACAATAAAATTCGCCTTGCTATGGCCAGAATAGGCAAAATGATCAGCATCACTTAGAAGAGTAAATAACAATTGTTGGTATATAGCAGCCCCTTAACAGCTGTTAGGACATTTAAACGACGATTGTAAGTTAACATAAGCAATCTTCGCTCAACAAGTGTCAAAATATTGCTAAGAAATTTGGTTTAAAATACTTCAATACTATCATTGTCTAATAATAATCCTCCAATGATTGCAAAAAACACATAAACGATGATTTGCTTGTTAAGAAGTCGGCAAAATAGCTCGTCAGATCATATTTTATAAGAGTCAGACATATATTAATTACAACGTCGGGGCGATTCAAAAATAACTCGCGAAGTAATCGCTCTTGTCAAGCAGTCTTTTAAATACCAGCTGAATTATTTCATTTGAAAATCCTACTACAAAAATATTCTAGTGCTGGTATAGGAAAAAGTTGTGCGCCGCGCCTTAATGTTTTCTCTTTACTTATGTACGTACGTCCCCACACGCATTGTGGAAAATTAAAAAAACTTAACTCAGTCTAGAGTTGGGTTTATCTGCTCTTTAATATGAGCGCTCTTTCTAGTTATGTTCAATTTACGGAACTAGGTCGCTCTTTAAGTTCAATAGCTCAATCGCTCTGCAGCTCAATATGGTATGTGTGAAATAAATCTGTCAAAACCAGGGATGGTTAAAAAAATAAAGAATTTAAGATTTTTGTTTTTCAGATGAACTGATATATATTTTTCAAAAAAAAAAATGTCTCTTAAATAGCTAAAACATCATCACTGGTATTGTGCACCAAGCACAAACGATATATCAATATTATACGCAACAGTATATGTGTATGAAAGCTCATTTAAAATAATTAAACAAACAAAGTGATATTGAACGATTAACAATTTTCGTGTGGCATACTACTGAGCGTGAAAATGAAACATGAACGTTGAACTACGGAACTAAAAGTGCTCAGTATAGTAAATCGTTCACTTAGCTCAGTCAGGTGAATAGTTCAATTGAACTAGTTCGTTCAAGAACTACACAACTCTAACTCAGTCTTGTTTGAGGCTTTAAAAATACTGGTTGTGTTGCTTGGAATAAACAAAGAGATTACGTTTCTTAAGAGTACCTGAACAGCAATGGTATTGCAAATGCATTGCTTTCTTATGGCTGTTGGAAAAAAAAACTAGTGAATAAAACTAATTTTACACTGTTTTTTTTTTTTCACAAATCAACAAATCACAAAAACGCATCATTTGGCTTTACTATTTGTTAATTAAGAACACTTTTAAATTTTTAGTTTAAAAATCTAACCGACGCTTAATTTTTTTTTAAATCAAGAAGAAGCACATAGACAAACTTTTGACATATTGTGAGGAAAATTGCACGAGAAAAAAAATAGTCAGCTGATCTGTCGAGACCACCTTCTTTCTCTATGAATTCGCCTTGGTTACGTAGGAGAAAAGGAAAAACAGAAAGAGGAAGCAGAAAATTTTTGATACGCTCTACCAAAGCGAATTCATTGATCAGGTGGTGTTGCGAGCACAGCTGATCTACTTTTTTCATGCATAAATCGAGGCTGGGTTGTCAAATTTGTTTATGTTTTCGTATCTTTTTTGACACATTAGCCAACGAAAATCATAACAAAGACGAAAATTTTTTGTTGTAAAATCACCATCAATTCGCCTTGCGTTTTATCTTGAAAAGAGTTACAGCTCTTGACTTTAAACCTGCGTGACTTCTATATTTTAAGTAAATAAGTTGAGCAAGGGGAATTGTAACACAAAATAAATATAAAAACTTCTTTGCCAAATGAAAAAATATGTATATATTGGCATTAAAAATCTTAAATACGGCCAAACTTTTTTTTTCTTTGGTTCAATCTTAATAAATTTTAATATTTTGTTAAAATAAAACAAACTTTACTTTTTTTAAGCTTTAACCTTTAATATTATTTTGTTAATTCCCTCTACTGCTTTTGGCATCTCGATTCTTAATATTTCTGATAATTATTTTTTCTTAAAGTTTAAGAAATTTTCTCTTAATAAACATCTTGTGTCCTTATTCTTCTATACATTAAATATATTTTTTGTTTTGTACATGTCCATCCACTTCCTTAACTTTTACTTTCCATCCACTGCGGCATACCACCACTTACTGTGTTTATGATCCGTTACTACTTAGATTAAAATTGCAAAAGGAGGCCGCTTTGTTTAGTTACACTGGCTACGCGTACCGGAAATAATATTTTGTAAACATGTCATGTTCAGCTTCCTTCTCTCTATGGAAAACTTTTCATCCTACAGAAAAGAAAATTGCATTAAAACTTTATATTAAATAAAATAATTTATATAGTTATTGAAATATTAGAAAGTTTAATTAAAAAAGAAATATTTTATTGTAATTTTTTTTCTTTTTTTTTGTAACAATGGGCGACAAGTAACAATATAACAATATAAAATGGCCATTATTTAAGTTAAATAAGACTTTAATAATGTGTATTATTATACCTTTCACATAGTTGTATTAATAAAAATTTGTGAACTTTTTTCGAATAAAAAATTTTATTGAAAAAAAAAACCAGGGGAATAATGTAATTGCATGAAACTTAAAGGAATTAAAACATAAAAATATTTAAAACATTTAAAAAAAATTGTTACTCAATCGCATTTAGGGCTTAAATTTAGACAAATCAAGGCCGAAGCTGATTTCTTAATTGGTAGAAGTCATGGCATAATAAGTAATGACTTCTTACATAAAGTTGGATACATTTTTAAAAACACACTAAATTCCATGTCACGAACCCTATAGGATAGTCTTTATTATGAGCTAGCAAGAAAAAAGCCTCAATAAACATACAGCCAACTTATTCCCATGATGAATTTAATGATCTTTTCTGGCTTACAACCCAAATAATTACTTTGTCCTTTTTAAATAAAAAAAAATATTTCGCCCTAAAAACATGACTCCATGATTTTATAATTTATTTGCCATTTGTATTGCATTCTTATCTACCTACATCCCACAATAATCTCAAGTACCGCGTTACAATTTGGGTGCCCTAGTTTTGACTAGAAAATTTCCAGCCCTTTCGTGGTCCTTAGACCCAACCTTTTTAGGTAAATGAGTACCAAAGTGTCTGTTGAACCCCTCCCTGTCTATACGCCACCGCCACTCCTGTTTCTTTTTTCAAGATTCTTTACGTTAATCACACATATCGTAATCTTTCCATAAAACTGACCCACAATTTCTTTCACATATGTCAATTCAAGAGACGAGCTTTTACTAGCTAGCTTGTCACTAGATTTAATACCAAATATCTCTTATGTATGCCTTAAAACCCAAGAAAGAATGGCATTGAAGATGTCAATAGTCCCAATTAGAACCCTTCTATAATCCTTTACGAACCTAGCCTTGACACTAAAATCCTTCAAGGTCCAAAAAGTTGCCTTACCTATCGTTTGAAACATGCACCTCTAGGTTATTGTTTATTGTATCTTAGACAATTAGACAACCAGATTGAATTACGGATAAAAAAAGACACATTTAGCCTGCACAATCAATTCCAAACTTAATTTTTTTTAATGTGACATGCGACTAAATGCACAAAAAAACAGCAATTTTATAAAATTTTTGTACACGTATTATCACGTATTCTTAAAGTTTGAGTGAGGAAAAACCGAAAGAAAATGTGAGTTTATTTGATTTTTTTTTACACTGTTCTGTCATGTGTAAACCCCTAGTAACTAGTAACAACACGACTATATAGACTAAATTAATTTATTTAAATTCTCTTACAACTCTGGCATTTTTTTGTGTAATTTTTATAGCACAACAATACTCTTAATAACACTAACAATAAAACTAATAACATTATATGGATACAACACCAACAACAACGACAACAAACAAACAAAACAATAACCAAGAAAGTGAACCTATTCATTAACATACCATAATCTAAACGAGGCAATGATCCACCAACAACAATAACAAAAATAAAAACAAGTAATTTGATACGCTTTTTACAGTACATTGAGAAAATAAAATAGTCTCTTTTCTCCAAACAAACACATGGTGACCAAAGGTACCAGATGTGAAATTCTAGAAATACATACTTACAAATTAATATTTAATTTGTCAATTTGTTTGCAATAAAAAGAGATGCGTAAAACAAAATGGATTAGCATTGATGAAGCAATTGCACCAAATTTTAATAAGTTGGACTTGTGAGTCTAAGCGACACACATATGTACTTATATAAAAAAGGGTGGGCGATTAAAAAGTTTAAATTTTAAAATACAATTAAACAAAAGCGGTTTGAAATTTTAACCAATTTTTTTTTTTGTGAAGTACAATTGTTCCGGTTTGAAATGAAACATTTTTTCATTTACATACATACATATATGGTTGCCGCAGCAACATCCATAAAGATCTACTAGTTCCACAAGTCAAATGTGAAATCTTAAACTATAAGAACAAGTATTTAAATAAGCTGGAGGCACATCCAAATCCGCTCGTTCGAAACATCTTACAGCATGAGGGACACACTCGTTTGAAGAGAAGGGATGATACTGTTGCCCTTAGATGAAACTTTTGTTTGGCACTTAATTTGAGAACTTAAAATTTAGTCTGGCACTGGCTGGACTAATTTTAATTATTTAGCATTAATGCATCAAACACATTTAAGCTACAAGAACACAGGAACACACAAACACAAAAGTTGTTTGCTAAATTTGTGTCCGACTGGCTGCTACTGAAATATTTACTAGACTACCACTACAAAATAATCATATAAGCAATATGACTTTCAGTGGTGCCACCTAAAGTCTTTTTGTATTGTTTAAGCTATATTATTTGTATCTTACCGCATTGGCAGCACTAATCTTTTAACTGTCGCGTATAAAAATAGAAATTAGTTTAATTTCGATCACGCCACAAAATTAGCATTGACAGCAACCCGTAGTCGTGTTGCATTTTAGCAATTAAAAAAATTATTCTCATAAGCACTCGTGTATTCTATTTTTGACTGGTTGTGTTCGGTAGCCTGTAGCGAGGAATGTATTTAATGCTTAAGATTTGAAAATGTATTGTTAGTTTGCCACAGGCGAGGATTCAATAATAAAAGTACAAGGTGGTCCAAAAGAAATCACCCTATTGGAAGATGCTCTTATTTTTGCGAATGGCGGCCAATGTCAAATCTGTTTTTATATTTGTGAACTAGACAGATGTAGAATACAAGTGAACAAGCCATGGAGCGATGCGCTCCCCAACAACGCGGAATAATTGTGTCTATTGTTTTGCGTAACAATTTGTCTGTGGAGTTGGCGCAGCGCGAATTCTGTCGCCGATTCCCCGGTCGTCTGGCACCGACTACGCAAACACTGCGCCGTTTTGCCACCAACCTTGAAGAGTATGGGACCACACGAGACGCTACTAAAAGTGGTCGGCCCCGGAGCGCCCGTTCTGCCGAGAATATCGTCGCTGTTGGCAAGGACGTCTAGCTGTCGCCAGAAACATCGACCAGATGCCGTGCCTGGGAATTAGCCATCAGCCGGTCTTCCCTAAGGCGAATTTTGGTTAAAGACCTGCGCATGTTCCCGCACAAAGTCCAGTTCGTGCATCAGTTGCTGCCTGTCGACCGCCAAACGCGTGTAACCTACGCCCAAGCCATCCTCAATTTCAAAATTGAAGTTGACGATTTTTCGACCAAAATCATAATGAGCGTTGAGGCTCATTTCCACCTCAGCGGGTACGTGGACAAGCAAAGCTATCGCTTCTGGGGCACCGAAAATCCACAAGTGATGCATGAGAAGCCATTTCACCTGCTCAAAGTGACTGCATGGTGCGCTGTTCACGTTGGAGGAGTCATCGGGCCATTTTTTTTCGAAGACTTCGCTGGTCAAACAGTGGACGATGCCAGCTATATGGCCTTGTTAGCCGAGTTTTTCTGTCGCAATTGAACGAATTAGGACTGTGTGGAGTGTGATTGTAACAGGACGGAGCAACGGCAGCTTTCCCGGGTCGCCTCATCTCTCGTTTTGGCATGAACATTGACCCGCTTTATCGCCCGATTTAACCATTCCAGACTTTTATTGTAGGGTTTTTTAAAGTCCTGTGTGAACGTAAACAAGCTCGAGATCCTGGAATCCCTCAAGGACAACATTTAACACGAATGCGAGGTGCTGTCGCCCGAAGTTCTCGCCGAAGTAATGTAAAATGCCATAAAACGAGCTCGTAAAGCAATCAATTGTAACGTCGCCGATTTGGCCGATATCATCTTCTCGACTTGACAAATTAAACTCTATTGGTTCTTGTAAACATAATCGAAAAACATAATTTAAGTTTTTAATTTAAAAATAAAATGAAAGACAAACAACATCGGATGACTTCTTTTGGTTCAATTTTTATGAAAGAAAAAAATATATATGGATGATGCCGCACTTTTTTAGATTTTCCTACAGACTATCTGATGAGTGTTATGTATTATACACGTGCACAAATAGAACAAATAAGTATTGCAAAAACAGGTATATCTTGTACATCCATGTACATACCAGTTCTTTTTGGTGTAAGTGTGTGAATAAGTGTAAATGGTATTGTATGGTTTTGCTTTTGCGCACTTACTCTACTCTTATAAACAAATATTGTTGTTTATGGTTTTGCATTGAGTGTGGAATGTATTTGTTTTTTTTTGTGCTGAATAACAATGGTATAATAAATATTTTCTTATTACTGTTGATACAACAAATACACAAGATCGTTTATATAAAAGGTTGTGAATGAAACAAAAATTTGATTTTTAAAGTTTATTGTAGCTATAGTGTTTAAAAATGAATAAAATAAATTTAAAAAAAGCATTTTTTTATCTCAAGCTCAAAAATTAAGATAAAATAATATATATTTATTTTGTATTTTTTAATAATTTAAATTTTAATTTTAAATTTGACTTAAATGTATATAGTTACGATGCAGTTTTAATTTTTTTTAGCTAAATTTGTTTAATTTATTTAAAGAAAATTTAAAAAATAGAAAAACTGGCTCATGTAGCCAGAATAAGAAAACACACCAAAAGTACATATGGTTAAACATCATTATATGTATGTAACTGTTTCAACGAAACATAGAAAAACAAATTTGTTGCTCTTGCTCTCATTTTACCAAACCACACCATATTTAGTTAGATAGCACACCAATACCAACTTATAACAAAAACACAAAGCTACTTATCAATACACACTAAAAGCTGAAAAACACACAAACTGGTTGTTAAAGATATAACTTTGCAAGAGTTTATTATGTATTCCAAGCGGAGTTACTGGCGAAGGTTCTTACAGTGGAACATGTTCCAATGGATTGTGAGGTAACTTTTTATGTTGGCACTCTGGCGGCCTTCTTCAAATGTTGATGACTTAGAATGCTTACCTCTTTTTCTAACCTAAACCAACCTAACCAAACCTAAGGGGGCATTGCGGAAATTATCTTAACTGCCACCTGGCTGTCAGTCAATAAAAGTACTCACCAAAGAATTTTCAGTGTATAACAGGCAAGGCAAGATCAGCAGCTATTTAAGCTGCAAGAATTTTTTTTAAAAAGATACTGCAAGCATCAGAAAACTTTTGTACTCTCTTTTTTCTAATGGTTGAAGCATAGTGGGGCGGTCCGATGGCATTACAGCTGATCCCACGAGGAGACTACATAGCTCTCCTTTGGTTTAAATTCTAGTTACAGCATTAAGCGAAACAATTTAACCGTGCGTTGGTTATAAAAATATTACTAAGTTCTAATGTGACTAAGATTCTTAAAATTGGCATAATTTCGTGGTTAGAATATTATTATTTCTTTTTAGGATTATTCGTAACTTTATTATTTAATCAATTTCTTTAAAAAAAAGGTTCTACAGATACTTCATTAATATTTTATTTATTAAAAGAAATATTAAATTTCCTTAATTTAAATTTATTATTAAATTTTTGTTTCCTCATTTTCAAACCCCAACAAGCTTGTTCTAATTTATACTCTCAAATGAAATTAGACACAAATAAAATGTAAGAAAACGTTAATAAACCTGAAATATGGTTCTTTTTTTTTATTAATTTTTGTTCTTTTTGATTATGAGTTTTTTAATTAAAGGGTTAAGAAGGTGAATAGAAAATACCAAAATTGTAATTTAAACCAGTTAAGTGATCTTTGCAATTTTAAGTAAATTTTTTTTGGAAATTAAAGGCACGAATAAATAAAAAAAAATTTAACTATGTTATGTTTAAATTATATAGATTAAAAGGGTTCTATTCTAGTAAACAAATATTACATACACATTTACACAAAATCTTAAAAAAGTACTTTATTTAAAGAAAGCTTAAGATTTTTGTTTTTTATATCAGATAATTGTGCATAAAATAATATTTTCTTTTGGTTTCGCAATATTTTTTTGGTCATGCAAAATCTTTTCTTTTATATTTCCTTAAAGATGGCAAAAAAATAAATTAATAAAAATTACAGCTTAATTTGTCAAATATACTTAGTATCATTGACAAAAGAGCGAAAGAATTAACAAGAGAGCTTCTCCAACTCTGCAAATATACACAGACGGTAAAAGAGTAAAAAAAAGGTCAACCTGTCGTGTGGTAATATTTAGTATTGTACTTAAACACACACACATGCAAACAAATGTAGGCAAAAAGCTGACACTCGTTTTCCATAAAAATAAAACAACAAAACCTGTTAACAGCCAACAATAAACACATACATTCATATATATGTTTATGGAGACGTATGAAATATTCCCGTTTTTATTTTAATAGGAATTTCACAAACAAAACACACGCACATACATATGCATATTGGTGGGTTAGTGTTTGTGTAAGTCTGTAAGGCTACGTAAAGTCCCTCTCATATTAAAACAGACACACACACACCCTCAACTGTTTTTCAACATAAAAACTTTATTTATGAATGTTTATGTTTTTATTTGCGTAAATATAACCTACATTTGTCTATTAATCATTTCAAAGAAGATTTTTTATGTGCATGAATATTTTTATTATATTTTTTACAATTACTTTAGGGGAGAACGTATTATGTATTTTTTATGGAAAACCCTTAAGTGCACATATAGCTTTAAAATTCCTAAACTTTTCATAAATTTTACAAATTGTTACATATTTTGTTTCTTTGCTTTCATTGTGGGCTTAAAGGGTTAGTCATTGTTAGGATTAAAAAAAAATTAAAAAAAGAAGCTTTGAGAGTTAAGGGTAAGAATGCAATTAATTTTTGTATGTATGTATAAAAAATCCAAATCTTAAGACTGCACTTACACCTTACACTCAGGGAAAAAACATGATTGAGTATAGTCACAGGAATATGATCGCGAAAAATTTCATCATTGTATGGTTACGAATATCCTTATTATGGCCACCACAAGCATACTATAGTTGTACTAAGTTTTTGGCGAAAAATTTAATCATTTTTATGATTAAAATTACCATTATATGATTGTGGTAATCATTTTTTTGATTAACGGTAACCACAAACTTGATTATGGGTTATCATACACATGTATGTATGTTGCTTATAGATTATAATAACCTTATTCTAAGAGTTTTAGATATTTGATAACCTATCATCAGGGTAATGATTGCCCATAACCAGAACAATGATTACCGCAAACATAAAATGGCAAGTTTAATCATAAAAATGATTAAATTTTTTTTTACAAAATTACTACTATAATACCGTCATGGGAGTCATAATAATGATCTTCGTAGCAAAGAAATTGTTTGTGATCATATTCCCGTGACCATACTCAACCATGTTTTTTTTTCTGTGTGTATACATTATTAGGTGTATAACTTTAACATTAGGGTTTTTTTCAATGGTCATCTATTATTTAGAAAGATTTGTATATTGTAAAAGTACTATTCATTGTTTTCTGTGATCTTTTTCCAACTTTCTGGCTACATAAAGCATCAGTGTCCAAAGAATTTAATCTCTTGAGGCCAAGAACAAGTTTAGGCAATTTTGAAATCCTTGATCTAAGAAGAATCGTATGCCAAACAGATATTCTTCTGGATTGATCAAAACAAATGGCAGTCAGGCAGGTTAGATGGTTAATATAGGCCGGGCGAGGTCGAAGCTTTTCAACCTCTTTTTTTTAAATAGCTTTTAAAAGGTTTTACAACATTTGGTTGAGGGTTGACACGATGGTATTAAATGGTTTCATGTCTGGCCGCATAATGCTTGCGTTAAAAAAATAGGTTGCACTTGGAATATTGTTCTTATGATCCTTTTTTTCTTCCGAAATACAAAACACTTATTTGGCACCATAATAGCTTTGGTGGGAATCATCTGGTAGACCAAGGTCCCATATCATTTCTTACGCTTAGGATTATAATTGTGGATATATAAGCAGCATTTTGATTTTGCAAAATCGTCTTTCAAGGCCTATCAGCATCATTTCGTATGGTACTCAATTTCCCTACTTTGTTTTAAAGTCTGCTCTCTCAAACGTTTTTAAATTGCTGTTTGAATGGATTTCAATAATTTCGTAAGTTCTTACCAAGTTTGATAGCAGTATGAATGGAAAAATGCCTCCATTTCTTGACCTTTTTTGTTGAGTTAGAACTTTGTGCTCGACCGCACCATGTGAACACACAGTGTGTTAGTGTGTGGAAGCAAAAACATCAATAATCCCTATTCCTATAAATTTAACACTTACCGTTATGGGCAGTGATTTTATAGGAAAAAAAAGAGAGATTCTACTCCTTTTTGGACCACAACAGCACCATTTTTGGTTGGGAGTTTTTGGGCCCTAAAAAGACACCCTTTAGGAACCCTAAGGGAACGAAATGGAACGCATATATTCAAGGAGGGGTTTTTTTTTGCCGAACATCTACTACAAAACTGTGCAACATTTCACTCAGCAACCACTTTGGCTTTAATTTTGGAGACCCAAGGAAGGCTTTTTTAAAGGACCTAAAGAAGACGAACTGGGATATCTTTAGAGATGATTTTAAGGTGAAGATAGGAGACACTAAACTGTGTGAAGTTTCGTTCAGGGAAGTTCATAGAATCGAGCCTTTTTCTGGTAGCGATAAGCGAAATCTTTTGACAGTCATACCCAGAAATTTCCTGGGTGTTCGAAAAAAGTCAAGTTGGTGAACCAAGGAACCCGTGGAAAAACGAACCATAGTAAGAGGGCTGGAGGAGAGAGGTTTGGCAAAAAGAATTCCGTAATCATACGCCGATAATTGTTGCCGTTGAAATTCGTCACCTGGCCTCGAGAATTTTCGCAAAATAATAGTACAATGCCAAGGTTTTTGATGTTTTAATCGAGGGTTGCGGCTTCTTGGATACCAGTAAGGGCTTGTTGACGTGGCCGTTTAAGTGAAAATGAACCTGGTCCCTCCAACATCGTTTGGCAACATTTTTTTGCGTAAATCAAAGTCACTTTCTTTCAGTTCTTGAACGATTTGAATTTTTAAAGGATGAAACTTCAGATCCTTTTTTAAAAATTTTTGAATAACCGCTTTCAAAAGTCCCAGTTAGGCTGTTTTATTTCGTATTGAAAGTCGCGGATTTTTACGTAACTTGCTTTAAACCAGTTCAATGTTTTCGGGAGTTATTTAAGATTGACTGTCCCCTGGCCGTGGGTCATTAATAGCAGATGCGGTTGCGCGGAATCTCTGCACCCACGAACGAATTAAATTTATATTCAGTCCATCACGTATTCGCCGAATACCGAACAAAATTGTCGACGAGCAATTACGTAAGAATCATTACTTTTAAAAAATGTCTCCACAGCGAACGCGCGATGCTCACTCGCCCACTGCGACATCATGACTGACAAATCGGCACAATCGATAATTCTAACGGCGCTACCCTCCCTCCGCACCGTCTATTACTTTTTTAAACAATTGCATTTAAAAATATTAATCTGCCACCGGACATCCTGTTCTTTTTGGTGACAATGACCGCTACATCATTCCTGTACAAGTACTGCAGCAGATTCGCCCTTAAGTTTCGTAAGAAGCCCGTCCTTTTTTTAAAAAGTATTCTTTAAAGACTCTCTCTATATTCGCATATTCCCATTCCGCATATATTATTGAATGCACCTGCAATATCATATGTCCACAAATGCTTAACTAAAGTCTTTTATATTGAAATATTTAAAGTCCTGCCTGCAAGCTAGAGCAGTAGTGTTTAAAAAAAAACTTTTTCTGTGTGAATCGTTAAAAATATCTTCCCTTTGGCTTCTTCTGTCTAACTCATTCTTCTTTTATTTATTATTTATTTTTTATTTACATTATTTCTGGTCTTGTTTTCTTTTTTAGTTTATTTTTTATTTTTTTCCCATCATCTGAAAATGGTTTGTTTGTTGAGTTATTTCAAAAAATCAGGCTAAATAAAGGTACAAAAAAGAAAACATGTAATAAAGAGGAGAAAAAGAAAAGTAAAACGAGGTTAATGTGCAACCCCTTTGTAAATAATTAAATAGATGGTTGCAGCTTTAGTTGACTGATTGTTTGCATTGGTCCTTCCTTTCTACATTTGCCTTTTTTTTGTTGTTTGGTTTTGCATGTTGTTTACTGTGGACTGTGGAAATGGTGTTGTGTTCTTAACAAAAAACAAAAAATCTAAGCCGAAGAAGAACATCAAAAAAATATAATAAAAATGTCTCTATTTAGTTCATTAAACTGATTTGGCACAAAAAAATTAATGAGGCTGTTAGCATCAATGGCTGTATCATGTGTTTTTTTATTAAGATAACAGCATCCGCAAAAGCCTCACAAACACTTTTTACTATTTTCAGGGATTTTATTAGTCTTATCGCTTCGTTTCTATCCCCTTTCGCTGTTAATTTTTTGTCCTGAACAGGTAAACATTATACATAGATATATAAGGATATGTGTCTATGTGTTGGCTTCGCAAAGGTTTTGTTTCAATATTGACATTATCATTATTATTTGCCTATTTTCAGGCGTACAAATGAACTCAATCAACATGCTAATGAGTTTAATTGAGTATGAAGTGAGATTCAATTACTTTTTAATGGCTCGGTGTTGTCTTTATTCTTCTAAGTCATTAGCAAAAGAAAGATAATTATCAATTAAAAATGTGCTATTTAACATCTAATTAGCTTTAAAATAGACTGAGCTTGGGTCAGAAAAAAAGTTAAGTTTGGTCTTTAATCCGGCTGCTTCTTTTTATCATACCGTAGTCCGGCTAGTTTAAGGTTCATTTATACGTGACATAACCATACCACAGTAAACAGCTGTCCAAACAAAACTTATGGGCAACATTGTATTTGATTACAAGAGACTTACCATTACGTTATAACCTTAACCATAGAAACCAATTGAGTTTTGGTTTTTATGGCAGCGGTTATGGTTATGGCGTTGTGGTAAGTCACATATAATTGAACCTTTACTAGGCTTAAGTCAAGCTTATGAGGTGAACTTTAGTTCCTACTGTAATCTTGATTATTGTCCTGAATAAAAACTCTTTTTATGTTGTCCATAAAAAATATTCAGTTTTACTGTCCCATTTATATCTTAAGATATAAACTCATTCCCCAGAGTCTGCTCCTCACTTGTTTATGTATTTTAATCAAACCTTTTTTAATGTTTTCCTCTCTCCCTCTCTTTTATTCTCTTTATATTTGTCTAATCATTCAACATATAATATATGTAAATCCTGGTTTATTACAACGAACAAATAACTTACACAAAATGAATACAAATACAAACACAATACATCCCGTGTTACTACAGATGTGTAAAGCATTAAGTAAGAAATGAAAAAAAAACGAAAAAAGTAAAAGTCATACAAAATCATACAGGAGAAGTAAAGGGGACAGACAGTTTATAAATTATTCTGGTAAAATAAAACAAAAATTGTATATTTAAGCCTTTTCAAGAAAAAAAAAACAAATAAAATATTAATAGCCTGTTTACCGATGTCGAACGAAAACCTATACGAATGAAAGCTAGTCACTCGCTTTCGAATAAATTTGGGTTTACGTATTTCGACAACTATCGTTCGCCTTTACTGACAGGTTCGTTTTCAACAGAGAAAAATATAAATAGTAAAATGCTTACATACTTTGGGGCATTTGCATAAAACAATTTTTAAATTTGCAATAGATTTGTTAGGCGAAATTTTCCTTAAAATCAATACTTCAAATCCATTTTAAATTTAAAAATTTGTTTTTTCCCTTTAAAGTGTGGATCAAAATATATATATATTTTATTTTGCTATAAGTTTTGTAATAATGTCTGTTTACGTTGCCAACTTTTTTGCCTCCCAACAGTATGCACTCACTTTCACAATAAGAACATTTTTTATACATATAGCCGTGATGCTAACTTTCTTAAATTATAAAGCACTAACAGACAAAGAAAATGTCTTCTTTAATAATGTGTATCTTTTTTCATGTTAAAATTACATAAATTGCATAATACTAACAAGTCCTAGGTTCTTGGGATATTTAAACCATGGCTTAGCTACAAAAATGACGCAGTCAGTACTTAATTGTTTAAGAAATGTTTTACTTGTTAGTAAGGTTTATTCCTGGAATTTTTTGCAACCCGGGAAACGGGAACTCCGCTCTTCAAATAAAGAAAAATTTACAAGTTGTACTAATAAAAAACTGTTTTTATTTTTAAATAAAAAAAATAATACAAGTTAATACAAGTGGTCTTAAATAAGATAAAAATTCGGCATAATTGACATCACTGAAAACATTTCTTAATTAAAACTTACAAAATTTTTGTAGATTTTTTTTAAAATCAAATTTCATTTAATTTTTACTTTAAACAATATGATGTTTTAACCAATAACCCTTGAGAACTTGTTTAACTTATAGTTTTTAGCATTTTAATACACAGTGGTCTTTAATTTTCATCAAAAACTACATACTTTTATGTCACTCGAAAGCAAAATAACATGTGACTGATTTTGACATTTACGTTCGCATATTTAGCTTGCGTTCGACTTAGGTAAACCCAATTTTGTATGAAAATGCTTTTGTTTTCGTTCGACTTGTCTTTCGAGTGAACGTTCGCTTAAAGTATAGTTAGGTAAACCGAAATCAGTTTTCTTTCGCTTAGCATGCGAACGAAAGTATTCGTTCGACATCGGTAAACAGGCTATAAGTTGGGGTTAGTAAAAATCATAAAAATAATTTATTATTTTTTACGTCGACGTAATGCCACAAAAACAAAATAGCAACGCTTTAAAAGAATTATAGGGTCCTTTGATATTTTTTTTACATTTAACTCATGACTAAATCTGTTTGTTTGTAGAAGTTGGTTAAAATTTGTAATACATTTCTGTTTTTTTCTCTAATTCATTGATTTTAAAAATTTACATAAAAATTTTATTTAAAAACCTTAAACACTATTTACTTAATATCGTAATTTTTGAACTTGCGTTTTTTCTTATTTATTTATTTATATTGAAACTATTTATTTAAAAACAATTTTGTTTTTATTACTTAGTTTTTGCAAATGAAAAAATTATTTTTTTCCTTTCACTTTATCGGCGTTAGTTTTGGAAAAAAATTAGCAGCCTTTCAATACAAATTTTGAAGATGGTTAAAGAGCTACATCACTAGATGGCGTTAGTAAAAAAAAATGGAAAAAGTAGAAAAGCTTTGGCTTGGAAAAAGATTTGTGCTGACTCACCACGGTACATACGCCAGCGAGTTTAATATTGAATGTTTACAACCAAGTAACTAACAACGGATCAAATAAAGGGTGCTGATGATGAAAATCGTAGCTGATTTCGAAAATGCATTCTACTCAGTCAGCATCAATAAAAACTAGCTTTTTCAATAAAAATTTTTCTTTCTAAAACAAACGTAGTATGGATCGAACTTTGACCTGAAGTAATAATAAAAATTGGTTATTTTAACCTTATTTTTTGTATTTTATATATTGAAATTTTTAATTATTATGATTTTTGCAATATCATTAAACCTCTAATATCGTAAAATTTCCCAACAATGCTGACGTACAAACGTTCTAGCTTTTTCTTTATAAATTTATGTTGAATTTGATTTTTTTTATATTTATATAATATTGTAAACATTCCCTTCATTTCACAAACCTTTTTTAAGAACAAATATTATATATACAAATACATACATATAACTGTATCGTAAACTTTTTTTTGTTTGTAAAAATTTTTAATAATTTGTAAAAAATTTTTGTTTATATTTTCAATGGTTAAATAAAGAGGTTTAAAAACACAATGAATTAGTTTCTAATTTAAAAACATTGAAAGTTATCTTATATCGTTCTTTTTTAAATATTTTTTTATCTTAATCTATAATATCTTGAACAATTGCTATATATTATTGTTAAATGAGCACTAAACAAAATCCTTCTGATATCGTAAATGATGAAAATCTTTTGGTTTTTCTTTAATTAATTTTTGTTTAATTTCGTAATTTTTTATTTTCTGTATTTTATCGTTAAAATGCAAACAATATTTTATTGTTTTAAAAGAATTAGAGAGTTCTCTAATTTTAATAGGTTTTAATTATATCGTAAAATCTTTGTTTTTTTTTATTTAACTGTTAGTCCAAAAAACTTAAGGAAAATAACTTTTCTTTGTACCGAAAACATTTTAAAATACCTAATGTCGTAACTTTTTTAATATTAAATTTTTTATTTTAAATTGTAATATCTTTTATAAAATTAATATAATATTGTATGCTAAGCCTTTGATAAAAGTTATTTTCCTAGCAAATATCGTAAAAAATTAATATGGGAATTTTTAAAGATGGCTGAATTAATAATTATTTAATATTTTTGTTTTATTATTTTATGTTAAATATTGAAATACATATATGCATTTCTATAATATCGTAAGTATTCCTTAATTTTTATTACATAAAAAAGGATTGGGAATACTTTTAGTGATAAACAAATTTTTTTTGCTTTGTTATTGTTAGGCTCAAGTTCAAATCCCACTAAATTCATATTTTTTGCAAATAAAAAAATTAATATTTTTAAACTTTTTACTCTATTAGCGTTAGCGTTTGAGAGAAACTTTTTATTTAAAAAAGTAAATATTTTCCGATACCAGCTGAGTGGAATACATTTGCGAAACCGGCTACCCTTTAAGAGGTTGTTAGTTTTTTGGATTTAAACTCAATGATGGTGGTGAGGCGGCAGAAAGTTTTTTTTTTCATTAAAACTAAACATATCAAAGCTTTTTCCTTTTTTATTCATATACTAAGCTAACGCCATCTAGATACAGCGCCTTAACCATCTGTCAGAAAGGCTACCATATTTATACAATTTTTATATTGTTGCCACCATGCCGTGTGTTTGTTTTATGCGTTTTTACAAATAGCTAAATTTAATTGTTTTAATTCATATTTCTTTGACTTTCATTGTTAGTTTTTTTTCATATCGTAAAGTTTAAAAATTAAATATTTGTAGGATTAAAATATCACAATATCTTAATGTGTACCGTATAGAGTTGTGCTCGACTCGTTACTTTAGTTCGTTTTTGCCAACAACCTAGTTCATTTAATCTCCAAACCCTATTTAAATTACATTGTGGTTCGTGGAAAAAACGAACGAGGTTGTTGGCAAAAACGAACTAAAGTAACCGATTGACCCAACTCTAGTACCGTAACAATTTTACTATGCCTAATTTCACACTTCTAACATCATACAATTTTTAATAAAGTGCAAAATAGTAGCTTTTAGAATTGTAAAATATTCTTATATCGTATATTTTTTTTGCCAAAAATGTTTTTCATCAAAAAGCCTTGAAATTGCAAAATAATTTGAACAAAAATAAAGTCGTGTATTTTTTTTATATCGTAAAATTTAAAAACTTTATTTTTGTAGGATTTAAATATCATAATATTTAAATGTTTATCGTTAAAAATTTACGAAGACGTATTTCAAACTTTTAACATCATAAAATTTTTAAGAAAGTGAACAATTTAAAAAAAAATCGTATATCGTAGATTCTTTCCCAACAGTTTTTTTTCATAACAAAAAATTTTAAAATTGCAAAATAATTTAAATTAAAATAAAGTTGAAAGTTTTTTCCATATCGCAAAATTTAAAAACTTAATTTTTGTAGGATTTAAATATCATAATACTGAAATGTTTATCGTAAAAATCTTACGACGCCTTTTTTTACACTTTAATTTTTAATAAACTGCAGAAAAGTAGCATAGAATTGTTAAAAAATGTTATATCGTAGTTTTTCCTACCAAAAATTTTTTTCTTCAAAAAAATCTTGAAACTGCAGAATAATTAAAAAACTATATATATTAGTTTTCTTTTATATCGTAAAGTTTTAAAATTAAATTTTTGTAGGATTAAAATATTATAATACTGTAATGTTTATCGTAAAAATTTCACGACGCCTAGTTTCACACTTCATCCTAAATTTTTTTACAAAATTGCACAATAGTAAGTAGCTTTAAGAATTGTAACAGCATTCTTATATCGTAGTTTTTCCTACCAAAAACTTTTTTCTTCAAAAAAATTTTGAAATTGCAAAATAATTTGAACAAAAATTAAGTCGAAGGTTTTCTTCATGTAAAATTAAAAACCTTATTTTTGTAGGATTTAAATATTATAATACTAAAATATTTATCGTAAGAAACTAACAATGATAATTTTACACTTCCAACAGCCTAAAATTTTTAATAAAGTGCACAACAGTAGCTTTTAGAATTGTCAAAAAAATCCTTATACCGTAGATTTTTTTACCAAAAAATTTTTGGTAAAAAATTAAAATAAAAATTGTTAAACAATTTTTCAAAAGCAAAAGAAACATTATATTTAATAGAAAACTAAGAAACTCCTTTGTTAAAGCAGTTCAGCTGCGAATGCTTTATCACCTTTAGTTGCCCAATTAAGCATTTGGTCTATTAAAGAACTTTTCACAGTTTTATAAACTTTTACCCAATAACATTTTATTACTAATAATCATTTCCATTGCTATTAAAAAAGATTTTTAATTAAAACATTTCTTGTACTTTTCTTGCAGTTTGAATGAGGTGAAATAATGTCCTTCATTTACCTTAAAGCATCATTAATTAATTAAGGTAAGTTTTACCCTTTTTCTTTTACTAATTTTAATATTTTTTGCTCAACTTAAATAAGTAAAAATGATGATGGGAATGAGTTCTTTTTAAAGGAAGGGAAAATACTAAAATGAAGCAGCAAATATTTTAAAATGTAAATGATACTTTTTGTTTCAATTTCGGTTTCTATTTTTAAATATTTATTACCTTATGGCCAGGTAAATTATATATTCCAAGTGAAACGCATGTCCTGTTGTTTTTTTATTACAAAATCAATAAAACAGTTAAATGACCCAAAATACCACCTACAATTCAAAAGAAAAAGAAGAAAAAAACAATGATTTCTTGTTTTGCTGGAACAAATACTTTGTTGCAAATCCCTAAATTTCCTTTAGACTGTGTGGGTTGAAATATATACACATGCCTTAGAGTTCATTGCTATTAAACTAAGAATAGAACAAAAATATCATAAAGAATTTTTTTCTTTTTTTTTCGATGGCCCAAAACCCTTAGAGACAAACATAATAAAATCTTGAAATTGTATTTAAAGCATATCCTTTATGAGAGAGAAGACAGCAACCAACCTACGCAATCGTTTTGTCTGTACAAAAATAAATAAATTAAATACAAAAGGTTGCACGGAAAGAAAGATAATACAGTTGGAAATTGATTTATAAGTAAGAATAATAGAGTAGATTTTATTAACACACAAAAGGTCTGTTCATTGTTGAGATTTTACCAAAAGGAACTTGGAAAATATTTGTGAAAATTATTAAATTATATCATTAGTTAATAAACGCTGTACTTTGTCCACAATCTTTGTAATTTGCAAGTACACTAGTGCACAGTGGGCAGCAAAGTATTTGGATTACATATACATATTCATATATGATTATTTTGTTTACACACAATGGACCCCAAAGATCTCCCATTGCAGGTGTAGGAAACCGTTTGGCTTTCTGCGTCACTCTTCTTATCCTAAAAAATCATTGATGCCAAACAAGTAAAAATTTTTTCTCAGATTGTGTAGGTGCTTTTGCATTATTTCCCCTTAGTAAGTAGATCTGGAAGATCGATAATAACCTGCGCTGGGTGGTATGGTGGACATCAATGGACAGAAAGTGCAACATTTTGATCCTACAAAAGATCCAACGTTCACGTCGCCTCGGGATAAACGCAGCAATTGAAAGTAATCCGACGAAGGCTTTGGATATAATTTTAAGTATCCAGCCAACCTTGTTGGTTTTCGTGGTAGTTTGCTACACGCAAACTGTCAAGCAGAGTCTAGATTAACCCGTGTGGACAACACCACACCACTCGATAGGTGATAAGGTCCCCTTTAACCATGGTCCAAGGGAAAATGGAGTACTAGACCCACCCTGTCGAATTGATGTATCTCGACAGGTCGTTCAGCCCAATCGCAGATACATCCCCTAGGCTGTCCAGTATATGATGGCCCAGGAACTTGTGCCTCTTCACAGCCAGAGCAGGGCATTCGCAGAGAAGATGGAAAACCGATTCCTCCTTTTCCCTATTCTTGCAGCTGTGACAGTGATCGTTAAACGTGAGGTCGAGTCGTTCTGCATGCCTTCCCAGCATCCAATGACCCGTTAGAGCCGCCAGCAACTTCGAAATTTCCACGCGATTCCGGTTCATAAGTTGCGTAATACGTCCGACATCGAGAGAGGGCCACGTTTGCCTGGCGACCCTACTCCGCCATCTATCGTCAGCAATGCGCAGAATGAATCTTAAGATGCTATTCTTAATAGTCTGCAACGGAATTGCGAATGTATTCACATTGGAGATATTCAGAGCAGATCCTTTCTTAGCTAGCTCATCTGCCTGTTCCTTACCATGGTAGCTCCTTTGCGCAGGAACCCAAACTAGAGTAATGCCAGACAGCTGCCTTAGCTTAGTCAATTCTATTCTACACTGACTGACCAATATTGGCGTGGTAGTGTACGATCTGAGTGATAGAAGCCCGACTGTCGACAAAAATACCAATATTCCCGCGGATATTTCTGTCCTGTAATAGGTTACAAGCCTCCCGAATGGCAAATATTTTGGCCTGAAATACACTGCATTCATCTGGAAGACGAAAAGAAGCATTTACGTTCAGCTCTTCTGAGAAGACACCGGATCCAACTCTGCAGTCTAACTTAGAGCCATCCGTAAAGACCCTAATGTCATAAGATTCCCCAAGGTTACCCCTACATCATTCACCCCTGGAGGGAATAAGAACTTCAGAAACCCTATCACAGTCCGTGTAGGGAGTAATATAGTCAGAAGGTTGGTCCACGAAAGGGGGCAGTCCTTGCAGAACTCTCGCATGCCCATATGGCCTTGATTTCCAACATTCAGTCGATCTAAGCCTTACTGCACTACGGCCCTAATGTGAAGGTCGATGGGAGCAAGATGCAAAATAGTATTCAATGCCTCAGAAGGACTAGTTCGTAGTGCTCCCGTAATAATAACAACCTCAATAAACTTATTGAGAATTACTATAAACAAACCAAAACATTCAAGAGTTTTTTTAAGAACCCAACAATCCATTATTCGCCGTGAGCTGTTTTGATTTTTTTCCTTATAAGTAAACTAAGAAAATTGGATTCAATTCCTGAATAAACTTTGGTAATTGTTATTTTGACAAAAGTTAAAAGGACCAGCTAGGTTTGTAGACTCGGTCGCCATCTTTGCTTTAGCTTTAAGCCTCTATAAGTGTTTCAAGTATAAGGCAAACCTGATCAAAAGTTTGTGTTTAAACCCCCAATTAGTTTGTGTTCATTGTCCTGTGTTATATTGTTATTAAAACACCAAATAAATTTTCCTAAACATCTGCAAAAAACTTTTTAATCCACGAACACACCTAAATATTTACTATTGTCTGCTAGAAGTAATTTATTGTAAATAATTGAATATTTTTCTTTTTCAAAACAAATAAAATTTTGCCATAAAATTGAATTCATTTTAGAAAATAATAATTCTCAGAAGTTTCTTTATATTGTAGAATCAAATTAAGAAAAGTAAATAAAAGAAATAAAAAAAAGGTAAAAAATCTAATAAAAAAATAATTGATAATTTCTTTGAGTGTCCTTATGTATATAAGAAACCCTTTGTACTCTAAATTATTTTTGTGCGAAGAAGTAAAGAAGAACGAAACAGCTAATTGCTCTTAAATCTTAAACTGTTTCAGTAATTTAAATATTTAATTATCTTTACTGTTGGCAAACACAAGATTATTTAAGGTTTTAAATCTTATTTGATAAGAAGTGTTTAGATATAAATTTCTTTAATTAAATAATTTAAATATTTTATAAAATTAAAGATATATTTAATGTTTGTTTTTTACCTTTCTCAAAACAAAGAAGTTTCGGGTTTTAAATGTGTCCTTTGATATACAAAAAATCTGTCATAATCTTTAAATTTATTGCCTTATTAACTTAAGAAAATACAAGACCTTTTTAAATGTTGCTGCCGGCCCAGTATTTGCTTTTGTTCAGTTTTGCTTTTATTTAACTTTCTAGTATTGCAAAGCTAAATCAAGCTGTATCTTATCTTAACAAGGTGGGAGCGTAACTACAGGGTGGGCCAAAAGGAATCACCCAATTGGAAGATGTTTTTCTTTTTGCAAATGGCGGCCAATGTCAAATCTGTTTTGACATTTCTGAACTAGACAGATGTGGAATATAAGTGAACAATCCATGGAGCGATACACTCACCAAGAACGCGGAATACTTGTGTCTATTTTTTTGCGTAACAATTTGTCTGTGGTGTTGGCATAGCGGTAATTCAGTTGCCGATTCCCTGATCGTCCGGCAACACTGCGCCATTTGGCCACCAATCTGCAAGAGTATGGAGACACTGCCAAGAGTGACCGGCCCCGGAGCGTTCGTTCTGCCGATAATATCGACGCTGTTGGCGAGGATGTCGAACTTTTGCCAGAAACATTGACCAGACGCCGTGCCTTGTAATGAGTCGGTCGTCCCTAAGGCGAGATTTGGTGAAAGACCTGCGGATGCTCCCGTAAAAAGTCCAGTCCGTGCATCAGCTGCTGCCTGTCGACTGTCAAACGTAACCTACGCCCAAGCCATCCTAAATCTCGAGCCCGAAGTGGACGATTTTTCGACCAAAATCATAATAAGCGATGAGGTTATTTCCACCTCAGCGAGTACGTGAACAAGCAAAACTATCGCTTTTGGGACACCGAAAATCCACGAGTGATGCACGAGAAGCCATTACACCCGCTCTAAGTGACCGCATGGTGCGCTGTTCACTATGGAGGAAACATCGGGCGATTTTTTTCGAGGACGTCGCTAGTCAAACGACAAGAGTGAACGGTGCGCGCTATAGGGCCATGTTAGCCGAGTTTTTCTGCCGCAATTGAACGCATAAGGACTGGAGTACATGTGGTTTCAACAGGATGGAGCAACGGCACACACTGCGCGAGCACCAAACGATATCCTAAAGGCGGCGTTCCCGGGTGGCCTCCTCTCATTTTGACAATTTAAATTGGCCCGCGAGTTTGCCCGATTTTACCGTTTCAGACTTTTATTTTGGGGTTTTTTAAAGCCCGTGTTTACGTGAACAAGCCCGAGACCCTTGAAGCCCTCAAGGGCAACATTTGATATGCGTGCGAGAATCTGTCACCCGAAGTTCTCGCCGAAGTAATGAAAAATGCCATAAAACAGGCCCATATAGCATTCAACTGTGACGGCGCCCGTTTGGCCGACATCATCTTCTCAACTTGACCAATAAAATTTTAAAGGTTCAAGTAAATAAAAAAAAAAAACAGAATTAAAGTTTTTTATTTAGAAAAAAAAGATGAGAGCCAAATAACATCGGATGACTTCTTTTGGCCCACCTTGTACTACAGAAAACCTCCTACTTTTTGGTGATAAGCAAATTTAATGGCGATTAAAAAAACTTAATCAAAACCAAAATTTGTCTACTATAATTTTTGATATTCCATTGTATACCTTTTTAGGGACTAAAAACCGTCGTTATTAAGTGTTGTCTCTGTGACAAGGTTGTGTGTTGCCCTACATTTAACCCTGGAGTACTAATGTTAGTCATTTCGACTAACACTAATCTTCTTTTCGTGCATAGCTTCTTTGTTGTCATACCGATCGCTCTCATTTTTTTCGTAATTTCCGTCGATGGTGTTCTCTTGCTGTGAGCAGTTTGATTTCAACAGTAGGTATTATTATTTTTTAGTTCTAAGGGTCATGTTAGTCAATTGGACTAATAATTAGTAACAACGTAACTTTTTGATATATATAAAAACATTTCAATTTTGGAATCAAAATTGTTATTTTGTTAAATGTTTTATTACAGAACACAAAATAAGTTTAAAAAAAGGGTTGAGTAATGATTTCATTACAAAGTTTTTTGAGTTTTTGACTGACGAAGATGAAAGTTTGAGTGTGCTTAGTGATACAGTGTATGCAACATACAAGCAAATATTTTGATAATGAATTTTTTTTTGTGATTATTATTTTATTATTATTTTATTTACAATTGAATTATTTATTTTAGTTATCATATTCTTCAATTGAATTATTAATTTTAAGATAATTTTGACATTAATTTTTTTTATTTCTTTCTTGATTTGTTTTAAAAACGTACTTTTTTTACCATGGATTCTAAGCGTCTGACAAATTGTGATAAAATTAAAAAAATAAACTAGTATTTATATAATAGTGTTTGAAGACATTATAATTAAAAGTTTTTATGTATTTTGAAATCTTACACTTATTTTTTATTTATTTTTTTTAAATAAAGTGAAGCATGTATCCGCAAATATGCTTAAAATTTGGGTTTTATAAAACAATATTGAAAGTAGCACTTCTTATGAAATATTTAATTTTTTTTTAATTTTTATACATGTAGAAGACTTTAAGACTTCGCCTTTAAGAAAAAATTTTCCAACTATCGCACATAGATCTGAAAAATTTGGATATATACTTATGTTAGTCGATTTGACTAACAATTAGTATTAGTGTACACAAAAAATATATTAGTACTCCAGGGTTAAAAAATATTTTTTTTAGTTTTTTGTTTCTTTTCGTTCTATTTTAAATTGTGGCTTCCCTAATACACTTAGAGCTTATCTATACGTTTTAACATTTTTTTTGTTTGCAAAATAAACAAACGAAACAAGTAGCGAAAAGTTCTTAAATTTTAAAATAATAAAAAAAATATTTAACCAGTAAAAGTTTAATGAACTTTACTTCTATTTTAACGATTTACCAAAGCAAAACAAATAAATAAACAACCCTGTATTTATAAAATTAGAGAAAGTCAAATAAAAATAATAACAGCAACAACAAAACAACAACAACAACAACAAAAGTTATAAAAACCATAAAAATAATCCAAATATTTAAAATTTTAGGGTTATTTAAAATGTGCGTGTGTGTGTGTTTACGTAACAAAGTTTAAGTTGTACCCTTTACATAAATGATAAGGGTATATATAAGCTTATCATTCCGTTTGCAATTTCTTTAATATCCATCTGGGACCCCATAAATTTGATATTTTCTTGGTCCTTATAGGTAGGGAAGTCGATTAAGCGATGTCCGTTTGTCTGTGTTATGGTTGAAGCATAGACCCGTAGGTGGTATCAAACTATCAGAAATATCTGCGTCAAAATCGCTTTTGAAATTCTGCGAAATCGCCCGATAACTGACCAAGATATAAGCCAAAAACCAAGACTACCTCTTTTTATTTCTCTAAAATTTTTACATAAAAAGCTTTACAACTCCCTTGAAATGTAAGACCGACTCCCATTAATTTTTTCTCACAAACATTTCTGAGGAACATACTTATACAGTATCTCCGCCCCTAACAGAGTTGCCATACAAAGTTTAATTTTTTTTAAAATTTTTTTAAGCGCTCTCACCGCTTTCAGGGTGCTCCTACAAAAGTAAAATGTAAGACCCACCCCACTTAAATGTTTTCTCCCAAACATTTTTGTGGAGCATACTTACCCCTTTTGTCCAGCCTCTCACATGGTTGCCATACAAAATTTAAAAAACTAGGATAAAACCCCTACAACTTCTCCTTCGGGGTGGCGCCTAAAGGAATACAATGTATCACAGACTCCCAATAGTTTTCCCTCCCAAACATATTCCTAGAACATACTCACCTCGTATCTCCATCACCTAAGAACGCCCATAACTTCCCCAGATTCGACCTTAGAATAATAAAGTGTACGACCGACCCCTATTAATTTTCCCTCCCAAACATATTCCTAAAACATACTGATCCTCTAACCCCATCACCTAGGGGTACTCCAATAAAAAATTTGGGAAATTGTAATAAATCCCCGCCTACAGCTTCCAGGGTGCCCGTAGACGAGCCGAATGTAGGACTGGCCCCAATTCATTTTTCCTTGCAAACACTTTTCTAGAACATACTTACCCCCTATCTTCACCCCCTAAGGGGTTGCCATACAAAAATTGTAAAAAATCCCCCCTACAGCCCGTGGACGGGCCGAATGTAGGACTGACCCTTAATTCATTTTTTCTTGCAAACATTTTTTCTAGAACATACTTACCCCCTAAGGGGTTCCCATTCAAAATTGAAAAAAAAAGCGTAAAAATCCCTACAATTTCCCCGAGGTCGCCCCTAGAGGATAAAATGCATTGCAGTCCCCCCTTAGTTTTCTCTCTTAAGCATATCCCTTACACATACTTACCCCCTATCTGCATCACCTAAGGGGCTTGCCATACAAAATTTGCAAAAATTATGTAAAAACTACCATAACTTCCCCAGAGTCGGCCTTAATAAAATAAAGTGTACAACCGACCCAAATTAATATCCCCTCCCAACCACATTTCTTGAACATACTTACTCCTTATCACCATTGCATAAGGGGGCTCCCATACAAAGTTTGGGAAATTGTTATAAATCCCCCCCCCCCCCCTACAGCTTCCAGGGTGCCCGTGGATAGTTTAAATGTAAAATAATTTAAATTTAAATCCAAGGACTGACCTCAACTAATTTTTCCTTGCAAACATTTTTCTAGAACATACTTACCCCCTATCTTCTTTCCCTAAAATAAGGGTAAAATCCCCTACGACTTCCCCGTAGTTAGTTTCAACGAAGTCATTTTACCGTGTGTTAATACCCTTTATTACAATTGTTTTCAAACACGAAACAACTTTAAGACTTCTTAAATACATGCCTCATTGCATAACTACACTTTGTGAAGGGTATGTAAGATTCGGCACTGCCTAATATATAGCGCTTTTATTTGTTTTTAACTGTAAAGGAAGTATTAACAGAAAAGAGATCAACAAATTATAATTATAAATAACAACTAAATAAGATAATTATTTTTTAAAATCTTTTAAGAACAATTATTAATTTATTTTGTTTTTTTTTTATATATTTAAGGGATTCACAAGGTGTTTTATTATGTCCTTTTATTATAATGTTATAAATTTCCACAATGGTTTAAAAACATTATTGTTGCCTTTCATACAAAAATAGTTCTAAAAAATACTACGCCGTATCGTATGTGCCGAGTGTCCAATAGTTGATAAGGGTTTTCAAACCATTGTGAAATTTTATAACATTATGGCAATAGGACATAATAGAACACCTTGTGAATGCCCAAATTATTATATGATAAGAGTGTAAGCTATTTCCTAGACTGACTGCATTTAAATGTTTTACATTAAATACTTACAATTTCTGTATTCTATTCCCTTTTAAACTTTTAAAAGTTTTTAGTTTAAACTGTTGTGTATTATTTTCTTGTTACTGCAGTTTCTTTTTTCCAACAAATAACCACAATTTATTTTAAAAACAAAAGTTTTTAATGTTAACAAAAGCCAAAAACTAAATGTATAAAGAATTTTATTTTTCAAACATTTACTTTAAAGAATTATTCAAAATTGAGATCTCAAGTTTACTATAGCTTAAGGCAATTTAGAAAAATAATTATTTTAAGCGTAAAACAAGAAAAAAACTTTTAAACAATTTGTAAAGTAAAGAAAATATTTTTTCCAAAATATATTAAAACTTTTAAACAATATTTAATTAAATTCTTATAATGTGTTGATTAGAGGCTGACGAAACCTTAAGCCAAAAGCATAATAAACTTGGTTAAGTAGTCTTAAACATTTCCCAGCAATAATTTTTACGGTTATCATAATTAAAAAAAACTGTTGCGGATTTGTATTTATTTTAATGTGAATTTCTTCATAAGAAAAAAAAATTATTTATTGGTTTAACAAAAACAAAACACATGAATAACTCGTATGTGTATGCAAGTTTGATAAGGTTATAATTAAATTTTTTTTATTACACAATATTAATTGTTTAACATTATAACAAATTGTTTAAAATTTTTTTTATCTCACGCAATCAAATAAACTTTAAACAGGTGGTCGTTCGGTCGCACATACGCAACAGGTTCATATGTGGGCTGTTCTCACAATTTATAAAACGGCGCACAATGTAGTGAAGGCGGCCAAAAATTAAAATAATAAATATTAGAACATTTACAAAGTCTGTTTTAGGTTTTTAAAATCAAAACAGTTGAATAACGAAAAATGGTTTGTTGAGTTTTTAAGGGACTCTTAAATGTTCTGGTTTATTTTTATTGAGTTTATTATATAAGAGCGGAAAAATTAATTCATTTTTTCAAGAACTTTTTTAAAGTCTACTGACGATTTGGTGTAAGAACCATTGAAATGCATACAGACATACTTAACCTAAAAGAAATCTTGTAAATAAACTACGAATATTGGGACCAAATCCTAAATAGTATTTAGAAATTGTTGTTAAATATTAGAACTTTAAAATTTATTTAAGCAGCTTTATTCTACAGACTTTGTTTTATAATAAATAGGAAAAATTTAATAAATACATATGTTGAATTGTTAGAAAAGTTATGGCTTATTAAAGTTGAACATTTTTGGTCAGTACGCAGCATATTAGAAAATATGCAAAATACATAATGCAAAAATGTCAAATGGGTAATTTAACATATATTGTTTATAAATCGGGTTGATTATACTTTTCTTCAAGAATTTAATTTTCGCATTCTCTTCTAAAAGTGGGTTAAAGTAAGAAGCATTGCTGAAAACCCTCCAAAACCACCTTTTTATTTTTTTTAACATAATGTTAGCAGAAGAATATATGTGCCAGATAATAGATTTTTTTTTTTCAATTAATCATGATTTTGAAAGATATTTCACTTTTTAAGTGCCAGCTTAAGTACAAATTAGGCAACTTCTCACTACATGGCGTAAACCTACACAGTTCTTTAGGCTCCAATAACAAAGTTTTTAAAACAAAAAATATAAAATACTTCATTTACAAAATAATAAGAATTTAGTAAGCATTGAACTTGAGCCTAAAAATTTAAATTAAAAATTGTTTTAAAAGCAAATACTTCAACTATACATAAATAAACGCATAAAACACACATTAGCACGGTTATAACTAACAATTAAAATATTTTAAAAAATTAAAACAAAAAAAAGCGTAGTCTTTATTACCGTCAGAGAGATGGTCAAAGAACACCATATAGATGGCGTTAGCACATAAAAGAGGAAAACAAAAGTTTTGGTTCAGTTAGTGTTAAATAGAAAAATTTTCGTGCAGACTCACTACGCCACAAAAGGCGAATGGGTTAACCGGCTGATGTTTACAAAAAAATATAATAACTAACAACCGAACAAAGAGCTAACTGATGATGAAAATCGTAGCTGTTTTCGAAAACGCATTCTACTCGGCTAGTGTCAGTAAATAGAAACACGTTTTTTCAATACAAAAATTTTCCTTTCTTAACTAACGCTAATAGAGTAAAAAACTAAAATACTTCATTTGCAAAATAATGAACTTGAGCCTTAAAATTAAAATTAAAAAATGTCTCAAAAATGTTTAACTATACTGGGGTAAAAAGCAATTTTCTGACTTTATTTTAAATACTTAGGAATTTACCCCAATAAAAAAAGATTTTTTAAAGGACATTTCTAATTAAGGCGTATCCTTGCTTAGAGTTGACAGAAATTAAGATAGGCCTTGAGGCCTCTTAATACTAATATTTGCATTAACTTTTATTTAGCAAAAAATATTTTTCTCCCCGAGAGGGCATATTTCATTTTAAGGATATATGGCAAGGACACGAATCCTTAAAATCAAAGTAATAAAATTTTAGGTTTTGATTAAATTTTATTTATTTAATTATGTGTGCCAAAAAGGAAATTGTTAATTTTTGTATATTATTTTACTTTTTTGAAAAAGGACATTTTTGAGGTAGGCTTATCCTTGCTTGGAATTAAAAGAAATTTAAACAGGTCATAAAGCATCTTATAACTAATGTTTGTATAAAATTTCACTAAGCTATTTCTTTTTTTTCATTTTGTTATGTTAATTTTCTTTTTAAGGATACTATATGGGAAGCACACAAATCCTTGATGTTTAAGTGATGCAATTTTAGGTTTTAATTATAAGTATACGTGCTTAATTAAAACAGGAAAAATTTTTATTTTTTTTTTTGCTTTTGTTAACTTTTTTGAAAAAGGACACCTTTTGAGGTAGGCATATCCTTGCTTGGGCTTAAAATAAATTTAAGACATATCATCCTATGTCTGTACAAATTTTCAATAATCTATAATTTTTTTCTTTTGCCGCCATATGGCAATTTACATTTTAAGGATATATGGGAAGGACATGAATCCTTAGAGCTTAAGTGTTTAAATTTTGGATATGATCATATTTTATCAATTAAAATATGTCTGGCAAGTTTAATATTCTTATTATAACTGCTTCTATTTTTGGCCACTTGTTAAATGAAATCAGTACACTGTGCCTCGTGTCTTTGGCCTTTAAAAAAATTATTTTTTTTCTTTAACTTTAATTTAAAAAAAATATAAAACAAGTTAAAGCATTTTTCCAATAGATTTAATAAAAAAAGTTTGTTTTTGTTTATCTCTTTAATTTCCTGTTTTTTGGCATTTTTGTTTCATGTTTTTTTTATCGCCGACTTGCAGACACGCCAATACATGCAAGTGCGTGTTAAAAATCGTTGCTAAGTTTTTTAAATATATATGTAAGTATGTATGTGTGTATATGTATGCGTTTGTATGTATATTTTTTAGATTTGTGCTATTTCTCATTTAGTATTTACAAATTTCGTAAATAAATTAAGTAATTATTGTTGGGATTAATGACTGTTAATAGACATTTATAAATCACTTTAATTACCCCCTAAAAAGTTAATTAAATATTTAACAATATAAACAACAGCAACATACATACCTAAAGTACAAAAGAATTCTTGCTAAATAAACTTTTAAATCTAAGAATAAACAAGTGAGAAACTCAAAGTCGATTAGGGTGGTGTAAGTTTTTTTAATGGTTAGGAAAAGCAAATGAATTTTTTAATTTTAAATTTTTTAAGGTAAATATTGCAAAAAAATATAATTTGTTTTAACATGAAGTTGCTGGCAGTGGGCTTGTAGTATCTAACACTGCACTGCCCTAATATGGACAGAAAAATAAGACTATGCTGAAAATGAATAAACATTGGCATGTTAACACTGCAGTTCCTTAAAAAAAATAAATAATAAAATTTTGGGCAAAACCTAATGGGGTCATTCTTGGCTCTAATTAACAGAATGCGAGCAAACTAACATGTACACCTCTTGGGAGTATATGACTTCCACAAAGCATTCCCATCTTTTTTTAGTCTGCCGCTGTTTTTTTGTTTTGTTTGAGGTTAGTTAACCTCAGGCGGATCCGTCTTCCTGCTGTTGTTAGGTCAAAATATCCTCCATATGATTCTGGAAATTTGTTGGCGAAAACCTGTAGTTTTTGCGTCATCGTGTTCAACGCCAGCCGGGTTTTACTGTCGAACAACGTAGCATATTGTAACATTGTCTCGTATTGATATTTGTGAACTTCTTTAACTGGATTGATCGAAGATGGATATGCGTACCGGGGCTGGTGTTTTTATGAGGGATTCGGGAATAGGGATGCCATACAGTTTTCCGGACGAGTGCAGCGTTTTTCATGCTGAGATTCCGGTGGTGACGAGGGCCGCAGAGTTGATAAAGGAGGACGCGGGTGTAAGAGGGGAGGAAGAAGCATACGTTGACAGTCAGAGCGCGCTCAAGGCTCTAGAGGGACATTATGTGCTTTGAGGTACACCAGCACCTCTTTGATCATAAATTGTCTACCGGTTATTTACTTTTCTGATAGGTTGAAACTATTGGCTGGAAGGTCTAGCTAACATTGGGCTCGGTTGGTTCATTTGTTGCCCCCTTTTGTGGTGTGTTGGTTGGTTAGGCTTACGTGCGTTAGGCTCGTTGGACCTTAATGCGTTGGCGTAAAGGCTCACTTACCATAACGTCATAACCATAACCATTGCCATAAAAACCAAAACTCAATTGGTTTTTATGGTTATGGTCATGGCGTAATGGTAAGTCACCTTTAATCAAATTTAGTGTTGCCCATAAGTTTGGTTGGGACAGCTGTTTTCTGTGACTATAGTTAAGTCACGTATAAATAAACCTTAAGAAACTTGACTTTTATTTGGCTGAGGCATATTTGTAGTTGGTGTATTTGATGGCTCGGGAGGGGCAGAAACCATTTTCAGCTTAGACGAACGCCTAACTAATTCAAAAACAGGACAACGTCTATAGTTGACAAAGTGGTCTCCACCGCGATTTCTGCATTTGTTCACTTCAGGATCAGGCTAATGGTTGAGGGCATTTTTTCCTGTTTCTGGCATTTGACATAGTTCTTACTTTAAATCCTTTGCTGCACAAACTGGTCTTTATGTCTTACGGGTCAACATAAGAGTCAATATCTTTGTCTCATATATGTTAACATGTTTAATGTTTGGTACGCAAAAGTTATTTTCTCCCATTAAACCGACTAAAAACTTAATGAGATCATTAGAGTTTTTTCTCGCAAATAAATGGGAGTTGGCTTAAAGGTCTTTTTTTTATCAGTAACGGGGCACTAATGTCCTATTACAGTATAGCAAAACAATTTTGCAATGAGGTTGGCTTTTTTTCATATTTTAAAAATTTTAGCTGGTAACCGTTGTAAAGCAGTTAAGCCCTATTTAAATCTTGGGAGCATCGGCAGAAATCGGGTTTAATGCGCCTTTAGGAGCTGTAGGTATAACTCAAGAACTTAATAGAGATGAACACGATGAGGATAGTACGTCGGTATTTTTTTCATAATTTTTAACAAGGAATTGATGCTGAAGCAAACAAAAAAAAAACGCTCAACTTAAGGAAGCTAATGTGGCGTATGATTAATATTAATTTATTAAAATTAAATTTTTTTACATTTCTATATCTAAATGTTTATTACATAATATGTACATATCAACCATATGTTATTCTACATATTTATTATATTTAACATATGTTTCATACCCAAGATTATTTAATTTGTGACTACAATTACAATTTTGTTATTATTTTATGTATTTCTTTTATCTTAAAACTAATTTCATTCTACAAAAATTTTATTACATTTATTTTAAGGGCATAAATAATGTAATTTATTTATTAATAGGATTACTTAAATAAAGCAAAAAAAAAACAAGTTAAATTTGCTTATGGTAATTGGTTTGGAAAATATTACAACATTTAGAAGAATCATTAAACTATGTACATATTTGCAAAGTTTGCAAAAATTTCAATATGGCAGTTGTAGATGTTTTTATGTAAAAAATTTTTGCTGGCTTATATCTCGGTCAATTATAGGCCGATTTTGCTGGGCTTCAATAGCGATTTGCTTACAGATATTTCTGATAGTTTGATACCACTAACGGGTCTATGCGACATAGAGATGGAGGCCACAAAAAAGTTTAAACCATAACATGGACAGACGGGCAGACGGATATTACTAAATCGACTTCTCTATAAGGACAAAGAAAATATATACTTTATGGGGTCGCAGATGGATATTAAAGAAATCGAACATGGAATGACAAACTTACATGTCCCTTATCACAATTGTTGTTACTACGACAGTGCTGCCAAGTCAAATTTACCAAGTCTCCCCTTAATCTAAAAGTATTAACCCTAAGTTTGTACTAGACCAAAAACAAAAAGCCCTTAAAAGTAGTCATTCGGGTTTTTACGTTCTACTTTACAACTTTTGATTTATTTTTTAATTTTACCATTCCTTTTAAAATTTTTAAAGGTCTAAAACTTTCTTACGTTTACCATACTCTAAGCTGTAATTGAAGTTTTTTTTAGCTGTAACTAAAAAAATTAAAAGAAAGTTGAAAAATTCCAGCTTTTCTTGTCTTTCTTAATGACCATTTATGCCAGACTTCAAATCCTACCTATTTCTTTGCAGACGACAACAGCATATGGCATTCATACTTATTTGACTACAGGCTTAGCTCTTTGGAGATTGAAGCTATGAGGCAGAGTATGAATGAAACACTTAACCTGATTTGAAGATAATCTCCAAATGGAGTCGTGCGAAAAGAGTCGGTTTTAATGCTCGTAAGAAGACGAATTGTTGTCTTTTGACACATAAACCCACAGTAGATTATGCTGAATCGTCTTTAATGGAAGGTATAAATGTTGGGGAGACATAAACTCTTGATATTCTTGGCATGAGAATCCAGTGCGATGTCTTTTGGACGGAACATGTTTTCGAAAGAAGCATGCAAGTAAGTGTCTTGGCTTTTTGAAGTGGTGTATAAATTATTTTACACCAACCGATCTTCTCACAATTTATACCACCTATATACAGCCGAAAATGAAATGTAAATCTCATGTATGGGCACGTTCTCCAAAGCTCATGGGTGACATTGGGGTATTCAACCGCCTCGATTTAATTGAACATCGTCGCAGTGTGGGTTGTGTTTCACATTTCTATCGATACTACAATAAAATGTGCTCTGAAGAAATCAGGAAACTTGTTTCTGAAACCTGGAGTTTTTTTGCGTGATACTCGTCTTTCAAGAAGAGCACACTCATTTGTGATCGACTGGCCAGTGAATCGCACTATGAATTACAGAGAAAATTCATTCTTTAGTCGCAAGGTTCGTATGTGGAATAAACTTCCTTAGGATGTCTTTTCTGTCAGACTTAATTTCGAGAAATTTAAATCAAATGCCCATAAGCACTACTCCCTCTATCCTCCTTTCCTTAATCTATTTTCCTGATATGAACACAATCCAATGCCTCTATAGATGCCATTCCCTAAGTGCTGGTTATTAAAACAAACAAAAAATAGAAAATGACTACAGAAACCAACAATGCTTATCGTCGAACCCTTTATTTTCCCCTAAACAATTTTCAAACCAAACAAACCCTAAATGCAAAAAAATTTGCCAAAATTTTGAGTGAAAGCCCCTAATTTGGAAAGAATGTATTACGACAACATAATTTTTTAATGCATTCTCAAGACGTTTTACTTTTACCTCTTGCGTTTTTCCTTATTTTTTTCCCCCTACTGATTGAAATATGTATGTATGTTTGTTAATGACAAAAAAGACTTTTTTTTAAATTCCATTAAAATATTCCCTTTTCATATTTTATTATTTAAAAGGTTTTTGTAAAGTCGTTTCCGCCCTTTGTTTTCTACCCACTAATTAAATTTTATTACTTGCCATAGAATTAAAAAAAATAAATAAAAATTATAAACCCCTTTTTATTTGCAAGTAAAAGTTTATATGTTACTATGTGTGTGTGTGTGTCTACAGCTTTATGTATTGGTTTTCCCTTTACTAAGTTTAAGTTCAAACAAATTGACCATTCATTTTTAATACTCTGAGTATGTTTGTTATTAACAAAGACTCAATTTATATTTTTCTCATACTCTCTCTTCTTTACATACCCAGCATACCATATGCGCTCTAAATGAGCTCATAAAGACTCTTTTGTCAGAACGCTGACGCTCATAAAGAGTTCATAAAATAATCATAAACAGTCATAAAACGCTCATTTTTGAGTGGCTTTTTCCACTAAACTGGTCACTCATGAAAGAGCTCTAAATTTTATGCATAAAAGAATATTTTATGACTCTTTTTTTAAAACGCATTTTGAGCTCTTAATTCAGTTTTCGTTTACACTCTCTCTTTCTAAAATACGTTCACTGTCGCTATTTTCTTCAACAACACTATTATTTTTAATACTACATGCTGGATTTTCTTTTCTTAATTAGTTTGAGCGAAGTTCACTTATTATTAATTTGTTTTTTTTTTTTAGTTTGCTCTTTTCATTATTTCAATTATGTATTATTTTTGTATTTATTATAAGATAACTCACAATTTTGTCTTTACACTTCCAAAAATATTCACTAATGAATCAATTTGAGCAATCTCTTTCTTCTGCTTAGCTGGAATTTACCGTTATCTGTCAGAGTGCAGAAATTTCTCATAAAAAGCACATAAAATCGATCGTTTATGAGCTCAGAAATATGCACGCAGGAAACACTCACAGAAGCTCATAAAATCGTTCATATATGAGCTCATATATAAGAGCGCTCCGATAATGGTATGCTGGGAAAGAATACATGAATAGCTGTAAAAAGCTATAGCAAGGGCTATTTAACACTTTATGTGGTTTTTTTGATGGAATATATTTTGCTTTCATTTTTTTTTTTCTTTTTTTTTTTTTTATTTTTAAGGACAAATTACTTACTGTTGGTTGAATATAATAGTGTCAGGTTAAGTTTAAATTATAAGGAAAGTTAATTTAATAACACAAATTATAAGGAATTTCGTGGATTATCTGTAAGTTTTTAAACTTAAAAGTTTGATAGACCTTTATATAAAAAAAAATTTTTTAAGAAGATTATTATTGATGCTAAATCAACACTGATATTTATACTCTTCACACACATACATATATTGTACAGAGTGCCTTGAGGCAGAATTATATTTTCAAACTTAAATAAATAACGTAATAATTGACACAAAGTTTTCAAAGAGAATTGAACAATAGAATGGAAATGCGGATTTTATTTCTTAAAAAGTGTGTCATCCATATATCTTTCGTCGAGTTTAACACACTCTTAAAAACGGAGCCTTGTGTTCTGCGCCATACGTTGCAGTAAACTTGGTTCAATTGAGCTAACTTCTCGACGAATATTTTCCTTTAAAGCCACAAGAGGTTGAGGATGGGTTATTTTAAACCCTTTTTTTGAGGCAGCCCCATGAAAAAAATCCATTACAGTTAGATCGGGCAGCCTTGGTGGTCGTGCGATATCTCCAAAGCGACTAATCACTTTTTGGGGAAAATTTTCCCGAAGCAAATTCATCGAAGTTCTGGCTGTGTGCGCAGTCGCCCCATTCTCTTGAAACCACGTGTGTAAAGAGTACAATGGATAAGCTCGCAAATTTAGCAAAAAGAATTCTGTAATCATGCGTCGTTAATTTTTACCGTTGACACTCGTCGTCTGGCCTCGAAAATTTTCAAAAGAAAAACAGTCTAATTATCTCATGCGTGGGTAAGGCACACCAAACAGTTGCTCTGGGGCAATGCAATGGTTTTTGATGTTTCAATCGAAGGTTGCGGGCTTTCGGAGACTAGTAACTGCAGTTTTGCTTGTTGATGTGACCGTTTAATTGAAAATGAGCCTCGTCGCTCCAAAAATGGGATTCTTCCCAGCTAAACAATTCATTAAAGAAGCAGTAGATTTCAAAATTAAAAAGGCGACAAAAGTCATTGGTACTTTCCTTAATGCAATTATCAAAGTTTTTATATTGAAAACAAAACTTCATTTGTCAAATAACGATTAGCAAAAAATAAAAGAATTTTAAAAATTAAAACAGAACTTTCAATTTCTGCTTAGAAGAATAAGCATACAAAGGAGAAACCCATATCCTTGCTTCATATTAATGTCATCTTCGCTCAGATTTTTTTGTTTTCCGATACCCATAAATGAATTATATCCCTCCGTCAAGTTGTGTAATTCAAAGCAGTAAAGGATATATGGAAGGCAAATTTAATTTATTCCGGATTTGATTTATAAACGCCGTTTTATTTTTTAAGATATATGAAAGAGTCCTTGCTGCAACTTAGTTCAAAACTTGTACATTTGTTTTCAATTGCGATCCCATGAAAATTTGTTTGATCTACGACAAGGTTTTATGAAAAAGGATATATGGGGGCCTACCAATATCCTTCCGCCAAATCAGTTCAAAATTTGTATGTTCGTTTCGCTTGATGGATTGCGTCCCTGTGGAAAGTTTTTTGATCTGTAGAAATTTTTTTAAAGGACAAACAGAAAGTGCACATGTCCTTGATCTGTGAAATTTTTTATTGAAAAATATACACATACCATTGTAACGATTTTATTTAAAATTTGTGGTTTCATAACAATTTTTTTTTTATATTTCGCAATATTTGATTCAAAATGTGCTTTCTAAGGACCTTCTTTAGCCCGCTAATCTCTTGCCCTTCATTTACTTACCATAAGCTGTTAGCTGCCAAAATAATATTTTGTGGCTCATTATTCATTTTTGTTGGCAACATTCATTCATAAAGTAAGGAAAACAATTTAATTTCGGGACAACCTCAAGTATAAATTAATTTTATTTAAACCATTTTAAAAAATTCTCTTGATATTAATTTTCTTTTTTTTTATTTATGTTATTTTCATTATTCCATCTATTAAAATTATTTATGGTTTTTCTTTAAATGTTTTCCATTTTTATTTTATAACATTTTAAAATGACTTCATAATCGCAAGGGACATTTGCTTTTCTTTAAATGTTAATGGATATAAGGTTGTTTGTAAGTATTTGTTGTTGCTGTTTCATATTTAAAAACCAAATAAGTTCCAATATAAAATTGTTTATTTCTTTATTTTTCTTAAATTGCCCTGGGCAGGCCATCTGTATTGTTGAAAATATGAAATACAGATGAATAAAGATTTAAATTTTTACAAAACATGAATTTATATTTGTGTGTATAAAGACCGAAAAAAGGAAGACATGATGATATAAAGCTCAAGTATCACGCGTTTTTTTTTTTTTTGCTTTATCTAAATTGTCTACATTTTTTGCTGTGTTTCAACAAGTCAAATTATACAGTACAATACAGAAATACAACGTAAATGACTACGACAGTGAGCATCACTATGATGATGATGATGACAACGATGAAGTCGTCATTGTCGTTGTCATGGAGGCGACTCAGCACAAGTAAGAAAGGTAGGATACCAGCTGCAGCAATTGTACAGAAATAATGAAAAGTAATGACAAGAAATGAAATGGAAAAAATAACAACAACCCAATTTAAGAATGCTGGGTAAGTGGGTCGGTTGATGGTGCAGGCATATGAATTCTTTAATGCCAAAGAAATTATTACAATAGAAGAAAGAAAATTAAAATTGTGAAGATTGAAAGAAAAACAAATTAAAAAGATTAAAAAAAACTTAAATTTAAAAATATGTATTTTAGGAAATTTTAAAGTAAGTCAAATGTATCAATTAACAAAAAAAAAGCTGTAATGGAAACATTAATCAAGTGGAATAATAAACCTTAGACGTATGATTGATATTATTTTAACAAATATTACTCATACGTCTATAGGATAAAAAGTTTCTTTTCTAAAGGTTATGTTTCATTTGTACATATTGAATAAAGATATACCGTAAACTGTTTTTAATAAAAAATCATTAAAATATCTTTTATTAAAATTAAACAAATTTTTTTAAAAGACAACCTTAAAATGTTTTAAGGATCGCTTGCTAAAGGCATTAATATAAAGTTTATATAAATTTATTATACATCTTCTTTATTTTTTTGTTGGTTCTTTAATAAAAATGTTCTTTTTGTTTATTTAGATAAATTAAAAAAAATTGTTTTAATTTTAAGTTTTCCCTTAAAAAATGTCATACAACTATGGTTATAAATATTTAAACCTTAACATTAAAAAACAATCTGTGGACACAAAACAGACAATATTTGCTATCTGTTTTGCTTATTTTCAATAAAAACCTGTCAATTTTTACAACACAAAACTTCGATAGAAAAAAATTACTAAAAACAATAAATTAAATTTTTAGACAAACAAAAAGTTGTGCAAAAAATTTCCACAAAACTTTGTTGTAAAAAGTTTCAGTCAAGTTTTAGTTTGTAAAATGTTTGCAGGAAAATATGTTTTAGATAGCTTAACTTTTAGGCAGGCCATATTTAACTTGTAATAAACAATAAAATTTGAAAACATTATTTTTATGACATATTGAAAGATTTATGAGGAATGCAAAGTTTCATAATTGAAAAAACTTTTATTAATAGAAATTTTTTGTGGCATTAGAAAAAAAGGCAAAAAGTAATATTTTTTATTAAGTTCACTTAATAATTAACATTTAAACGTCCACCCTCTGTAAATGTTGAGTGTAGAGTTAATTGAGAGGCATTTGAGAAAAATTGAAGTATTAATGTGAAGCTATTACAGCGTTGCCAGTACATATAGTATTTTTTATTATAAAAAGCGACACATTGATATATATGTATATTAAAGTTGTCGGAATGAAATCAAATAGAAGTATTTTGTATTAATTTTTTTATTTCTTTTTTGTGTTTCTGAAACAGTTAATTAAAAATTTTACAATAAAACACTGTAGTGTTGCCAGTTACCAGATGATTCTTAAATATTTAAAAAAAAATAACTTTTGAAAGCCAGTGGCTCCTAGAATTTTTTCAATAAAGTTGAAGAAAAAATAAAAATCTTTTCCATAATTTAAATATGAAAAAACTTTTAGTTCCCGCAAACTTAAGCTATTTTAGATTTTCCGCGTTGAACTTTTTTAATTAGGCAAAAATAAAATCCGGCAACTCTTACCTTAAACAAAACATAAACAAACCCTAATTGATTTAACAGAAAAGATGGCTGGAAAAAAGGGAGAGAGAAATTGAGAGACAATAATAAGATGAATTGAAAAAGTTAATGAGATTAACGGGAGTTTTTTTTTTGTTTGTTTTTATAAAGAACTGCTGGTGTTGTGGGTGAGTGCAAAAATTGTAGAAGTTTGCTGAAAATAATTTTGGACAATTGAAGGCATTAATGAAATTTAATGCTAAAAGAAAAGTTTTCCAGTTATATTTTCCCACTTAAGATATAAAATGTTTTCCGCAATTACTTTTTGTGATTAAAACAGAACATACTTCAATTGTAATGAAATTTAAGTAAAAATTAGAACTAAAAGTTCTTTATATTGAATTGGATAAATTTTTTTTATTAGTTTTCATCACTTTGTTTTTATTATTTGCAAGTATGTGCTGCCGAAGTCTATCAAAATGTTAGGCTTTGCGTGCTTGGGTTAACTAGGAAATTCAACATTCCTGCTTTTCCCTCAAACTTTGAGTTTAACTTAATGATTTTATTTCTCTGGTAGTTAATTGTATTTTGTGTTACAATTGTTTGCTTACTTTGAATTTTTTTTGTGGCACATATTTTAGTAGTTATTTATACGCTTTTAGGAATTTATTTCTTGTTTTTTTTTTCTCTAATATAACAAATGGTTACATAATGCACATTAAAAATGTTTGAAATAGTTTTAAAGCTGAAACCAAATAAAACTGATTAAAACTAATGAAAAATTTTTTTTCTATTTTTTGCAGGTAAATTTAACTCTTTTCAGGAAGAAAGGTTTGAATTGCCATGTTTAAAAGTAGTTAATATTATAAGTTAATATCTCTTAAAATATACACAGTAGACGAACAATTATATATTGTATTTTGCTCAAAAAATTAGTGGTCCTGCGTCTAGCACTTTTTTAAAATTTTCAACCCTAAGATTGTACCCCGTACAAACTAATTTTTGATAGTACAGGTCTTCTTGTTACTTTTTAAGGAAAAAAATAGAAACTGTGTTTGATAAGCTTAAAATTATATAAAAAAATTTTCCTACGTTCTTTAAAATTATGACCCTAAAAAGGGTTTAAAAAAAGGAAAACAATTTTATAATGGTACTTAATTTGTACTTCTTGTAACATTTAAACCAGCTCTTGTATGTTTTTCGAAAGGTAATAAAAAAGGATTAACATTACATGTTGGTACTTTCTACACACAAAAATTATTTAAGAAAACTTTACTTAAATCAAGACATAGCGTTGTCAGAAAGTACATCGAGTACGGTTTTTCTTAAATCAAGTACGAAATTTCTTACTTCAAGTAAAACTTTTCAAGTACGAATTTCTTACTTTTAGCCACAACTAAGCCAAGAAAGGATTGATTTAAGTTTGGAACCGTACTTGATGTAAGCCAGAAAAAGATTGATTTAAGCCGTAAACGGGATTAATTCAAAAAAGAAATGTCATTTTTTTTCACTTATGGAGCCTTATTAAAGAAGAACAGATTTATAATTTATTTTTATTTTATAGACATTTAAAATTTAAAAATTTCATTTTTTGTACTTACCGAAGCTAAGATTCGAACCAGGGACTTTCTGCACTGCAGCACAAGCGCGTTACCTCTAGGCCACCGAGACACTTTGTTTTCAAATGTAAAATAATATATTAAAACAACAAGCTTTCTTCTGCTTGATTTGTTGAAGCAATCCGAATAGGCTTGATTTAAGAAAATGTAAGTAAGGATCGTACTTAAAAATTTCATGAAAGATTTTGGATAAATTCAAGAATAAAATTCTTGATTTTAGAAAGCGAGTTTTCTTTCTATGTAGGCACTTGGTGCAACTTTTAAGCCAATCAAGATAGAAACATAGTTCAAATTCAGTAGGTCTCGCAAATATATAAATATGTTTTTGGTACTCTGATATTTTGTAGCCTGAGGCATGGGAAAAGAGTAAAATTTTATTTGGCGTTTTTTTTTTAATTTTTAAAAAAACTTTTCACATTTTTTGTTTATTTTTGGATTATGAATTTGCAAATATGAATATTGACCCAAATTGAAATCAAAAAAAAGTCAACTAAGTGGACAAAATGTACCTTTTTACAAACTTTTGGTAAATTTTTGCATACTTTGGGACTATGAGTCTAGAAATACATATAAAATCACAACTATTGACCCAGGTAAAGGTCTAAAGTCAATTTAGTGGCCAAAAATGTTCGGTACGTTTTGCATACTTTAGGATTGAGAGTCTTAAAATACGAAACCAATAACCCAGATTTACGTTATGGATGCTTTTTCGGCAATATCAAACTGATGTGTTGTTGTTACTTTTTTGTGTTTCGCTTTCTTTGTTGTGGTTTTTTTTATTGGTACTCATGTTGTGTTTATGTAAAACTCATTTTGTATTCGGTCCCCAGGGACAGTTTTGGCAAATTTTGCTCTAGATTTATAAAACTAAAAGTTTTTGATCTAGGTAAAAATACTTGTTACATATTTGGTACTTTTTTCAATGTTTTGGAATTTTGACTAAAAATATAAAAATAAAATTTTTTGGCCCCGGTTGTAGGCCAGAAGCCAACTAAGTAGACAGAAAGTAATTTTCTGGTATTTTTTTTTTTGCAAAATTAAATTCAAGGAATATAAAGTTAATGTAAAATAGAAGTATTTTTATATATACTATATATATTTTTGGGTTAATTTTTATGGTCAATTCCACGTTAAACAGCCCAAAACTGGCGAAAGCTGTTTTTAAAAAAAAATCAATAATTTTCCGTCTTAAAAAAAGGCAAATTTGCAAAATATAAATAATTTGGTTGATATTTTATTTTTATTTAATTTGCAATAGTTTAAAATGATAACTACATACTAAATACTTATGTAGCTCTTCACTTTTTTTGATGAAAATGTCACACCCGTCACATTTTCTAAAAAGTTTTTTTTTTAACTAAAAAAGGTAAAAATAATAAATCAAATACTATTAAATTATTATATTATTTTAAAGTCACACTTGTCACAGTCTTCAAGTGGTCATTATAAGCAGAAATCATGTTCTTTCAGTGTATTCTTACTATTTTTTGTTCAAAAACATACAATCCTTAAAAATCATAGTCTTTTTTAAATTAAAATTTTGAAATGTTTGAATCAAAGGCAAAAACGTGAGCCATGTATATTATGGGATTTAACTTAAATGTTACTTTAAAAGCCCGTTGCCAGACTGCATGGACAAAAATGAAGAGTTATTTTGTTATAGTGAGCTTCGAAATTCTTATGTCCTACATATTTTTTATGTCACTAATTTAATTTTAAGATGAAGATGAAGAAGATTTTAATTTTAAGTATTGCGCATGTTCAATTGCACCAATAAAATGTTTTTCAATATATGTAAATATTAACTACACACAGTGGGCGAAAGGTCGCAATGGTCTGGTAATATGTTTTAACAAAAAAATTAGTAAGTGATCATAATAGTGTTTTATTTCTGCCTGTAGTATAAATGGATCTAAATAAAAAAACTAAATTAAATATGTGTGTATGTACATGTGTACATATGTACTTATATGTATTTAGTTTATGTCACGCTTTCTATTTTTAACCTTTTTATACCTATGTTTTTCATATCCAATTAACATTTCGACAGCAATTCTATTATCTGATATAAGCGGTTGAATTAAGGTTTGCTGTAAGGCATATTAAAAAAATAAGTTGGTATTGGTGTGTTCTCTAATTAAATATGGTGTGGTTTGGTAAAATGAGAACAAGAATAACAAATTTGTTTTTCTATGTTTCGTTGAAACAGATACATACAAATAATGATATTAAACTATAAGTACTTTTGGTGTTTTTTCTTATTCTGGCTACATGAGCCAGTTTTTCTATTTTTTAAATTTTATTTAAAAAAATTAAACAAATTTAGCTAAAAAAAATTAAAACTGCATCGTAACTATATACATATATTTAAGTCAAATTTAAAATTAAAATTTAAATTATTAAAAAATACAAAATAAATATTTATTATTTTATCTTAATTTTTGAGCTTGAGATAAAAAAATGCTTTTTTTAAATTTATTTTATTCATTTTTAAACACTATAGCTACAATAAACTTTAAAAATCAAATTTTTGTTTCATTCACAACTTTTATATAAACGATCTTGTGTATTTGTTATACCAATAGTTATAAGAAAACATTCATGATACCATTGTTATTCAGCACAAAAAAAAACAATAACAATAAGCAATCAATGCAAAACCATGAACAACAATATTTGTTTATAAGAGTAGAGTAAGTGCGCAATAGCAAAACCATACAATATCATTTACACTTATTCACACACTTACACCAAAAAGAATTGGTATGTACATACATGGATGTACAAAGTATATCTGCTTTTGCAATACGTTTTGTTATATTTTTGCAGGTCTTTAATTTGAATCCGATTTTTTTTTCTTCTTTTTTTATGTAAACAATTTTTAAAACATGTTTTAAAATTTATTATATTTTGTAAAAATTATTCTACAAGCATGCTCAAAACTTAATTTTTTATCGACACATTTTTCCTGGCCTCGAATTAAAGCAAAAATGCTACTTTAACTATAACCAAAGTACTTTCTTTTTCAATTTAACCAAAAATTCCCTACAGGTTTGATTGAACAAAAAACGTTCAAGCTAATTGCGGCAAACCAGTTATCACCCGACCATAAGTTAATGTATTTAATTATTATTTTTGTTGTTGTTATTGTTATTAATATAAAATGTTTATTTTTATAATCTAAACATGATATTTATTTAACAGTACTTTTTCTTTCAATTCTCTTGTATGATATTTGTTTACGTATTTTGTGTAGAATTTTTTTTTCTTTCTCTTAGTTGCTTTTGTTGTTGTTATTATTGTATTACTGCTCCCGTAGGCAACATTGACGCAATATGCCAATGCAAATAGTAATTTCTTTTTAATCAATATCGAAGAAGAAAAAACCAACAAAACTGTATCATTTCAGTAAAAACAATTGCCATAATTATTATTGTTTTTGTGTTTTGTATTTATAAATAATTATACATACTCACATGTATTCACATGTCTATTTGGTATGCAGGCGTGACAAACAAAAATTTTAATTTTTTAGAGAATGACCATAATTTTTATTTTATGGCATATTTGTAAACCTATTTGAATTTTAGAATTTTCTAAATTAATGCATGTGTGGGCATACTGTCAATAATTATTAATGAAATATTTTTTTAAATTAATTTTTAAATTTGTATTTTATATTTTTGTAAAACAGTATTTTATAGTTTTTTAACACTGATAAGGATATAAGTAAGTATATAGATTTACACTATGAATTGCGACCCCAGAAACTATATATTTAAAATGTTTATGGATAGGAAGTCGACTAACTCATTTTCGCCTGTTAAAATCAATTTTCCGAAGCCAAGTCATGTCGAACAGACTGTTTTTGGGCTTAGCTAATCAATTATTTTCATCTTCTATTTAAAAAGGCCAATTAATTAGATTTTTAACTTAATTGCAATGACAGGTCATTTAAGAATCCTTTTTGTAACATAAATGATTTTTATTTATCGACCGGGTGTACTGGCACTTTGTGAAATGACAGTATTTGAGAATGCTGACCCACAGGATTTCTAAGTACCTGAGTATCACCTTCTATCACTCTTTTCTCCCATCAGGGCATTGCGATTAATGTTCGCATGGACATTTTGTGTCAATTTCAGCAGCCACTCGGCACGTAAGTATGATGTAAAATTTAGCTGTCTTTAAGTTAAACACAAATAAAGTCTCACTTTTTGCATAGCGGATTTCTTTACATGAAGAGAAGAATGAAGAAATATCACTGCTAGTGTAGCTTTTTAATTCTATGTCTAGAATTCTCAAAAATTCACTAAAAAACTTTGTTTAAGCCCCTCTATTTTTTTTTTTATGTAAAGTTTGACACATTAACGTATGGAATTTTTCCCCTATATATAAAAAAAGTAAGAGAGGTTAAAGCTTTATTCTCTCATTGCTACGACCTGACCCGACGAGTTGAAAAATTTCCTCGTTGATAAAAGAGAAAATTTCAAAAGTGACTATGTTAAAATCCGTATGTAAAAAATAAAAAAAAGTAAGAGACGGTAAAAGTCTCACTGCTAATAGGGCTGTCACTTATGGCGATTTTACGCCAGAAGTGGCGATTTTTTGGTAGTTTTGGCGATTGAAATCGAGGTTTGGCTTGATTTTTTAAACAAATTGCGAAGTCTTTGGTGTTTTAACTTTAACAGAATTTATGAATTTGTTTTTGCCTTTATGCGTTTGTGCAGACGTTTGTAAGGCCTAAAAGTAATAGTGTAAGACCCACCTTCAAGCATAACGATCAACTCAGAATCCGTTCCTGAGTCGATTTAAGCTTGTCCGTCCTTTGGCCTAGCTGGGTGTCCACGTATTCTTGTGAACGCGCTACAGGTCGCAATTGTGAAGATATTTTGGTGAAATTTCGAAGCGATAAGTTTTTTTGATACTGGCACGAAGCTTTTTTTTATTTTTGGTTAATATCAATTAATTTTTTATATAGCCTTATACAGATTTCCTCCCGAAATATGCATTTTTGGCTATAAATGGCTCGAATTTTGCTCTATTTCGACAACATTTTGCACATGGGTCTAACCTTATGCCACTTACTAAAGTACTGGAAAAAATGATCGGTCCATTTTTTAATATAGCATTTTTCGTCAAAACTTTGGCGATGGAGCCTGAAAAAACTGACAAACCTTACTGCTTACAACTGATTAATCATTTTTTTATGGTAATGGTCAAATAACTCATCAGGTCATAGCAATGAGAGATTAATGGTTTAGTCTCTCTCTCTTACTCTCGAATTACGCCTATTGTACCTCATATGCATATAAAAAATACCAATTTTTAAAGTCATATATCTAAGATCTGGTACACATTCTGAATATGGAACCTTTAGTTCAAAATTCTTTAAACACATCCCTTTCGGCCCAAAAGGCGTAATTCGAGCACAATTTCAAAAAATAGTTTCTTTGTTAAATTTCTTTTTGCTTTATATTTGTTTGTTATTAAAATGTATGCTCCCGAAATTGACTGTTAAGTTTACATAATTAATTTTTCAGCAAAATATGTTAATTGCACTACAAAATGTTCTTCTCTGTTAAATATCCAGACAATGAGTAAGACTATGTTAGTTTATCTTTTTGCTTAGGCAAAGTTGAAAAACGGAGCTAACTTACGGAGCTAACTTCACACACATTGAAGTTACGCCATATGCGAAATATTTTTAAAATAAAGTAATATTCGAATCAGTTATAACCAAAAAAAGCCTTTTACGGGGGGGCATTTGTATGGGGTCTATATCAAAATATTTGTATTATAATAACTGGTGCTACAAAAATACGCAGGTATTGAACATTTTGTCAAAAAAGAGCAATGTTCGAGTCAGCTATAGTCCAAAGTGTTTATTCTAGGACAAAATTTGTCAAAAACTTACAGATCATCACCACAAACAATAGGCTTTGTGCCAAAAATTAACTGTGCCAAATTTTATCAAAATTTCTTCAAAATTGCGACCTGTACTTTGATAACAGGAATACATGGACCCCCAGCCAGACGGACGGACATTCTTAAATCGACTTAAAAAGTGAATCTAGGTCGATCGGTACACTTGAATGTGGATCTCAGCCCATTATTTTAGGGCGTTAGTAACATCTGCAAAAACACATAATACCTCACCCTATTACCTACATATGTATGTATATGCCGTGAGTATAATAACTTTAACAAATATTTGATAAATTTTTTTTTTGCTAGTTTTCTTACTTTCTTTATCTCAGTTTTAACACACATCCTTATGATTTTTCTTAATATGTCGAATATTATTTTGTTTATGTTTTTTCCTTCCGTCTGTCTTAACACAAACAATAAATAAAAATATTTGACGTTTGTTTATCGAACAACAACTACTCAAATACAAGAATACACATTTATAATGACGTGGTGTCATTTTAATAAGTTGCGATAAAAATAAAATCTTTCTAACGTGTCCATTATGGAGATAAGCTGTACAAATAAACAACATATTGGTTATAGATATATGTTTGCATGTAAGTTTATATGATTTATTGATTGGCTAAGGACAATCCACAAAACAACTTGGGTCATTTGTAACGTAAGTTAGACCAGAAATATAAGAGCGGGGAAGCATATTGGTAAATTAAAGCAGTCAATAATGTGATAGTAAATCAGGAAAGTTAAATAATTGAAGAAAACAAAATTAAATTCTCAGACAAAAGCAGGACACCATGAAACGCCACTTGACTTTAATAAAACCATGACAAACAGCCAGACGTTTTAACTTTAAGTAAACACTAATTTTTACAAATGAGGTGGTAAACTTTGGCTCGACACTATGCCTCTTAGACTTGACATACTTTGACATACTGAATACATACATATCGTATTCATAAGGTCTTAATCTTGTTTTGTTATTAGTTTCAATTTTGTGTAGACAAAACTAATAGTTTAAGTGTTTTATGGCCATAAAATTTAACACACATTTTACTATTTCACATTCATCCCCAAGTTAAGACATTTGTTTATAACATTTCCTCTCATCTCTCCATTAACTAAACTGTACTGTTGCTATACATTTTTGTTGATTAAGTGTTAAATGGAAGTGAGTATCAATATGCTGATGGTTTGGCAACGCCAGAAGTTATTATGTACCAAAACTAATTAAGTTTTGTACCAACATTTCCCCTCCTCTCTCTATTAACTAAACTGTACTGTTGCTATACATTTTTGTTGTTTTATAATTAAGTGTTAAATGGAACTGAGTATCAATATGCTGATGGTTTGGCAACGCCAGAAGTTATTATGTACCAAAACTAATTAAGTTTTGTACCAACATTTCCCCTCCTCTCTCTATTAACTAAACTGTACTGTTGCTATACATTTTTGTTGATTAAGTGTTAAATGGAAGTGAGTATCAATATGTTAATAGTTTGGCAACGCCAGAAGTTATTATTTACGAAAACTAATTAAATTTTGTACCAACACCTTCATTTAATTAAAAGTTTGGGCCGTTTACATTTATTTTTTTTTTGGATTTTAATTTAAAGTGTTAATTAACAAACTTAAAAATATTCCAAATTTCCTGTTTTAATTAATTTTAAATTCCAACATTTTCTTTAATAGTGACAAGGCAGACAAGTCCTTTGGAATTGTTTTAATAACAAGTTTTTCTCTATATATTTTAAATTAATTTAAATTGATATGGGTAAGACCGAGATTGGTAAAAGATTGTTATTCACAGAAAAACATGTCAAGTTCCTTCTGCCGTGGGACACCTCAAAACGCCAAACCCCTTTTCATTTGTCCGTTCATCCTGTCTTTGATTGTTATTTGTATGAAATACAACAATGGGAGTTGTAAGCAATGTGTTAAGTTTTATTATTGGAACTTAATTTTAAAAAATCAGCAATAAGTATTAAAATCTTTAATATAATTTAATTATGAAAGTCCAGTTAGAGCTTAGAGGGTGGAGCGCAGCAAACAGGCTGTCTATTGACTCTTCTAAAACGGAGCATGTGAAATTCGCGAAAAAAACAAGATTTCTTCTTTTAACCCCGAGATAAATTGGAGTCATTCTGCAGAGTAAGCTGTCTTAAAATCCAAACGTATGTTTGCAAACGTGCCTTTGGCGAGATCTGGGGTCTAAGTCTCCGGAGCATCATTTAGCTTTACGGCAATAGAGCAGATTCCCTTCTATTAAGCCAAAGTCTGGTGGAAGGATATAAACTCTGCCATGAATCGTCTACGTTTTTAAAAGGACGATGCTCAGTATGGCGATTCTGTTAACAGGCGCAATGGAAACATTTCACCTAGGGTCAAACCCTACTCAACTGGCTTCAGCGGACGTCCTAGCGAAGAAGCTGGTGCTGAACACTGCGTTAAGACTACATGCTGCTGGCAATTGTAGGCACAAAGCGTGCGATCACGCATGAGGACTGTCGATTTTATTCAAATTTGATTGACTGCACACTAGAACCATTTTCCTTAGCGGAAATTGACCTTTGCTATTTTAAAAAGAAGAAGGATAAAATCACATCCTCAGTCGAGCTAGGAAAGCTGGTGTTGGTGGAGGCATATTCATTTCACAAATAGAAGTCGGAATTTCGTTCAGACTTCCCGATGAATGTAGTATATTGCAGGCCGAACTGTCACGAAAGAAGGCCGCCTTGTGGAGTTTCACGTTCCACGCTGTCCTTAGTTGTAACACTATATAGTCCGCATGTTATTCTCCTGCTCCCTAGTTTGCAACTAATCCAGTTTCTGGGCACCGAATCAATGTGAAACTGGTCAAAGGATAAGGGTGTTGGTTTGTACATTATTTAAAGCTCCTTTGATGTCGATGCAAACTGCCAAGGTATACATTTAAGGATTTTTCAATGTAGTGCATTAACTTGTGTAGAGTTGTTTCCATAGATCTTCCCTTTATGTAGGCATGTTGCTTATAACTCAGCCTGTCATGTGGTACTCTGCTGTTATCCATGCCATCGACTTCATGGTCCTGAACAGGAAGGAATCTTGGCTAATGGGTTGAAAACTTAAGGGTTCGCGTAGTTTCCACGACCAATTTACCAATTTAACCTCATTCTGTAGTAGAGGTGGAAAGATGCCATCCGGTCCTGCTAACTTAAGCGGGGAGAAGCTTCTTATAATCTCTTTAACCATTTTGTTCGTAACGAAAGGCACATTGTGACGTGCTTCCCTATCCTGTTGCCGTTTCTCCAAGGGAACTGCCATGTCAGTAGGGAAGTGGATTTTCATTAAGAATCAGAAGGTTTCCTTAACATTTTCCACCTTTTTCCGCATATCATTCATCAGGCCTTCGGTTTTGGATATGGGTTTTATATAAAAACCTTTTTATCTTAAAGGTGCCGTTCACGTTGTCAACCTGTTCGTAGGACAGCCTCCAGGAGCTGTGTTTTGCAGCGCGGATTATCTTATTGCATTCTCTGAGCCTCTTAAGACAAGGATACATACATATGACGTAGACCGATCGTTTAATCGGAACTCCAAATGCTACCAAAAAAGTTATTGCATAAGTTCCTCTTTGTCCTACTGAAGTACGTTTCACTTGTATAGTTTCAGAGCATCTTTGAGCTCGTCCCATCACTAGAGTTGATCAATGATCCTGGAAAGTTAAAGATTCCAAAAAAAATTGATTGCACCATCTAGCAATTGTTTATATTTAAACAGATTTTAAATATGCCAGTTTATGAAATACGCCCAATTAGCAATGCCTGCTCTCTATTAGTTTTGTTGTGATAGAGTATTAGGAATCAAACCCCATTGTTCAACAATGCAGGAAACATTTGTGGTTTCATGTTTTTCCACATACTCGTACAAATGCACAAAGATTTCACTAATTGCCTTTGCATCTCGTTAAAAGATGTAACAATTCTTGTTGCAAAAAGTAAAATCCACTACAAATATGTTTATTTGAATTCTGCGAAGGTCAGACCTTAATTGATCCAAATTTTCTAACTTAAGAGTCAGCCTCACTATATTCACTTTTTTTAATGGACTTTGCTGCGTCAAACATAAACGAATTAGTCACACACACATGTGCATGTATGTGTGTGTATATGTTACCTACATGTAAAACACTTTTATAAACTTTTTTAATTTACTTTCTACCTTTCTTACCCCATCTCTCAAGGTAGTAATAACGAATTTCCAACTAGTGGCGTGATAACTTTTATTGCTGTTTTCTTTTGTAAAAGGACAACAAACAACTTTTTCATTTAATGCTGCTGCATAAGCCTTTCTATGTAAATAGAATCCTTAAAAAAAGGTAATGGACATTAGAACAAAAACCTTAGTTGGAAAAGACAACGATATAAAAAGGTAAAGGTGAAATTGATGAACAAAACTTTATTATACAGTACAAAGAGCTAAACACGTACACACACAAACACGCACACACAATTGCTCATAGTTAAGACTCACTAAGCAAAAAATAGCATTTAATTGTAAGTGGTTTAATGTCTGTCCAGCCGCAAATTTAATTTAAGGTTAAAGAAGTTGGAAAATTTCACAATCATTCATAATCTTTTTTAAGGCTCTTACCTTTTGCCATATGTTGTCTACTACTCGGCCTTAGGGTGCATTAAATTTTAATGATAATTTTTTGTTGTTAAAAAATATGATGAATAGCCCTTCATTGAGGTCAGAAAAATTAAAAAGATTTCTCTAAACAAAGATTTCATGAGAAGAAAACCCTTAAACTTTATAACATAAAGTTTTCGAAAGAAGCCCTGGTTTTTCGTTCTTTACTTTGGGCAAAACTTTTTGAAGTCTTTTATATTTCGTGTGATAAACTACACTAGTCAACAGTGGTTTAAATGCATGAAAAAGTTTTTTTAAACTTTTTTAATTTCTTCCTTATTAATTTTATGTTTCCCTCTTTTTTTAGTAAAATTATTTTGCTTCTAGAGTTAATCGTGGCTTAGTTAGGTCAAGCAGGGCACCTTCAAAGATTACACATAGACCCTTAAGGACTTTAGTGTTATAAAGCATAAAAACCGTCGTTCTAGATATGTAGTCCTTTAGGGCAATTTAAGTTAAGATCCTTGATAGTTATTTGCTTCACAGTGACGTTGATCACACTGTATCCTTTCCCTCTGGAGCCGAACACATCTAACAAAACTATTGACTGAATTTATTGAAAAAAAAATCTAAGAATATTAGCTTATGGGCTTTATATGCCCAATTGACAACTTAATAACTCAACTATTTTGGCTCTATAACCTGTTGTTGGTCTTGGCCTGCTTTCCAAGCACTTTAATCCTGTGCCTCCACTCTCCAGTATATTAGACTTAGGATTTGCATGTCTTCATAAGCTTAATCTTTCTTTCTCTCAGCCCTCTCTGCCTGCGTTTGCCGTGGCAGTTAATATCCAATGTCTTTTTGGCTAAAGCATTTGCGTCTATTGGACCGACATGGCCCAGCCAGCACATTCGCTATATTTTGATGCGCGTAGCTACGTTCATGTCGGGATATTTGTAGCATATTCAGCTTAAATTTTGCCGACAATTATACTTCTCGTTAATCCGCTTTGTATTAAAATTTTTTTTAGGAATTTTTCTCTTAGAAACACCTACTAACGCTTTTCCAGCTTTTTCAAATAGGCTTGTTGCACAATGCTGTTTTAGTTTTTTAAGAGAGGGCTCTGTTTTTTAAACGGTCTGCTGAGCACAAAGTCATCTTCCGAAGGAATGTAGTGTATTTCAGGCCGAAATATTTGCCATTCGAGAGGCTTGAAAACTACAGGACAGAAATATCCGCGGGAACATTGGTATTTTTGTCGACAGTCGGGCGGCGCTTCTGTCACTCCGATCATACACTACCACGTCACTATTGGTCAGTCAGTGTAGAACAGAATTGTCCCTGCGCATAGGGGCTACTATGGTAATGAACGGGCAGAAGAGCTAGCTAAGAAAGGATCTGCTCTGAATATCTTTAATGTGAATACAGTCGCAGTTCCGTTGCAGACTATTAGGAGCAGCGCATCGCTGACGATACGTGTACGGTCGCCAGGCAAACGTAGCCCTCTTTCGACGAACCGGAATCGTGTGGAAATTTCGAAGTTGCTGGCGATGCTAACAGGCCACTGGATGCTAGGAAGGCATGAAGAACGACTCAGCCTTACGTTCAACGATCACTGTCGCAGCTGCAAGAATAGGGAAAAGGAGGAATCAGTTTTCCATCTTCACTGCGAATGCCCTGCTCTGGCTGTGAATAGGCACAAATTCCTGGGCCATCATGTACTGGATAACCTAGGGGATGCATCTGCGATTGGGCTGAACGACCTATCGAGATACATCAACGCGACAGGGTGGGTCTAGTACTCCATTTTCCCTTGGACCATTGTTTAAGGGGACCTATCACCTATCGAGTGGTGTAGTGTTGTCAAAACGGGGTCATTTAGACTCTAATTGACAGTTTGCGCGCAGCGAACTACCACGGAAACCAACCAACCAATGGCGGGGCCGAGGTATATAAACTCCTCTACTACCTCGACATTGCGAATTCCGGCCTTCACAGTGTCACCTTTCTGTCGAAGAAATGCTTGCTTAGCAGTTGCAAGCATAAGTTAAATCTTGCCCTCTTTCACCATCAGAACCGTCTTTGCCGATTCCTTTTAAATTCTGGAAAAAGCATCAGCTATTGCCTATACTATGATGCCAGATTTGTCAGAAACGCTACCCAAGTAGCAAAAAGTATTCACATCGTCGACCTGTTGGTTTCGAGATAGAGTTTTTGTTCTGTATTGGAGTAAATTTTCATTGTTTTAGTTTTTGCGATGTTTATGTTTAGGCCCACGAATCGTGCTGTTTCACTCACTGATATGTGTTCAAAGTTCATTTCGGTAAAACAATGAAAAATACTGTCAGCATAGTCGAGATCTTTCAACTTCCCCGTCATACTCTAAGCAATACCTCTAATCACGTTCATGGCCTTTCGCATTATCAAGTCAAGGGAGCAGTTGAAACAGCCAGAAGTATTGCCAAACGAGCCATAGAGTGAAACCCCTAGCTAGCTGTCGCGTAGGAAGACCGGCTCATACATGGAAGCTTCAAATTGCACTGGAATTGTACAGACTAAACCTTAGATGGAATAAGGTCAGGCAGCAAGCGGAAGATCGTGTGTATTGGGATGATGTCGCAATTGCCCTATGCTGCTTGCAGGAGTAAGACGAACGATATCAATGTCAGCTGCATATTGCAGAAAGTATGTGAGATTTGCTGTTGACTGTAAATATTTTATTATTGCTTTTTCCAATATTTTTCCCATCAATATTTTAAAGAAGTAGCACGATCAGCTGTCACCCAACCTATGTAGTGGGAAATGGTTTGGAGAAGGCGATTCCAATTTGTACTGAGGATCAAATGTAATTCAGAGTCATTCGACAAAGCCGTACTAGTTTTGTTAGGATACTACATGCAAACATAGTTTTTTAAAACTTTAAATGCGGCTTTGTAGTCGATAGAAAAGTGGCGGCATCGCTTTGCTTTTCATGGGTCTTTCTAGGGTTTGGTGGAGTGTAAAGATTTGGTTGATAGTGGTTTTCTCGCCCTTAGACAACACTCAGTTCGTCGAGTTTGCGCTTTAAATTTTGGCGTAACATTGATAGCAAAAAGGATCTTATATGGAATAAATGGGAGACCTACTTCGCAATAGTTGACGCAAATGGTTTTTCTTTTTTCTTAAGAATCGAACATAGTATGCTAAGGTACCACTCATGGCGCAGACTTGCCTTTGCATGCTCTTCTCCTTCAGCTTTATACAGCTCTGCAGGTATTCCGTCTGCATTTCTGACTTTTTTTTTAAGAAGAAAAAACCAGAAAAAATTATTAATTTATGGCAAAAATGTAATTAAATAGTAAAATGCATTTTAAACTGTCATATTTACTGCATAAAAATAAAAAATTACTAATAAAAATTGTTCATTAATATTTTGGTTAAAATTAATTTTTGTTTATTTTTTTGCCGGTGGCCGAATTATTTAGATTAAAATTGTTTTTAATACCGACAAGCAGACATCTACTCACACACACACATACCATTGGAAATTACAATTTCTACAATAAACATGTTTGTTATTGTTTTAATTGTTGTTCGTTGTTTTGTAGTGACTGGACTGGAATATTCATTAAAAATTTTGTTGTGACTTGTATGTGTGTGTGTGTACTTTTTCAATAAGTATATGTACGTCTGGCTCAAAGCCAATAATTTAAGTTCAAGTTTGCAAAAAAAAACCAAAAATGCAATCGTAAAGTAAAAAAAAAACAATAACAAACAATTATTTTAAATATTTTGCTGAAATTAAAAATAATTAAAAAAAACTTTAATGATTTTCGGGCAATAAAATTGAAAACAAATAAATTTTAACTTGAGAAAAAACCGCACAAAAAAATTTAATATTAATTGAAAAATGTTTTTATTGTTGCAATAAAGTTTACAATGACCCAAATGGATTGATTATATTGGGAATTTTAAAAAAGTCTAGGCAAGTTTAAGATTAAAGCAAAAATGGTTTTTGTTAAAATTTTGAATGCTGCGGTGGAATAAGTCAGTCATGTGGGTGTCTGCCCAAAGAGGAATTGCTAAGGAGGATGCATTAAGGCATGTCAAAGCTTTTAGTTCGCTTCTTAAATTAAAAAATACGATGCTTTTTTATCACTAAACTACTTTTTGTTTTATAAATTAAATCAAAACGTTTAAAAATTGCAAACTAATAGAATTTGTCGTATTTCTCATAAGTGCTTTGTGTAAAATCTTTTATAAATTCCCTCAAAACCAACTTTAAAAAGAAGAGAAATCGCTTAGTCCTGATTATCAAGGCTGATATAAATATTTGTAAAAAGACCCGAAATTACACGACTTAAAAACTAAGACAAATATTCTTCGTTCTTGATGACCATAAAATATGCTTTTTTACACTGAAAAAAATCCACGCAAAATGCATACACTTTCATAATTTTACAAAAAATATTTTTGAAACTTTTTGTAATATATTAAATTTATTTTGTAAAAAAAATCACAAACATTTTCTTCCACCAACATCTGGCAACTTTAATTTATACTTTTGGCCAGCAATTGTTTTTTTCATTTTGTTTTAATCTCATTGTTTTACAAATGTTTCGGTCTATTTTGACGAGTTTTTTTAATGTGTGAGTGGGAGTTTTTGTTATTGTTTTTTTTTGCATCGTGATTTTGGCTTGTGTTTATTAAATGCATTCTGATATAAATTTGATACGATACGAATTAGAAAGATAAAATTTATTGCATTATGTTTAAACGTACTTATGTATGTACGTTTCACTTATAGTTGCTGGTAATCGAAAACTAGATCGAAAAAAAATAATGAAAAAACCATAGAAATAAATTAAAATTTAAACGAATTTGCAGAACTTAATATATCTTCTTCTTATCTCTTATATACATACATATACATAAAATTCTCTTGCAACGGTGTTTGTAATTGAATTCCTACAAAACAGCTGACTGACTTTTATGAAATTTTTACTGGGACTTCTAAGAGCGATTATTCAAGAAATTTTAAAAAAGGATCTGAAGTTCCATCCTTTTAAAATTCAAATCGTTCAAGACCTGCAAGAAAGTGACTTTAAATTAGGCAAACAGTTTTGTGAAACGATGTTGGAGCGTTTTCGCACTCTAAATTAAATTTTTTGGAGCGACGAGGCTCATTTTCACTTGAAAGGCTTCAACAAGCAAAACTCCCGCTAATGGTCTCCAAGAATCCGCAACCCTCGATTGAAACATGAAAAACCATTACATTGCCCCCGGGTAACTGTTTGGTATGCCTTATTCACTCTTGAGATAATTGGACCTATTTTTTTGAAAATTTTAAAGGCAACGGTGAAATTAATGACGCATGATTGTGGAATTCTTTTTCCAAACCTGTGAGCTCATCCATCGTATTTTTCACACACGTGGTTTCAACAGGATGGGGCGACTGCACACACAGCCAGAGCTTCGAAAAATATTTCCCAAAAACCGGACGTTCGCTTTGGGGACATACCATACTCTAATGGATTTTTTTTATGCGGCTACCTTCAAAAGAGGGTTTATAATGACAATTCCCAATTTCTTGTGGCTTTAAAGGAACATATTCGTGGAGAAATCAGCTGAATTGAACCAAGTTCACCGCAGCGTGTGGCGCAGAGCGCAAAGCTCCGTTTTGCACAGTGTGTTCAATTCGATGGAAGACATCTGGATGACATACTCTTTTAAAAAGCGAATCCGCATTTCTATTCTATCGCGCAATGCTGTTAGTAAAACTTTGTGTCAATTATTATGTAAAAATTTAAGTTTGAAAAGATAAATCTGTCATCAGACGCCCTGTATAAGGCCTCTGATTGAAAAATTTTAAAAGTAGTCAGTGTCCCACTAACAAAAACTAAAATCTCAATACAAGTACTTTTACCTGACTGATTCTTTTGAAACTTTGTCCGCATATTTACCCTTTCCAGGGTGAAAGTTTTCGAGGCAAAAAAGTACGGTAAAAAAAGGCGGTGCCTCGCCCACAAAAATTTTACTCTTAGTATTGGTGATTCCAATTTTTTTAAAAATTCAAAGGCACAAGGCGTCGTACGTCAAAATTCTTAAGGCAACAAGAAAGACGGGGCCACGCCCTCAAAGATTAGCAATTAATTCCAGGTACCCCTACCGAACCGGTTTTTCGAAACTTTGTATATGTATATAGTGATGGTTATAAATCTCAATATATGTAGGTACTACTTCTACTGCACCGATTCTTTTTCCATACATATGTAAACAAGGCCTCTAACGCAAAATTCCATAGGTAATAAAGCATGCGGTGCCACGTCCACAAAGGTTAGAATTTTAATGCAGGTACTCTTGCCTTAACGTTCTTTTGAGACCACGTCAAAAAAAATAAAATCGTTATATTGTATTCTACGGTAACAATTTTTATAAGATTTTAATTTAAATGGACTTTAAACGCCCTTCAAGGAAAAAGTAGGTGTTATACAACCCGTGCAGTCAAACACATTTTAAGTCATTTAATTTTTTAATAGATCCTAAAAATCATTTTCTTTTTAATTTAAAAATATTTATATTTTTTTTCTTTCAATTAAAAAAAAATTATATTTCTCTTAAACACCTTTTTTGTTTCGATTTGAAGTTAATAATTTTAGAGATTTCAGTAAAATAGTCAAAATTTCACCTTTTATTAACAAGCAAACCTGGCCACAATTCCTTAGTTAAAATGCTTATCTTTTGTTTAAACTGCCAACTCAAATTAACTGGACAAAAACACACATATTCGTTCCTTTATACATTTCTACTTCTCGTAGCCGGAAAAGGTAACATCAGTAAACAAACAAACTTTACACGTGTCACTCGCAGCTAAACGTAGAAGAGTATTTTTCACATAAAATCAGTAACAGCAAGTTAAATTCAACAAAATTACTGGAAAAACACCAGAAAGACAAAAAAAGGAAACATTAATTGGTATTCTGTTAGGACTGACAGCAGATTAACGAGCATTTGATAAAGTTATTTCAATAAATTAGTCAAATGACATTTTATTTGACAGCTGTTGAAGTATGACAGACTTATGGCAATTACTAATAACAAACATAAATATATAATATTTTTGCCACTTGGCTTAATTAAAGCAGTAAATTAATATTTATGAGAAAACAAATAAGCTTATACTCCTACTGTTTCCGTCTCTTTGTCTGTCTTTTTTTAATAAGTACATTTGCTGACACGAAAAACTGACATATTGGCCCCTTATCAGTATGCTACAGTTTTAATAATTCATACATCCTTTATGGCTCTACTTCTATAGAAAAATAATATTAAAGCTAACAAAATGTGTTAATTCTTATGAATTATTAACAAAATAAAAAGCGAAAAAGAGTAAAACACACAAAGTATAAAACTTAACAACTCTCAAATGCACAAACAACTAATTTGATAAAATATCTAAAATAATATCTGTGAGAAGCAGACATAATGTCTTAAGTCAAAAATTTTAAATTTACAAAAATTTTTTAAAAACGCTAAGTTTACATTCATTATTGTTTTTAACTCATTATAATAGGAATTTTCAAAAAAAAGTTTGTAAATTTTTATTTAGGACGTTTTTCAAATGCTCATAGATATAAAAATATAATAATTTAAAATATGTATATTAAGCCAAAATATATGCAAAAGTTTTATATAAATATAAGCTTTTTATTTGCAATTGCATACAGTAGTTCAAGAATATATAGTGTATTCAGATATGTATGTATGTATGTATATCAGTAATAAGGCTTTGTATGTATACATATATATGTACATATATGTACATATATATACATACATACATGAATAATTTACGCATTTTATGTGTGCACGACCTTCACTCGTTTGTTTCAAATTCACATTACAATGTTGGCAACTTAATATGTCTGCTCGTTTGCCCCTAGATGTATGCTCTTTAACGCATCACAAGCTTGAGTGATTTGTTAAACTGTCAAAACACATTTGCAGCAAAAAAGTTCTTATCTTAATATGTTTGTTTATGTGACCTTGTTTTAAAATTATGTTGAAAAAAAGTTGATTTAAATTTTAGGGAATTGAAATGGGAATAAATTCTACTTTAAAATTAAAAAAAAAAATTAAAAATATAAATGTAAAAGATTTTAAAAACCTTTAAAAGAAAACAGAAAAGCAAAAAGTTTAAAAAAAGTAAGTCCTTGTCAAATCTACCGCCAGCTACCATAGAAACCTTATAAAAACTACCTGTTTACCCATCCACCCAACAACCTCTTTGATGAATCCTATGATGTTCCCCAGCACACAGCCAGAGAGTTTTCCACGTCCATTTAAGCAGTGCCCTCCCAGCCATCTCTGTCGGTGGATTTGTAGCCTAGGGTAGTGGTAGGCAACGTGTTCCACAGTCTCTATCTCTTCATCCCCGCATAACCTGCAGATGTCTGTAGGGTTGCTATCCCATTTACAAATCAAATCGCAGTGCCCTGTGAGTCCCAACTACACACCTCAAAACACTCTTGTTCTCCTTGAGCAGCAGGTCAGTGTCCCTCCTACCCAGCCGGGGCCACATAAGCCTGAAGATCCCGCAATCAGCCCTTTCCCTCCAGGTTTGTCCATGGCCCAAGTCCCTATTAAATTAAATTAGAAAGCCATTGTTGGCCTTACCACCTCATACCTAAGCCTTATATCCCAGGCTGACTTCTTTCTCGCCAATTAATCAGCAGTCTCATTACCGGCAACGTCACAATGATCCATCAGGGCGATCTTGGCAGCACGCAATATCGCCCTGAGAGACCGTCTACAGTCGTCCACAGGTCTACTCCTGACAAAATGTCACTCCAAAACCTTGAGCGCCGCCTGACTGTGGACGTTGAATGCACATACCCTCTTCTCTCCACGTCCTCCTTTATCTAACCCACGATAGTCGTAACCACTAGAGTCGCAGCCTGGAAAATACTGCAATCGTCCGGAAGTCTGTATGACACCCCTAGTCCCGTATCCAATATATAAACACCAGCCCCGGTGTCCACCTTCACCTTTGATCTGTCAGTAAAGACTGCAAAAGATTCTTCAAAAATCTACTCTGATTCCTTTCAAGCCTCGCTATCCAGAAACACTATCTCAGGCAAAGATCCCAAAGTCGAATTTTGCGAACATATAGCCAGTCAAACCCGAATGCCGCAGCACTCAAAATGCCGGTCATCATTCCAAAATGCCGGCGGGTCCAACTGACCCTGCCTTAAGTATTCCTGATTCACTTAGCCTAAACAAGCCAGTTCAGTCAAGAAATACCTAATGCGAAGAAGATGAACAATTATATCCAGAGCTGTCTGTGGTGTATAACTCCTGGCCCCTGTAATGGCTAGTGCAGACCATTGACAAGAGCTTTCTTGTGTTGCCCCTCTCCAAGGCACTACACCATACGTGACTATCGTAAGAATTGATCTTATAACGGGTGTGTAAATCTACTTCCCCATACCCGCTTGAAATTCCCATCTTAACTTTGGAGTTTCTTTAGGCATAAAAGGCATTGAAAGCCTTCCTAACTCTCTCCACCGCATTCGCCCTCTAACGCAGAAAGATGAGCTTCACTTAATGCTGAACGTGGTAACGTAGTTTTGGTTGGGTGTTCAATGCACTCAATGCAACATTACCTAGAATGTTGCCGAATCAACATAAAACTTATAGGATATTAATGATTTATGCTCACTTGAATAAAGGTTAGAAGACCGTTCTTAAAAGGCCAGTGTACACACTTCTGTTTAAAGTGGGTAGCCTTTGTCAGTCGCTGATATGGTTAGACCGAATTGGAACGTAAATTTGGTGTAAACAAAAAGAAAATACACATAAATTGTCTGAGACAATCATTTAATGGTGTTGCCATACACAAAATTTATATGCCGCCCGTCGCCGCGTACCGATCAATGTCACCATAAATAAAACATCTATCTGTTTTAATATTTTTGCAAATCTTTTTTTTCTAATTTCTGTAAGTTAAAAATTCTTGTTGTAATTAGAAAGTCAAAGACGAAGCAAATCTGCAACGACTTGCAATAGGTGGACGATTTACCTCGAATTGTATATGGTGTTGCCATACATTTACAGCGCTCTAATTTAAGCTTCATAAATTAAGAAAGATATACAAAACTAATAACTATTTAACTTTTCCGCCTTTTTACAAGCATTTTTTCATAACTTTTTTGCCTTTTTGTAGTAATATTCTTTAGTTTTGTTTGAGATATGGCTTTTCTCGGAATCTTTAATATTCCAGCCAAGTTGGCGAATAATTTTATAGTTTTAATAAGATTTATTTTAAAACAAAAAAAAATTTAATAAAAACTACAAAGAAAAAATCGTGGAATATTTTAAGGAAACAAGTAATAAGAAGAATAATAAAAAAACTATGACAAAATCTGTATGCATACTTACTGGCAAAGATGTTGAAAAAAGTCTTAAGAAAAATTTATATTAAAATGGTAAAAAAAAAACCAGTAACTTAAAATGCAAATAAGTATTTGTTTAAATTTTTAATTAAATTACTTTAAAAAATCTAAAACAACAAAACTGTAATGTTTGAAAAAAACAAATCTAGTAAAGCATAAAGAGTATATAGAAGAAAAAATTAAAAGCATACTTTAAGGCTATTACAAGCATTAAGGTCACAAAGACCATTATTGTCCCTTTATTGATTTAAATAAGATTTTTTGCATTTTAAATTTAAAAAACCTTAGATAATTAACCAGACACTTGTAAAAATAAACTGTGTAAATAGAACTTCCATTAGCAAAAGACAATTTGTATTAAATTAAATTATTGTAAAAGAACAAATCAATAGAACAGACGTTATTAACGTAATTCACTAAAAATTATTTACAAAATTCATTCCTATTTCCTTTTCGTTTTGACCTTTTTGCTTTATTTATACCAAAATCTTATTTTAAATATTTCTTTAACAAAAGTAAAAAAACCTTTAAGCATTATTTAACATTAAATTGCATACTTTAAGGCAACAAATAGGACACAAAAAGAGCCACACAAAAATAAATTTAACTATTTCCCAAACATCATCATTGTCATCACCATTATTTTCGTTGACAGTATACATTTCCCTAAATTAGCGCCTGTTACAAAAACTGCCATCAAACCGTTTAACTGTTAATTGTAAGACGTATAAAGATTTTTTTATTTTTTTTTTATTTTGTCTGCCAATTGTCATTGAAAAAATTTAAATATCTCTGAAAGTCATTTTTAACGAACACATTAATTTTCTTTACACCCGCCTAAGAACTGGAAAGGGTAAGTTTTAGACCGAAAGGACATTTTAAGGGATAATAAAGAACTATTATTAACACACACTATAAGCATGATATAAATTCAAAACAAAATATGCCCTGTTATGGCATACATTGAGGAGCGTTTCCTTATTAAAATATAAAACCGACTTTAAGGAGAGTTTAAATAACTTTAAAAAGAAAATTTAAACATTTTATAAAAATCAAAAAGATTATTACCTACAAAGTCTGAAGATCATACTAAGATCAGTTTCTAACAAAACTTTTAAAAAACACTTTTGAATATCAAAACAACTAAGTACAGGGTGTCTGGTGGCAGATTCATATTTTTAAACCTAAATAAAAAACGTAATAAATAACACAAAGTTTTATTAAAAGCATTTAATGATAGAATAAAAACGCGCATTTTGTTTTTAAAGGAATATGTTATCCAGATGACTTCCGTCGAGTTGAATACACTGTTCAAATCGGAGCTCTGCGCCACACGCTGCAGTAAACTTGGTTAAATTAAGCTTATCTCTTTACGAATTTTTTTTAAAGCCACAAGAGATTGAGGTAGCCTTATAAAAAAAATCCAAGGGAGTCAGATCGGGCGACCTCGGTGGCCATGGGATGTCCCCAAAGCGGCTGATCAGTTTTTAAAAGAAATTTTCGCGAAGCAAATTCATCGAAGCTCCGGCTGTGAAAACACGTGTGTAAGGAGTACGATGAATAAGCCCGCAGTTTTAGAAAAAAGAATTCCCCAGTCATGCGTCTTTAATTTTCATTGTTGAAATTCGTCGCCTGGCCTCGAGAATTTTCGAAAAAAATGGCCTAATTATCTTATGCATGGATAAGGCACGCCTAACAGTTACCCTGGGGCAACTCATGGGATTTTTATGTTTTGTTCGAGAGTCGTGGGTCCCTGGAGACCAGTAACGGCAGTTTTGCTTGTTGAGGTGGCCGTTTAAGTGAAAATGAGCCTTGTCGCTCCAAAAAAATAGGGTTTACATTACAAAAAAACTTTAACAACGTTTTACGAAAAATTTTGCGTAAATCAAAGCCACTTTCTTTTCGTTTTTGTACGCTTTGAATTCTAAAAATATGGAACTTCAGATCCTTTTATAAAATTTCATGAATAACCGCTTTTGGATGTCATAGTGGGGCTGCTTTTTCCCGTATTATTGGAAGTCACTGATTTTTACCTAAACGGTTTTCAACCAGTTCAATGTTTTTGGGAGTCCTTGAAGATTAACTGGGCTCTGGCCGTGGGGCATTCATAGCCAAAGCAGTTGAGCGAAATCTCTGCACCCACAAATTAAATTTACACTCGGATCGTCACGTATTCGCTGAATACCGAACTTTATACAAAATTGTCGACGAGCAACTACATAAGAATCATTACTCTTAAAAAATGTCTTCACACCGAACGCGCGATGCTCACTCGACCACTGCGACATCGTGACTGACAAATTCGCACAATCGATAACTCAAACGAAAAGTTAAAAGTTGAAAATATAAATCTGCCACCAGATACACTGTATAAATATGGTGGACGCAGATACAACCATTGAAATTAATAAAATTAATTTTGGGAACTCAAATTTTATTAAATTTGAGAACTCAAGTTTAAGCTGGAATAATAATAAATATTTAAATTAAAGATTTAAAAACTTATTGTAAGTTCACCCGAGCAAAGATTCAGGAATATAAATTTTCCATCTCTGACTTTTACAAATACAACCATTTAGCCTTCTTGTTATGCCACAAAAAGTACTTGTTTACAATACAATTCCTATATTTTTTTCGATTTATTTTAAGGTACATACAATCGGTACGTCTAACGACTGCGATACTATCAATAGGATATTGTTTTTGTTGTTGTCGTTTTATGTAGACTAGTTTAAGTGTATGCATGTTGTTGTTTTATTTTTTGTTACTATAAAAATACAACTGTGTAAACTAACAGTAATTTTTTTCATATTACAATAGATTACAATCGACAATAAAAGTCTTATTTAGTTTGTACACTATTTTTATTGCTTTGTGTAAACGGAAATAGTAAGAAAGAACTAAAAATAAAATAACTTAAATATTGGGGAAAAGAACTATTTTCCCAAACTTTATTTCTATGAAATTAAAAATGAAGTGCAGGAAAGGAGGACTTACATAATGGCAACGGAATAATTTGTAGTTAAATAGTAAAATTCAAAGTGATTTTATAAAAAAAAAAGATAAAAAAATTTTTTTTATTGGAAAATTTTGCTTTTTTATTTCTATATAAAAATCTGCAGTTGAAGGTCGTTGTGTCTGTAGATGGGTGTTGGAAATGTTTCTCTGAATTCCTGACCCAAATCGGACAGGGACCAAAGTAATGATATTAAGACTTAATCAATCTGCTGTAGAAGGACGTTGTGTCCGTTGATGGCTTTGGGAATGATTTTCTGAATTCCTGACCCTAATCCGACAAACCAAAGTAATGATATTTAGACTTAACCTGGAAAGAAGGAAGTGCCCTAGACTTTTTGCAGTCAGTACTGTTCCTAAAGCAAAAACAAAAATATTTTCAGCAAGTTCGTCGGTAATTTCGTTGAAAACGACATTGCAATGCCTCGCAACCCAGCACAGTTTGACTTCGAAAGCTTTCTAATTCTGCACATACAACTGATTGTGCCTTCAAATTAATAAGACTAAAACCTTTTTCTGCAAATTTCGAATAATTTAATTTTGGTTAAAACTAATTTAAACATTTTACCTTCTTTTCACATGACTAAAATTTTCTCATATTATATTTAGTTAAACTTTAATTCTAATCAAATGTTTCTATTTTTCATTTCAGGTATGTTTTAAACGGAAGTTTTTTTTAAAGGTATGTTTAAGGTTATACGTAATGTTTAAAAAAAGCCACCGTTTTAATTACAAGAAATGTTTTCGAATGTTTTTTTTCAACCTTCAAATATAGTTTAATTGCCAATCTAATAGCTGACCTACAGCAACAGAAACTCTGAACTCTATTGCGCATGATGCCATGATTGACATTCATTTTGCAAAATCTACACTGTTTTATACTATCATTCCCAATTAAAGGTCACAATTTTTAGAAAAACGCCCCATTAGCAGAGCTAGAGATCGATCTTATTATGAAAAAAATTCTGCCTCAAGCCTTGCTTGAGTAGCCCCCTTTTACATCAGAGAAGAGCTAAAGCTAGATAAATAGTCAGCCCGCTTGTTACCTACGTGATTCTATTGGTCAAGTGCCCAGCAAAGTATCAGCACGTTTTACAGGGTGTCTGGTGGCAAATTTATTTGTTAATTATTTTATTGTTTTTTTTATTTTTATTATTTTATTATTTCAAAAAGTAATAAACGGTGCAAAAAGAGAGGGTGGCGCCGTTTAAATTACCGAGTGTGCGGATTTGTCAGTCATGGCGTTGCAGTGGTCGAGTGAGCATTCGCTGTGACGACATTTTTTAACAGTAATAATTCTTACGTAACTGCTCGTCGACAATTTTGTTCCAAATTCGGATTGTTGGCGAATACGTGATGGACTGAGTGTAAATTTAATTCGTTCGTGGGTGCAAAGATTTAGCGCAACTGCTTTGGCTATAAATGTACCAAGGCCCCGAAAACACTGAACTGCTTAAAAGCAGTTTACTTGAATATCTGCTTGAATATGGAATAGAGCAGCCTCACTTGGACCTCAAAAAGCGATTATTTATGAAATTTTAAAAAGAGATTTAAAGTTCAATGCTTTTAAAGTTAAAATCCTTCAAGAACTGAAAGAAAGAAACTGAAAGACTTTGATTTACGCAAAAATTTCTGGAGCGTTTTCGCAATGTAAATCCCTCTTTCTGGAGAGACGCGGCTCATTTTCACTTAAATAGCCACATCAACAAGCGAAACTGCCGTTACTGGTCTCCAAGAATCCGCCACCCTCGATTGAAACATGGAAAACCATTGCATTGCCCCAGGGTAAATGTTTGGTGTGCCTTATCCACGCATAAGATAACTGAAAAAATTTTTTCGAAAATTCTTGAGGCCAGGCGACGAATGTCAACAATGAAAATTATCGGCGCATGATTACAAAATTCTTTTTGTGAAACCTGCGAGCTCATCAATCGTACTCTTCACACACGATGGAATGGGATAGGATGGGGCGACTGCACACACAGCCAGGGCTTCGATGACCTTGCTTCGGGAAAATTTCCCCCCAAAACCTTATCAGTTGCATTCGGGACATTCAATGGCCACCGAGGTAAGCCGATCTGACTCCGCTGAATTTTTTTTATGAGGCTACCTCAAAGAAAGGGTTTATAATGGCAATCTCCAATCTCTTGTGGCTTTAAAGGAAAATGTTCGTCTAGAAATCAACTTAATTGAATCAAATTTACTGAATCGTGTAGTGCAGAGCACAAGACTCTCTTTTGAGCAGAGTGTTCGATTCGACGAAAGACATCTGGATGACATACTCTTTAAAAAATAAAATCCCCATTTCCATTTTATTGTTAAATTCTCTTAATAAAATGTTGTGTTAATTATTAAGTTTTTTTTAAGTTTTAAAATATAAATCTGCCACCAGACACCTTGTATATATCCTTGTCACTATCTGAATAGTATAATTACTAGAAATATGTGTAGTCCTTTGGTTTTAATTTTTTTTAATATAAAAATTTATATAAACATTCGTATTTATCTTTATTTGAATGTTAGAACATACCCTTGTTGAAATAATCACAAACAGAATTGTTAATTAAAGTTTAATTAGTTTCCTAAAGTTTTCAGTTTCATAACTTTTTTTAGCTTTTTAAACTTTTGGCTTTTGTCATGTACAAAACTAATTTAGAATAGTTATAGGGTTTTTTGCCTTTTCTTTGTTTTATATGTTGTTAAGCAGATAATAAATTTAAAACCAACAAGGAAATAAGGGTTTTAAGTAATTTTTATGAAATAACTTAATTTTAAAAAATTAGGAAAATATAGTAAAGGCAAAAGCCACAGATTAATTGCTGTTAAAATTAAAATTTTTTATTTTTAAAAATTTTTTTATTTTAATATTTGAGGTTAACCAAAAATTTTTTAGGATTTTAGTTTCACCAACATATAGTTAAAGGTTCAATTGAATCAAACTAACGCCATAAGTTTTAGTCTTAGGTTTGATTAAAAACATTTCCAAATAGTCTGCTTATTGTAGCGTGCAATATTTGTCAATAATTAATATAAAGCATACTTTTAGGCTGCAAAGTAAATTTTAAAAAACATATAACAATTATAAGCATCATCCTTACTTTTCTAATTTCCTAAACGTCTTCTTTGTAGAACCAAAATATTTTACAAAGCAAAACCAATAAACACTATTAATTGGAAGGTAACGCTACAATAATTAAAAAGAGATATGATGACTTGCAAAACATCCTGGCATATGAATAATTATTTTTAACTTTGAACAACTATTTCCCATAAATATATTTTTTGTGATAAACTCTTCGTCTTTCTTTTCTCTGTTTAAAATTTCGCGCATTTAATATTTACTTTTTTCTTCATTTTTTCTTTCTAACCACTAACCACCCAACAATTTTTGTTTTCCTCTCTATTTGTACATTAAGACCGTTTATACAAACACCTAAAAGCCATTTAACTTTTTTTTAGCAGTTTTGTTTGCTTTGCTTTTATATAAAAAAAAAATTCTTTTATTTTTCTTTGGTCATTAAAATTCTTCAAAATTTTTTTCTCTTGTCTTTAGTTTTAAAGCTTTTACTTAAAATAAATAAAAGTCCGTTTTTTATTAGATTCGGTTTTTGCAAGCAGTTATTCAATGTTTGTGTGTATGGTGAAAGCGCAGCGTTGCCCAATAAAAGAGAATGATTTATGAGAATGTATGGGACCTTTACTGTGTTTAAAATTTATAAAAAAACAATGAAATAACTTTCATGTTTTGTTGTTGCTTGTGTTGTGTACATGTAAGCCCCGATTAGTGGTAGTCGCCCGGAGACACTCTTGGCTTACATTGGTTGAAAGTTTCTTACTTCTTCCTCTGCAGATTTTATATAAATAAAAAGTATGTGCGAAAAAAAAAGCCAAGTACACGTTTGTGTATAGCATACATTTAGGCGTTTGTTATTTAATATTAAAACTGAATTATATTTAAAGAACTTAAAACAAATAAATCGCTTTTTTGTAGGTTTAGCACAAGTTAAAAGTACTTGAGGCCAAAAAGTTTAACAGTGTTTAATTTTTAAAAGTTTTTTTTCTTAAGTGAGTATTAGCTGGCAATAACAGGGCGAGCTTAAGGTGATTTTTTTTCTAAAAGAACTTCTTGCGAAGATTCTTGGTTATTTGTAGGAGGCTTAGTAAGAAGACATTCGTTGTTAGAATAATGTAAGTGCCTTCCCAGAGGGATGTAATGCCACGGTATTTTTACCACTTAGTGATACAAAATGCACCCCTGGATAGTGTTTTAACTCATTCGGATGCCGCTGAGCCGTAAATCTCGTTTGAAATTTGAGCTGTTTAACCCATTATTCACCTGTTAGTTTTGTTTGACGTTGAGTTTTTGCAAAGTTAAACAATATCGACCAGCACACGTCATCCATATGTCATATGCGAAAGACCACAATTGTTCCTGAGCGTTAAGTATGATGCGTATCCATTTTAGATCGTTTACATACAGTCTCTTTCACTCTACTTCCATGGATTTTTTATGGGAATACCTCAAAGGAGGGCCTATAATAACAGTCCCCAAACTCTTGTGACTTTAAAGGAAAATATGCGTCGAATAATCAGTTCAATTAAACCAAGTTTACTGCAGAGTGTGGCGCAGAACACAAAGCTCCGTTGTAAACAGTGTATTCAACTCGACGAAAGACATCTGGATAATATACTTTTTGAAAAAATTAAATCCGCATTTCCATTTTATCGTTCAATGCTCTTAATTAAACTGTGTTTCAATTATTAAGTTTTTTATTTAATTTTGAAAGTCTGCCATCAGGCACCCCTTATATGTGTAGGGACCAGTATTTATGTTTTTTTCCTTAACTTGTTTAACACCTTTTTAGCAGTTACCTGATATGTGCCTTTTTAACCGATCACGACCAATAGCTTTTGCCCAATTCATGTTTTGTATCTGTAACAGGACGAGTACGCCTACCTATTGACACACATTTTCCGTAGGGTATATACAACACGGTCACTTGTCAAAATAAAAATTAAATTAACTCAAACAATAGCTTGAATATCAGTGCTTTACAACAGGTTTTTGCGTTGAGAAACAATAACAACTTTTTTTGTTACAACACCAACTCGAAACATGTTCATTCAAAATTATAAAATCACAAAAAAATTTCTGTTTGCCCAGTTTTGTAGGTTGTAATACAATAAAATGAAAAAAAAAAATATTCTTTATCCTACTTTAAGGCTACTTTTAACCAAAACGCAAATAACATTGAAATCTATACAATAGTTCTTATTTACACCTCAGTGAAGTGTTATTGTGTGGGGGGAGTAAACAACTAAAAGTAGGCTTCAGATTTTTTGGATTTCTAGCAAACAAGAAGAGGAAGAGAGTGAGAGTCCAAGCAAATAGGTATTTATGTAAATAGCAGAGTTGCCAAGTTTTGTTTACAGTGTTGAGCGCAACCAAATGTGTTGGTAATTAAATAATGTAATAAGTTCCATTTCAGTAACTTTATATTTTCTTTTGTACGTATTTTTAAGTTAATATATTTGCTTAATAATAGTTTCACCTAAATAAGTTTAAACAACTTAAGAGCTCAGTGAATAATGGATGTCTTAACACGTTTTGGTCCTGCACTACAAGGTATTAACTCTAAACCATTGTTGGGCATTCTGCAACGCCGCGCAAATTCCTTTTTTTACCTTAACTACACGTATACAAAGCATTAGAAATTTTAATCATTTTTAGATAAGCTTTCGAAGAAGGCGGATGATTACCGCTTGTTTGTTCAATTACACTAACAACAATATGGAATTAATATTATCTGAAACTGCACATATACAAAAACAAATGTAATAGTATTAGTTGCCTATCAATGCTCTAGACCATGCATCTTTTGCGATTATGCCGAAATCTGCAAAGAGGTCAAAATAAGGAGTAGCAAGTATATCGGTAAAATAGGAAAACAAGTATTGAGTGATTTTATTATTTTAACTTTGAAAATCAAAGATATCGTTGCTAAACGTCCCCCAAAGTGCTACTGATTTAAATAGGTTGGCATCTCTGCTATTGTAAACCTAATATCAAAGTAAAATAGTTATATTGCATACTTTAAGGAAATACGCTTAATATAGATTTTATTTGGACAGTCCGTTAAAGAAAAGATATAGAGTGCTCTAGCTGTCTCCGAAAAAAGACCCTGGTAGCTTGTGGAAACGGCTAATACAGTTTTTTTTAACTATAACTGATTAATATCAATATCTTAGTATAAACCAAAAGTTATAAAATTGTTTTAGTGTGTCCATGTTGAAGTTAATAATCGCTCCTATACTTGTATTAAAGTGCTTTGAATTTAAAATCGAGTCAAGTGGATAATTAATGGTTACTCTACATATAGTCAAGGGCGGGTTATATAGTTTTCTGGACATCGTAGGGTGACCAAGGCTCAATAACTTTTTTTTTTAGCTTTTCCACGCAGCAGGACATTAAATTAATGTTTTAGTACTACAAAATACAACACTGAAAGTTATGAGTACTTACTGGCGTACTTAGGAATTAAATACCGGGGAAAATACATGGTATTGTGAACTCAGTACTCATATACTCAAAACTAGATTCTTTTTCTGTTGATAGGAGCGCACAACAAACCTCTCACTTGCTTAAGTGTTTCTTCTGCAGTATCTAAGGCTTTTATTAAGGCCTTCTGCCTCTTATCTAACCCAACCTAACCTTACACATACATATAGTTGCTCAATTTTTTTTTTGCCTTCTTTTAATGTACATATTTTATTCGGATAGATGGGAGGCGTAACACTGACTGTAACACTGACTAAAAATGTAAAATAGAAAAATTAAGGGGGGGGGGGGGGGGGGGGGAATTTATTTGCCAAATAATTTGAATGAAACAAAACTGAAGTAAGAGTTTTATTTTATTGCAGCAAATAAATTATTATTGAAGAGAAAATTTAGGGTTTTTGTATAAACCTTAAAAAATTCCTTACAAAAAAGTATAAAAGTCATGTTTGTATGTTTTCACGTAAAAATAAACAACATATATGCACAAGTCAATCTATGTTTACTTTTTTTGACGCATAATAATAAATACCCAAGCGCCCTAACTTATGCTCTACAAATAAATAAATCAGCTTTGGCCCAAATAAAAGAAAACCCTAAAAAGCTGTACAATCTGATTTCTATCGGCAATCACACACACTTTTTTCCAGCAATTTGCCTTGCCCTTAAAAAGAATATTTCTGTCATTAAGCTGTAAGAAATCTTATTACAGTCTTGAGTGCCTACAAAGAAATAGCTAAATTGTAAGTGAATGCGAATCACCATAATGTGATAAAAATTGAAATCAAAAATAAATAAATTGAAAGAGATATTTTTCAAACATAAACCAATAATAAATGATTTGGTTAAAGATACACTATTCACACATACGAACACAAAGGCTTTTACAAAAAAACAAACGCAAAAGTAAGGCCCAAAGGAAACATTGATTAATGATTGAAGTTATATGCTGCTCTAACACTTAAATAATTCTTTTGCTCGCCTTAAGGCAAATGACATTAAAATAATGAAACAAAAAAAAAGGAACAAAGGAAAATCCCATTACTATTTCTTTCTTATTAAATTACTTTTAGGAAATCCATTTTATTTGATTCACCTTAGGAGTTTTGATAGGCCCCAGAAGGCAAATTCATTTTTTCTTAATCAGGTGACAACAACTTTAGATTTTAAGTAACAAAAAAAATTAAAAGCAGCAAAATTGCTTGAACAACAAATATTCTTTTTTTTTAAGATTCTTATTTTAAAAAGTTTGCAAAAATTTTTATTAATTTTTTTCCAAAGATAGAAAGTTTTAAAATCTTTTGTGGAGCTGCTATCACAAACAAGGTGGGGAGACTTTAAAAGCGTAAAGCTAATTCGTTGTAAATTTTTTTTGGCGAGGGGCACTTTCCTTCCTCCTTGGCAGATACAACAGATATTTACTTTAAATCTGTTTCAAAGAGGGCAAATAAAATAAATCAGAAAACTGTATTTAAGTAGCATAATGCAACTTAAAATTTCCATACAATTATGAAAACCTTTTATTAGTTTCAAACAACCTCCAGTCGTATAATTGTATTATTTCTTAAAGACCTTAAAATGTTTCTTTTTCACAACACTACTTATAAATGAATAAATTAAATTATTTTTTTAAATTATCATAAAGCTTAAGAGCTACTGCTTCACTGTTCTCTGTTTGTTGAAAACAGCTGCATACTTTAAGGCATTACAATTTGTATACAGGGAGTATATCAAGACATTAAATAAATTACCAACAATATGTAGTTGTGCAGTCGTGCTACGAAATTATGTACATTAATCAGTTTTACTTAAGCCACGTGAAGAAAATTTATACAAAAACCATTTTAAGAACAATAACAATGCTGGAGATTCTTTATAGCATCACTTTGTGTTGCTGCATATTTATAGGGAGGCATTAAAAGATATTTTAAACGGCAAGAGTAAGAAATTTAAAAGCAAAAGGCTTAAAAAAAATTAGTTTAAGTATTAAAAAGCAAAAATTAGAGAATATGAAACATTTTCATATTTAAAGAAAATTTAACTTTATAATAATGCCTTTTGTTTTTGCTCCTTATTAAAACCTGCTTTGAAATCGTTGTTGTTGTGCTTTCATTGTTTTATTAAAAGAATAAATTAAAACTGTTAACTTGATAATTAACGTTATTGTAACTTTTGTTTAAGCATTATGCAAAATATTTATCACTTTCTTCCTTTTCATTACTCACCTAATTGTTTTTATAATTTTACTTTACATATAAAGCATACAGTAAGGGGCTTAATTACAAAGCTAATAATAATAAAAATTCAAGCGTAACCTTTTATAATTACCTTTTCTTACGAAACTTGGTTTTAAAAAACATACATAAATATATTTTAATTTAAAAATTATTTATGTGGAATCGCCTGTTGACGTCCCTTGAATTTTGTTGATGTGCCGCCTGCAAAAAAAAAGCAAATTATGAAAATAAAATTGAACCAATAAGTCTTAAAACTATACAAAAATTAGGAATTAAGAATTGTTAGAAAATACGCTAAAATAATAATTTGTAGAAAGTAAATATTACTTTCAATAACATGTTTTTGAAAAAAGGTATTATAAGGAAAGATGCTACTTTCCTGTCATTTTCACTTTTAATTTCTAAGCGATTTTCTTTGACCCGAACTGAATGACATAGACATGAACGGCGCATGAATTTGACAGTTCGGCGATACGTGCCACATTTCATTTTTGGCATATCTAAAAGAAAGCTTTATTATAGACCAAATTTAAACGTTTTTTAAAACCTTTTTTTTATTATGTTAAATCCATGTGAAAAAATCAAAAATAACAAAACCCCCCAAACTTATGATATTCGACCAAGCATCGACATGCATATTTAATATTTTACTTACTCTTAATTCTTTTCATTTTAACATTAGTTTGTTTGTTTTTCTCAAAAACCTTTTACTACGACACACATACGCATACACATGCGCATACCTATATATGACCATATATGAATGAATACATTTATCAATTCTGTGCATCTGAATGTGTTTAATGGCATTGATTTTTTTTGCAGCATTTTATTTTGATTATAACACGTATTCAATCATTTACATTGAAAACAAATAAATAATTTTTATATAAAAAAAATAAAATACAAGAACACGTAAATGTTGCCATATGTTTTCAATTTGTTGTACATATATGTTTTTCTCTTGGTAAAGTGTGGTACAAAAACAATTAGAATTAAAGAAGTTTAAAATTTTAAAATCCAAGTATATTCAAATATGCAAAAAAATGCATTTTCCAAGTAGCTACGAGTTTGATTTGAAGCATTCGTTGATCAGACTTTAAAGAAATGGCTGCGGCAGTCTAAATGTGGTCCCCTCCAGTTATTATTAGTATTATTGTTCGCTGTGCTATAACTTTCATATGTACGTACGTATATATGACCAGTTGCCTTTAATTCGGAATGCACTGTACATCAAAGTCCAATAGAAGGGTGCACTTTTAAACTTGCTTTTTATAAAATTTTACAAATACTGTATCCTTAAAAGGCATCCAAAGTTTAAGGGCGACACGACATACGATGAAAGTAAGTTTTAACTAAAAAAATTTGTTTTCTCGTATTTTCTAAACTTCTTTTTTATTCCTGAGCATTTAGCATTGCAAAGTTAAGTTCTGACCACAATCAAGCAGTCCAATATCGGTATTGGGTCGTGAATAATGTAGTAAATCCTAGCCACGAACGTACCTTAATAAGCAGTGTGCTGTAGTAGCTTGACCTGACGTGCTTTTTGTCACAATCAATGTGAGAAAAAGGATATCAAAAGTAGTTCTCATACAATTTATTTACTTCACCATAACGGCATATGAACATAGGTTTTTTTAAAACCGAACTTATTCTGGCGGAATTTAACGAATAAATAAGATCGAAAAGCTCCAAGGTAACGGGTTGTATTATAAGGAAAGATAAGACACGATCATGATTATCCTTCAAAAAAAATTCGGGAAATTCGTACAATAAATGTTTAGGAACTTAAGCCTTATCATTATAGTAAATAACATTCAACTTCAACTTTTTAAAAATAATTTTTTTTATTGTCTTAGAAGTGTAGTTTTTAAGCAGTCGAGTTTTTTTTAACGAATTCCTTTTAAAAAATTTTATTTCCTTTTTTAATATTGTTTATGTTTTTCATAAATAATTGTTATATTTTAGGTAATACAAAAATTAAAAAAAAAATACGATTATTATAATTGATTTTTACAAAAATGTAAAAATATTTTTTTCTGAACTATTACGGTCCCTGTTATTTTAACAGGCACCCACCCCAATGTTTTCTATGTTTTTCTTAATTCTTAAAAATCTCAACACCTACCTAAGTATATACATCTATACTTATATACATTTCTTACTACAGGACACGCACACATTTTCACTTGCACACATTCATATGTGCAGATACAAATAAACACTGCATATAAATATTAATTCATGCATCTGTAAATAAATTCCAATCAAGTTTGTTTATCAAAATGAAACTCGAGTGCAACAATAAATAATAAATTATAAAAAGGAACAACAAGAAAAAAAACAAATTTGTTTCTAACAGTTTATTTATTTGCAACAAAAACATGGACGACAAGAAATCTAAAAAAATAATTAATTTAAAACTCTACAATGCAGCAAAAGGAGAGATTTACACAAATGCAAACTAAATCAAAATAAACCGTAATAAACTAAAAAACACAATAACAACTACAACTGAGTACAATATTTACTTCTCTTTTTAAAAAATAACTGCATATACATATAAATCTTTTTTTTTCAATGAGTGCTGCCATCTGTTTGTGAATATGAAAATAAACAAGTTAAAGCTGTAGTTTAAGAGCGAAGATAAGCAGCACTTTAAAAGAGCATTTAAATTGGCACAAAACTTCCAATTTAATTTAATTAAAATGTAAGAAGCTTTCTTAAATAAAATCAAAATGTTAGAAAACTTAAAATTAAAAGCAAAACACAATTAATTACAGCTTAAATAATAGTTAAAAACAAAAACATATTAATATAACTTCTTTACATTTAATTAAATTAAAAGAATGTTTCCAATTATGTTAACATAAATAGCTCAAGTCTCTAAAAGTAACTGATACTTAAGACTTATTACCTTTTAATAGGCTTTTGTATATGTGTGTATTATGTCGCAGTAAACTGCTTACCCCAGGCTTTTTTGTACGTTTAAAACTTTGCTATACTTTGGTCTTTACATCTTAGAAAAATCGTTAAGGCTTAAGGGCAAACATTTTTTTTAAATGTATATTGTTTACTTTAAAACATTTATCATCTTAATAATTCAGGAAATACTTTATACCATTTGTAATTAACTTTTTATTTATATCCATCAACATGAGTGATAAGGGTATACAAAAGGTTGGCATTTCATTTGTGGTTTTAAAAATATTTCTTTGCGTTCCAGTCGCTTTAAATTGTGGATACTTGTGATAACGGCAGGCATTTTATGAATGTGTATGTCGATATAATGTATTTAAAGGATCCAACAGCAAACAACAACTGTTGGTATTGATACTTAAGCGCCAAAAATATTTGTTGTTATTCACTTAATTTTTAAAAAGTAATATTCGTTAGTCGACTCATAAATCATTTTTGTCTTTGTATCGATTATGAAGCATTAACTTATTGGAGATAATTAAGTGATAAATTTTCTTGGGAATTTCATCGGTCAAGTTCTGGGATTTTTAGGATTGTTAGACTGAAGATGCATTAAGCAAATTTTGTTGCAATAACTCCTCAGTTTTACTTGAGAAAAAAAAAGAGAGAGTGAGAGAAAGAGATAAAGAGAAGCAGAGATTTTTTTTGTTAAAGAAGTACAAAAGCTTGACAATTTGCCGTCGCCAAAGTACAAAAATTCTTATGTAAAGAAAGACTTGTAAATAAAAACTGAAAAAGTTAAATGTGAGTTCGTGAAGTTGCAATTATGGGCCTGTTTTCTCCGAAAGTCGTTTTTGCTTGAAGTGGACGTGTTCTATTTCAGCATTTAGTGTAAATCTAATCTTATTAAATACTTGAAGAGTTACTTAAAAGTACTCATTGCTCTATAAAATAAAATAATTCATCTGGTAACTTAAAGTTTACCGCACGGAACAAATGCTCAAAAAAACAGTTAAATACTATTCGGTTTTATTGTTTTAAAATATACGACAATCCCTTTGATTTAATTGTTTCATATAACACTTTTAAATAAAATACTTAAGACTTTTAAAACTGAAACCAGAATATATTAAAAAGTTTTTGTGTCCCATTATCACTTTAGTGGATAATATTTTGTACTTTGTTTTAAGTAGGTCAAGTCAATAATTTCTTGTTATCAATATTTTCGCAAGCAGCCAGTAATATCTTTTTTTGGAAAAACAATTACTGTCATACCGTAAAAACTTTCTAATTTAATAAAAGTTGTTAAACCAAAGTAAATGTTTATTACATTTTCTTGCTTGTTATAATAGCAAAAGTTCTTAAAACTCTATAACTTTGAAAGCTAAAATTATTGTTATCGCTGATTTAAAAAAAAATTCTTTTTATTGTTTCTTTTGTATAGAAAATTTATTTTGAACATTTTAAATTCTATAAGTTTTTTTTTGTACACAAAATATTTTAAAGCTACTTTAGTTGCTTATCATTAAATAAAACTCGACATAAATTTAAGTTTTTTTTATTACATTGAGTTGTTAACAATGTATGGTTATACAAACATTTATTTAAGTTGATCACATATGACACAACAACAACATCTTGAAACCCAAGAAAAAGGTAACAATTTTTTAACATTTATTTTTTCTTTCCTTTTTTTAAGTGTTAAGGTCTTTTATAATAATAAGAAATAATAAGATCTTTTAATGCTTTTTTTGTAAAGGTTTTTCTTTTTTATAAAAAGAAGTTTTGTTTTCTTTTTTATGAAAAATGTTTGGCATTTTATGAGAATTTAACGATTTGGGTATCATAAGTGAAAAATTGTTTTATTTTTTCTATTTTAAAAACATAAAGAAACGCACACATACATACATATTTAAGATATGAATGCTTAAAGGCGGAGAAATCCCTGGCTTAGTACAACACATTTGTTGCACACGCTCTTTACTTAATTCGTATAAGCACTCATACATCATAAATTTCTTACAATGTTAAGGGTCAACGGTATAATTAAAAAAATAAACTTTACCCACAAACTAACAAACAAATTCTCTTTGTTTTTTTAAAGGTGTCATTTTCTCTCCCACTCACACACTTTTAAACCATATTGTAGAATTTTGTAAAACAAAAACAAGAGTGTATTTCAGTAAAGAATTGTTTTTTTTTAATGTCGAGTATATATTTAAGTGTGATAGAGAGCTTTCTACAATATGACAACCTCATTACAATGATAAAGCAACATATGTTTTAAGTGTTTTTTTAATTGTCTTGACAATTTTTAACTTAAATTAGCTAAGTTTTGCTTTAAAAAAGTTATTTTAATTTTGTACCTAAGTAATAGTATAATACCATGTTCAAACATCATACATTGTAAATTGAGACAATTTAAAGCTAATTGAGCAATTAAGTTTCCTGTTCACACATATTTAATTAGGCTTACTCAGGCGCGGATCCAGGGAGAGGTAAAACGGAACCCTCCACCCCCCTCCCCGCAAACTTCTTGCGTAGCTACGAAACAAACTTTTTATATTGTGTGCTTCATTAAGGATTCCCCCCCCCCCCCCCCCCCCCAAACTTGAGCTGGATCCACTGGTTAGTTTTAAAAATGCAAACCCACGCCAAATTCTTTTTTTTTTTGTTGCTAAAGTTAATTTTTGCATAGAATAAATGACAAAAAACCTTAATACTAGTTGAGACTTTTTTCTTATTTTTGTTTTTAGCAACAAAAAATATTTTTCAGGTTTGCAAATGGTGCTTTGGGATTTTGTTCTTTTTATTATGGCTAGAATACATACATATATTGCGAAATTTCGTATACACTTGTTTTCATTTTTTTAGCTGTAAAGATGTGAAAGGGAACTCCACTTAAACTTCTGCAATAATAAATTAAAAAATAATAATAAAGTGAAAACTTCAAAAAATACTACAATTTAGCATTAACAGAAACAGCAACAACAGTATAATCAACAAACAACATGTCAAATTTAATTTTTCAACATAATGTATGTAAATCCTAAAAATCTTTTTATTTTTAATACCATCAATGAAGCGTATGAGTTTTATGCGATTTTTTTCCTTAAAGAAATTAAATATAACTCATACGCATGAATGTACCCTCCCAAGAGTATGCAATGGAATTCAGAAAACAATTTTAATTTTAAAATAAAAGAACCCTTTTATTTATTACAATTTTTTTTTGTTACACTTTAAATAACAAAAAGAAAAAACAAAGAAGAAAAATACTGTAATAAATGTGAAAGTTTATGTTTTAAAGTATTAATAAATTATTTAAATGAAAAAGGGTATACCGAAAGCTGAGTTAAAGAGATTTAAGAAAAAAATACATATTTTTTTATTGAAAACGCTGGTAGTTCTTTTTTTATTTTTAAAACACAATTCAATTTTTTTTTTTTCAAAATAAAGAATTATTATTGTTTTTTAAATTGAAAAATTTTTAACAAAAACCTATTTTAGAGAAGAAAACTATTTTTTTAAAAAATCAAGCAAAAAAATTTTAAGCTAATCAAGCTCGAAAGTATGTTTACATGTTTAGAACTTTTTTAAGGTTAAGTATAGGTAATTTAAAAAATTATTAACCTAATAAACATACTTTCTAGCTTGAGCTTTTTTAGGGTTAGGTTAGGTAGTGTTAAAACAGGTGTGCTGTATCCTTTCCTTTAACGTCTGCCTGTTCTACCTAGGTAGTGTTGAACAAGCACCTGTAAAAATGCAAAAAGGATGAGGTGCAGCCTACTTAGTTCCACTAATACGGCTTTCTTGTGATACATGAGAAAGAAAGAGAGAAAAAAAGCTTCGATTAGGAAACTTTTACCATTAAAGGTGTAATAATATTTGTCCCTTGCTGGTCTCTTGTCAAGAACCGGGCGCTTTCCATAAAAAAGGTTAATAGACTCTTTAAGCTTACTGTAAGCTACATCTTTAAAATTTTACTGTCTGCTAATACCAAAGTAGCTAGGTTAGGTCAGGCTAGGTTAAACTAGCTGGTCCCGAAGATCCCACATAGACCCTTTGGGTCCTTAGCGTTACCAAACAAAAAGAAACGATAATCTTTTTCATTGATTTGATATAATGAAATTAAGGGTACGCCACACTCTTAAAAATTTCAGGTGCCTTGGCCTACCAACCCAGACATTTGTTCCAGGTTTTGGAACAAATGAGACCCTTGACAATTTGCTCTGGGGCGCACGAGCTCTATACAGTGCTCAACAGTCTCCTTATCCCCCGGTATACCACAGAATTTACAATCATCGCTGGTCAGTTGCCCTGCTCTTTTGGCGTGAACCGCTGTCCAACAATGACCTGTAATCATCCCTTTAGGAGTCAAATATAGCTTTTTCGCAAAGACAAAAAAAACCTCGTCTCCTCCAGGTTATAAGATCCAAATGATCCTGGAGGCTCCTCACGATTTGGTATTCACCCAGACCCCCATGGCTCTGACCCTCACCGCAAAGTCTATACTCTTATTAAAGAACTGAAGAGGAACACCAACGTGCATTGCTCTTTCCATGGGCAAATAGACTTCTTGCTTTGCCAGCTTGTCTGCTATCTCAGTTCCCTCAATACCCCTGTGTCCCCGAACCCAGTAAATGTGCACTTGGCTCACAGTATAGATACTACCAATGGATTCTTTGCACGCCTAAGCAACAGGGCAAAAACCGCGGCCAATTCGGGTGCTAGAATAAAATCTCCGCCTAAAATACGTTGCAGTGGTCAGGAAGCTTAAAGGACTCCCCGATACCCAGTTCCCGACAGAAAACTGCAGCTCCAAACTATTTTTGAGTTTTGAATCTAAGTAAATTAGTCTGCCAGCGTATGAAATAATGAGGAGCTTGCAAAAAGAGAAAGGAATGCCGCAGTATATCAGCAACGCAGCTGCTGCATTGATCCTGTGTCCTTTGGTCAAAAGGAAAACTGGTCAAGCGCAGTTTTTTGTATATCTAAGTCGATTATAAAATAAAGTTTCTGATTTGCAATGGCGATAACCTAAGGAAAAATTAATTAAACAGATAGGCATGGTTTAAATGGAGTAAAAAAATATTGGATAAATAAAGGCTTTTAAGGACAAACTGATATACGTTCATATGTATTCCCTCACCACTATAGGTAATAACAACTAACCGCTTAGTAATAAGAAGGCACTTTCTGCTGCCACCTAATCTTAAACTTCCTCTTGATTAGTATATATTTTCCATAAATACTGTAATTGCAAAGAAATATTTTTTTATTTTTCTTTAATTTTCCCTGAAAACAATATTGTCTTCATTTATCCTTTAATCCTCTTTGCTGGCCGTTAAAAAACCCAAGCGTGCATTTGGTTGTGTTGGTTGTATTTTTTTCTGGTTCTGCTTCCATTGTCTTAATGTAATTGTATTGCCTTTTTTGTAATTTAATGAAATATGTATAATAAAAATAAAGATAAAGAAAACAAAAGAATAAAGTGCTAACGTTAAGCAATTTTACCTTTTGTATATGATTATAAGACTTCTTTTAAATTCTATATATAAGAAGTCATAATGCTGACGTGCTAATGTGTATATAAATGAACATACAAGTAGTTAAATGAACAGTTAGTTGGTTAAATTCATTTAATAGCTACTCCTTAAAGTATACTTTAGTATATATTACTATATTAAATTAATATAAAACTTATAAACATTTAAGGAAATTATTTTTATTTTAACCACAATAATAAATTTTAATAATTTTTCTTCATATTCTGTTTGTGGAATTGACTTGAATAATAAGAATTTAAAAACTTACAGGATACTTACGAAACCCAAGTTAAAGTACCCAAAAGTAGGCAAAACAAATGATTTTTTTTTTATAAATAAAATGTGACAACATAAATGGCAGGCTTAAGTTGTGCTAGAACTACATTAATTATTTTAGCAAAAAAACAATTTTAATAAACATTTTTTGTCTTCGTTGTAGAATTAAATCATTTGAGGCATAGCTAATGAAATAAATTGCTAGAAGTTAAGTAAACATAGACTTTGCATAAATTTTAGCGCAATTTAACCACAAAAGATTAAAATCTAATTAGAAATTGGTTACACAGATTTTTTAAAAAATATTTTTTTTTAAACTTTTAAGTAAGAGGAAAATATTATAATATCCTGATGCAAAAATTATACACTGTTGAGAATTAAAAGTTCAAAATATAATTAAAATTTTTAAATAATAAAATTCTCTTTAAAAGAAAATATAGCCCTGAGATATGCCACATTTTTTAATAAAGTCTTTATACTTTAATTTTATAACGAATGCACACTAGACAGCTTAAATATTTAAACGCGTTTCATTTATCATATATTTGACTATCATCACCAGCAAGCAGACAAAAAGTCATTAAACAATAACAAGAAGAAAAATTTCGTTTAACATAAAAACTGACTGTAAAGCCGAAAAGTATGCAACATAAAATGTTGATATGTTGATTATTTCCCTTACATTAAATGCTACTGTAGCTAACTTGTAGGTATGCAACATTTTATGTTTATTTTTCTGTGCAGACATACATACATCACCAGCAGCCAAAGCTCAATTAAACTTAAGTCATTTTTTTATTGTCATTTTATATTCCGGATATTATTTTAAATATTAAATGGCAAATAAAAAAGTAATTTCTCTGCATAAAAACTGTTTAACTTTAGGGAAGTATGTACGTATTTCGTGCTTAGATCTTTGTATCTTTTCATTACGGTATTCTTAAAAAAAAAGCAAAAGATATTAGTAAAGTTGTGCTATTACACCCACACAGTCATAAAGTTAATATGGTTTAAGGTTCTGTTATTGTCAGCTTCTTGCCTTAAAGTATGCTTTATGAATAAAAGAGGCAGCTTATATGGCTGTGTTACACAAAACACACGGTTGCTGTTGTTGGGTGTTAACTCCAATTAAAGCTTTAACATATTACTGAGCACAAGTGTTAATTGGTTTTCGTTAATGAGAAATTAAATTTTTTAAAACAAAAGGTTCCTTTGTTTTTATAATAAAAAAGAACATTTAAAAAGAAATTAGGTTTTGTATTAAAACAAGTCTTAGCTTATGTGAATGTTTGTATAATAAAACCAAATATGTCCGTATCCTTCCATCTTAACTTATCCGCTTTTATTCATCTCCTAAACGGGCCCTCTACGCATATATTCTAAATCCTTACTGATAGGGAATTGGAAGTTGAAATGGCGGCAAGAAGTTATTCAAGCTTTGTTTATCGGGTGTCTTTAGGTCAGGGTCAGTACGACACGCTGCCGTACGGGGCAGTTGGGCAGTCGACTCTTGGGGAATTGATTTTAACTGGCTATAGGGTTGCCATTTTTTAATTTTGGATTGCACCCCAGGTAGTATTACCGTATAGGGAGGACTGAAGGGTATCCGACGATGTGTATAGGGCACCGTGGCTTTTGTTTATATATTGGATACAAGAGTATAGCTGTCATGCAGACTTTCTAACGAATGTAGTCTCCTATGAGAAAACAATGGCCGTGACAGAGAGCGTAGAGTTGATAGAGGGGAAGAGGATGTGGCATCCTACATCGAAAGTCAGGCCGCGCTCAAATCTCTAGTTTGGCTACGAAGAGCAGTAACAAATACCATTCGTCACCCCCCCCTACCCAGAGGCCCGTAGGCGATTTCCCAACCATACATATATTCCAACGGATGTGCAGCCGTAAGTAGCGGCAGACAAGGTGTTCCACAGTCTCTATCTTTTCATCACCGCATAACCTGCAGAAGCTCGGAAAGATCCTATCTCATTTACTTGTCATATAGTTCACACATTGCAGTGCCCTGTAAAAGTTCCAATTATACACCTCAGAACCCTCCTGCTCTCCTTGAGCAACACTTAAGTGCCCCTCCTGTTCAGCCTGGGCCACAGAAGCCTGGTGAACACGCAATCAGCCCTGTCCCTCCAGGTTTGGGCCACTTAGTTGATGACACAAGTCCCTATCAATTCATAATAGAAACCCATTGGTGGCCTCACCGGCTTCCAGCCCAACCCAATGTTTCGAGCTTAACCCCTCCTCGCTAATTTTTTAGCAGTCCTATTAGCGGCAACGTCGCAATGACCTGGCACCTAACAGAGCCTAACCCTGTGTGTTGCCAAGATTGCCCTGAGAACACGTCTGCAGTCGATCACAAGTCTACACCTGACATAGAGCCTTGAACGCGGCCTTACTATCGACGTAGATTGTCAAGTCCCATTCTTCCTTCGCATCCTCCCTATCAATTCCGCGGACCTTGTTACTGCCAAAATCTGAGCCTGGAAAACGCTGCCCTCGACCGGAAGTCTGTATGACACCTCTACTCCCGTATCTAATATATAAACACCAGCCCCAGTACCCACCAGTACAGACTGCACACTCCTTAAACTGCCTCTCGTATTTCTTCCATGCCTTCCTATCCGAAAACACTACCTGAGGTAAGATCCTACCTTCTCTGCCTTCTCTGGACCATTAACAAGAGGTTTCTTATTTTTTCCCTCTCAAAGGCCCTCCGCCATGCGAAACTACCTTTTCTAAAAATTTGTCTTAAAATGGATGTATAAATCGCTTTTACCATATCCGGTTGCAGGCAAAATAGGTGCTTGAAGCCTTTCTTACCCTCTCATTCGCATTCGCCCTCCAAGATAACTTGGTATTTAGGACGATACCCACAACGCCTTCCCCGCCCGTCTTAGCCTAACCCCGTCAAGCACCGGCAGCTCAAAGTTTGCCATCTATTACTTTCGAGTAAAGAAAATGCTGACCGGGTTTAAATTGCGGACGACTCCAAATAGGGAACTGATAATCTTTGGTCCAAACTAGCAAAGGTCTTCCTTATGCTGAGCCTAGTAACGCAGCATCGGGTGGCCCGAAAAAGCATTTTAGGTGATGTTGCCGAATCAACATATCTTGCTGGTTTTTCAGTATGTGATGATGAAGGCGGTGTTATTTAATTTTTGTTCAATTGAATGGAATTCGGAGCCATGTCTTAGTCTTAGTCTCAGTCTTTTGTCAGTTAGAGATCTACGAACCCCAAACTCTTAAAAAATGTGACTGTTAGTAATCCAATGTGGTAGCAAATAGAAAATTGTTAACTGCATGGGAGCAATTGTCGGACGCAAAAGTGCTCGACACCGTGGTAAGAACTAATATAAAGCATACTACAAATTGCCCTCCAGTCGCCGTGTTAATGTTAATCTGCAAGTCCAATCACATCTTAGACATAAATAGTGTCTCTTTATGAATTTTTAATAAAGAAAAACGGCCAAACGCCAAAGCGTAATACTAGCTGACGTAGGGCGTCGAAAAATTCCGTAGTGAACTAAATATTGGCTCCACCTAAAAGCTATTCAAGTAATCAAAATATATTTTGTTACTTTAAACCTCATAAACATAAAATCTTTAAGAATTTAAAGTGTCTAAAATGTGCAAATGTCAATCAGACACTTTATTTTTAGAAACATATGTATGACGGATTTTCGGATTTAGTCAAACACATGTTGACCAATATTGTTTGATTTTTTTGGGGTTTTTGGCAAGTATAAGCCTAGATACTCATATGGTTTTCCAAAAGTACTTATTATTTGCATGTGTGTACCAGTTTTTATTCCACGTCTCTCATCCTGCTCTGCAATGATAAATCAGCGAGCCAGTCAGTTTTACATACACAGATAATATCAAACTTTTAATTTCGTACCTTTTTTTAACCCTGTGTTGTACTTACACGAAAAAAAAACAAATATGACTAGATGATATTACTAAACTCGCAAAGACAATTTTCCAAAAAATTTTTTCATGTTCATTAATAAATTTTTAAGATATTTCTTTCTGTGTACTTTATTACTTCAAGGTTGTTATTTTATGCTACATACTCTTAACTTTATATATAAACATATATATTTAATTATCTTACTTAGTAACGAAAATTCCCCAAACACATTATTATTGTTCTCTTGCCAAGATACATTTAATTTTCCTAAAAGTATGCTTCAAATCTAGATAAACGAACAAGTATTTGAAGTGAAGCAAACATACTGGATTTGCTTTATCATAAAATTACTACTGGGACCCCTTACAAGTTATTTTAATTATTTACATATCAATTGTTAAAATATACTTTTCTTAAATTAAGTTTTGCAATCAATACAAGAAATTTTACCCAAATGAGACACTTTGTGTTTTAAGATTTTTTTTTCTTAAAGCTCTACAACATGAAATTTTTTTGGCACAACAACTTATGTGTACATTTCAGCGCCAGCAAAAACAATCAATTGATTTATTTAAGTCCCTAAAGTGTATTCCTTTATCATAGTTTTTTTGGATTTTTTTTGCTTTTTATTCTTTGTGACCAAGAGACTTCCTTTTGTTATAAAAACAAAAAATTTAATTGAATTATAAATTAGTTGAAATATCAAATTTAAAATTTGTTTACCTGAGATTCCAAAAACTTAAGTAAAATTTTGGCAAATAAATTTATTTAAAAGAACTGAAATTAAATTATTATTAAATAACCACGTTAACTTGCGTTTTCCCCTTACTTTAGCACTCAACATTAAGAATGTGAAGCAAATAAGCTTTAAGGCAAAAACAAAGTAAATTCTATGTATTTAATCTAAAAAGCTATAACATAAATTTTCTATGAAGAATTAAAACCTTTTTTTTTAATTTTCTTAATACAATAAACACAAAATTTCTGTTAACTTTATTATCGTAAATTTTTCACACGTCACTTTCATTGAGCATTAAATATGCTGCTTCTGTTTTTGCTTCTTCTTTAAAAGACATAAATATACATAATTCATATAAAAATACATATAAAAATACATCTTCAAATGTTTAAACGTTACATTCGTACTTATGTATGTACATTAAAAAAAAAGAAAAAAACACTTAAATTGTTAAACTCTCGTAGGCCTTCAAGCAAATGACAGGCTTTTAAAATGTATGAAAAAGAACAAGCACACACATACCCAATATTTGTAATATCCACATGTATACATGCATACATACAAAAGCTCTTAGCTCTTTCTATTTCTCTGCTCTTTTCTAATACTCTTAGCTACAAAAAGACATTCGAACATAGGAGCATACTTACAATTTGAAATGTGTTTTGTTTTGTTTTTGTTTTTGTTTTTTAACCTGCCAACATAAATCCTACAAGCAAAAATGTTTAGGAAATGGAGGAAAATAACGGCTGAAAAAGGAAAAAAATTACTAAAACAAAAAGCATGTTAACAGAAGATCAAGAAAAGCTCTACAAAATTAAACCGGTTTGATCGAAACGTTGCGCTGTGCTTTGTTTTATTAACAAAAAGTGGGTGTGGAAAAAAAATTTTCAAACTTTCAAAAACCAATATAACTTTTTTGGTCTTTAGATCATAAAAATTAAAAAATAACGGATTTTTCTTTACAGAGTGTAACAAATTTGTTTTAAAATTTTCCCAAAAACTTAACAAAAAACAAGTAAGAAAGTTATAATCGGTCAAGCTCGACCATATTATACCCTACACCACATTTGTATAGGGGACTATGAAAATTAGACTGATAATATTTATCTATTATATAAAGAAGGGGTGTGTGTGTATGTATGTATGTATGTATGTATGTTTGTATTTTATAGCTGGCCACACCAGTGGATCGATTTTTGTGAAATTTTTACAGAGTGTTACTTCAAGTCTAAAAGGAACAATAGGCTACTTTTTTTTTGGAAATTATTGCTGCCACGCCCACACTACGCCCATTTGTGTGGGAAGGTTAAGTAACAAAATAACCCAGAGCCATACTGCTCAAACGCGTGGAACTAAATACCTGAAATTTACAACACGTGTTAAGCTTTACATGTTTGTTTAAATGCACATGAATTTTTAAACATTGGGCCCGTAAAGGGATAAAAAGGGGGCAAAAGGGAAAAATCGGTAACCTACTATCTCTTGATGTCTATAAGATAGAAACAAAATTTAAAAAGTTTAGCGTTTTCCTTAAGAAATAAACAGACAGGTATTTGGAGTTTTTTTTTAAATTTTGGTCCGAAAGGCCGAAAAAAGGGGTTTAAATTATATTTTGGTACTTTTTGGTACTTTTTGTTACTTTTAAACCAATAAAGATAGAAAAATTTTTTAAATTGCGTTCGATAGGTCTTACAAAAATATGATTACGTTTTTCGTACTTTTTTTTAATTTTGGGCCCAAAGGGGGAAAAAAGGGCTAAAAATATATTTTGATTTTTTTATTCGTTTTTTGTAACTTTTAAACCAATAAAGATAGGAACATTATTCAAATTAAGTGTAACAGGCCTAAAAAATAAGAGTACGTTTTTAGATACTTTTTTAATTTTATAGACCCTAAGGGAAAGAAAGGGTTAAAATTATGTTTTAGTAATTTTTGTAACTTTAAAATAAATTATGATAGAAACATAATTTCAATTCCTCTTCGAGACCGATTTTTGGAAATTAGTTCGCACGTAAACGGCTTTTAAAGTTAAAATTTTGAGGGTAAAAAAGTGGGCGATGCCACGCCCATAAAAGTTAAACTTTTTATGCCGGTACTTTTATTGCACTGATTTTTTAAAATTGGCACACATATAGAAGGCCTCTAATTCCGAAGTTCTAAAGGACAAAAATGGAGGATTGCAGCGCCCACAAAAATGTAAGTTTTCAAACTGGTTCTTTCATTGTTGCGATTTTTATAAAGCTCAAAAATAGACCGATAATATTTATTTTAGGTATAAAAATGGGTGGCATAAAGATAGACAAACGTGCAAAATAATGTGAAGATAAGGCCATATTCTAGCCAGTTATAGCCTAAAACGCTTAATCCGGGAGGACATTTGTATGGGAGCTCTGTTGAAAAATAACCTGATCATCACCACGAACAACATGCTTTTTTCTTATGCCAAAAAACTTATCTGTTCCAAATTTCATCGAAATATCTGCAAAAATGCGGTCTCTACTTTGTTTACAAGAATACATTAACGCTGAATTCCAAAACGCAGTTTGCTTTGCATCACAAATTTCAAGTTTTTCCTGAAAGCAAAGATGAGGTTTTTGATAATATCTTTTTCGTCTAAATAAATGTTTGCAGCTACATTAATGTCCTGGAAGCAAAAAACGTTGTCAAAATTGTAGGGAGTGTATAAGGGAAGAAGTTGAAAATTTGTAATGCAAAGCAAACTGCGTTTTGGAATTCAGCCTAACTCCTAGCCGGACGGATGGACTGACAGGTTTTAATTGACTCAGGAAGTGATTCTGTGTCGATCGGTATAATTGGAGGTGGGTCTCAGACCTTTTTCTTTTGTGAGGTGCAAAAATTTGCACAAAAGCATAATAAAATTTGGATATAACAATATAAGAGAAGTTTGAACTTCTTTTGAAAAATATTTGAAATGTGATCCCTGTATCTATATTATATAAAGAAAGGTTGTATGTATGTATGTATGTATGTATGTATGTATGTACGTATGTATGTATGTATGTATGTGTATGTATGTATGTATATGTATGTATGTATGTATGTATGTATGTATGTACATATGTATGTATGTTTGTAATATATAGCTGTCCACACCAGTAGATCGATTTTTTTGAAATTTTTACAGCGAGTTACTTAAAGTCTGGAAGAAACAATTGGCAATTTTTTTTGGAAATCTTTGCTGCCGCGCCCACACTACGCCCATTTGTGTGGGGAGGTCTGGTTATGAATTGTCTAACCAAATTACCAAAAGCCCTACTGATCAAACGCGTACAGCTAAATATATGTTTGTTTAAATACATACGAATTTTTAGAAATTGGGCCCGTAAAGGGATAAAAAGGGGACAAAAAAGGAAAAACCTGTAGCCTACTATCTTTTGACGTATATAAGATAGAAACAAAATTTGAAAAGTTTTGCGTTTTCCTTAAGAAACAAACAGACAGGTATCTGGAGTTTTTTTTTCATTTTTAATTTATTTTAATTTTCATTTAGGACCAAATGGGGGAAAAATGGGCTAAAATTATCTTTTGGTATTTTTTGTTACTTTTAAACCAATAAAGATATAAACATTATTCAAATTGCGTTTGATAGGTCTTAAAAAAATATTATTACGTACTTTTTTAATTTTGGACCCAAAAGGGGAAAACAGGGTTAAAAATATATTTTGATTTTTTAATGCGTTGTTTGTTACTTTTCAACCAAGAAAGATAGAAACATAAATCAAATTGGATGTGACAGGCCTAAAAAATATGAGTACGTTTTTGGGTCTTTTTGGAATAATTGGACTCTTAGGGGGAAAAAAGCTTAAAATTATGGTTTAGTACTTTTCGTAACTTTAAAACCAATGAAGGTAGAAACATAGTTTAATGTGCATTCGTCAGGTTACAAAAAAATGTTAATATGTTAATAAGGGGCTAAGATTATGTATATAAATTTATAAATAATTTTTGCTTATTAAAGCTTTCTGAATATCTCCAAAACTGTAAGCCTGGTAAATTTCCAATTTTTATGTGCTAAGTAAATAGTAGGGCTGACTTATTATTTATTGCAACTTATGTGGGGCAACCAATAAATTAAAAAATATATAAATTCTTTTGTTTACATATTTTTATAATTTTACTATGATTGGGGTAGCGAAGCACACCGGGGCTTTGCTAGTATCTATTATATAAAGAAGGGTTGTATTTATGTATATATGTTTGTATTTTATAGCTTGCCACACCAGTGGATCGATTTTTTTGAAATTTGTGCAGGGAGTTATTTCAACTCTGGAATAAATAATAGGCTACTTTTTTAATTATTACTGCCACGCCCACACTTCGCCCATTTGTGTAGGAAGGTCAGGTTATGAATTGCCTAACAAAAATAACCATACCCATACTGATCAAACGCATAGACCTAAATACATGAAATTTATAACACGTGTTAAGCTTTCCATGTTTGTTTAAACACAGATGAATTTTTAAAAATTCGGCCCGTAAAGGGTAAAAATGGAAAATGTGTAACCTTATATCTTCAGAAGTATATAAAAAACTGCCCTAACGAAGAGGAAAAAAATTCTAGCTTAATGAAATTTTGTACAGCCATTGCTTATGTATAACGTGCTTCGTAATCTGTTCAAATTTCTTTTGATTCCAAGCAAGGATATGCATAGCTATTTCAAAAAAGTAAAAAAAAACAAAAATTATAACAAAATTCTTTTTTAAATTTAACCCATATACTTTAATAAATAAAATACATTGAGATCTTAAATTAACTTAAACACCAAGGATTTGTGTCCTTCCCAAATAACTTTAGAATAAAGATGAAAAAAATTTGGTTTTTAAAAAATAAGAAATACAACAAAAAATTGTTTCCTTTCACAATTTGACACGTACATAAATATGTCTGCTTTAACTAAAAAAATAAAATCAAAACCTAAAATTTTATCACTTAAATTTAAAGGATTGTGTCGGGAGAAAAATAATGAAAGCTTGATGACATTTTGAAGAGACATGATGCTTCATAATCTTTTCAAATTTTAACAAATTTTAAGCAAGGATACGCTTTAAAAAACTAACAAAAAAAATCATTTCCTTTTTAAATGGGTACAACAAAAACAAAAACTTTTATTAATACATGGCTGAAAAACAAAACTGTATTTAAGAACACTTAAAAAATTATTACAGTAACTAACTGTAAGTTATTTCGGAAGTATTCCGTAAAGTTGTTTTTAAATGAAAAACTGGTTAAACTTAAATATAAAATTTGTGTTAATTTTGCCAGTTATTTTTAAGTAATATTTAATTTTTTAAATTTTTTTCTGATACGTTGTGTTTTGCTGTAAATGACAAACAAATCTAGGTAATTTTAGACGAATATGTAAGTTATTTTTTTGATGTCTGAATTTAAATGAAATATTTTAATGATTTTAATGAATATGTAGCTGGAGGGTTTTAAAATGAATATTCAGTTATTTTAAGTAGCATTTCCAGTTGATTTTGCATAAATAATTTTTTGAGTGTAATTTTTTAATTTGAATTAATAAGAACGCAGATTGTATTTTAATACGAAGTTAAAAAAATGCCATTATTTATTTAAATTATTTTATATTTTTAAAAGGCTTATTTGACAAGTTACTTTTGAATGATTGTTTAATCAAATAATTGTCAAGTCATCTCCTAATTATCGTAAAATTATTTTTATAAATAACTCCTTTAATATATATAAAATTATTTATAACCTTTAAATTATCGCATCTGATTTCTTTAAAAAAAAACTTAAACCTATCAAATTTCAAGCTGTACTTAATATCAAAGTAAATCAATTAAAACTAATATCTTCCTTTTCATGTTTTGCTCTCTTTGCAGGCAAACTGTGTCAAACTGGGCTATTAAAGCAATAACAGCAACAACTAGCCACATGTTGTTAAACAACAACATTATTAAACATAGCATTCCATTAGTAACCGTTAATGAAGCCGTAACAGAGTTACCCAGTGTGTAAACAATATTAAAACAGTAATTATAGAAGAGCTGCCAGAAACTTGAAATGAATAACAGATAAAGCAAATAAGAAAAATGTTTTTATTTTATCTCTTGATGCTTTAACAAAAGACTTTTTATACTTTTTATTGCAACAAATCAAACATCAATTAAAAAAACTAAATGTATTGATCAAATTCTAAAAAGAAGCTGTCGTGGTTGTAGCACTGGCGGCCGAAGAAGAAATTAGTATCAAAATTTAATTTAATTTAGTATTTATTTGTAAATACTTACTTTTAGAAAGTTTGTTTCAAAAACAAACTAAAATAGCAAAATGACCAAGAAGTACGAGTTTGATTGGATTATACCGGTGCCAGAAGAATTGACAACCGGTTGTGTATTCGATCGCTGGTTCGAAAATGAAAAGGAAACAAAAGAAAATGATTTCGAAAAAGATGCCTTATTTAAAGTAGATGAATATGGTTTCTTTTTGTATTGGAAAAGTGCAGATAGGGTGAGTAAAATTGAAGCAAAACGTAAAAATAATTTTTAAATTTAAAAAAAAATCTATAGAAAATGTTAATATATTTTTTATTTCTTTTTTCTTTTTTAGGGTGGCGATGTTATAGAACTGTGTCAAGTTAGTGATATAAGAGCCGGTGGTGTACCTAAGGTAATTACAAAGTTTTTTTTTATAAATATTGTCAATGCAATAGTTTTTAAAACTTATTTTGGTGGCATAGAATTTGTAATATGTTAGGTAGAACAGGCAGCTGCTAAAGTATAATAAATATAAGGTGCAGGCCACTTAGATGCGTTACTTCAGTCACTTTGTGATAGAGGAAGAAAAAAAGAGAGAATTTTAGGTTTGAAGAGTCGAAGGTAGGGCCTAATTTGTATGCTTTTCAACTGTCGCCCTGTCGTATTCTTTATTCGCGAATCAACTGGCATCCCTGAAAAATTATGATAGACTTGATAGACTAATGTTAGTCACATTCGGTAGACTATCCCCTCTATCGACCCCAAAGTACCTAACCAAGACATTATTCAGTACCGGACGATAGCATACGAATTGTAAATTATTTTCCTTCCTCTGTTTTGGTTGTCGGTGAAGGTTCCGATCCCTCTTAATAATATTCTGTAGTATCGCAGCTACTTAAAGGGGTTTCACACGATATGTATTTTACACATGACTTGTCACTTTTGCAATCCACATGTATTTGCGTATGTCTGTCAAAATTGTTATTTTACAGGCAGTTTATAATTTTTGCTTTCACGACACATACTATGTAATTACATCTGACATAACCTCCAAACCAAAATTAACAACTACTTTTCCTTGTTGTTATTCTAACAGCTGATGACACATGCTTTGTCAGATGAAAATAGAGCACGCTCTAATTACAAATTTGTCATATGACATTTACATATGTGTTTAACACATGCAATGTTTAAACGCGTTCAGACGGCAGATATCAATTTCGCACTGCAAAATTTGACAAGTCATGTGTAAAATACATATCGTCTGAAACCCCTTTTAGCCGCCTAGGTTATCGCTGACAGTTTAGCCTGTAAGACGCTGTTGTCATGAAGAAGTCTAAATGAAATCTGGACTCCTGTTTTTACAACAAATATATTTCCTTCAATAAATACATCTCCTTCAAAGTCTCCCTCTTAGACCCTGATCGAAGAAGGAAGAGAAGGAAAGGAGGTGATTTCATCCGCCTATCTTTTTAAGACATCGAAGGAGAAATTTCTGCAAAGGAAAGGTGTGCAGTAGTCTTTTAATTAGGAAACAAGATCGACCCTTCCAATAACACAAACGTAAGGCATATTCTGTGTCACAGCCTGCTGTCTTACTGCAGTATTATGCGCCAGTTTCCTCACAAATCGATTCACTGGAACCCAATTGAGTAGCATAAAGAGCGACTTACCCGGAGTCGATCTCATTGGGCCTATAATAGGAATCGCTAGGTTGTGCATTCTCTTCTTAATTGTCTACATATTATTCCCAGTAGAGTTTATAGCCTTCCACAAAAATACAACTTTGTAAAAGAAAATTCGTTCTATCATCTACTTACAAAAGCCTTGGGACTGAGGACCCAGATCTTGTCAACCGCATGCTTGCAAACATACTTCGTTATATGTGCCCTCGCCACTATCGTCTTCATGTTTGGCCTGCAGGACAGTTATCCAAAATTACAGATAGACTACCCTGAATGACTCCTAAATATCTTGCGTTATCTGGAAGGATCAGTGCCATTCCGTTTAGTATCGGAAGGTTGAAAGAAGGAATCTCGTGTCTGTTTGTAAACAGCACAACTTCGTTGATATACAACCCACTTCGTGCGCTTTACTCACTGAGTTCTCTTAACCCTAGTTTCATACTGTCAGAGATACTACATCATACACATAGGCGAAGGCTTTCAGTCTAATTAAAGTCTGATGATGTCAGCTTGTCCAACTATAGATCTTATAATTATTCTGCGTTCCAGTAGGTTAAAAATAATTACAACCAAAGAAATGTCATCCCTCATCTCATATAGTAAGCATCTCTGTGTTTAGACGCACTAGTGCTGAGCCGAGATAAGCCATCAACGATACGCTCTTTATATAAAAAAAAACTATACATACCAGTTACCCTTAAATAGATATCGTTCAGCCTTTTCAGGGTTTTAACCATTAAGGACGTAAGACTGATTGGCCTGCACTTCTTTTCTTCGTGCGTGATTCTTTACGCCCTTTGGCGATAGAGACGATATTAGATTATGCTCGCTGTGTAGGGATATGTGACCAGAACCGACAAGCCTCGTAAATGCCAAAAAGCCATGAGGTGTGACAAGTTTTATGCTGTGGTTCGCGTCCGCTGAAATCAGCCCGTCCAGTCAGTCCTAGTGACTTAAATGGTCTAAGGATGTTAGTTGCCCAGTGCATTCTATTGTCACTCAGTTGCATTGGTCCTGATATACACATTTTCCGAAACAGAAAGATAATGAGGGAAGTGAATGTTCATTTAAAGCACCAATGATTCATGTAGCTAAGATCGGTAGGTGATTGGGATACAAATGGTTGAATTTCATTATTTAAGCACCTCTTCTTAGTGGATTTTTTTTTTTTAACTAAAAAAAAACTCCATTTATTTTAATATGCCACAAAGATTTAAATCTTTTTCTTTTTGTTAACAAATTTACATTTTGATTTTGTAGCAGCATAAGCAGGATTGGAATTTGTCAATTCAACCTCATTATGTTTCTTTGCACTGACAGTGAATTAAGCATAATTTTGCATACATTCATATTCATTTGTAAATATGTATGTATATAAAGTGGTTAACAAGAAGTTCCGTTAATATTTAATGTGCAAAACGTGTTGCCAATTTTGACACTTCTTATATGTCGAAATATGGATTTACATTTTAAAGAAGAAAGTGCTTAAGAAACTTAGGAAACAAATTTATAAAGGCAAAAAAAAAAAAAAGAAAAGTTTTTCTAGAAAAAAATTTTGCATTTAGAATTTAGCAGTGAGTTATAAAAATATTTTAGGTTAAATTTTAATTTATAAATGAGTTTTTGAAAATTAATCTTTTTCAAAATATTTGCTGTCTTTTAAAGACTACCTCTTTGATTGCCTTCCTAAGTGCTTTATTTCTTTTAGAATTTAGTGCCTGATTTGGGTTACAGTTTATGCATTTTTTTGTTAACGGTTTTACATATACTTTTCGCCGACCCCAAATAATTGTAGGTTAAAAATTTAACAAGAAATGCACAAAAAAATTCACACATTTTAATGTATTTGGAATTGCATTGCAAATTATTGAATACAAATTGGAATGTTCATAATGTCAGTATTCCTTTGTTTTTGTTTTTTGTTTTATACTTTCATCTTTTGGCTGCTTATACACATTTGCATTTCGAGTTTATATGCTAAAATATACATGAATTCAACTGGCGGCTGTTAAAATGTAAACCAGAAATAGGTTTTTTATATTGATCCAGTTTCTTTAATATTTTTTTTTTTGTTTTTTATTTGCAAAGTTCATCTGATGTTGAAATTTTACGTTGTATAGTTGTATTGAAAGTTAAGCAGAATTGTAGGTAATAGTGTTAATCTGGTAACGTACTTTATTATAATATATAAAATATGGTAATCAAGACAGGGATGGAAAACTTCTAGTATTAGAATATAATTTTTTTTTTACTTCTTGCCTAAATTGATTTATGAGCGTCTTAAACAGAAAGCTCTCATCGTATAAACTAATTACAATTTATGATAAATATTCATAAATAATTAACTTAATAAGCCAACACACATCTAGTATTAAAGGGCACCAAAATAATAGCCTTAACCTTTTTTTATTTCGTACCCTGAAAAGTACCAAGTAGATGTTCTTGCACCTCTCAGAAACTCGGACCATTTCACCATTGTCGCCTCCCTTTCAATCTCCAGACTTCACAACGCTACAACTCAGAAGCGTTCAAATTTTATTTAGGGAACGACGCTTGGCCAGATCTTTACGTTTTTTTCGAAATTTTTTTTTTATATATGTATATAATGACCAGCACTCAGGGGATGGCCTCTATACATGCATTGCACTGTGTTGGTATCAGGAAAATAGGTAATGGGAAGGAGGATATAGGGAGTAGTGTTTTTGGAAATTTGATTTCAATTTCACGATATTAACTGTGGCAAGAAAGACATATTTAAGTAGTTTGTTCCACATACGGTCTGTGCTACTAAAGAACGAATATTCTCTGTAATGCGTAGTGCGATTCACTGGCCAGTCGACCACAAATGGGTGTGCTCTTCTTAAAAGACATGTACTACGCAAAAAATCACTGGTTTCAGGAACAACTTCCCTACATTCTTCAGAGCATATTCCATTATAGTATCGATAGAAAAGTGAAATACATCCCACATTTCAACGTTCAAGTGAATCGAGACGGTTAAATACCCCAACGTCTCCGATGAGTAACTTCGCCCGTTCCTGTACGCGGTCAAATAGCTTCAGAATAGATTTTGGATCACCTGCCCATAAATGAGAATTGTATTCCATCTTCGGTCAGATATAGGTGATATAAAAATTGAGAAGATCAGATGGCGTAAAGTAATTCCTACACCGTTTCATGAAAGAACACTTGCATGCTTCCTTCGACACAAAAATTCGTGTTTCGTCCAGCAGACACCGCACTGGATTTTTCTGCCCTAAACATCAAGAGTTTTTGTATTTCCTTCAATACAGACGATGCAGTGTGGTCTAACGTGCGCCTATGTGCCAAAGGCAACATTGGGTCTTACGGGCGTTTAAGTCGATACTATTTGCACGGCCCCATTCGGAGATTAGCACTAGATCATGGTTGAGGGTGTCATTCATGCTCTGCCTCATAGTCTTAATCTCCAAAGAGCTAAGCCTGTAGCCAAATAAGTTTGAAAGGCACATGCTACTTTCGTCTGCAAAGGGATATATAGGATCTGAAGTCTGACCCAGAAGTTCATTAAAAAAGATAATAAATAGAGTAGGAGAGAGAAAGAGGACGGAGCCTTGCGAAGGCCCTTAATTTACCCTGAATTCATTGGAAGAGATCCCATCTATAACAACAAGAATAGTGCGATCTCTGAAAAAGCTTAAAATAGTGAAAATTTCCCACAAGATCGGAAAGAAGTAAGCTTATGCAAAAACGCACAATTCCAGACTTTATTAAACGCCTTTGAAATATCTAGAATCACCACTTTACTTTCGCTAAAATAATAAATTGAGGTACACCATTTTTCTGTTAGAAAGGTCAGAAGTTCCTCAGTAGAACGTCTTCTACGAAAGTCGTACTGGCGTTTGCTTAATAGACCGTTGGACTCTAGATAGTTGACAAGGTGAAAATTGACCAAACTCTCCATAGCCTTGGAAGAGCTGAGCAAAAAGCTATCAGGCGGTAGTTTTCAGGGTTTTCCGCCTTCCCCTTTTTAGGGATCGGCGTAATATTAGTTACCTTCCAGCAAATGGGGAATACCCAGGCTCGGTATATTCTGCCAAAAAGGGCTAGCTGATGTATGCGCCAGCGTCGAACATCATTGTTTTAAGACCAGTGGTGGTATACCATCCGACCCAGGAGACTTACTAATGTTGAGATTCAGATTAGGTAGAAGCTATGTTTCTTGGGCGATGATGTCAATGCCATGGCGAAAATTGTTGAAAGTATTGTTTTCAGTATTTGGCCGTGCTAAAAAGAACGCCGATACTGATTCGCTATGCCAACAGGCAAAAACTTCGAGTGCCAAAGTACTCAAACGCTAAAAGACTCATTCGCCTACGTGCAAAGGTTTTTGCTGCCTTAAAGGGCATTTTTACTATTAAAAAATTTAAAAGTTGTGAATTAAAACCAAAAAATGAGAGTAAAATTATTTTTTATTTTGATCTAAATTTAACTAGTTTTAAGTTTTTCAAGGAGCATCAGTTGTCACACATGTACATGTGTTGCTTTTCCTACCACTTATAAAATATCCATATTTAATTTGATTTTCAATGGAATAAACCCAAAACTAGAAACTACTTGCATGTCAATTAAAAAATATTAAACTTAATTAAGGCAATGAAAGGATGTTAACTCAAATTTAATTAAATGTTTGTATGACATATAATTTTGCGAGAAGAGAAATAAAAAAATTAAAATCACAGGATATAACAAATCAAAAATTTAATTAAAGACCCATTTTCGTTGGGCAGCCGACTAAGTACTGGGATGGGGGGGTGGTAACCTAGTTTACAAAACTAAAAGGAAATTAACTATTTTCAAAGGTCATCAGTAATAAAATTATTAACAAGGATTAGGCAGAAAATTTGAGTTGCTAAGCAAATTATGTTCTAGTAATTGATAGTGTTTTATTTTCAAAGAAAAATTTTATTTAAATCTTATTTAATGTGACCTTGGCGTCAACTGAAAATGTAAGCAAAATATTAGAAAAAAAGAAAACATAGAAACCAAATGAGGGCAAAAGGAGAAAATGGAAAAAATTTTTCTTTTTTGCTTAACACATGTCACATTTAATTACATCAAATTGTAAGGAAATCAAAATCTTGTCACAAAAAAAAATAAGTAAAAACAGGAAAAAACAAGTAAACGTCTAGAAAATTGGTTTATTATTTCTCTTACTTTAAATTGAATTGTTTTTTCCAAACATCTGCTTGTTGTCACCAAAAGATAAGAAATAATATTTAAAGTTAAAAAATTGACATTGACATAAACCATTTTGTTTTTTTTTACAATTTAAAAATGTGTTTGAAATTCTGATTGTTTTTTATTTTGTTTTCTCTATTTTAAGGATCCCAAAATCCTTGATAAAGTGACGAAAAAATGTGGCGCAGATTTGACGGCTTTAGATAAAAAATCTCTTACAATATGTTCAAATACAGATTATATTAATATAACATATCATCATGTCGTTTGTCCAGATGCCGAAACGGCAAAGGTAAGTTTTTTTCTAATTTTTTTTTTTTAATTTAAAGCATTTACTTTATAGATTACTTGGAAGGAGTAAAGTGGCAATCGTTTTAACATTTGTTGAAATAAAGTTTTTTTTGTAAAAAACTTGTTTTAAATTTTTATATAAAAATTAAAACTTACAGATTTTTATGGGTCGCACAGCAATGGGTTTCCATTTAGGTTAGGTTGAAAGAGGAAGACATACAGATAAGGCCTAAAGTCTCGCACGTTGTACCCTCCCAGTAATTATAATTTGGGGAGAGAAGTTCACGAAGATTTTGCGATAAGGACGAATTCTCTTAATATTTCCATTTCACACCTCGCAAGTGAGTCACATCTGGTATAGCATTAGACAAAAAAACATCGGTCTCTGCCCTGGCCAAAAGCTAGGCAATGACACGGGAAATGCCTAACCGATTTGATATTTTCCTGCAATCGCAGTTTTTTGCAATTCCCATCCAATGGAAGTTTGGAGGTTTAAATGACCCATAAGTACACCATAATAACTTGATCTCTTTAGGGTTTCTTAGTTTCATAATTTCCCCAGTCTTATTCTAATTTAGATCGCCCCATAGAATTCACGTCTTTTTACCAAATATCTCTTCGTTCCACAACGTTTGGTAGGCAGTTTCCGTCAACTTGGCCTTCGTTATAACGAAAGACTTCTCAAGTTAAATTCCTGTTCTTTTCCTCCCCTAATCACCAGGTTATTTATCTCTTTAATTCCGATTACCACGAAATGTCCATATGGCCATATTTTAAGAAATCAAAAAACATCTTTTTACATTGCAACAGCAGCCTAGATTTAGAGCTCATGGATATAATTGATTTTATCGGCCGCTTATCTTGGCTATCGGTTCACTTCCATTAGACCTGCCCTGAGCTAGGAAAAACGTTCCGTTATTGCCCGGACCTCCACCTCTTCTTGGCTGGGAGGTAAGCACTCTTCACCGTCATCGCTGATATTGGCAATATGCTGCCATTGGGCGCCGATATGGGGACGAGGAATGCTTTTTGGAGCAGTTGGATAAATCGATTGGAGACTCTGGCATTTTGTTGTGTTAGATGCTTCGCGACATCTGTTTTTCTGCGTTCAGTAGCTTGTGCGTAGCGCAAAACGCTTAATTTCGTTCGTACTTAGCTGCGAGATGGCAGTAATTCGAGTCGATGTAAGCTCCGCTTATCGTTGGCACAACTAATACGCTTAAAAAATGTCGCCCATCCCCAACTATGTGATAGATTTGGTTTCTTGTTATTCGATCAGGTGATGTCCAAGCCACATTTTGGATATTGCGATGTTGGCATCTCCTGCTATTGATTGCCGTATAACGAGCTGCAGCAAATGACTTCAGTTTCATGCCGTTATCGCTTGTATGTATGAAGATTTAACTTTCCAACTGTGGAATCAAAAAATACTCTCCCTTCCTACCTTCGCGATAAAAGCATCTGGCAGGATTTAAACATCATGGCTGAGGCAGCGATCGTTGATGTCTTCGCCATTCATTTCCATCTCACCGTGGGCACCAATTCGGCAGATGTAAAAGTATTTAAAATTGTGGTAATTCACTCACTCACTGAAGTAAAACGAGAGACCAGATGCCGCATTCTTCTGCTAACAAAAAATCCGCACTCGAGTCATGCCTGGTTGGATAACGACTGTAGTAAATGTCTTCTTTCTTTGTTCTAGTGGCGCCATTCCCATTTCATCGCATCCCTTGAATGTTAGTAATATCTATCATAATAGACTTTTTCAGTATTTCCACCAGTTGGATCAATGCACCTGCTCTAAAAAGCGTCCGCACATTACAAGTGCAGATTCGTAAATCATGGTCCTTTAATCGTTTTCGGTGGTCGTCAACATTATGGGGGCCGTTTTTTGTTTTTCCCGCTCCACTGCCCTAGTCAATTTTATAAAGTTAATCGAAGAACTTGCCGCACATGTTAGTTTACTCTTTCAATGGGTGTTAGATACAGCAATGCAAATGGTACTTGGTGCAGGTGTGTGTCCACTTTAGGCTGAGGATGACCAAAATTGGTACTGGGCTTCGACGTTTTTTGGTATCCAAAATCCCCATAAGCTTAAAATTATTCATGTAGATGGCAATGGACGAATTTTTCTTTTAATAAAACTCACCCTAAATTAATTTTAAAATTTAATCTTCAAAGCAATTTCAAATATTTCTTTTACATTTAACTCTAGAATTTACCTTGCACTTTTATATATTAAAAAAAGAAACATACTTTCTCTTTTCAATTTTATAAATTTAAAATATTAATTTATGTTGAGCTCTTAAAAAAAACTATACCAACAAAAAATTAATAAAAACCCTACAAAGAAATGAAAACTTATAAAAACTAGTTTACAAACTACGTTGCCAGATCACAAAGTAAAGAATAATGGAAGCAATAACTTAACAACAGAATATATTCAGCCATGAAGTCAAATTGATGCAGAAAAGAAGAAGAATTGTAAACTTTTTAAAAGCAAATAGAAACTATATAAATTATATTAAACTTTTCCTTTAAAGCAAACAATAGATTTGCTCAAGCGGGAATAACCAAAAAAAAAATGAAATAAAGATAGTTGAAGCAAACATGACTTTTGGCAGTTGGACAGACATATCAAAAACCAAACAACAAATCTATTGTTATAAGAGCTAAAAGCAAGTGAAAGTAATAAACTAAAAATGTTAGAAAGCAAAAAACAAGTTGAACAGTGCAAGAGGATGCAATTACAGTGGGTGTAAGAGTGGGTTTGTGGGGCTCCTTTTGAAGAAATATGAAATACCAACTATACTAAAGTTACCGTTAGAAAGCTTCTAGACTAATAAATGGCATTTGCACAACTTAAAATACAGGGTGTCCGCCAGCAAGGAATACTACTTTGTTTATAACTTTTGATCAAATGTGTGGGATGTGGTACCGTCTTGTTGATAACACATGTTAACCAAGCCCAAAGCATGCAGTTGTACCACTAAAAAATTTTTAATTATATCTCGATATCGTTCCCCATTTTCAGTTACCGTTACGCCGTTTTTAGTTTCAAAAAAGTAAAGTCCAATGAATCCTCCTGACCAAATTGCACACCAGACTGTCACTTTTAATGGATGCAAAGGTGACTGATGAATCATTTAAAGGCTTTCCCTTGCCCAGAACTGACTATTATGTTTGTTCACAAATCCATTCAAATGAAAATTTTCCTCGCCACTCATTATAAATTTCTATGAAAATCAGGATTGTCATGGGCGAGCTTTAACATCCTATTGGCATATGTACGACTGCGTTAATGATCTTCTGGGATCAACTGAATCTTAAGTGGAAACAAACGCAAATCTTTGTGCAAAATTGTGGCCAAAGTTGTTCTTTAAAGACTAAGCACGGCGTCGAATTCAGGTCGATGGATTGTTTTGAACACTTTATTGAGCAGCAGTAATGTTTTCAGCCGATCTTGCAATACGTTGTGGTTCATGCTTGGGCCTATCAGCTACAGTTCCTCTTTCTTCAAGTCGCGATAAATAGTGCGTCTTGTTGACACGTTGTTTCTCCTAGAAACTGCACGTAGCTTTCCCAACGTCACAGTAATCGATGATTGATTTTGATAAAATGTTTAAACGATTAAAACACGTTGGTTTACCCTATATTTTTTATTTGCCACGTCTCTGCTTCACGACTGCCAAATATGGACTTTTAAGACTAATGTTTACCAAAATGGCGGCAAAACAAAGCAGCATACCTTGCCGGTGGACACCCTGTTTAATAGGGTGGCTCTCTAAGGACCTAAGCTCCTAATATATTTAATAGTGTTTAAGAAGTAAATATGTTGAGTTGAATGAAAATTACCGTTTTAAGTTCAACTCAATTAGCTCAATTTTCGCTCTCAAAAATTTGTATGAAAAACATCATAGTTGCATTGATAATTTGGGGGTCAGATAACGAATGAGAGGGCGAAGCATGTTATTGCTTAAGTAGAAATATGCTATAAGCTATTAAATAAACGGACAGAACAATAGCAATGCCACCCTGTTGCAAAAAAATTAAATATATTTTTTTGCTTTTACAGCTGTTAATTACAGATTATATTTCAAAATGCTGCTACACCTTTATAAGAAACAAGCACTTAAATAATGACTGTTTGGGGTTTGCTTCTCAGTTGTAGGTTTGGGTTAGAAAGTGATAGCGAAACGTACCTGTTGTGAACTAGTATTAAAATAATAAAAAACCAATTAAAAATATTTTATTTTTAATTTAATTCTAAACATTTTTTTTATCAAAATCTTAACTAAGTTCCCCCTCCTTAATTCTTTTAGATTTGGTTGGATGGCATACGCAAAATTACCCACAATGTTAAGGCTAATAATATTTGTCCCATGATGTGTTTAAAGAAGCAGTAAGTCAAAAAAATACATTATTGCACTTTCCTTTTAAAAGCATGTGTTGATTGCAAAAATCAAATTTAAATTTTACTTTAGTAGAAGCATACTTTTAAGCGTTTGACTTTTCACTTCCGTTGCAGACAAAGCAAGTGTCTTAAAACATTATAATTTTTTATAACTAAACCAATCTTGGTTGCATGTCAAACTAATATTTAATTTTTTTTATTCTTTTTATTAAATTTTTATGTAAAATATTTTTTCGCCTTTTTATGTTTATGGTTGTTGTTATTGTTTTTGTTTGTGTCTGTCTTCGTTTGCGTTAAAGCTGTGACGTTTAAACAATATTGGTGGTATGTGTTGTGGGTGTTGCCATATTATTAACATCTTATGCATAATGTGATTTAATTTCTTTGTAAATAATTAAATTAGTTTTTAAAAATGCTTAGGACAACAGCAAAAGTTCAAAATAAATATAAACTAGCAATTAGTGACACGCAAATTTAAAAATAGAAAAAAATCCTAATTTGGTAAATTGGTAATAAATTAAAGATTTCACACACGATAGGAATAAATATTTATGGTAAAAAGTTAAAAGAATTTAAAGTTTTTTTATTTAGAAGCAATAAAAGTTCTTTAATATTTTTTTAATAGAAGTGTAAAAAATCTGTTAACGAAAACTACATTTAAAAAAATAAATTTCAAATCTTTTACAAAAAAAATCTCAATTACTTTTTAAAGAAATATAACCAAACGTTTTCTTAAAATATAACTCAAATATTATGGACAATCTTAATGTGTAAAACATTTTCAGCCAAAAACTTTTTTTAATTTTAATTATTTTTTTAAAATCTACTTGTTTTGTAAATATCATATTTTAATATTTATTTAATATATTTTTTTGACATAATTTTTATTGCATGCCTGTTCTATATTTAAATTAAATTGAAATGCAACTTTATTATTACAAATAACAACTTTATTATTAACAACTTAAACTGCACAAAACTTTTGTTTAAAAATTACACAAAAACATTACATACAGCGCTGGCAAAATGGTCTACGACATATAACTCACAACAACAAAGCGACTAATGTTTGCCCTACAACCAATTTGATGAAACAGTAAGTAAAAATATAAAAGAAAAAAATGTCTACAATGAATTATAAAAGGTAAGTAAATAGAATTGGTTGAACTTTTTAGGTAAAACAATTAACAATTCTGGTCTTCCTCAAACACAAAAAGGGAAATGCAGAGGGAGAATTTATTGAATTCGCCTTGATAAAACCTGTATTTGTGCTTGATAAAGCCAAGGTTCAAAAACAATTTTTAAATCCAAACGAAGTAAATAAATCGGGCATTTACTTTTACCAAATATGAAGACAAATTCAAGACTTTCTCAAAGAAAAAACTTTTAAGATAGCATATACTGACATTTCGTTGCAAGCAATCATTTCACCAACAAACTTCTTATAATTCTCATTTTGTTTATACCTATAAGGTAGGCCAAAAGAAATCACCCTTTTGCCCTTTTGCTCTTATTTTTAATAATGGCGGCTAATATAAAATCTGTTTTGACATTTGTAAACTAGACAGATGTAGAATACAAGTGAACAAGCCATGGAGCGATACACTCCCCAAGAACGCGGAATAATCGTGTCTAGTTTTTTGCATACCAATGCGCAATCACTGCGCCGTTTGGCCACCAACCCAGAAGAGTATGGGACCACACGAGACGATGCCAAGAGTGGCCGTCCCCGGAGCACACGTTATGCCGAAAATATCACCGCTGTTGGCGAGGATGTCGAGCTGTCGCCAGAAACATTGACCAACGCCATGCCTCGCAATTAGCCATCAACCAGCCGTCCCTAAAGCGAATTTCGGTCAAAGACCTGCGCATATTCCCGTACAAAGTCCAGTCCGGGCATCAGCTGCTGCCTGTCGACCGACAAACGCGTGTAACCTACGCCCAAGCAATCCTCAATCTCGAGGCCGAAGTGGACGATTTTTCGACTAAAATCATAATGAGGGATGAGGCTCATTTCCACCTCAGCGGGTACGTGGACAAGCAAAACTATCACTTCTGGGGCACCGAAAATCCACGAGTGATGCGCAAGGAGCCATTACAGCTGCTCAAAGTGACTGCATGGTGCGGTGTTCACGCTGGAGGAGTCATCGGGTCATTTTTTTCGAGGACGCCGCTGGTCAAACGATAGCAGTGGACGGTGCGCGCTATAGGGCCATGTTAGCAGAGTTTCTCTGCCGCAATTAAACGAATTTGGACTGGAGGACATGTGGTTCCAACAGGACGGAGCAACGGCGCACACTGCCGATATTCTGAAGGCGTTCCCGGGCGCCTCATCTCTCGTTTTGGCGATATACATTTGCCCGCAAGATTGCCTGATTTAATTGTTCCAGACATTTCTTGTGGGGTTTTTTGAAGTCCCGTGCTTACCCTGGAAGCCATCAAGGACAACATTCGAGACGAGTGCGAGAATCTGTCGCCCGAAGTTTTAGCCCGTATAGCAATCAACTGTGACGGCGCCCAATAAAATTCTAAAGGCTCAAATAAACATAATCAAAAAACAGAATCGAAATTTTTCATTTAGAGAAAAATGAGAGCCAAACAACATCGGATGACTTCTTTTAACCCACCTTGCACAATCTCGAAAAATCTAGACCTGTAGTCAAATGACTATAAATAGCATATGCTGTTGCCCCCTGCAAAGGAATATAAAGGACTCGAAGTCGGACATTAAAGGTCTTTAAGAAAGATAAGATATAGGGTAGGAGAGAAGACGGAACCTTGCGGTAACCCTGAATTGATTTTGAACTCATTAGAAGAAAACCCATCTATAACAACACAAATGGTGCAATTGATATAAATCAGGGAAAACTTATCGCCGACGCCAAAAGCAGCAAGTTTAGATAGAAACGCACAATGCCAGACTCTATTAGACGACTTAGAATAATGAATAGAGGTACAACATCCTCTAAAAAAGCCGTACTGGCGGTCGCTTAATAAACCGTAAGACTCAAGATAGTCAACGAGGTAGTAGTTAACTATACTCTCCATAACCCAATTGCTGAACGATAGTTATCAGGGTTTTCCGCCTTTTCCTTTTTGGGAATTGGCGTACCATTAGCTATTTTCCAGCAGATGGGAAACACTCCGGAACGGTTAGCTATTGGACGCGCTTGTGTCAAAGAACATTTTTTTAAGACCCGTCCTGGTAAACCGTCGGCCCAGAAGACTTAATATTTGATAAAACCCCTTTTAAATGCACGAGCTAGAAAAAAGATGTCAGGTACATTCTCAGACACTCTTTTAAGCTCGGGCAGTGGTTAGTTGCTTTCAGACAAATCTGAATTGCCTACACATATTTCAGCCAAAATTTACCTTTATCAACCAGTACAGTGACTATTATGTCATTAAAAAACCAGCCTTATCAAGGAAGGATGTTTCAGAACACCTTTGCCAAAAAAATATGTTTACAGAGATATTTGGGGAACTTTAGTAATGATGTTTTATGTTGTTTTCTTTTGCAAAAAAAAAAATTAACTAAATGGCATAATTAAACTTTGAAATTTATTATTTAAATTAAGTTAAATTTTTAACAGAATAATGTTAATTATTAAGAATTTTTGTTGGCTCTGCTTACACATGTAAACACTTTGTATTTAAAATGTCTATACTTGACATGATTTCTAACTCATCATAATATTAATAAGCGCTTTGGCAACAACTTTTTTAACTTCCGTCTATGTACACATACATGCATGTCTTTATTTCTCTTCCTCTTAACCACCATAACATTCACTGACAATTCAATTTGCGTGTCAAGTTAACAATCGAAATAAGCTAAAGTTTTGGCACACGCATTAAGTGCTCCCATTTTACACTTCCGCACACACATATAAATGTATGTATGTATAGCGAAGAGATTTTTATATTATATACATATTTTTTATAAATGTTGCATGTCAACACAAAAATGCGAATACAAACATACATGCATATAGATTTGTATATTTACATCCCAGCAAACACAAACTCGATCTTTAAAACTAAAACGAATTTTTCAACGGGCATAAACAAATTTCAAAACTATTTTAAAGAAAAGCTAATATTTAACGCTTTTAAATAATGTTGAAAATGATTCAAATAAAACATTTAAAAGGTCGCATGAGATGATGTCACCTGTCCCCGATCTTCACGGATGATTTTGTATCCGTTAAGGTCATCCTACAAAATCTGATGAGCTTTTGCAGGTAAGTCGAATTTAAACATGTTCTCAAACACATTTTTACGAATTGGACTATGAAAAGCGATCGTGTAATCGACAAAATAATGGTTACTGCCGGTCTGATTCTCATGGGTTCTTTCCGACGTAGTGTGAATATCTATCCGGAGATAGATTTACCAGGTCTAAAGCCGGATTGGTAAGGGCCGATTAGTTCGTCAACTTAAGATAATAATTTGCACACAGTATAAGTGACAGTATCTAGTACGCCATAGGCAAGGACCTACTGCCTCTAAAATTCGCACAGATAGTTTCATCCTTTTTTATGAACGGGGCATAGCACATTAAGGTTCCATTTATCGAGCATGCGTTCATTAAGCTAAATCTTGCAGATTAGTTTTTGCATGGTTTTGACTTTAAGCAGCTCTACCGATTAGCCATCCGCTTCTTCCGCTCTTCATTTTTCACAGGGAGATTGATGTTTTCACCTCTTCTTGGCTGGAAGGCGGTCACTCTACACCATTACAGCTGGTTGAAAAGAGGGTTTCTACATTGCTGCTGTCGCCGAATATCAACAATTTTAAAAAGTGTGCTTCTATTCATCTCGATCTCCTCATACTCACGAATTTTCATTTATGTTTTCTTTCCTCGGCAAAGACGTTTCTCTACCTTCCTTTTCTCTCAATACCTCTTACGCGTACTACTGTCGCCAGAGTCTCCTGGTATGCTGCATTTTTCTATGCAGTTGCTTTGCGATACTCCTCGTCATAACATCGGTTTCTTTTTGGAGGTTTCTGGTAGCGAAACACGGTTTTTGCAGCATTTTCCATGTAGTTAGTAATACCACCGAAGATAACTGGTCTTTAAATTATCAACCTATTTTGCCAGTTTATACAGGGTGTCTGGTGGCAGGTTTACATTTTCAAATCTAATAATTCACACAAAATTTTTTATTAAAAGTATTGCGATAGAATGGAAATGCGGATTTTATTCTTTAAAGGTTGTAGCATCCAGATATCTTCCGTCGAGTTGAACACACTGTTCAAAACAAAGCCTTGTGTTCGGTGCCACACGCTGCAGTAAACTTGGTTCTATTAAGCTGATTTTTTGACGAATATTTTTCTTAAAAGCCAAAAGAGATTGGGCATTTTCCAATATAAGCCCTCTCTTTTAGGTATCCAATAAAAAAAATCCATGGGAGTTAGATCAGGTGACTTTGGTGGTCATTGGATAACACCAAAACGTCTAATTAGTTTTTGGGGGAAATTTTGCCCAAAAAAAATTCATCGAAGCTCTGGCTGTGTGTGCAGTCGCCCCATCCTGTTGAAAACACGTGAGTGAAAAGCACTATGGATGAGCTCGCATGTTTGGAAAAAGAATTCCGTAATCATGCGTCGATAATTTTCACCGTTGATATTCGTCGTCTGGCCTCGAGAATTTTTGAAAAAAAATTATTTTATTATCTCATGCGTGAATAAGGCACACCAAACAGTTACCCTGGGGCAATGCAGTTGTTTTTGATGTTTCAATCGAAGGTTGCGTGTTCTTGGAGACCAGTAACAACAGGTTTGCTTATTGACGTGGCCTTTTAAGTGAAAATGAGCCTCGTCGCTCCAAAAAAAAATGGGATTTACATTCCGAAAACGCTACAACAACGTTTTACAAATATTTTTTCGTAAATCAAGGTCACTTTTTTCAGTTCTTGCACAATTTGAATTTAAAAGGATGAAACTTCATATGCTTTTTTTTAATTCCATGAATAGTCGCTCTTGGAAGTCCCAGTTAGGCTGCTCTTTTCCGTATTAAAAGTCGCAGATTTTCACGTTAACTGCTTTCAACCAGTTCAATGTTTTCGGGAGTCCTTGAAGATCGACTGGGCCCTGGACGTGGGACATTTATAGCCGGAGCAGTTGCGCGGAATCATTGCACTCACGAAAGAATTAAATTTACACTCGGTCCATCACGTATTCGCCGAATACCGAACTTTAAACAAAATTGTCGGCTAGCAATTGCGTAAGTCATTACTTTTAAAAAAACGTCTTCAGAGCGAATGCGCGATGCTTACTCGACCGCTGCGACATCGTGACTGACAAATCCCCACAATCGATAATTCCAATGACGCCACCCTCTCCCCGCACCGTTTATTACTTTTAGAAATAATCGTATTTGAAAATATAAATTTGCCAACAAACACCCTGTACTACACATTCCTGATTGGGTTTGGCAGCTTATTTTTGTAAAAAAAAATATGTTATATCGCTCAGGCTGTAGCTTTATTTATTTTTTATTTCAATTTCGACAGCTGTGCAAATGGGTGGCAATGGTTTACTTGCAATTGAGCTGGTAATAGAAGCTCAAATAGTTAAAAAAACCCCATAGTTCGCTCTCAAAAAATTTTTATATTGTTGATTCAAGGTTGAGTAAATAATTAAAGAGCGAATCACTTAAACAACTGCAGTTTAAACAATCTATTAGGTTTTAAGGTTTAATATTAAATTAACTTTAAATGTTTTTTGTTAAAGACAACTGCGTGTTTGCTGGGATATCAATACAACATATGTATATGTATCTTGCCTGACAAAAGCAAAATCCTAAAATAGCTTTTACTGGTTTATGTAATTATTCCTACACACATCCTTACTAACATGCATAGATACTTTAGATATATTGACCTAAATTTCATAAACAGTTAACATTGTTAAAGCATTTTAAAACATTTCTTAGGAAAACTTCAATGAACTTTAACCTTTTTACTTTGGATGATTATTTATGGCTTTTTAAATTCTCTTTTCGTTTTATTATTATTGCTGTTCTTGTTGTTGTTTGCATATCATTTTATGCAGGTCTTATAGAGTGTCTAAAAATTAAAGCAAATTTTAAATTAATCGCTAAATGTGCAGTAAAGTGCGGACAGTCCTTAAAAGAAACGAGTCGACAGCTGAACTTAAGGGTTAGTAAAAATTGAGCGTTAGACGAAAGAACAACGTGTCTTTATTTTTTAACAATATTTTAAAAATAATGAAAGTTTGGCGGGCCGCAATTAAAAAGTTTATTTACTTCATTCATGAAGCCTAATGGCCATTCGCAGCAAAGAGAGTTTGTTGAATGGATAGATGCTAATTCCTCTAGCAAGCTCATCCCAAGCGAGAAGTACATTTTCCCCCTGATAACTTTGTTTATCGCCAAAATTGCCGCTTTTGGGGTTCTAAAAGCCCACACGTGACTCTCGAAAAACAATTGCAACCACAACGTATCACTATTTAGTGTGATTTGTGGAAAGCAGGTCAAGCAGTGACTGTCACTAGTGCTCGTTATAGCGACATAATACCACAGCTCTTTCTGTAGAAATTGGATAAGTTCCACCTGCCATACAGCCCGTGAAACAATTCAATTAATGCATGGGACATTTCCAAGTCATGTCAGAATGTGGTCAGAATGGGTCCCCTAGTCTTATGTCAACAACACTATAACTACCCGTGGGTTAAAGCAGGAGATTTAAAGCTGGATCGTCAAAATTCAGTCACATTTATGCAAAATGGTCATGAAAAATTTCGACAAACAGTTGCGTGTATACATGCAAAGCCGTGGAAGCCATTCCCGATATAGCATTCCATAAATAACCCATTTCTTTGTACCTTATTTTTAATAAAAAGATAACATAAAGATAGCAACCAAAAAACTAAAAATACCTTACAAATTTTTACTCTGCAAGCGGTTAATATTCGGAAAAATTTCTATGGAAATCTGTTAGGTAGAAGTACCTGTTCTAAGATTTTAGTTTTTGTGGGCGTGACCCCATGCAAAAACAAGTAAGAGCGCCATATTCGGCTGTGCCGAATCTTATATACCCTTCACATTGGTCTTTTGAAACCCGGATTTTTTTTTGTAATTTTTTTTATTTATGAAATATTTCCAATTTTTAAATAGATGTAGGTGTCATCTTTTAACCTTCTTAGGGTGACTACGGGGAAGATTAAGGGGTTTTACCCTAATTTTATTCAAATTTTGTATTGCAATTCTATAAGGAGGTGGATATAGGGGGGTAAGTATGTTCTAGGAAAAAAACTCCAAAACTCCCAAACTTTGTATGGGATCCCCTTAGGCGATGGTGATAGGGGTAATATTCTAGGAATATGCTTACGAGGAGGAAACTAATTGGGGTCGGTCTTTATTTCTTTAAGGCCGACTCTGGGAAAAAGCGCATTTCCAGGAAAGTTGAAGGGGGTTTTACCCTAATTTTTTTTAAATTTTGTATGGCAGCTCTGCTAGAGGCTAGAGATAGAAGGTAAGTATGTTCCACAAAGATGGTTGGGTTAGGTGGAAAAACTAATTGGAGTCCGTTTTATATTTGACCTTTGTAGGAGCACCCTGGAAGCTGCGGGAGAGATTTAAAAAATTTAAAAATAAATTAAACGATGTTTTGCAATCCTGTTAGGGGGCGGAGATAGGGTGTAAAATTGTTTGCAAAAATGTTTGTGGGAAAAAATTGATGGGAGTCGGTCTTACATTGCACCCGTGAAGGGGCAACTATGGGGCAGTAAAAATTTTAGAGAAATAAACAGAGGTATGTCGGTCAGTTTTCGGGCGATTTTGATAGATTTTATTAGCGATATTTCTGCGACATCCGTGGCATCAAAAAGTTGATTTCAACCATAACACGGACAGACGGGCACAATGACATCGCTAAATCGCTTCCCTATCTATAAGGGCCAAAAAAATATTTACTTTATGGAGTCAAAGATGGATATTCAATAAATTGCAAACGGAGTGGCAAACTTATATATACCCTTATCACTGATATGGAGGCTATAAAAATCGGTGCAGTAAAAGTGCCAATTAAAAGAGTTAAATTTTTGAGGACGTGCCCCACCAATTTTTTGCGGTTAATATACGCAATGCAGTAAAAGTATCAGCACAAGCAATTAAATTTTTTCCAGGAGAAGTACATTTAGATTTAAAGTATTGTGCGCTTTGTACCGCCCCTATAGCCTATCGCACACTCCATTCCTAAGAGGTAAGTTCTAGCAGTTGTAGTTTTGAAAAGATTTTTTGTCAAATTTTTTAATTGTAAATAAAAAGACAAGAAAGAATATTTATGGATTTCCGACATTCAGGGAGTGTCAGCTTGCAAACAGTTTTCCTTGTAAGATTACCTAAGTAATTCTAATATGGGTAAGTTTAAGAACATATAAAGGTAAGTAAACTTCAAGCTTTTCCTATTCTTTTTTATCACTCTAGTACTTTTACGTTTTTGTTATAATATTGTACACCTTAATACATTTATCTTTTATTCCTCTTTAACAGTTGGATGCGTTTGTCGTTTCTTGTGGAAAAAGGTGGCAAAATACCCGTCAAAACAGTGGCCAAAACATTTGCTTCCGGTAAAACGGAGAAGCTGGTCTATCAATGTTTCAAAGATGTCGGTTTGCCGGATGATAAAAGTGCCAATATGACCCGAGATGATTTTACATTTGATAAGTTTTATGCTTTATACCACAAAGTTTGCCCTAGAAATGATATTGAGGAATTGTTTACAACGATGTTAGTTAAAGCTTCGAAAATAAAGGAATTTAAACTTTTACTAAATTTTCTTTTACAAAAATTATAGAACAAAAGGCAAATCGGATGTTATAGAATTAGTGCAACTGGTACAGTTTATGAATGAGAAACAACGTGATCCGCGAATGAATGAAATTTTATATCCCCTTTATGATGAGAAAAGATGTACGGAAATTATCAACGATTATGAATTGAGTGAAGACAAAAAGAAAGCAGGTGAGTTAAAATAGAGTTCAAACCAATACAACTTTCTTCTTTAAAATATTGAGGTTAAAAAATTTTTTGGAAAAAATTTTTCCAACGACAACAGAACAAATTACACTGCTTTGGTAAAATAAATAAAAAACGTCGATTAAAGCTAATTTATACACAAGATGGCAGCTTTAATGCTGTAAATACAACATTAGTAAAATAGCGGGAATTTTTGTTTTAGTAGTGTTAAAAACCATTCACTAAAAAGCAACAAATACAAGTATAAAAATAATGTAAACAAACTGTTAACAATAACAAAATACTCAAGCAATTTAGTGTTGACACATCAAAACAAAGAGTAATTACCCAAATATCAAAAATCGTTTCAGGTTTTCAGTGCCAATAATTAAGTGTTGCCAGATCAAAAATAGTAATTGCTTAGTTTACCTTAAGTTTCAAATTAAAATATTTTAAACTGGTTTTACACAAACTATAATAAAAAAAGCTAAAACTTTTTCCAAAGTTAAATTAATGTCCTAAACCTTAAACTACTTCTCCAGGTCAACTTTCTATGGATGGCTTTAAGCGTTATTTAATGTCTGATGAAAATGCTCCAGTGTTTTTGGATCGTTTGGATATTTACATGGAAATGGATCAACCGTTAGCGCATTATTATATAAATAGTTCACATAATACCTATTTGTCAGGTAGACAAATTGGTGGTAAATCATCCGTGGAAATGTATAGACAAACAATGTTGGCGGGATGTCGGTAAGTTTAATCGTACTTTTGCCACCTAAAGATAGGATACCATTTGTTTTTTTTTTATACATTAGATGTGTTGAATTAGATTGTTGGAATGGCAAAGGTGAAGATGAAGAGCCCATTGTTACCCACGGTCATGCCTACTGTACAGAAATCCTATTTAAAGTAAGTCCTCGTTTGTGTTAAAAATGTTCTCAGGATTTTTAAAACTAATTTTTTCCTTTGTCAAAATCAAAACTTATTTAAACTTTCTTATTAAATATTTTTTTTCTTTAGGACTGCATACAAGCCATAGCCGATTGTGCGTTTGTAGCCTCAGAATATCCAGTTATATTATCCTTTGAAAATCATTGTAATCGTGCCCAGCAATATAAATTAGCCAAATACTGTGATGATTTCTTTGGTGATTATTTGCTAAAGGAACCTTTGCCAGACCATCCGGTAATACATTTTTCTAACATTTTAATCAATAGCATTACCCTTGAAATATTTAATACAAAATTGTTATTTTCTTTTTTGCTACGACAGCTTGAACCTGGTTTACCACTCCCACCGCCTAACAAACTTTTACGTAAAATTATGATAAAAAACAAACGAATGAAACCAGAAGTGGAAAAAGTTGAATTGGAGTTATTCTTTAAGGGTGAACTGAAGACAGATGATGATCCTGTAGAAGATGCCAGTGCTGCTAAACCACCGGAAGCGGAAGTGCCACCACCACCGCCAGCTGCCGCAGCAGAGGGTGCTGCTCCTGGAGAACCGGGTGCCGAAGGAGCACCTGCCGAGGGTGGTGAGGCAGCTGTTGCCTATAGCGGCTCCACCACCAATGTACATCCCTGGCTGTCGTCTATGGTCAATTATGCCCAACCCATTAAATTCCAGGGCTTTGATAAGGCCATTGAAAAGAACATAGCCCATAATATGTCCTCGTTTGCCGAATCGGCCGGCATGAATTACCTAAAACAAAGTTCCATAGATTTTGTCAATTACAATAAACGCCAGATGTCACGTATTTATCCCAAAGGCACTCGCGCTGATTCCTCCAATTATATGCCTCAAGTATTCTGGAATGCTGGCTGCCAGATGGTGTCTTTGAATTTCCAAACCTCGGATTTGCCCATGCAATTAAATCAGGGTAAATTTGAATATAACGGCGGCTGTGGCTATCTGCTGAAGCCTGATTTCATGAGACGCTCCGACAAGGATTTTGATCCCTTTGCCGATGCTCCCGTGGACGGTGTAATTGCTGCCCAGTGTTCGGTGAAAATAATAGCCGGTCAATTCTTGTCCGATAAAAAAGTAGGCACCTACGTAGAAGTGGATATGTACGGCTTACCCTCCGATACCGTAAAGAAAGAGTTTCGCACCCGTCTGGTGCCTAACAATGGCTTGAATCCTGTTTATAACGAAGATCCTTTTGTATTCCGTAAAGTTGTCTTGCCCGATTTGGCTGTGTTGCGCTTTGGCGTCTATGAAGAGAGTGGCAAAGTTATTGGTCAACGTATACTTCCGTTAGATGGTCTGCAGGCGGGCTATCGGCATGTATCCCTACGTACTGAAGCCAACTTTCCCATGTCATTGCCCATGTTGTTTGTTAACATCGAATTGAAAATCTATGTACCCGATGGCTTTGAAGATTTCATGGCCATGCTATCAGATCCTCGAGGTTTTGCCGGTGCAGCGCAAAAGCAAAATGAACAAATGAAAGCATTGGGTATTGAGGAGCAAAGTAGTGGTGCCGCCAAGGATGCTGGTAAATCCAAGGAAGAAGAAAAGAAAGAAGCTCCTTTGGTCTTTGAACCGGTGACTCTGGAATCACTACGTAATGAAAAGGGTTTCCAGAAGGTGGCCAAGAAACAGAATAAGGAATTAGATACTCTTAAGAAGAAACATACGAAGGAACGCATGGCTGTGCAAAAGACACAAAATGCTGCAATCGATAAACTCATAAAGGGCAAGAGGTAAGTAGTGCTACATAATACATTTAAGAGTATTTAGGTGTGTGGGTAAGGAAAGAGAGAACGCAGGCGTTGGTAGAAGGGAAACAGTTTACTTGGGTACGCTAATTCAGTTCCATTCTGTTACCTGCAGAAAAAGAGTGGAAATAAGCTAAAGTGTGGAGTAAGATAAGAAAGAAAGATAGACGAGATAAAGCAATTTAACCAGAATCTCTGGCGGGAATCTGAAAATTAGGAGATCAGAATTCTTATTTTACTCAAAGCTTTTAGTTTATTAAATCTTTTTAACTTTCTTTTACAGCAAAGATGAAATTCGCAATGATTCTGCAATCAAAACAGCTATTGCTGAGCAAACCAAACAATGGACTGAAATGATTGCCAAACACAAGAAAGAAGAGTGGGATATTTTGCGCCAGCATGTGCAAGATTCACAAGAAGCGATGAAGGCTTTAATGCTGGTGGTACAGGCTCAACAAATCAAGCAATTAGAAGAAAGACATGCAAAGTAAGTTAACCAAAAGAAAAGGAATTTCAATTTCAAAATATGAATTAAAAACTTTTCCTTTGCAGAGATGTCAAAGATTTAAATGCCAAACAGGCTAAAACCTCGGCCGATACAGCCAAAGAAGTGCAAAATGATAAAACCCTTAAAACCAAAAATGAGAAAGATAGACGTCTCAGAGAGAAAAGACAAAATAATATAAAACGTTTTATGGAAGAAAAAAAAGTAATTTTGACTCCACATGAAAAAAAGTAAAATAAAAAATTCTTTCTTTATCCCTTCTCTAGCAAATTGGCGTTAAGCAGGGCCGTGCTATGGAAAAACTAAAAATGGCCCATAGCAAACAAGTCGAGGAATTTAGTACTGATGTACAAAAGGTACTACAGCCGCTAAACGACACTGTAGCCGGTTTAACTGCTTTAGTTGTAAATACAACTAATACCACAACTACTGCTACAACCAATATGACTACATCTACTACAACCACTACTTAGAAAAATCATTTTAGAGATTTTTGTTCTTATTTTCAATTGCCGATCAAACGAAATCATAAAACTTTAGTTTGTATTATATAACGGTTATCTTTGATAGACGTTATATATTAATCATTCTAAAACATAAACATACATATTTGGTCGATATACATACGTTCACATTTAAATCACGTCTTATACATTTTTAAAAGAACAAATTCCCCGCAAAAAAAAGTAATTGGCTAAAGGCTTTAAATATTGTTATTCTTTTTTTAATTTGTTTAAGTTTAATTTTTTTTATGATAAGCGCAAAAAATAACAACAAAAAAGCTTTCTAAATAGAAAAATACAATAAACTCAAACAGCATATAGAACAGCTGATTGCTGCCTGCTGCTGCTTACATTGGCAATTATGATGATGCACTGGAAACAAAAAACATATTAAAAATTGTAAAGGTTGTATAAAGAAAGAACTAGAAGTTTCTAACTGCAAAGGTAACTGCGTTTAGAAAGGCAGCCTACATTGGACAGTGCAAACAAATTTTTAAAAATCTAGAAACCCGGGATTAAGCAATAGAATTTCACAGTTCTAACCTCTTTGGCATTTTTAGTTGAAACAGGAAAGTAAAAGGACTTCAGTAAAATTTTGTATTTAAATACGCAAGAAAACACAAATTGCAAAAATGTGGTAAAAAATAAGTTTTTGCTGTTTTGTTAAAATATGATTTTCAGTGTATGACCACCACGGTTAGATTAGGTTTGGTAGAACAGGCAAGATGATGGAGGTAGATGATACAGTTAACTTGGGCCACACAAATTTGGACCATTTTTTTTTTTGTAGCCTATATAGAAAGAAAGAAAACATGGAAGTGGAATGAAATCTTAAGTAAAGAGAATGATAACAAGGTAAGAAAAATAGTACAAAGCAAATTAACCAGAGCAGGAATCGAACCCGCGACCGCCAGACTGGTTGACTTTTACACTTACTCATGGGTCCACCGGGCACTCGCCACTATTGTTGGCTCAAAAAAAATCTAAAGCGCTAAAATTACACTTAGTTATGAATCAGATTGTCTAAAATCCCTGCCGGAATCGTCTTTTATAAGAAATTTAGGTTTTGAACACAAACCACGCATGGCCAGTCCAGGGGGTAAATATGTTATTCGATTCAAATCGATAACGTTTCGAATTTGTAAAAATTCGATTACTTAGTAAATTATGGATCTTTCAAGCGTATTAAATAAAAAGAATTGTTTTTTTTTAATTGGAAGATTTGATTTTTTGTTTTGATCAAATTACATAATAACCCGCCAGAAATTATTTTATCCCGGGATATCAAAAAAATACAAACGGTGTAAAATTTTTTACTTAGTTTTAACCAGCGAAATCAATTACATCATGCTATTTAAAGGTCTTCACATTAACACTACCCCCTGACCAGCCAAAAATTTGTTTAGACAAAAACATGACGTCGTCAGAATAACTGTTAAAAATTTGCTCACATTCTTTGGGGTGGAGAGAACGTGCTCATCTTATTGTTTTGCCAATTCAGAGTTTATTTATATGATAGTGGCAAAATCAAATCTAGAATTACTTTACTATTTTAACGGCTAAAAATCCACTCGACGGTTTAAAGTGTTACAATTATGTCATTACGACCATGTAAGCTGAGGTTGTTTTTGGCATCTGAAGTGACGTCCAATGGCCGACATGATTAAGCAAAAATTTCTTTTGACAACGATGGCAGAACAAAACATCGACAGGAGAGACAAAATGATGTGCGAACAAAATTATATTCAATGGCAGAATAAATTTATGGCTCGTCAAGACATACCATAATGAGCGCCTCTATTAGACAATTCCATGTCTTGGCAAACGTCAAACTGTAAATTAATAGATCCAGTATTTTTATACTGTTTTTTTATTCTAAGTTTGACATTCAAGACAATGAGTTTGTCTAATGAAAACCGTAGGTTAATAAATTGGAGTACTATTTTCATACTTGTTTCGCTGTAATACATTTTGGTGGCGTAATTTAAAGCAAATGTTTTGGAACATAACGAAAATCGGACGGGTGGCCTTAGTGAACTAAAAAAATTACGTTTAAAGGTTCAATTATACGTGCCTTGACATAACGCCATAACCATTGCCATAAAAACCAAAACTCAATTAGTTTCTATGGTTATGGCGCAATGGTAAGTCATCTATAATCAAATACAGTGTTGCCTATAAGTTTGGGTCGGACAGCTGTTTTGTGTTTATGGTTATGTTACCTATAAATAAACCTTAAGACCTGGAAAAGTATTAGAAATGAGCAATTCCGTGAATTTTTAAAAACACTGTGCACACTAAGTGTTATTTGTAAATCACTGTTCCTATAAACAGTGACAGTGACCGTAGTTTGTTATTTTCTACATAAATGTTACCCATTTCCCCTTAAGTTGCCTTATTTGTTGTTATATTTACGCTTATCTTACTCTTTAATTGTATAAATTAATATAATTTAAGTTGTCATAACATCATTTAATAACAAACACTTTCAATCATATTAAAAAAATCCAAAGAATTTTAGTTGATGTAGTAACCTTAGTTTAAGTACCATGAAACATACCAAAAGTATTGCTTAGCTTAAAACTTATTATAGAAAGGCCCTAACTCGTATTCTTTTAAAAGCCCAGGGGTCAAATCGTCGCATGCTATTCGAATCAATATTGTACTCGACCGATCAAGTTGTCCATGCTTTTTAGGAATTCTTATTAGAATTTTTTCGATTCGAATCGAATGCGACGATTTGGCCCCAGATTTGCGTTTATTCCGATAATTGGTGTGCTCATAAACCACAATTACCCAAAAAAATCTCGCCTTTAAAAATACGAGTTAGTGCCTTTCTATATTAGGGTTACGATATGTACATATAAATTAAAGTGGCAACAAAGTGCGCAAGATAATATTTTGACCTAATCTTAGGAGAATTTTAATACGTTTCTATACAGATAAGGATTGAATCATGTTAATTTTTTTTCTTGAATTCAGATCTTAGATCTCTCGATGCTTTACTATAACAACGAGTGTCTGGTGGCAAATTTATATTTTTAAATTTAATTTAATTTAAAAAACATCAAAAACCATTGCATTGCCCCAGGGTAACAGTTCGGTGTGTCTTATCCACGCATGAGAAAATTTGATTTTTTTCGAAAATTCTCGAGGCCAGGCGACGAATGTCAACGGTTAAAATTTTCGATGCATGATTACGGAATTCTTTTTGCCAAACCTACGAGCTCATCCATCGTACTCTTCACACAGGCTTCAACAGGATGGGGCGGGCGACTGCACACACAGTCAAAGCTTCAATAAATTTGCTTCGGAAAAAATTTCCCCAAAAAACTGATCAGTCGCTTTGGGGACACCCCATGACCACCGAGGTCGCCCAATCTAACTCCCATGGATTTTTGGCACCATTTCATGGATCTGCCACCAGACACCCTGTATCAAGGGAACGTAACAGTTATATGCTCTTCATTCCCAATTTTTAAAATTGGCCACAAATTAAAAGCCATTGACATAAATATTAAAAATAAATTCATAAAAAAATTATTTTTTTAAAACGCCCCCTTACTATTAGGAGCATAATGTGTTCTAGGTGCTGGACTGGTTACCCTAATATTTTTCAAAAACTTTTTTACGGCACTGTTACTAAAACATAAAGGAACAAGGCAGGGGCTTCCCCAAAACAGCAAGCCCTAGTTCAACCTAAACGCCAGTATGCTGATGCGGCTAACGTTCTGGCAACTCCGTATACATTAAGCATTCAAAATCTTAAATCTTTTAGAGCGCCTCGTTGCCACTTTTTAACAATAAAATTTTTAAATTGCCACATTTTGGAAAAACGATTATAAATTTAAGATAGTTTTTTTTATAAATTACTAACTTATTTTCCTTCGCTTTTTTAGCTTTTAGACATGTACAAAGTCGAAGAAGAGGCCTATAAACTGCAAGGAAAATCTGAATTCTTTGCCTAGAATTCAGCTTCAGAGGATACAAGTGAAAATCCCTGAAACTAACAATAATTTTTAACTAAAACTAGAACTTGATAAAAAAATATTTTTCTAAAAACATAAACTAGAAACAAAAAAACCAAAGCCCCTAAAAGCCAAAAACGAAAAATAACATCTTTAAACCAAAATATATAAAATTTTTTAAAAAAATAATGGCTTGAAAAAATGCAATCGAAATATTATAAAAGATAAGAAATTAATTAGAAACAAAACAAAAATATTTATTTGTTAATTAATTTATACATAAATAAGGATTAAGGAAACATTATTATATAAAATAGGCAGAAAGAATTAAACTTAAGTAACAAATAAACAAGAATTATAAACTTAAAAAAACCTAAAACTAAAAACTGAACAAAAAGAAGAAGAAGAAAATCTTATATACAAAACATAAGTATATGTTTAGAAAAATAACAAAAAAAATTTAAGAAAATCCAAACAAATATACACCGATTATACAAGAATTATTATTGAAATAAAATGAAATCTAGTCAAATTTATGATACAAAAAAACACAGTTTAGTCATAAAATTTAAAAAATAAAAATAACTAAAATTAAATTTAAAACAAAACTTTTGAAAAGAAACAGTATTTATAAAAAAAACTTCTCCCCTTTGTAAAAAAAGGCAACTGAAAAAAATTGAAAATAAAAATTTTAAAACCAAAATTTAAAAGAGTTTCCGTTCAGCCACCTCTAAAAAATAAGAATTTTCATTTAAGCAGGGGTAATTATAAAAATTAATTAAAGTATTTGAAAAGATAACATTAATCAAATTATTTTTAATAACTAGTGTTAACACTGTGCGCTGGTGCCTGACTTTGTATCTATTTCAGTGGGCGTGGCCACTTTTTATATATTTACTGAGTTGCCAGATTCAAAAATCATAATTAGTTCAAAAAACCCGGTTAAGATATAAAAAATTTTTTATTTAGACTTCGGCCCACACTTGTACAAAATCGAACTTTTCCAGAAGCTTAAACCAAAAGACCATAGATAATGACTTTTTTCTGATCCCTTTTAACTCCGTACGCTGTTGCCTGTTTTTATATTAATTTCAGGAGATGTGGCAACTCTTTATATATTTACTGAGTTTCCAGTTTTAAAAACCACAATTAATTCAAAAAACCCCGGTTGAGAAGATATAGAAAATTTTCGGTCAGACTTTAGCCTCCACTTGTACAAGATCCAACTTTTCCAGAAGCTTAAACCAAAAAACCATTGATAAGGACTTTTTATGCCCTTTTTTAACACTGTGCGCTGTTGCCTAATTTTATATTTATTTCAGGGGATGTGGCAGCTCTTTATATATTTACTGAGTTGCCAGTTTAAAAAAAATCATAATAAGTTAAAAACCCCGGTTAAGAAGATATAGTAACGATAAAAGGAAAGATTATAGAAAATATTTCATTCAGACTTCGGCCTACACTAGTACAAAATCCAAGTTTTCCAGAAGATCAAACCAAAGAGCACAGATAACTTTTTTCCCGCCATTTGCCTTCCCTTCTTAAAAAGTTTTTGTAGACTATTAAGCCCAGGGACCGAAACAGTAGTTGTTTTTTATTTTAAGAAGAAAGATACGAGAAAACATCGAAGGGTCAAGTAAAAAAATTGTTTAAATGGCACTAGCAGATTAATTTCTTTAATGTTTTAAAATTACTTTAGAGGGCTTTTTATAATTCTTTATTAGCATCAACATACGAACTAAAAAATCCTAAACGCGAAGTTTACACCGAAAAAAATGATTTTGGAAATATTTTATAATACTTTTTATTAAGGCGTATTGAGCAGGTGACCTCAGTTCTAAAAAAACAACAAAATTACAACAACAGGCATTTTGTTGCTGAAAATTAGTTGAGCAAATGTCAGAAAAAGATTTTTTACGCGGCGTTACATATATACGAATTGTATATAATGTTTAACCAACAAAATTTCTGGACTCTTAACAGGAATTTTCAAAAATTGTTTCTAATAAGAAAAAGTTTCTAAGTATTACAAAATTAAATTGAACTTTTTATGTGAGCTTTCTTTGAAACTTAAACAATATTTCTTATACATACTGTAAAAAAATCTTCTACGATTTAAAATACTTTTTCCTATTATTAATCGCCAATTGTTAAATTTTGATAAAAAATTATATGTAAATAACTATCAGAAAAAATTTTAAAAATAGCATTAGTCCTTATACATGGCAACACTGTTTTTGTGACAGCTTCCCACAGAGTTGCCTTAAAATGAGCGATTACAAAGTACCAATATACAGAAAATTTTACCCTTATAAAGGTGGTTAATATAACTCGCTTATTAATGTCTAATAAATTAGTTATGATTTAAACATTGGTTTTGTAAATCTAGTGTTTTTAAGCAAAGCTTAAGCTTAGCACGTATGAATCACTTATCCGTTTAATGTGTAATAGTATATCCATGGCAACTCCATTAAGAATGCTAAAAACAACCGTATCTTGCAAGGTTTATAAGCACAAGGTGATCTCGTTAGCACGGCTGATTTTTTCTTCTTCTTCTTTGTCATTTGTTCTTTCAAAATGCCACACACATACAATTTTCACCAGGGACCGTAACAGTTATGACTTTTTTCAAAAAAGTCAAAATATAATAGTTATTTTTTGACTTTTATTTTTTAAGTCAAAAATAAAAGTTAAAATTTGACTTTTATTTTTTCGGTCAAAAATAAAAGTTAAAATCTGACTTTTATTTTTTCGGTCAAAAATAAAAGTTAAAATTTGACTTTTATTTTTTAAGTCAAAAATAAAAGTTAAATGTAATTTGTATTTTCAGATCAAAATATGCAAAACACCAACTCCTTAACTTTCTAGCCAATAACCGTTTTTATATACATATGTACTTCATTATATTTTTTTTTTCTTTTTGTTTTAATACAAATGCAACATGTACTTATACTTCTAAAAATAAAAACTGTGTTAATATTTTATTTAACTTTTTTAACATCTGCTTTCAATAGGAACAAAGGTCAAATTTTAACTTTTATTTCTGACTTAAAAAATAAAAGTCAAATTTTAACTTATATTTTTGACTTAAAAAATAAAAGTCAAATTTTAACTTTTATTTCTGACCGAAAGAATAAAAGTCAAAAAATAACTATTATATTTTGACTTTTTTGAAAAAAGTCAAAAAAATTAAAGTCTTTTAAGTTTATTATTCCTTAGCATAACAGCATCAATATGCTGTATTCAAATATCTGATAGACAAATTATTTCCACCTGACTTTTTGATTTCAAATTGTAAAAATAACTGTTATTTTCGGTCCCTGATTTTCACATCTGCTGTTGTGAAAGCATGAACGTTTTTAAATTGCATTGTTGTAGTTGTATCTCTAGTCCGGTTACCTTGTGTATTATTTCACCATGGTCTTTATAAAGGTTCATTTAAAAGGTAAAAACAACTGATCAGCTGACTTTTATTCCGTTACATGGTTTCTTATAACATTGTAAACTTTTTATAGAAACTATTTTACAAAATAGTGTACAGCAGATACAACATTACAAAAATAAAATTATGAAGATTTTCAAATTATGGTAAGAATTAAGCGGCAGCATTATGCGTGCTGTTTTTACTTGAAATTGTTGTTACGACGAGGCTTCCTATTTATTTCAATATCATCTTTATGTGAAGTTGGAACGCCAAAGTTGTAACGTTTAAAAATGTTTTTTTATTCACTGATATTTAGATCCACGCACTAACTTTTTTTTTTGAACTAAGAAAAGAAAAATAGGTTGTATTCCTAAACGCAGTTTGCATCGCATCACGAAAGTTCAAATTCTTTCTGATAGCAAATTCGTGTTTCTGGTTACACTTACAGGGGTTGTATAGGTAGAACTTGAAGCTTTATTATGCAAGTCAAGCTAACCCCCTATTATGATTTACAACTCAATTGTTGTAATTGTGCAATTTAAAATTATGATTACAACCAAATCTGCGAAAGCATTTTTAATCATCTTTTTACAATTTATTGTTAGTTTTGTTGTCAAAAGCATTAAAAAATTACAACTTATCAGCAGTAATCGTGATACCAAATTTCATATTACAACTGAAATAGAGTTGAGTTGTAAACCATAATAGGGGACATAGCAGGGTACACTTATACAGGTAGTGTTAAGAACCCAGTTGATTATAAATTCGTTTTATTTGAAATTGAAAATTTTTTTGACATTCACTTTCTCAAACACAAAAACGAAATGCAGAGGGCGAACTTTGAGTTCACCTTGATACTACCTGTATTAGTGTACCTGTACTCTGGGCCATAGTTAACTAATACAGTCAAACTTCCACTGATTTATTAAGCACATACGGCGTTGCCATCTTAGCTCTTTTTGCGCTATAATTAGGTGCTTTTTATTACTACCTTTAACGCGAATTTTTTTTTGTATTTTGTGTTTGTTCTTTATTACAACAATTCAAGTCGTATGCTTGACTTCAAGGTGTTACCCGAATTCTCCCTTAACCGAAATTCTTATTTAAAATGAGGGATTATCTTTTTAAAAAAACTGTCGTTTTTTGCAGTCCAAAAATAATTTACATATTTGTTTTAATTTTAAAATACGACTTAATAAATTAAATTTATAATTTGTGTAAGAATTCTTATTTAAAATAATAAAAATAAGCCTAAATTAATTTATTTATTTAAATATTTGTTTACTCCTCTTTCATTGTAAGCTTCCCTTTTAAACTAAACATTACTTCGCAAAACTATAATTAAAACATGTATATACATACATATATATAAAAAATACCTTCCGTGAAATCTTTTTCTAATAGAAAAAAGCATTTATTTTTAAAAACAAAATAATTTTCTCTAGACAAACTTAAAAATTAAAAATAATAAAAACAACTAAAGATAAAAGTATAACCAGCTTTTATATTTAAATATAATTTTTTTCATTCTTTTTTCGCAAACAAATATTAAGTTTAATAAAATTTAAATTTATAATGCTTTTAGCTTCATCAACCAACATTATAAGTAAATAAAAAACTAACGAATATTTGAATTTAAAACAAAAACTTAATAAACTCTATATAAACAATTTGGAATAACTTTTATATGTGATAAAATGATAAAAAATAAATGTTTAGTTAAATAACACTTAAGATTATAAAAACACCGACATTAACTTAATAAAACATTAATTCAACTTTATTAATTTATTTTAACTTTTTCATGATAAAACTAATTTTTGCATTCTAAAAATCTTTTTAATTAAATAAAAAAATTAAAACAAAAAAAAAATAAAACCTGCGCTGCGTATGAACTTATGAAGAAAAAAATAAACAAAAACATTTAACAACAGAACAAATATTTCATTAATAGTAAAAACAGATAAAAAGTTGCACATTCACTACCATTTTTCCCCAAAAAACAAGTTCTTAAAATGCTTTTACTTTTAAAACCAAAATTTTTTTTAAATTAATTAAGAAATTTTGTTAAGTGTATAAAAAAATGCTTTTAATAACAATGCTGCCAGTTAGTATGCTGTTGGGGCTGCCAGCTTTTTAAGCAACACAGCAGTTGGTTTAATTCCCAAATGCATATGAGATACACCTGTTATATATCGTTTCCTTAATATGGAAAGGCCCCAGCTCGTATTTTTTACAAGTCCAGTATGAATATCACAATCAGCCAAAAAAAAAAACACGACTTAAAAATGACAAGTAAGGGCCTTTCTATATTAAGTTAACAGTATGAAAAGGGGCTAAAATATTAAGGATTATACAGGGTGTCTGGTGGCAGATTTATATTTTTAAACTTAAATAAAAATCGTAATAATTGACAAAAAGTTTTTTTAAGAGCGTTGAATAAAAAAGCAAGTTTTATTTTTTTAAATATGTCCTCCAGATGTCTTTCACAAGATAATAGGGATTATCATTAATAATCCTCTCTCTAAGGTAGCCCCATAAAACAAATCCATGGAAGTTAGATCGGGCGACCTCGGTGGCCATGGGATGTTTTCAAAGCGACTGATCAGTTTTTGGGGAAAATTTTACCGAAGCAAATTTATCGAAGTTCTGGCTGTGTGAGCAGTACGATTGATCAGCTCGCAGGTTTGGCAAAAAGAATTCCGTAATTACGCATCGATAATGTTCGTTAATAAGGCACACAAAACAGTTACCCTTAGGCAAAGCAAGGGTTGTTAATGTTTCAATCGAAGGTTGCAGGTTTTTGAAGGCCAGTAACGGCAGTTTGACTTGTTGGCGTTTTACAAAAATTTTTGCGTAAGTCCAAGTCACTTTTTTTAGTTCTTGAACAATCTGAATTTTAAGAAGTATAATAGCTCTTGGAAGTCCCAGTGAGGCTGCTGTTTTCCTTCCGTATTGAAAGTTGTGGATTTGCACGTTAACTGCTTTCAACCAGTACAATGTTTTCGGGAGTCCTTGAAGATCGACTGGGCCCTGGCCTTGGGACACTCATAGCCGAAGCAGTTGCGCGAAATCTCCGCATCCAAGAAGGAATTAAATCTACACTTTGTCCATCACCGAATACCGAACTTTGAACAAAATTGTCGACAAGCAATTACGTAAGAATCATTACTCTTAAAAAATGTCTCCACAGCGAATGCGCGATGCTCACTCGACCAGTGCGACATCGTGACTTAGAAATTCACACTATCGATAACTCCAACGGAGCCACCTTTTCTCCGCACCGTTTATAAATTTTAAAATAAACGTATTTAAAAATATAAATTTGCCACCAGACACCCTGTTGTTTAACAAAACAAGTTGTATACTCAGCTCTGTGAAATTTTACACATTTTTCATGGTACTCAAATAATCTATAATTTTGCTTCTTTTCGTTTTTGTTATTTAACTTTTCAAGCATATTTTCAAGTTCTTTAGATATGGAAAGACTTTGAAAGCAAAAAGCCAAAAGCACTTAAATGTTAAAACTACTTTCAACATTAAGAGCAAATATGTTAAATATTTTTTATCTACACTCAACTTCAATCATATGTATAAAATAATTTATTTTCGTGTTATTAATTGTATTGTTTAAACTTATTACACATGTTGAGAATTTAAAAAGATATAGGAAAAAAATTAATCTGAAATGGAAACATAAAAACTTAGTTATTTAAGCTGAACAAGAAAAGGTATTATAGAAAAAAAAAGAAAGTTTAATAAATTGTAAAAAAATATTTATTGTCAAAAGAGGAAATAATAGCATTAGTTATAAAATATATATATGAAATTAAAAAAGTAATTAAAAATGATGTTTTATTTTAGCCGCAAATTAAAAAATTTACAAAGAAAATTTTTTTCTGAAATGATTATTTCAACAAGCTTCCTTCTTCTAAAATGACAATTCGTCGTGTGATCCTTCATTTGCTTCATTGCACATTTTTAAACAAAATTTAGTTTGGAATTGATTATAAGGCATTAAAGTGCAGTGTTTCCAAACCTACAATCTATTTTTGGTGTATGGATGATATTGAGAGATACCAAGCTTCAAACTGCTTTCATATCCAAAACTTCACAATTTACTACAGACTGTTCTGCTAATTTTTAATTTTTTTTACAATCAAATATACAATTAAACTAAGTTTTACAGCGTAAATTAATAAAAAAAAAATCCTGAAATAATTTATTTGCAAAAAACAAGCACACATTTTCTGCACTTCAAAGAGAGCAAGTATATTTAAATGTTAAAATTATCAAATGCAGCACATTTCTTTTGTTAACTCTTAATAACTTTAAAATATTTTTTAAAAATTTTAAAAATACTTTAAGTTTTGTTAGAATAATTTTCCGAAACGACCATTTTATTTAAAAATTATTAAAACGGGTTTGTTTTAAAAAAAAATTAAATCAAATATTCTTTATCGTTTTTCTCGCAATCGTTTTGATGTGTCTTGCAGCAAATTAAAAGCCACACGACGAATTGTGTAACAATTTTTTGCAAAGTTTCTTTTGCCCTTAATATTTTTTTATCTGTCTTACTTATTAAATTTATTACCGTTGCGTCGTGATTTGTGTAATGTGGCACCTTTCGTTTTGTAAAACATTTTCAGTTAAAGCTGCCATATTTCCATAAAATCAGCAAGAAAATACATTAGGTCATGATGGAATAAGAAGGTGGTAACGTCCCTAAAACAACAACTTCCTGTAAAATTTCAGCATGTTGTTGTTGCTTATTCCAGCTTGGTTGTCGAAAATGTAGCGAACACACATACACACATAATACACAACCATTGTATAACATAAACAAGTGTCCAAGCTAAGTTAGAAATCATATGGCGGAAATAGAAGTCAGCTGATCAGTTATTCCTACCTTGTTGAATATACCTTACATTAGGTTTTTACGTACCCGTTTTTCACAATACTTGTGGCAACACTAAGCTTTACTTTTTCCAGTACTCGGTTTCTGTAATTTGCGAGTTTTCGCATCGAGAATTATTTCAAAAATGTAAGGGTGCTCCAGTTATTAACAGTGTGAATCAAATAATTTTATTATAATGCAAGTTAATATAAGACAAATACAATTAGGGGATTCACAAGGTGTTCTATTTGTCCTATTGTCATATTATTAAAAAATTTCCCAATGGTTTTGTTGTCTGTCATAAAAAATAGTTCTAAAAAAATACTACGTCGTTTAATATGCTTATTAAATTGTCACAACAACTCCTCATACACCTGCGCCGAGTGCCCAGTAATTGGTAAAGGTGTTTGAACCATTGTGAAATTTTATAACAATATGACAGTATGACAAATAGAACACCTTTTGAATCCCCTAAATATGTTTCCTTTAATGCATTCCGTCTTTGACAGGGCGACTATAAATTACACGACTAACAAATTACTCACAATCAATACAGAAAGAAACAAGGCACAGAAGGTGGTTGTATCTACTAAATTCACCACTTTATCAATACAAACAGGGTACACCAAGTGTACCGGAAAAAAAACACGAACCAAGTTAAAAAAGAAAAGCTTTTGCAAACATCTGACGTAGAGAAATTTTTATACAATCTAAGCAGTTTATAAGATACACAAAACCAACATTTGATAGGTTTGATTACCATTTAAAGAATACATTTACGCCAAGAAGCAGCAAAACGCTAGCTTTTTAGTTTATAAATTATAAAAACATAAACAAGCAAGAATTAAAATATCTCTACAAAACAAATAAAAACAAAACACTAGTCAAGATGTCAATGTTTGGCAAAGAGTTCGAACAAATTTGGCCAAAAGCCGCCACACAACTGCAATTAAGTGATTTTGGCCGCAGGCTTTTACAACAATGTGAAACGGTTAAAAAGCCGGAAGTCAAGGAAGTGGATATAAATGAATTTAAGAGGAAATCGTCAAACTTTCCCTTAGAGGTAAAAAAAAAGATAATTGATATGGTAAGGAATTAACATGTTTGTTGCTTTTGCAGTTTGGCACTAATACCTGTCGGGTTTTAAGTCAGCCCAAAGACCGTTATCCCCAAATACAAAAACAAATTGCCTCTGCATATCCGGTCATACATGAACGTGTTTTGCAATTATATTTGGATTTCTTAGAACATAAATCTAAATATGGTAAGTTTTATAAGATGGGATTTTTATTTTTTCTTAAATGCTAATTTCACAATAGTGGAAATACCATTTATATACATCTACATGCACACATATGTACATACGAAAGTTGCCAGATTTTAAAAGTGTGCATTTAAAAACTCGAAGGGAAGTTTTATGGCCAACAATCCTTAAATCATTAATTTATTGTAAAAATATTTTTATTTTTGTTTTTAAAAGAATTGAAAAAAGTTTTATAATGCAAAATTGCAATGTTAAAATTAAAAAGAGATTGGTTTACATTTGGCATTTTTTTGAAAAAAATTATTTCAAACATACATACATCCATATGTATTTTACAGGCAATGTCATTGAAAAAGATATTTTCGATAAATTAACATTAACCTCATTTGTGCAACGCCTTTTAAGCCAACGTTGCGCCAGTTTCTTTGGTAAAAACGATAAGTTTTTACTGCTTTCGCGTGAACGTGGTTGCAGTGGCTTTATGGATGTGGGCACTACGGATGAAAAACCACCTCTCTTGCTAAAAAATGTCTTAAGCTATGATGAAATCAAGGTAGAAAAATTAAATTACACCAAAATTTATTTACAATTATTGTTTATTAATTTAAAGCTTTCCGCCCTGTTGAGCGTTTCTTCACATTCTGAATTAATAAATAATGGGAATCGTCAAAATTGTGGCGTAATCGAGCATAACAAAACCCTTATCGAAAGAGAAGGTGTAGTGGTGGGAATAATAGGTGCTCGTTTAACGCGCAGAGATGTTATGGAATTCCAGGATATCATTATATCAAAATCACAAAACACCACAGAAAATGGTTATGGATTTTCCATAAACGAGGACACTACGAATAATAAGAACAAGGATTATCGTAGAATTTGGAAAAAATTCTATGAGGAGGAAAAAGACTTTTTGTTTGAAAATATAGTTAAGGATAATAAACGTTTTGGCAGTTCGAAAAATCAAAATGATATCTTCGATAATTATATAATGAAAAAACGTTATACCATATCCTTTGATACTCTGCTATTAGAAGCGGAAGCTAGAGCCCAGGCCGAGGGTAAACAGGCCTTTATCCATGTGGTGGGTATTGGTTTGGGTGTTTGGAAGGCTGCCCAACAGCAAGAACAAATATTTTTGGAAACGTTTACGCAAAGAATAAAATATCTTCTACCCAAACTTCAGCATATATCTGTTTTGCATTTCTCTTGGTTTAGTTTAACTGAATGTGGAGAGTTAAAAGATGGTTATGTTTTTAAATCGGAAACCCACCCCAGTGGTGGTATTAAATGTTTCCTTTCCAAACGAAATCCAGCCGACAAGTTAAAGTCACCGGAAAATGATAATATGCTACTAGTTATATCCTATGCATGGGATGGTAATGCCTTGCCTGGTAACGAGTTTTGGATGGTAAATAGTTCGCCACTTAAAGTTAGATTGTTATTATTAGAATTATTTTTTTTTATTATAGAAAATGTTAAAATCTACTGGCGACTCTTCGACAGCCTGCAGTACTTTAATAACTGAATTACACAATCCCCATATAAATGACCATTGGGTGAACGGGGATAATTTACATGTAGCAACGGAGAGATATGGTGTCATACATATAGCAGATTATGCTAAGAAAATTGTAAAATAGTTAATTAGTTGACTTTTATTATTTATTGGTATTTAGAAAAAATTTATAAATAGTTTTAATTTATGGTTTATCCCCTAATTGTGCAATATTTTTTTTTTTTATAAAATTTTTTTATGAATAAAATTTTTTTTTATTGTCTTGCAATTAATTCCCTTGTTCTGTAAACCAAGTACGTCTTAAAAGATAAATAGATTTGCTGCTTATATATTGTTTTTCCCCCAACTGTGAAATATTTTTTTTAAAAACAAAATTATGTAAAGAAATATTTTTTTTTATTACCTTGCAGTTATTCTCCCTGTTCTGTAAACCGAGTTGATTTAAATCGATTAATTTGCTGCATTTAAACAGGTTTGTTAACTTTATCAGAAATTAAGTAAAATTTGTGGAATTGGTTAGAAATCGAAAAAAATTACTCGAACTGCCGTTGTCAGAAAAAGAAACAATTTTTTTCCGAAATGTAATTCAAAATAAATTTTTGTTTGGTTTCATGGTGAAATTACTTTCGTAATTTAATAATTATATTTTAAAAAATAATCATTATTTTTAACAAAAAAATTTAAAAAAAAATTTTTTTTGTCAAAAACAAAAAATATTTATTTTTATTTGCCAGTAAAAATCGAAATATAATAATTATTTTTTTAAACTTAATTTTTTTTATCGAAACTATTACGGTCCATGTTTTAAATAATTTTTGCTAGTCAAATAATAATTAACAGAAAAATTTTTGTCTCGGTAGTTAATTCGTTAATTTTTTTTATTAGAAAACTGCCAATTTTTGTAAAAATTACCAAGTTTAATTTTTAAACAGTTGGGCCATATACATACAAATAAACATCTGGTAGTCACTAGCTTTTAATGCATAAAGCTTTTTCAAGAGAGCTTAAACAACCACAAGCAACATAATCAAAACAAAAAAGAGTTTAGGAGTATATGAAACACCCTGCAATAAACCACTCAATTTGAATGGAATTGCCAGGGTTAGCTAAAAATCTCGTATTTACAAATAATAAAGCTTTTTGGTTTGATTTATTACAAAAAAAAAACACTTTCATCTCTTTTGAATTGCTTAATATCTTTAAGTGTAAATATCTTTAAGTGTTAATGAATATTTGGCACCACTATAAATGCTATGGAATTTTAAAAGCTGGTTAAAAGTCGACTGTCTTTTTATATTTTCTTTTCGTAATTTGAAAAACCTTTACTACTAAATATAAGTGCATAACTACTATATTAGAACTAAGTCGACAATACAATCTTAAAAGGTTCTATTTTCTTTATATTTTTCCATCTGTTCTTAAATTTTTCTTTAGGCTTTTTGTTGGAAAAACAACTCTATCAACAGCTAACGCTAACCGATTTTGTACAACGCTTATTGATCAAACGTTGTGTTGCTTTTATGGGTTCTAATGACTACTATTTGCTGCTATCGGGAAAACAAGGTACAGCTAATGATGAATATCTTAAAGTCGGTACTCCCCAACAGAAAGAGCCTTTAATATTAAAAGACCTTTTATCATACGATGAAATTAAGCTTTCAGCGTTTTTAAGTGTTGCCTCTCTAACAGAACTTTTAAACGATGGCCGTCGCTTGAATGAGGGAATTATAGAAAAGAATTTATCTTCTATCGAACGTGAGGGTGTAGTGGTAGGTGTTATTGGGGCAAGATTTGAAAAGCCTTTAGTTATGGAATATCAAGATATTTTAATAACGCCACTGCAAAATGTCAGAGAGAGGGGTTATGGCTTCAACAAGGAAAACCAAGCCACAGAGGATGCAAAAATTAATGCTAATCTTAATCCTTTAATAGCATGGCGTAAACTTTGGCAGAATTTTTATGAAAATTTAGATTATTTATATGATCAAGTGCCCAGTGATAAACAAAGATTTTCAACTTCATCCCATTTTAAATTCGACAATGTTATGATGAAGAAACGTTATGCCATTACTTTTGATACACTTCTTTTAGAAAGCCAGAGTCGAGCTTTAAAACTAAACAAACAAGCTTACATTCATATAGTGGGAGTCGGATTGGGTGTATGGAAGGTGGCCGAGCAACAAAGAAAAATATTTTTGGAATGTTTCCGCCAAAGAGTCAAGCATTTATTACCTCAACTGAACAATATAGGAGCCTTGCATTTTTCCTGGTTTCACACAGAACAATGGCGTGACTTAAAGCATAATGGCTTTATTGAATCTAAAACTCATCCATTGGGAGGCATAAAAACATTCTTAGCTAATCGCAATCCAGCTGAAAAACTGCAAAATGAATTTAAGGACATGTTGTTGGTAATTTCTTATGCTTGGGATGGTAATGCATTGCCGGGTAATGAATTTTGGTTGGTAAGTTTTTAGGAAAAATTTAATTCAAAAGGAAATAAAAACTTTTTCTTATTTCTTAAGGGTTCTTTGAGTGGTTCTAATGATCCTTCTACAGCTTGCAGTACTTTAATAACAGAACTTCAAAATCCTCACATAAATACCGAATATGTTAGTGGTCGAAATTTACATGTTGCCAGTGCAGATTATGGCGTCATTCACATACAAGAATTTGCCAAAAAAAATAGGCAAACAAAAATAAAATCTTAATAGGGGAAATAGGCAAACTAGAGTGAAATCTCCATTAAAATAAGGATCAATTAAGGATAGAAAGCAAACTGCTAAAAAGGCAACAACAACATTAAGGATGGCAATATATCCGTACTTGATAATTTAAAAAAAGGTGCAATAGTATTTTATATGTTTTGTTGTGGTGACCCTGTTAAGGGTGATTGCAGCTCGGAGAGGGGTTTTTTAAGCTAACACATGTGTATGTAAAGTCATTTAAAATTAAAAAAAATAAAAAATCTGAATTTGTTTAATCAAGTAAAAAAAAATTATAACAAAGTAATTTGTTTACAACTGTTTGACCTCATCACCCTAATTTCGGAACGTTGCATACATCTTTGCCTAGATAAGACGTTCGCCACATTACAGATTATGTTGATAAGCTGTTGGGATTTTAGGAACTTCCTACTAAACAATTATAAGTATTTTCCTTTAAAGTGACTTTAATTCTAGATACTTACAATAATAATAAAAACATACTAAAAACAATCATTTAAACATAAGTATAAGACAGTTAAATACAAAAAACAAAAAAACTTATTGCAAATTAAACGTTTAATCTCTTTTTAAAGTTAAAAAAAATTTATTTAAACCTTAGTTTTTAAAACTTTAAAGGAAGGAGAAAAAAATTCAGGGGAGAAATGCTAACCAATAACATTCTGGCATTTAAAAAAGCTTCCCCTTATAAGTATCAACCACCCACCCATTACTGGCAACCCTTAAAAAAGCTTTCTATGCAACAAAAAGAGATAGAAATCATAAAAACAAAATGGCTAACGTTTTTTAACAGCATATTTTTTGTTGTTTTTGTAATTTTACTCTTAAAAAAAGGAGGAGGTAATTTACCGTTAATTTTACCATTTAGAAGAGTAAAAGCAGAAGTTACTGTCTAATAAATTATTTTGACGTTTTGATGTTGGCTGTTGATGGCTTTATAACTGTCAGTGTTTATTTGTAATTCGTTTAGCACTGTTTAACTTTAAATCCTTTTAGGATAATAAACGGATAGTAAAGCAAAAAATATAAGAAGCATTTCGTAGTATCTAAAAGTTTTAAATAATAAATCAAAAAGAAATACATACTTGTTCATTTTATGTGACACAAGTAACAACAAATTAACGGTCGTAAGCAGAAATTAAAAAAATAAAAGGATGCAAAAAAGTTTTTAAAGCGACGGCAATTCAAATCCAAATATGTTGTTTTTTAATTTCAATTAATAAAAAATTAAATTGTTAAACTTAAATACAAAAAAAACTAAAAGAAACCCAAAAAATATTTAAAAAAAATATTAAAAATATTTCTGGAGTAAAACCATGCACAATCAAAACTCAAAATCCTTTCTCATAAGAGATCTTTTGGGGGACCTTATAAACAGACAACAACATCAGCAACAACAAAGACAACATGAAGATGGTAAGTTTTAAGCAAAGATTGTATTAAAAAACCTACAATCCCTAATAAAAATTGTGAAAAAATTAATTTAAATTAATTATAATTATAAGATCTTACAATTTAAAATTAAAGCAAGTGTGAAAATTTACACTTTCCTTTTCTAAAAACAACCTTTTAGGTCAATACCAATATTATCTGTAGTGGGGCTTTTCAGGACCCATAAGAAGCTATAAGCCCACTGCCAAGAATTTGCAAACAGTTTTCTTAAATATTAAAATTATTCGTAGGAAATAAGTGGCGGATATTATGTTTCATTTGCTGCCTAACAGTTAGGGCTGTTACCCTTCGTGCTCCAATTTGAACTAACTCACTACTTAGATGGCTATTACAGAACGTTTGTTCTATAAGCCAAATGTAAAATCGATTTTCAGGCGCTTCGATCTTCTGCGTTTTTCTCAAATTTCTGACAAAAAGCTTCGAGAATCTTCCTTTCGAAAACTCTAAACACTGCCTTATCTGCTTTCACAAGTACCCATGCTGCAGAGCACGGATAATATCAGTGTCTTGTAGAGACTGATTTTTGAATGTCCTTGCAAAGCACTTTGCTTTGCTATTAAACTGCTTACTTAGTCCAAAGTTGCATCTATTGCCCAATATTTTTCTTCTTTTTGTGTCAAACTGATGTCCTTTGTTTTGTTAATGACGGAGCCGAGGTGAAAAAAATCGTTGACTAATTCAAAAATTTAGTTTTCAACTTCCACCATCTGCCAAGTCTTTTGGACGTCTTGTGCGTTGATAACATCACTTGGTGTTAACTGCATTAACTGTCAGGCCCACTTTTTCTTATTCTTTCTCGACTTTTTAAAAGGTGGAAATTACTGCTCGCAATGTTCGCTCCAAGATGTCGATGCCGTTAGAATAAGCAAGTACCATGTGCTGTTTTGTAAATAGTGTGTCAGTTCTATTCACATTAGGGTCCCGTGTTACCTTTTCTAAAAGGATGTTAAAAGGATTATATGAAAGGCTATCTTCTAGTCTGAAACCTTGTTTTGTAAGGGAATGCTCAGAGATATGCCTGCCTACCTTAACTGTTGAAAGCCCCATATGTGTCGATCTGTCTTTTCCAGGATTCTGTGCAGTGCATATATCTGGTCGAAGGTCTAAAGCCGCAATGATATGGCCCAATTATTTTGTCGAATCCACTGGATAGTATCTTGTAACCACTAAGAGGGAAACTTATTCCTTTGTAATTGGCGCATACTATCTTGTCTTCTTTTCTGTGCACAGGGTATAAAACACTGTTGTTCCAATCCTCGGGCATGCGTTCTTCTAGCTACATTGTACAAAGAAACTGATACATCTTATCTGCGTGGCTCCTATTTTCTAGTAATTCCTTAAACGGGTAAATGCTATTTCGACCTCATTCTGTCTGGGCGGTATGCACTTAATACCATCTTCTTGGATTGATTCCGTGGTATCTTCATCGCTGCTACTATTAGATACCAACAGGCGTGAAAAATTATTTTCTATATTCTTAGCACACTATCTGTATCAGTCACAAAATAACATTTTTTATCTTTGAAGGAAAATCAGTTTGGTGTTTTACCTTCTGGTAAAATTTTCGGACTTCATCCTGACTCCTGGACATCTCGATACGCTTACACTCACGCCTTTCCATTTCTTTTTGCGGACTAGATGATTTTCCCCTCACCTTTTCTCCCGATACCTTTTCTTCGCAAAACGCGTTGCTACTTACTGCAGTGTTGCCTTGCATGCCGCATGCTTCTCTTCAGTAGTATTACGGCACTCCTTAGTCGTACCATGGGTTCCTTGGAGAAGGCTTCTGGTACCCAAGTACGGATACTGCGGCTTCCTTAATGGAGTTGGCAATACTTTGCTATTGCGCTGCAACATTAACGGGACAATGGGTGATTTCTTCAAGCAATTGGGTGAATTGAGTGGAGTAAGACGTTGCTGTTTGTTGTGTCTGCAGCTTTCTGACGTCAAGCTTCCGTGCTGTGTCAGATCGTACGTTTCTCGTCGCATTCAGAGGGGTGCGAACCTTTGCTGAAACAAGGTAGTAATCCGAATCGATGTTCGCTCCTCGGATCGAACGCACGTCTAACACACTGGGTGAATGCCTTCCGTCTATCACACCATAATCAATCTGGTTCCTTGTGTTTTGATCTGGTAAAAGCCACGTGGCTTTATGTATATCGAAATTTCGAAATCAGGTGCTGCTTACCACCATATTTATTGCCGCGGCGAAGTCCGTTACCAGATGTTTTTCGTGGAGGATAAGTTTTCCGACTGTTGGGACAAAAATATTTTCCCTTCCTATTCTTGCGTTAAAATCTCCTAGAACGATTTTAATGTCATGGTCGGGGCAGCTGATGTTTAAGTCTCCGGCTAACCACGAATCCACTTCCAAACTCATGTCTTGTTTCATGGCAGCTATAATACTGCGCGTCGCCTGTTAGTGTAGTTGTGCGTTCTAGCCAGATTGTACAAAGAAGCTGATGCATACGTCTTATCAGCGTGTCGCCTGCGGCGACAACCCATTGGCTCCTATTTCCTTATAATTCCTAAACCGGGTAACCGTTATTTCGACCTTATTCTGTCTGGGCGGTATGCACTCAATTCCACCTTCTTGGATTAATTCTGTGGTGTCTTCATCGTTGCTACTATCAGATATTAACAGGCGTGAAAAATGATTTTTCCATATCCTTAGCACACTATCTGTATCAGTCACCAAATTACCTTTTTCATTTTTGCAGGAAAATCTGCCTATAACAGATCCTTTAGTTTGGTGTTTTTTTTTCATTGTTGAAATTTTCGAAATTCATTTTAACTTCTAAATATCTCGGCAAGGGGATCCTCCCAGAATATTTTACTGCGATGAAAGCTGTTAGGGCCATTATAGGTTTTTTAACGGAATAAAACCCTTTTTTTAATTCAAAAAGTGTTTATAAATATTCCCTTTTTTATCTTATTATTAACATTTATTCATATGTCCGTATGTATAATGCAAAAAACTCAACTTTAAATGTTATTAAATCTTTATAATTCTTTCTAATTTCAACATTTCTTTTTTCCCAATTGTTAATGAAAACTTGTTTTTAAATTGTGTATTTAACATTTAAATAGTTGCTAATTGTTTATTATGATACTTATATCTTTAGATGACAAGTTTACTTATCCTGCAACAACAGAAATACCACAAACAGATAAACATATAAAACATACAATTATGTTTATTGTATTTAACATGCTAATTAGCATCAATCTACACTAACAATAAACTCTTATCTCTACAGAGGGAGAAGACACATACTCGTACATCCTTAATAAAACATGTAAAACATGTAAAACTTGCCTAAGGGCAACTAAGGCAAAGTCAAAAACGAATCTTTTGTTTGAAAATTCTTAATTGCTCTATTAAAAAAACAACAAATTCATTCAGCTCGTTTTACACTTGTCTCGAAATAAAATAAAAATAAAAAAAAAACAGATTTCAATTGTCATAAAGGGCGGTTTTGGTTTTCTATTGTTATTCTATGTCGTACGTGACAAATTGCTTAAAAAGTTTTTAATATAAAATTATTTTGTTAACTTACCTTTAGGGTTTTTTTGTGATGTTTTGCTTTTGTTATTCTGTTTTCGGAATTTTTAATCTGCAATTTTTGTCACAAAATTCGTATGAAGATATATTTGGATGATTTTTGTATGTTAATAATTTTACTTGCATCCCCGCTTCTTTCTCTTCAACCTGATACTTTATGCTTAAGGCTTGAAGTGTTGAGCTATTAACAGTTGTGGTCTTTGTTAAATTGTTAGATGATTATTCATTATAGTGATACTAATTGGTTTGGTTATATCCTGTGGTTTTCAATTTTTCAACTACAAATAAGTAAAAAGGATGTGTTTGTTTAAGTAAAAAGTATAAAAAAAGGATACTTAATGTTAAAGGCAAAAATAAAAAATCAAAACAATAGTCAAGGCCTGAGTAATAAAAATTTTGAAAAAATTTCTTTTTCATATAAAGGAACACAAGCGGTTCCAGAGTACGTTATTCTGCTTGAACGTTCTCTTACTATACCCTTCACATTAGTGATAAGGATATAATATATAAGTGTTATTCCGTTTGTAATTTCTTTAACATCCATTTGCGACCCCATAAAGTTTATATTTTCTTGATCTTTATAACAATGCCCGCCTGTCCGTTAATCTATCGAAATCAAATTTCTAAAGCCTCTCAATTTTTCTGGGCGGCAAATTACGGCATTAGTTTCGGATCGAAATTTTACTCGATCGATCGAATTTTCAATGGTTTAATTCAGGAATTCTAATTAGAATTTTTAATTTCGATTCAAGTCGAATGTCGTAATTTGCCCCCAGATATACTTGCGAGAATTTTGCTATCGAAATTCAGCAAAATTGCCCCATAACTGACAAAGTTATTAGCTAGCAACCACGACTACATCTGCTCTACAACCGCCCGGAGTTGCCCCTACACGGGTGCAACCGACCGACTCCCATTAATTTTTTCTACAGAACATTTTTGTGTAACATACTTACACCCTATCTCCGCCCATAACAGGGTTGCCATACAAAGTCTATATTTTTTTTAAATCGCTTCTACAGCTTCTAGGGTGCTCCTACAAAGGTCAATTAACTTTTCTTCGCAAACATTTTTGTAAAACATATTTTCCCTATCTCCAGCCCCTAAAAGGTTTGCCATCAAAAAGTTTTAAAAGTTAGGGTAAAAACCACTACAACTTCCCCGGAGTCACCCTTAGAGGAACAAAATGTATCACAGACCCCCATCAGTTTTCCCTCCCAAACATATTTCTATAACATACTTACCCCCTGTATCCTTCACCTAATGGGTTTGCCATACGAAAAATCCAAATATGTTGTAAAAATTCCCATAACTTCCCCTGAGTCGGGCTCAGAGAAATAAAGTGTACGGCCGACCACCATTAGTTTCTCTTCCCAAACATATCCCTGGAACATACTTACACCCATCTCCATCGCCTAAGGGGGTCCCATACAAATTTGGGAAATTGTAATAAATCCCTCCTACTGCTTCAGGTTGTCCGTGGACAGGTCAAATGTAGGACTAACACCAACTTATTTTTTCTTGCAAACATATTTTAGGAATATGCTTACTCCCTATTTCCATCACCTTAAGGGGGTTGCCAAAGAAAATGTATAAAAATGATTTAAAAACTCCCATAACTTCCCCAGAGTCGGTCTTAGAGAATTTAGGTGTACGACCGACCCCCATTAGTTTTCCTCCCAAACATGTTCCTGGAACATACTAACCCCCCCCCCCCCCCCCTTCCTCATCGATTAAGGTGGCTTCTATACAAAGTTTTGAAAATTGTAATAAAACCCCCCAACAGCTTCCAGGGTTGCCTTTGAAAAAGTCATTTTTCCTGGCAAACATTTTCTTAGAACAGATTTACCCCCTACCTCGACCCATAAGGGGGTTGGCATACAAAATTTAAAAAATTAGGGTTAAACCCCCTTCAGCTTTCATTTCTTAGAAAATTTTACTCCAACTTTTTTGGAAATAATTAAAAAATTTGGTTTTCTAGACCTCTGAATAGCTTTTAGCTATATTCAGTTTTTAGTTTTAAGCGAAGTCAATTTACCCTTAATTTACAATTGTTTTCAGCCACAAAACAACTTTTAGACTTCATATATACATGCCTTATATCATAACTAAACATTGTGAAGGGTATATAAGATTCAGCACAGCCAAATATAGCGCTCTTACTTGTTTTTCATTAACGCAAAAAATAAAATATGTAAGTTGTAAAAAGTTTAAAAGCTCTGATTGATCGACTCCGAGCCCCATTTCGGAAATGGGGCTTCATGCGACCCATGGTAAATTATAAACCGATTATCCGAAAGTCTTATAGAAATTCTCCTCAAGCAAAACTTTGTTCTGATACCGGCATAAAAAAAGGCTTTTTAATAGGGTTGGCATAATTTTCAGGTTCATAATGGGGGTTTACGGCATGTGGGGTCAATAATGGGTGAATCTTCCTTAAATTTGGTACGAAATTTTTTTGTTGAAAAAGGAGTTATTCGAGTGTAACTTTTTAGTTTCTAATATAAGTAAAGGCTGACGGATGTTGGACACTAGGCAGAAGAGTTTCACATTTAAAACACATTGCTCGGACAGGATCTTCCTGGCGCTACTGCAATACGGAAAACGCCAAATTATTCCTTCGGCAAATTTCATCTTTATAAAAAGTTTTAGACTGAACTATGTGCCTATATCTAGGAGGGCTTCAAGGATTGTAGCTCTACAGGGGCCAAAAATAGTCATCCCTATTCTGCATTTCGATTTTCTCCGTCGGCCTTCTTCACTGTGGAATAGTTCGGCCACAAATAACTTTTTCTTAGTATATTTTGGATTTTTCGTCTTTTCGTACCAAAATCTTGTGCTTCTTAATATTAAAATTGAAAAAATTATTTTTTTTGTTTATTTTGGTATATGCGTATTTGCATGCGGAATCGTAATCGAAACGCAGAATAACCCCCAATAATTTTTTTTCTAACAGAGCTAACAGAGCCATCCAACTCTCGTCTTTAATTTTGAGGACCTTCAAAAGATTATTTACTACCACATTAATAATATGGCCCCTGCTCTGTGGCAACCAGCATATCTACACAAAGGCAAAGGTGTTGAAAATGACACTTTACTTAGTCGTCTTACAAAATGAGAACCAACTTTACTCTGGTAAATATGCAATAAGAGGTTTCCTTGCTACTGCAGGTGCTTTCATTTATTAACGAAAACTGCATAGCCGGTTATAAGCGGGACATCAACTCTCCTAAAGTGTAGGACTATACAAGAATCATTTCAATTGAAAGATTTAAAAGACAGTTGAATTGAAATGTATATTGGGTGCACTCAAACCTGAAATCACACTCCAATGGCTAGGGTTCCTGGGGGATAGTGATTGCAGGAAATGTCGAGAGGACATCGAATTTTTAAAGTTAAAGGAACCTCTAAGCTATTCTGTATTCCAATCTATATTCCTTAAAATTCTTAAAATGTTTAAAACAACAATAAAATACCAACTTTAACGAAATTTGAAAAAATATTTGGCATAATTGTTAAACAAATTTTTATTTTGAAAACCAATTCAAATAATTGCTACTTGAGTTGGTGTCTACATATGATGTGTTTATACTTATGGAAAACAAACATAATAATAATAAATTCATACTTTTATTCTATAAATTGATTGGACGTGACTTTTTAACGAAAAAATCGAACAAATTTTAAGTGTTGTTTCTCCCCTTAAGCTGAACAAATTGCTAGCAATTCCTTAAGATAATTGACTTAAACTTAGATTTGTGTATCCTTCTGCACAAAAAAAAAACAAACCATATGTGTACTCTTCTTCCTTAAATTTTAAATCACAAACACACATGTAATGTATGAAAATATGTATTCCAAGTCTTGCCTTTAGGGCAAAGTGTTTTAGCATTAGAAAGCAATAGGATATTACAGGATATTTTTTAAGGACATTTACAGGTATTTTTAACGATATGTTAACAATATTGCGTTTATGATTTTTTTTTTGAGGGAAAATATCAAAAAGGGTGAAATAAAAAATTGACTTTTAAATTGGGAAAGAGTGAACAAATGCCTTTAAGGGTTTTGCAAAAATAATGGGCACTAAAAATATAATTTTCAAACCATTTCTAAATATTTTGAATACATATAAGTATGTGAATTTTCTTAGTGTCCTTTTCAATAGGAAAACATGTAAACCAAGAGTTAGGGAATTTTTTGGGATTATAAGAACGAAATAAAAATAGGTGATCTTTTTTAAAAAAAAGTAATAATTTAAAAATTCATGTTATCGACTAGCATATTTGATTTATTTGAGGATTTACAAGGTGTTCTATTATGTCCTATTGTCATAATGTTATAAAATGGTTTAAAAGAATTTTTGTTGTCTTTCATACAAAAATAGTTCTAAAAAATACATCGTATGGTATGGTTATTTAAATTGTCATAACAATTCAACAGACACCTGCGCCAAGAGTAAACAGTTGGTGAAGGTTTTTAAACAATTGTGAAATTTTATAACATTATGACAATATGACATAATAGAACACCTTGTGAATCCCCTCATTGTATAGATAGAGAAGTAGATTCAGATCTATCCGACTGGTCATCTGCGATTATCAAGGTTCCGGAGACAAGTAAAACTCTATGGACTGCGTTTTTGTGTCAAACTATCAAAAAAATATTCATAAAATGGCCGCTATTTTAAATCAGCAAGATCGATTAACTGCGAACCGAAATATCAGCAAAAGTTAGAATAGTCAAGTTTTTAGGAGAAAATTCCTGCGTATGGGCATTTTCTGCGGGAGTTCTACTAAAATCGAAACTTTAAATATTTACAAAGAAATGATTTTTTCAAACAGTATAAATAACAAAATATTCTAATTTTCATTAACGGACAATTTTAAATTCTTTCTGCTTATATTATAATGCGCGTTCTTTTCCATCAAATAACGTTTTTATCAATACTCCGCAAGCGCTGAAAACAGATGGCTGAAAATTTTAATCTTAACAACAAATTTTATGTATTTAAGCAAAACAAAAATTATTTTGTAAAATTAACACCTTAATTGTATTATTTTTCTTATGAAAATGTGTCGCGTTCTCTTTTCTTCTTGTTTTTTTGATGTGATTTCTCAGCTGAATTCAGTTGCAAACAGATTAAATAAAACTATTTTGCAACTTCGGGTAAAGAAAGTGTTCCCACTACAGGTTTATAAAATAAAGCTTTTGGTATAGTAAAAAATTTTTTTTAGGGGATGGATTTCTTTTGTTCAAATATCAATATAAAGGAGAAGATGTCATATGCATAAACGGAAAAATTATCTGCCCTATGGTAAGGTTTTGATATAATAATGCCTAATAAATCGTATTTAGCACTTGGTATATGTTTAAAATATACATTATTATGTTAAATTAATTTTTTAAAATTTATAAAACCTTTTTTTGCACATTTGAGATAAAAAAATTCAAGTTATTTTAATTCCCATTAGATGACAATTTTTGTCGCGTTGCAAATTAGGTTTTTTTTAAACTAAAAATTCTTCAAAAAGTTTAATTGCAATTCGATTATTGTTGAACTTTTGTAGTAGCAAATTAAAGTAATTCTATTTTTTGTCACGTGCGCATCCGCGTATTAAATACTTGTAAACTAAACACAAAAAACTTTAAAATATATTTGCTTTGGACTTTTTTTATTGCTTTTAAAATGCTTTTAAATGCATATAAAGCAAAAAATATTTCCCATTTTGGAGTATATATTTTTTCCACTTTAAAGACGTACGAGTGTCGCGTTCTCCACCCTGGAAATGCCCTGATATATTATGGAGATGAAAACGAAATAAACGAACCATTTTTACAGCTGTCTTGGATACTTTTTATCTCAAGAACTATGACAGTTATCGACAGGGAACTAATTGTGCTTTAATATCTAGATTTCGAAAGAAACTGGTAGAATAGAAGCACAAAGGTAGTTGCACAATTTTATAAAATGTTTAAACGATACATCACGGAAAATGTTACAGCTAAAGACTTTAAAATATATTTTTATATAACGCTTACATTTTGTTTGAATCGGATGATGGGGGATGCAAGTGTGTAACTGGGTAACTAAAAGGTGTTTTTATAAAGCTTAAAACTTTAAGTTGGCAACACTTTTTAAAGAGCGGCCATTTTGTCAGCTGTCAAGTGGTGTATGCTTAATTTGGTTTGGCATTCCAACATATATAGGCTGACACCTGAGAAATGCTCTCAAATTGTACAAATTTATTTTCAAAATTATGGTTCCATTCGAAATACGTATCGCGCAATGCGTCCATTTTGGTCAACATTGAAGCTGACTTTTGTTTGAAGGGATGCGTCAACAAACCGTATTTTGAGTGATAATAATCCTCAATTGTGTATTGAGACAGAGTTACATTTAGAAAAACTGACTGTTTGTATTTTATGGGCTGGCTTAATGAAAGGTTCGTACTGATTTAAAGATGATGTTAGTAAAAACGTTAAAGTGGTGACCGCTTTAGAGCCATAACTACTGACTTTTTCGCTGTGATTTTAACAAGAATAACCAACATGTCACGCACGTCGTGCCACAATTGATTAATTGAAGAAAAGGTTTGGTGATCGCATAGTTTAACGTTTCGGACCCATGAATTGGTTTTGAAGATCAGGGGATTTAAAGTTGCCAGACAATTTTTTGTAGGGATGTGTGAAGTCACTAGCCTTCACAAATAAGCCTGAAGTATGTTTTACAAAAATAAGCTTTCCTTCCCAAACATAATCCTAGAACACACTTACCCCCTTTCTCCATCATCTAAGGGGGTTTCCATACAAAATTTACAAAAATTATGTAAAAACGTCCTTAATTTTACCATAATCGGCCTTAAGGTAATAAAGTGTATGACCGACCCATTAGTTTCCCCTCTCAAACATATTCCTAAAACATACTTACCCGGTTTCTGATTCGCCTAACGGAGCTTCCATACAAAGTTTGGTAAATTGTAATTATTCCCCTCCTACGTTTTTCAGGGTGCCAGTGGATTCTTTAAATGTAGGACTGATCCCAACTCATTTTTTCTTCCAAACATTTTCCTTACCCCCTATAACAGCCCCCTAAGGGAGTTGGCATACAAAATTTCAAAAAAGTAGAGCAAAACGCCCCTACACGTTCTGAAGGGTATATAAGATTCAGCACAGCTGATTATAGCTCTTTCTTGATTTTAATAAAAATTTCCACTCTTAGCTATTACAATTTTAATATTAAACTTAAAGCTTACTAAAAAGAAATTATTATCAGATATAGAAAAAGTTCAAATAAATAACAATGCATAACATTTTATACCTTTTACATTACCGACCAACAGTTTATGATCACAGAAGGGGGTGCCTTAAGTTTTACTTAAGCAATTAGAGCTGGTGTACCTTAAAGTAGTATTATAGGTAGGGTGACCATTTGTACTGATTTCATCAGTACATGTATAGACACCCAAACGAACGGACAGACATGATTCAATCAAATCAGAAAGTTATTTTAAATCGTTTGATACAATTGAAGGTAGATCTTTGACTATTAAAAATAAAAATCGTACTGATTTTGACCCAGAAATAAATGGTCACCCTAATTATAGGACCGATTCTGTACAATTCTGACATGCCAACCAATAGTCAAACACAAACGTCGACATTTGCTGATGATACGGCCATTCTCAGTACCTTTGACGATTCTAAAGAAACAAGAAAAGAAACAAACAACAGCGTCGTATTATCCAAGTAAAGAAATGGGCAAAGTTATGATGAATATAATTAAACGAAAAAAATGCTTCTACTTAGCTATCACACCACGTAAAAAATGAGCTTCTTAATACTTATCAATAACCAGATTGCGCCTCTACACTCTGGGATAAGATATCTTGGCATTTACCTGGAGAGTCGATTTCCATGGAAGCCACAAAAGTATCGATTCGAAGTTAAATAAGCTTTCGTTAACTTGCTGTGATCCAAACTTTTGACCCCTATTAAAGAGAGTTAGAATAGGTGATATCAGGGCAAATTCAACCAAATTATTTATTTAAAATAAATGAATAAATTTGATATTAACTTTATCTTAATAATAAGGCGAATTAATTATCACATGTCTTCTCAACACTTCATTTATTTTTGTACCTTGAACTCTTCTTATGCAGTTTATTATTAAGGTGCTTTGCCTGTTAATGTCACCTTCATTAATTCGCTTCGGATTAAGATAATATTTTTACTTAACGCGTCAAAAAACAGTTTGCTCTAAGCAAATCCCACAATAAATTAAAAATAAAACGTTAAATCTTATTCTTATTATCATGCTCTAAGGATTCTTTTTGAAATGCAACAAAAATAAAATCATTCTAAAACACGTGAACTTAATCGTTCCTGCTGAGAGTTCTGTATGTGATCACACACACACACACACACAACGTCTGCCAAAAGAACACAAGCAGATTCATAATGAAAAAAATTCTTAAAAGTAGACAGGATATGAAAAGGATAAAAATAAAACAATTAAAGCTTTTTCTGAATACTATTTTTATACGCCATTTTAAGCATGTGTTTTTTACAAGGAAATTCTTACTGATTTATTTATTCGAACAAATGGGAATCGTGTGTTAAAAACCACAAGCATTAAATGTTAAATTATGGCTAAAAAAGTATTGGGGGAGGGAGAAGATTAAACAAATGATGAGCAGCATATTGCTGATAATAACGATGATGACGTTGATTATGATAAGTTGAATGCTGACGAGTTTATAAAAAGTTATTGTAGAGAGAACAAACGCCCACTTGAAAATGAAATAAAATATTAATGGTTATTTGATTGTTATTGTCTGGTAATGAGTAGAAGAATTGTTATAAAAGAGGTTTACTCAAATACATAGCAAAATTTACATTACAGAATTTTTTTTTAGTAGTTTTGACATAGTAGGAGGTTAAGCGTTGACACGTGGTTAACCACAGGTTTTTCTTTAAGTATTGAAATATATGTAAGAAAGAAATAAATACATATATATGTACATTAGTATGTGTTTAGTTAAATTTAATTTTAACTTTATATTTGTTTTCAGATTCCGACTTGTCTGATAACAATTCGGATATTGATATTGAAGATCGCTCCTCACCCGATTCGGAAGCCCTTAATTGCCATTATAATCGTCAACAAATGTCCAATGGTCATCTTATATTTAGCAACAATGAATCTAGTGTAGACTCTTCTCACTATATTAACGATAGCGACCAATCAACAACTACACATCTTCAGCATAATCATGCCGGCGGATTTTTAGAACATAAAATGGGTCTGCCCAAAAGTGGTCGAAAACCTCGACGTAGACGTACTGCCTTTACACATGCCCAACTAGCGTATTTGGAAAGGAAATTTCGTTGTCAGAAATATTTAAGCGTGGCCGATAGAAGTGATGTGGCGGAGACATTAAATTTGTCAGAGACACAAGTTAAGACATGGTATCAGAATAGAAGGTGAGTTAGACTTTTCATAAGGAATTTAGTGTTAAGATTGTAGTCTAGTTTTTCTGGTTGCAAAAAAATAGTGATTTTTCTTTGGGCAAGAGAATCATGTATAGAAATATATCTTCCCAAATTTTTAAGCGTCTAGTCAATGACTAGAATTTGTAGTAGTTTTACTGCGAAATAAAAATTCGCGGGTTTAAGTATTTTTAGTCGAGATTTTTTGTTTTTTGTTATGCCAATAAATTATCCTTCTCTTCCTGGATTTAGACTTTTTTAGAAGTTGATGTTAGCCAAGTGGGCGCCAGAAGTAGTTATAGCAACGCGGACCCGATTTACGGCAACACTTGCTATTTTTAACAGAACTTACAGCATTAGATTCTCGAGTTATTTCAAAAAATTCTTTTCGTTTGACATAAATTTTAACTTCGGCCAGTAGCTGGGAGTAAGCCCAGAGAAAACGGAGCTGGTTCTCTTTACAAGGAGTCAGACTTTAAGCTGCCAGAGCTAGACGGAGTTGGGCTAAAACTAGCGGATAGGGTCAGGTGTCTGGGTATCGTCCTGGATGGCAAGTTATCTGGGAGGGCGAGCGCAGGGTAGAGGAATAGGAAGGCTATCAACGCCTATTAAGTCTGCAGGAATTCCATAGGTAATAATTGGGGGTTGCAACCGGAACTGGATTTACACAAGCGTTGTAAGACCAATTCTTACGTACGTTTGCCTCGTATAGTGGAAGGCCCTGTAGAGGGACGACATAAGGAAGCTTTTGCCAAAGGTCCAGAGATGTGCTGTACTATAGTAGCCAGGAGAAGTACATCACAGCAGCGCTGGATATCATTCTACATCTTCTTTCCATTGAGGATTTCGTTGCTAGAATGGCGGCAAGGAGCTTGTTTAGATTCAGTGGGTCAGGTATACTTAGAGCACGCCGACATTCTAGAAAGAGTCGGGAATTGTCGACTTCTGCCATGGTCAGGTTTTACGGACTATATGACAACGAAACATGACCTTGGATTTTGCCCCAGGTAGTGTTTCCGGATAGGGAGGCATGAAAGGGCGATCATGGCAACACGCAGGGTTAGGCTCTGTTGGGTTCGGGTCATTGTGACGTTTCCGGCAATGAGACTGCCGATAAACTGGCAAGGAGGGGATCGGCCCGGGATATTGGAGTTGGTTGTGAGCCGGTGGGGCCACCATTAGGTTTCTACTATCAGCTGACATAGACTTAGGTTATGAACAAGGTGAGCCAAACCTGAAGGAAAAGGGCTGATTTCGGGATCTCCAGACTTCTGTGGCCCAGGCTGACCAATACTGGGCCACATGGGTCAAGGAGAGCAGGCGTGTTCTGAAGTGCATTATTTGAACTTACACAGTGCGCACCGCGATGTGAAATATATGACGAGCAAATGGGACAGGAACTCTCCAGATTTCTGCAGGTTGTGCGTGGATTAGGAGGAGATAGAGACGGTAGACCACCTTGTCTGCCACTGCCCTAGGCTGCAGATCCGCCGACAGAGGTGGTTGGAAGGGCACTTCTTAGATGAACTTGGTGAGGTCTCTGGCTGTGGGCTGGGAAACATTATAAGATTCATCAAAGGGGTTGGGTGGCTGGGTAGATAGGGATTCAGTGCCTATGATTACTGACTTCTTTTGATTTCTTGCGGACAGCATTTTTTGCTCTGTTTTCTCATTTCTTTGTCGCTCAAACTATAAAATTCTCGATTTTTCTTTTCGACCCTTCTGAAGGGATTCACAATGGGCCTAAGGGCTTCTGGCTGGAGGTGGCAAATTGCACTCGCTACTACCTTTTGTAACCTACCCTATGTTTGCTTAAAATTAAGGCATTACTGCTTGCTGGCCTTAAACGCTGACTTAAATGTAGTATAGCCTAAATGTAATTAATTTTCCTCATTTAACTCTTCTTATAGAACCAAATGGAAACGTCAAAATCAGCTGCGTCTGGAACAATTACGACATCAAGCCTCTATGGAAAAAGAATATGTAACGGAAAATGGATCAACAAATCCATTGGGCTGCTGTCCTCCCGGATTATCCTCGTTTAATGCCAGCAATCCATGTAATTTTTTAACATCGGCAGCAGCAGCTGCCATATTTCGTAATGTCGGTTACACGGTACACGGTTGTCCACTGTAAGGTGTTAGCAGCAGAAAACTTTTGTGTTATTTTTTGTTTTTAAATCCATAAAGAAATGTATGCTTAAAAATATTTGTTAAATATTTATTTAAAAAATTATGTTAGAATTTTGTAAATAAAATATTACAAATAATTTTGAATATTTTGAATGTTTTTAAGTAATTTTGTGTTAAATCAACTTGTGCAATATATTTGTTTTAATTAAAATTCTTAATAGAAATTTAAGATAGAAAATAAAAACTTAAGATAAATTTAAAAAGTTGTACCAAAAGAACCGTTGTTTATTTCTTTTTATTTCGAAAAACATTTAGTTTAATTTATTTTTAATTGTTTGGTTAATTAAACTAAAATTTAACATCAAATCTTTTTATCCAAATACAGTACAAGATCGCCCCTTAAGTCGTATTACTACGATTAATATATTATTTCATCCGTTAACAAAAAAAGTTTTTTTACGAGAAAAAACCTTAAATAATAAACCAAATAATTTCAGTATTTACATCTTTACAAACTTGTGTGATTATAAAAGAAGTAAACTTCCAAGAGTACTTCAACTCAGAGATGGCAAACTTAAAATTTTTTTTGGTACAATAGCACAGCGAAAGTTTATTAACCTTTTACCTTAAAAAGCATATTTAATAAAAATTTAAGAAGATTCTTTTTAAAAACAAGCTTTTAAAAAAAAAATGAACTAAAAAGTGAAAAACAAAAATTAACTCTTATAAGAAATCTAACACTTTATAAGCTCATTGTAACCTTTAACATAAATTAATCATCTTCGTCTACGACAAAATAATTCCATATCGTATAAAATTATAAATTTTTACCCTAAAATTTTCTGCCTTAATTACTAAATCTTCCTGTTTTTATTATACTTCCAATTTTATAAATAAGAGCTGTGTTTGGATGGAATTTTTTGAGGGCATGTCACCGCCCACTTTTTTGCCCTTTAATTTTTTTTTTTTTTTAGTGTTAGTGTACTCACAAAATCATAAAATCAGCTCTATTTAGATTTAATTTTTTATGGGCTTGGCATCGGCTACTTTTTTGCCCTAAAAAATCTTGTTTAATGGTGTTTGTGTACCCTACAAAAGGTTATACAAATTGGTCAGGTTGAATCAGACGTATTTAACGTGGCACCGCCCACTTTTTCACTCTTACAATTTTTGTTTCGAAGTGTTAGTATGCCCTCAAAATCAAATATAAATCGGTCTGGCAAAAGCAGCTCTATTGACATTTGATTTTTTGCGGGCGTGGCACTGACCACTTTTTTTCTTAAAATGTTTTCTTAGTAGTCTCTGTGTACCCTTAAAATTTTATACCAGTGAGTCTGGTAGAACCAGCAGTGTAAGGATTTGATTTTTTTTGTGGGCGTGGCACTGCCCACTTTTTGGCCTTTAAAATTTGGCTTTATAATGTTAGTATACCCTTAAAATTTGGTACAAATCGGTCTGGTAAAAGCAGCTCTATTGAGATTTGACTTTGTGTGGGCGTGATACCGCCCACTTTTTTGGCCCACTTTCGAATCACTAAAATGTATTTTTTGATGAGTTGGATATGTGTGCAAAGCTTTATAAGAATAAGTTAATAAGAAGTAGTTCTAAGGGAGTGGCCCCGCCTATTTTTCGAATCATTAAGTTGTATTGTCACGGAAACCCAATGTGTGTGCAAAGCTTCAAGTAAATCGAAAGCCGGAAAGTGAATTACCGACAAAAAACGGGACAGGTGAAACAATAAAGGCTTTAAAAACTAAATATATGTAAAACGTTTGTGTCTGCCATTCCTGCTTCAGTTCTATATGTATGAACAAACATTTTTTATATGCTGCTGTTATAAACAGACACTATGTATAAAAGGGAGTTATTAATATAGAGAAGAATGTAAATATTAAACGAAGTGAGGGGAGCATAACAAAATGGAAGTCAAATAAATTTAGCCAACCGGAAAACAAGCAACAAATTGTAAATAAATATTTTTCAAGAGAATTGGCGCACAATGCCGTGCATTAATATAACGAATGGACAAATACAAGTGTTCTTGCATTATAAGAAGAAATTTTCAGGTTAATATTGATAGTAAAATAGATTAACCATATAAAGGCTTTAAATATTTTTTAAGGTTAAGTATTAATTTGAATGTCAAGCCATGGTCTCTGGCGGGCGTTACCTTGCGGCAGATACTGTTTTTATGTAGAATTTTGGAACGTGGAACCCCACAAGGCGGCATTCTTTCGCCCATTCTGTGGGTTACATAGTCTACTAGGTATATTAATGATAGAGGATTTGACTTAGTTTGCTACGCGGACAATGTTGTTATATATCCAGAGAGGAAAGGATCCGAATCAGCTTTTAATAAGCGCGGAGGATGCACTCAATAATGCGCATGACTGAGCTAAGCTTAGAACGCTAAGTGTGAGTTCGGACAAGACTAATGGTGTTTTCTTTTCTGAGCATAAATGTTGCCATTTTATTTTGTAACACTTTTTTAAAACTACCTAAACCTTTGAAAAGTGGTACATTTTCAGTGACTACAACAGAACAAACAATCACTATATTTTTAGATGAGACCTCGTTTTTTAATTCCATTTTATGATTTCTTTACAGAAATAAAATTTTTTTATTCAACGTCAAAAAACTGATAGCAAAAAAATAGATCTTCTTCTTTTTAAAAAGGCAGTGAGTAACCCTTTGATTATTTTAGGGGCAAAAATGTAGCATTTTTTCATTTTTTTAGGGCAACATTACCAGAAAAGAACTTACAACTCTGTAGCAATGCTGCCTTGCTTTTCAGAAAAGAACAGAAATGAGTGCATAGGGCAGAATAAAGGCAGCATTTCTGCCAGAAAAGAAAACGCCATAAGATTTGTCTTTTTACCAGGAAAAAATCGGCTACTATGACGAGCCTGGTTTTTTTTTTGTAAGACGATTTGATATCCGAGAGGGTCAAGTACCCGGGAGTAGTACTGGATAGAAAATTTGATTCAAAACCCCACAAAGAGGAAAGGGTAACAAAGTCCCACCAATGTTGGGAGCTATGAAGTAGGAATACATGCTCAAAATGTGGCTTTAGTCCAAAGCTGACCACACTGGCTATACGGGAGCGTAATTAGACCGATACTAATCTACGCTTCGGTGGTATGGTGGACTCCTTGGGGTAAGCGGGGAAATTAGGAGTTAAGACGAAACGCTTTAGACGACGATGAATGGATTAATGGGGGCTTTAAGTCTAATCATCAACGCATTTTTGAGACACTAGAGGGTTATACGGACACAGTAAAGTTGGTAAAGGCCAAAGGCACTGTGCTGATACCAGATCGAGACGTTATATCCGAAGGAACGTGTTGTTTTAGGGATAGCTCTAAAGCTTAAAGAAAAAACGGATCTAGGCATCTTTATTAAATGCGCGGAGATCGAGATTTACTTCCGCCTCCCTAACCACAATGCTGTCCTACAAGCGGAGGTCCGGGCAATCAAGGAATGTCTGTATTAGCTCAGGGCACACGCTTATTCAACGGATGTAAACATCGGTACAAATAGCCTAGCATCTATAAGAGCAATTATGTCTGTGAACACCGTTTCTAGGACGGTTTTCAGTGCAAGAGGATGATAGATGACTACACGCAATATGAACAGGTTCGCATGATATGGATACTTGGTCATCAGAGGGTGGTAGGAAATGAACGGGAGAATGATTTAGCGATTTGGGCTAGAAACAGCGGGAGGTTGATCAGGAGAACCCGAAACTTTTTGCTGTGACAAAGGCAGACCTGCAGGAGTGGGCGGAAAATGCCCACAAAACAAAAAACATAGAACAACGACACAGTTGGAAAAAGGGGTAACGAGCACATTTGCATTAAATTAAAGTGGCGGAGGACAGCGAGTGCAGGGCAAACAAGGAAGACGTCGAAACGATGAAGCATTTTTTGTGTCACTGCCAGGCTTTTGCACAGGCCAGAATCCAATGTTTTACGTCTTATGTTTTGCTAAATGTGAATCACTTTCGAGACGTTGAGGTAATTTATCCGCCTTACCGAATTTCTGTGAACTTCTCCCCCGAGAATTTTTTTTGCTACCAGCGCACAACAAGTCGACCACTAGCTTAGGTGTATGCCCAACAGCTCTTGAGGCCTTTAACCTAACCTAAACCAGCAAAGAAAGAAATACATATAATCCAGATTGCGTTCATCGGGTCTCGAAAAAATATAAATACAGTTTTGGTATTTTTCTTTTGTTAAATTCAGACCCTAATGCCATGTTCACACATAGACTTTAATTGCGTAATTAGCACATTTACGCAATTAAGGTCTTAATTGAGCTCAATTTACCATACATGATTTCAATTTATTAATTGAGCAATTAGTAATAAAATGCTTCACTAAATGAGTTAAACTCGAAGTGCAACCCTGCAGATTTAATAAGAACTCTGTTCAGTTAGTATAAAAGCTTAAAAGCTTTTAAAATGTATGCCATGGTGGAATAATAAGGTGAACTCGTCCCTACAACAATAACTTCATGTAAAATTTTAGCATGTATTTTGTTCTTGATAAATTCTAGCTAAAGTGCTAAAAATCATACAAAATAAACCAATCTAAGATATAAAACATATGGCGTAAATAAAAGTCAGCTGATCAGTTAGTTGCTCCTACCTTGTTCAATGTACTTTTAAAATTAAAATAAATTTTGTTTAGCTGTCACAAGCTAATTGAGTAAGCCTAATTAATTATGTGTAAACAAAAAACTTAACTGCTCAATTTATTTTTAATTGTCTCAATTTATAATGTCTGTTTGAACATGGTATAAAGGTTTATAAAAAGTAAAAATTTTATTTCCGTGTTCTCGTGGCGTTTTCTTATCTAAAGAAAATGTTAATTAATTCTGCTATTTGATTATTTTCGTGTTCTATTACAATTGTCTTAACTACTTTGTTTATACAATTAAGAAGTTTTCTTGTGAACAAAAATTTTGTTTAAATCCACTTTCCTACCTATACGGAACCAGAATTGTATACTTTATGGGGTCGCAAGTGAATATTATAGAGTTTACAAACGGAATTACAAAGTAATATATATTTTTATCACTATATAAAGGTTAAATATAAAGGTTAAACAACAAAAAAAACATTTTTTAAACCAATTTTTTCCTAAATATCCGCTAAACCAATGTAACGAAATATTCTCTGTCTCTAACAAAACTTTCCCAATAGTTTGATATAATTCTTTTCTCCATTATTTCCCCCATCGCACAATATTAAAATGCAAATGGTTGCTTCTAAGAGGACATACAAATTTCCTTATTTAAGCGTTTATTATAAATGCATTGAATAAGCAATAAAAAAAATAATGTTAAATGCAAAAAAAGAGAAAATAAATGAATAAGGAGTAAAATATAAATCTGAAAAACTTTTTATTTAACAAGTATACAACGCTAATTAATGAATACTTCAGCAAAAAAGACTTGAATAAATGCAAAAAAAATCTACAAAAAAAACTTGTAATAAAAAGAGAGAATATTTAAATGCAACGAAAAAAGGATACACTATGATAATGATACTAGTCGTTGGTACAATTAAAAAAAAACAAGTTGTGTATTATGGAAATAAATAAAAATTAACAAGCATAAAATTTAGCATGAAATTGCAAAAACCAATTGAGTATAGTAAGTAACAGCAACAAACATTTATATTAAAAAAATATTAACGAATAAAGAAAAATATTAAAATCGTAAAAAAATACTCAACATAAACTAAGTTGGAAAACTCTTTCAATTAGATACGAGGACAGTTGAAAAACTTTAGCATTAAGGGAAACGGAAAATAAAAGTAGAAAATAATATTTATTAATTAAGAGATAATTAAGATAAGGTAATTGGTGTGTAAATTATAAACAACGAAGAAGAACTGCAAAAAGGCGGAAAAGCTTTACGGGTTTGATTGCAGAAAAATATAGATTACATGAAATGACGATATAAGATAATTTTAGGTAAGAGAAGCGTTGATCTTTCCGGGGTAAAGGCAGAAACTAAAAGGGTTGGAATACTAGTGGGAAAGCTGCCAAAACTGTTTCAATACGTACAAAAGAAGGCTAAAAGAACTTTATGTAACGGTAATAGGATGAATGCAAAGAACGGACTGATTACTCTAGTTCGGAGGCTGTAAACCTATTTATTGAAACATACTCTCCAGGCTGCAGGGATTTCGAAAATGGAAAAACGGCCGATGATCCAGAAAAGGTACTTCAGGTTCGGTGGAGAAACCGGTGGCGAACGGAAAATTTTTATAGCCTGTTGATACTTTCGAAACCTACAAACCCCCGGGCGCTGATGAGATTATACCTGACATCCCACAAAACTTTACAAAAGAATTTTTCACACTCTTGATGATCATTTTTGGAACATGTTTCCTTTAAAGATGTAAGCCTAGGAGGTGGAAAGGGTTATGGTAATTTTAGTTTAACTAAGTCCGGTAGGAAAGACCACTCAAAGCCGAAGGATTTAAGACCTATCAGTCGATCATCTCTTCTCCTTAAAAGGTTAGAAAGACTGATATATCCACGTATCATTAGTGGGCTCAACATGATTACCTTAAAGGTAAATCTACTGCGAATACGCTACATAATGTGGATGGTTATATAGAAGTGGTCTGTATTATAAGATAATACGCTGAAGGCGTTCCTGGAAATAGAATGAGTCTCTAACAATGTGAAGATAGAGGCAAAAGAAGAGGCTTTTATTGACCTACAAGGCAAAGCGTTCTTAGTCAGATGGATAACCTCGATTATTAAGATTAGGGTTATAAAATAATTTTAGGATTCTAGGATAGGTAGATTGCAGAAGAGAAGTGCCCAGGTGGAGAACACAAAGAAGGGAGTTTTTTTTACCTCTATTTTGGCTTCAGGAAATGAGAATCTTGACAAAACGGAACTAGTTTTCTTCACTAGAAAGTACAGAACTTTAGGGATTTCAGAAGTCTAGCTTCAGTTGGGAAGCACTGTTGTCCTTCAAAACAAAGTATCGCGGAAGAGGAATACTAAGAAAAAGTGAAGAGGAGCCTAAATGCCTACTATGCTAAGAGTTGGAGCTTGCAAAAGAAGGTAGTAAAATGGATTTACACGCTGGCTGTAATACCCGCTTTTACGTATAAAAGCAATGTGATTGTTGGTTGGGATCCGCTAGTCTAAAATATATATTAGCACTGGCACGGGCGTCTTTATCACGGGAAAGGACTTCAGATAGTCTTAAGGACAATCTGATGTTTTAAGGGCCACGTGAGAGCCAAATTATACATCTTGGATCCCTTCTGCTTTTATTGAGAATTAGGTTAGTACCCTTTTTTATTTATACACGTTCCCATCCTGGGAGGATTGTAATAACTGTTATAGTTTTATGACCTGCCAACTGTTCTAAAAATGTCTTCCAATGTAGGGGGAATACTACTTTCCCTGCTCCTACCAACAAAAATCCCTCATTTAGGTTGCCGCTTTCTTAGTGTATGTAAAAAGTTCTGTGACAGCGGTTGCTATATTTTCCAAAATAAATAGGGATTTTGGCATGAATATTGTCCTAAAAAATTGGTTATTTCAGGATATTTCCTATATCTTGGTCCGTGGTAAGCCGATGTTGCTGATTTTAATAAGTGTTTTGCCTAGGTAGATCAGTGGTAAATGCACGAGTCTAGCAGTCTGGGGGTTGTGGATTTGATTCCCACCAGATACCCTGGTAAGTCTGCTTCATCCTACTTTTCTTTCTTATTATCCTCTAAATTTTTTCTTTCCTTCTATTTCCACACTTCCTATCTGCCTCTACAGGTAATATAAAGGTACTAAACTAAGCGGATCCAAGTGATCTCTATTCTTTCCTTTTACGGCTGACTCTTTTACCTTACCTACACCAAAATTCTTTCTGTTTGACTTTATTTCGCTCCGGAAACTTAATTTCAACAGGCGGACAGACAGACGAGCATGGCTTAATCGACTTCCCTAGTTATAAGAGTCCAGAATATATACACTTTAAAGGGTCGCAAATGGATATTATAGGAATTACAAACGGAATGACAAACTGATATATACCCTTATCCCTATGTGAAGGGAATTAAAAAATACTGGACCAAGGAAAACTCGAACTAAGTAAAATGATAAATATATTAACAGGGCATACTTCGAGAGAATACATTAATCGTAAGGAAATATTGAATCGATGGAACAGTAATTGTCACTAGCTGGCGTATAACTCTTAATAGTTTGATGCTTTGCGTCAGACACAGTAATAGACGTGAGACATATTTAAGCGGATTCGAATAAAAAGTTTAACGAATATTATTAGGATAAAAAAAATTATGCTTAGGGCTCTTCGTACTTGATAATTTTCTAAAATAACAAATAGCGTCACAACAAGCCTATATTACTAGCGTATCAGGCCTTTATTTTATTTTAAGTCTCAAATGATCCTGACCACTTAGGAAATTGCATTGAAATTCTTCAGTTGTACTTGGTTCAGTTTTGGCCCTCGTATGTGTATCAAATATGTTTCTAATACATATTGATTTGTCCTTTCAATATAAAAAAAAAGTGACTACTTTTTAACATTTAAAAAACCTAAAACGTTTTTAATTGAAACAAAATACGAACAAGTTTAAGTATGTTACACTAAAGAAAAATGCTTAAACGAGTAAATCTCTAAACGTCAATTTATTAATACAAAAACCCAGGCCCTTACACATACAAAGAGATAAATGTCACATCAAATTCGTCGCAAGTTCATTTATGCCTCAAAGCATAAATACAATTTATAACATTTTTCCAAACGGAATAATAACAAAAAGAAAATGTATATAAATTTAGAATTTTTTAAATTTCATTTTATTTGTTTGTGTTTCACATTCTTTTATTTTTATTTTAAAAATAATAAACGCCCGCCCTTCTTTTTCATCTCATTCACATGGAAATTTTTCATGCAACCATCATCAAGCACTTAAAAGAAAAACAAAAATGAAATCAAGTCCTTATTTTTACATTTTTTTTTTAATTTTTGTGGCAAGTGGCAACACAAACCATTATCCTGCTATTTGGATTTTTAAAACAATTATAACGTCTGTAAAGATATGCAAAGTTTTGTTATTACTGTTGTTAAATCACCATTCATTTGTAAAAACAATTTGAAAACGTTAAAAAAAAAGGAAAAAGCAATGAAACAATAACAACTGTTATACTTTGCATAACTTATTCGCCTCAAAACAAACGGAAGTCAAAACCTTGTATAACACTAATGAGCATATAATCGTCATTGTTGTTGTAAATAATTGAAAGTTTGCCTTAAGGCAAGGGGTTAAACGAAAACAATAAGCTAGACAGTGAGGATGATAAACAGACAGAGAGAAAGAGACACAACTACTTCATACATAGAAATTAAAAAAAAAATTAAAGCTACAAGAGTTCTTGAGAGAAAAACAATAAAAAGAAGCACTAAAATATGATTTTATAATAAAAAAAAATCCACTACAAACACATTTGCGAACGTTGGTTGTTGGTATATGTTTGTAAAGTGGTTAGTGCAATCAATTAAAATTAATGACTTTTCAAGTACATTTGTATTGTTTTTCATATTTAACAAAAGCGCTATCTGTAGATATAGAATATGCCCTCGATATAGTAAAAAATGCAATAACTTAGGAAATTATTAATAATTTCTTTATTTCGAAAAATTTTAAATGTGATTATTTTATTCTTAGCTGGTTAATACCTACCATCTTTCAGTTGCGTTGCTAAGTGTGAGAAAAGTTGTTACAAATATTACGCAACATCAAACAGGAGTAGCAGCTGTCAGTGGTATTAGGTTTGGTTACAAAGGGTGATAAAGGTAATTACCGCCTCGTACACATTTGCACTCGGAGACCTCTTGGGTCCATCGTGCGTCCATTAAATGAATATAAGACATCAATTGAAAGAGATAGGAAGCATGTCAACCTCTCTTTTCATAACCTATCCCTGTGAAGAACCAAAAAATGTTTTCTAATTTTTACCCCGAAACATCGCTTAGTTATACATGACATCTTTAATCGAACCACTTGAATCTATACTTCTATAATCTCAGGCAGTGACAGATAATATATTTAATTATTTCGGTTCCCTTCTTATCGTCGCATATCGTACAATAATCTAGAGTTCTGCGCTTCCAGTTGTTCATTAAATGTCCAGTAATGATTCCAGTCTATGCCAACTATGTCGCAGAGCCTAGGAGTCCAACACAGTCTGACATTGAAGAGATCTATAATCCCATCAAGAGCCCTTTTACAATCCCTTACTCGCCTAGACTAAACGCCCCTTTTAAAAATGTTTCACTTAAAGATCTGTTGTTGATGTTGATAATTTGCTTTTTGGAGCGGAGAATATGTAAACTCTTAGCAAAAAAAAACTAGCAGTTGCGCTTTAAGCAGTTCATGGAATGGACACTCGTAGTACCTGTCACCACAAAGTCAATAGGGAATAACAAAAATATACACACGACCCTAAACAAAGCCCCCACGAACGACATTATTGGCAACAGCAAAGACAAAACGAAACACAAAACGGCGGAGACTATTAGTCCCCCCCCCCCCCCAAACTGCACAGGAGCAGCCCCTTGCTTAAGGGATTAGACCCCTTAAGATTAAGCCTATTCCCTTAGCCAGCATCGTTGACTCAAGAGTTGCATTTAGCACAAATTAAAGAAAAGTATCGAGTTGGATCAAAAATTATTATGCTGAAATTTTAAAAACGAACAAATAATTAAAAACTACAATGTTATCGATTATGGAAACTTAAAAAATTCTCAATTGACGAAGTTTGCTACTAATTAGCGAAACACAACCGGTTTAAGACTGTCAGTTACTCCAAAGCAAAAAAAAACCTTCGGTAAAACGCATTTTGGATATATTGGTTTCTGATAATACGGAAATCTGTAACAATCCCCAAGGATTTGTCCTGCACTAATTATTGGCGAGGGTACTTGGCCATGCACAGTCCTTGTGGTTGGTGCCGCCTTAGGCTAGGCGGCAGGTGCAACTCAGTGCCCATACTAGGCTACAGCCCGTAATCAGCCCTGTCCCTCCAGGTTCAGCGCACTTTGTCCCTATCAGCCCATATCAGAAAACCAATAGTGGCCCCACCGGCTTACAACAAAGTCTAATATCCCGTGGCGATCCCCTCCTTGCCAGTTCATCGGCTGTCTCGTTGCCGTAAACGTCACAATGGCCCGGAACCCAAAAGAGCCTAACCCTGCGTAACGCCATGACCGCCTTAAGAGCACGTCTACGGTCGTCCATAGGTCTAGACCTGACATAATGTCCCTCTAGAGTCTTAAGCGCGCCCTAAGCATACCTGACTCACTGAGCCTAAACAAGCATCTTGATGCCATTCCAGCAACGATATCCTCAATGGGAAGAAGATGTAGAATAATATCCAGAGCTGCCTGTAGTATACTATTCCTGGCCCCTGTGATGCCTAGTACAGAATATCTCTGAACCTTCGACAAGGGCTTCAATATCGACAAACTCCACATCGCCAAGTTTTATATGGATATAGATAGAAGAATTCCAATTAAGAAATTAAGGGTGTTAGTTATCTACCAAGCACGTGATAGAAAACCTAAAATATCTGACAAAAAGCTACGTGGAAGTGTCACTTAGTATTGACATAAAATAGTCTTCTTAAAGTGTGTTGCTATCTTCTCACATCCAAAAAAAGATATTCAAGTTGAAAAGTTTGTTTTTGTTTGAGTGTTGTATGTTCCAGGCGGAGATACTGGTCATTTTTAGGGCAACGGATCTTATAGTGGAACATGTTCTAAGGGATAGTGAGGTAATAATTTATTTTTTGACAGTCAGGAGGCCCTTAGGTCCATAAAGGCGGATTGCGTCAGGTCTGGGCTTGGAGGGACTGTAGAAAGGCCCTAAGTTATATTATGGAGACCTTCAACATTAAACTTTGCTGGGTTCCGGCACACTGTAACCTAGTTGACAATACAGGGTGTCTGGTGGCAAATTTATATTTTTAACACGATTATTTTAAAAAGTAATAAACGGTGCGGACGGAGGGTGGCGCCGTTGGGATTACCGATTGTGTGATTTTGTCATTCACGATGTCGCAGTAGTCGAGTAAGCATCGCGCGTTCGATGTGGACACATTTTTTAAGAGTAATGATTCCTACGTAGTTGCCCGTCGACAACTTTGTTCAACGATCCGTACTCGCCGAATACATGATAGACGGAAAATAGCAGCCTCACTGGGATTTCCAAGATTGCTTATTTATGAAATTTTAAAAAAGGATCTGTAGTTTCATCCTTTTAAAATGTAAATCGTTCTAGAACTGAAAGAAAGTAACTTTGATTAACGCAAAAATTTTTGTAAAACTATGTTGGAGCGTTTTCGCACTGTAAATCTCTTTCTTGAAAAGACAAAGCTCATTTTCAGTTAAACGGCCACGTCAACAAGCAAAACGCAGTTACTAATCTGCAAGATTTGGCAACCCTCGATTGAAACACAAAAAAATCATTGAATTGCCCCAGGGTAAGTATTCGGTGTGCCTTATCCACGCATGAGATAATTGGAAAAATTCGAAAATTTTCGAGGTCGGGCGACAAATTATGGAGCTACCTCAAAGTGGCTTTAAAGAAAAATATTCGTCGAGAAACCAGCTCGCTCAATTGAACCAAATTTACTGCAACTTGTGGCAAAAGGCTCAGTTTTGAACTGTATGTTCAACTCGCCGGATGATATCTGGATGACATACTCGTTTAAAAATAAAATCCGGGGCCAAATCGTCGCATTCGATTCTAATCGAAATTTCACTCGATCGATCGAGTTGTCAATGCTTTAAGTATAGGAATTCTAATAAGAATTTTAAAATTTCGATTCGAATCGAATGCGACGATTTGGCCCCCGTTTTTCCATTTCATCGTTCTATACTCTTAATAAAAATTGTGTTAGTTATTCGGTTTTTTGTTTACGTTTGAAAATATAAGTCTGCCACCAGACACCCTGTATAAGTAATACTTTATGCGGTCGCAAATGAATATTAACGAAATTACAACAAACGGGATAACAACCTGATATATACCCTTGTGAATATGAGAAGGGTATAAAAATAGACGAACAATTTTTTTTCGTAAATTTTCGGGATTTGTTAGGGTTTTTTAGGCTGGGGACGTCCCCTTTTTGCTTAAGTGGATTAAAATTCCTACTTTAAAAAATATACATTATAACCAAAGTTGTGTAAAATATTTTTTGCATTAAATTAACCGCTAAAATCATATGGATAAACCTACCTTAATTGTTGCATTTGTTTAGATTTGTAAAATTTTTTCTCACACACCCTTTTTTCAATATTCTTTGCTCTATCATATATATTTTATCAGCAACATACATACATACGTATTTAAATAAAATCATTAAGATCTCATGATATTTATCAGCAATTTATGCGATATTGTTTGTATTGAAACATTAATCTCTAATTATAATGTCAAAATATAAAAAAGTTTAGCAAAAGAGCATAAAAGGAAAAATGTTCCGCGTTTGAGAGTTCAAGAAGGGTGGGTGGATATTAAAACCGCAAATTATTTAAATTGTTACAAAATGATAACAAAAACAACAACAAGATTACACTTGTTTGGTTTTAAGATACTACTGTTATAAGTATTTACTACTGCTGCTGGCGGTTGATTCTTTTGTAAAAGTTGACAAGTGTTGAAAAGAAGGAAATTGTTAACTTTACGCCTTAAGAGTTAAACACACAGAATTAGTCAAAAAGAAATGCACCCTTGTTAAACCACAGGAAAGGTTTAAATAAACTTTATTGTAAACTAAACACAATAAGAGTGTGAACAATAATAACAACCACAACAAAGCGAAAAGAAGAGAAAAATAAACTAGGAATTAGGGGTGGGAAATATAGTTGAAATTAAAGTGTTTGACAAAAAAAATTGCAGTGATTGTTTGTTAAACCATATTATTATTATCTTTTTGTAACATTTAACTGCTTTGTATTCAAATTAGGTGGATTTGGAAGAAGTGCTGCGCAAACAGAAATTTATAATAACAGGACAGCCGTTGTAGCAAATTTTAAATTTATCAACAACAAAAGCAACATAAAGTTTCTTGTTTAATGGTTAATTAACTGTAAATTGTTATTATTTGCATAACAAACAGATAACGATTAAAGTATACATATGAACATTTAAATATAACATTAGTTTCAGATTTATGACAGACAGCTATTGACTGTTTGAGGTTATGTACCAGTGATGCAAAATGTGACACAACAAGACCATTTGTGGCACTTTTTAATGTTTGATAGACTTGTGATACTTTCTAATCTATTTCGGCCCTTTCAGCTCAAAATATAACGAACTATATTATATAAATCACACTCTTAATAATTGAAACACAATTACATTTTCAAAAATTTTCTCGCCGCGAAAACTTCTCATAAGTTACAGAACAGAGGGTCAGTACATTTTTTTAAATTGTCAATTTGACCCAAAAAAAAATAAACTCAAAAGGCACCACTGTTATGTGGCCCAAAAGAAACCACCCTTTTGGAAGATGCTCTTATTTTTGCAACTGGCGGCCAATGTAAAATCTGTTTTGACATTTGTAAACAAGACAGAAGTAGAATACAAGTGAACAAGCCATGGAGCGATACACTCCCCAAGAACGCGGAATAATCGTGTCTATTTTTTTGCGTAACAATTCGTCTGTGGTGTTGGCGTAGCGCAAATTCCGTCGCCGATTCCCCGATCGTCCGGCACCGACTGCGCATACACTGCCCCATTTGGCCACCAATCTAGAAGAGTATGGGACCACACGAGACGCTGCAAAGAGTGACTGGCCCCGGAGCGCCCGTTTTGACGTGAATATCGCCGCTATTGGCGAGGATGTCGAGCTGTTGCCAGAAACAACGACCAGACGCCATGCCTCACAATTAGCCGTCAGCCGGACGTCCCTAAGGCGAATTTTGGTTAAAAACCTGCGCAAGTTCCGTACAAAGTCCAGTCCATGCATCAGCTGCTACCTGTCGACCGCAAAACACATGTAACCTACGCCCAAGCCATCCTCAATCTCAAAGCCGGAGTGAACGATTTTTCGACCAATATAATAATGAGCGATAAGGCTCATTTCCACCTCAGCGGGTACGTGGACAAGCAAAACTATCGCTTCTGTGGCACCCAAAATCTACGAGTAATGCACGAGGGGCTATTGCACCCACTCACAGTAGCTGCATGGTGCGCTGTTCACGCTAGAGGAGTCGTCGGGCAATTTTTTTTTTGAGGACACTGCTGGTCAAACGACAACAGTGGACGGTGCACGCTATGGGGCCATGTTAGCCGAGTTTTTTGCCGCAATTAAACGAACTAAGACTGAAGTACATGTGGTTCCAACAGGACGGAGCAACGGCACACACTGCGCGAGCTACACCCGATATTCTGAAGGCGGCGTTCCCGGTCGCCTAATCTCTCGTTTTGGCGATTTACATTGGCCCGCAAGATCACCCGATTTAACCGTTCTAGATTTTTTTGTGGGGTTTATTAAAGTCCCGTGTTTACATGAACAAGCCCGAGATCCTGGAAGCCCTCAAAGACAACATTCGACACGAGTACGAGAACCTGTCGCAAAAGTTCTCGCCGAAGTGATTAAAATACTATAAAACGAGCTCGTATAGCAATAAATTGTGACGGCGCCAATTTGGCCGATATCATCTTCTCGATTAGACCAATAAAATTCTAAGGGTTCCAATAAACATAATCAAAAACAGAATCGAAGTTTTTTATTTATAAAAAAAACAAGAGCCAAACAACATCGGATGACTTCTTTTGGCCAACCTTGTACCTCATAATGCTCAACATCAGGTGCAAAGGTATTCTTACCTGCGACTCTCCAATCGTGGAGTCTTGGTTATCACAATTACAGATGTGATCTCACCAATAATCAGCATTAGTACAAATACTGAAGGCTGTTTACTTATATCCGTTGTACCAGACACAGAATCAGGTCTAACCAGTTGGTTCCAACGCAAACCGGAACGGCCACCCTTTTTCCTAAGGCTTCACCTGGGCAAAGAACTTTAAACTTTTAACTCTAAAAGCAAAGAGCTGGATCATTCGAAGTTGCACATCCATGTAAATGGTCAGGTTTAAGGCCCGAATTCTCGCAATAATATACATACATGTCAAAGGCACATATCTTGAATTCTCTACGCCTCTGCTTTTTGTTTAAAACTATCACAATGCCAATTTTCTTTTTAAAATAGAACGAATTATAATTAAAAAGAAATTGTTTTTAGTATTTTTCTAACATTTTAAGTGTCCTTTTTGTCCCCATACGCACATAAAGTCTTTAAGTGTTCAAATGCATTTCTTGACATAAAATTTCAATTCATTATTTATTCATATTTTACAATTACATATTTATTTCTGCTTTTTTTTTTTTAAAAAACATGCTTATGCAAATTTATGCAAGATTTTGCGTGCTACCTTTTGTGTTTATTAGAAGTAAAAAGACAAAAAAAGTGAGCAAAAAGAGATTTTAACGAGCTAAAATATAATTTTATTGCAAAATGCCAGTAAAGAAAAAAAGAGGAATTAATAAAATTTTTGCAGATATAACAACTTTATGTAAGTACTTACTTATATACTACATTTAAAGGGTATGTTTTTAAAAGGTGTTAAAGTTAATGGCTGATTTCTTAAACTAAGCCAAAGGCAGTTCTGTAGGCTGTTACTTGTCTTGTATAACTTGCGAGATGTTTTCACATCGAGAAAAATCTTTTGATCCAGTTATCATTAGTGTAGTTCAAATAACTTGGAAATAATGTAAGTTTGTGATTCATTCTGTCTTTAACAGGGCAACTATAAATTTCTCGATCAAAGAACTTATAACCTACACCAGACTTACACAATGAAAAAGGGTGAATGAAAATTGCATCGTGTAAGTCTAGTAATACTCTACAGAAACGAGGTACTGGGTCCCACAAAATAAAAAGGAAAAACGAAAGAGCAAAGAGCCGGAGATTACTATAAAAGATCATGTTCCTTGCTCTGAAAGTTAAAGGGTAAGGATCTTACTCTGCTTACACAGAGAGAGAGAGAGACAGAGAAAAGAGGCTGATAAAGAAGAACCGAAAGACAATTGCCCGTTTCGAAAGCGATAATACAACGGCCCCCAGGAAATAAAACTTTTTTAGCTCCATTTTTTTCTTAAAGATGGTTAAAGAAAGACTCCCGCCTACCAATGGAATATCTTCTTCCTACATAAGGCAAGTAACAGCTGATGGTCAGTTGTTCTTCAAGAGTCAACGGACCCCTTTGTATAATTGAGGGGTTTTCGCAATGTGTATACCACAACTTCTAGGTATTAAACTCTTCTCTCTAAAGAACTTTAAGCCAGCGACAGAGAGGAAGAATTCAGTATTTGGCGTGCTACGCAAACCGGCGAGATCTTCGTGTACCAAACTACTCAGACGTGAGAAGATTCTTTCCGAACAGGGTTTACGTGCAAAGGCTCTTGCCGCCCTCAAAGGCAGCAAGAGCTTTTGATCATTTATTAAGAGAGATCGCGATGGTTCTTCAATCCCTGCTATATTTGGAATTGACATACTAGTCACTGACCCGGTTTCTAAAGCTAACCTCTTGACTGAAATATTTGCCGGCAATTCACATTTGCCAGAAAGCCACCAACTACTTCGCAAACTTAAAAGGGTGTCTGGAACTACGCCTGACATATTTGTTTCAATTCGTACAGTCAAAAGGGATTTATTAGATCTCAACATTAGTAAGTCTCCTAGGCCGGATCGTGCCAGCACAGACCTTAAAACCTTGTTCTTCGACCTTTTTATCAATGTATATCGTGCCGGGGTGTTTTTCATATGGTGGAATGTAGCTAATGTTACGCCGATCCCCAAAAAGGGAAACTACCGCCTGATAGCTATTTGTTTAACACTCTCCAAGGTTATGGAGAGTATAGATAATAATCATCTTGTTAACTATCGAGAGTCAAACGGATTATTGAGCGAACGCCAGTTCGGCTTTTGTAGAAGACGTTCTAGGGAAGATCTACTGGACTTTCTAAAAAAAATTATCTACCTCCATTAATCATTTCGGCGAAAGCAAAGTGGCGGCTCTAGATATTTTAATGCATTTAATAGACTCTGGTATTCCGCACTTTTACAAACTTGCTGTTTTTGGCGTCGACGAAAATTTTTGGCGATTTTTATCAAGTTTTCTCAGAGATCGCCCTATCCGTGTTGTGATAGATGAGATCTCTTGCAATGAGCTTAAAAGCAATTCTGGGAAACCGTAATGCTCTGTTCTCTCTTTTACTCTATTTCTTATCTTTCCTAATAAACTTCTATGTCAGACTTCAAATCCTATCTATTCCTTTAAAGACGACAGCAGCAAATTCCATTTCTACTCGTTTAACTACAGGCCTAGGTTTTTGGTAGTTTGAGCTATGAGGCAGAGTATGAATGACACACTTTAGCGTGAACTGATACTAATCTCCGATTGGTGTCGTGCGAATAGGGTCAACTTCTTGGTTCGTAAGACCCAATATTGTATTTTGATACATAAACGCACAGTAGACCATGCTGCGGCGTCTGTATGAATGCATACTATAAATGTTGGGGAGACAGAAACGCTTGTTATCCTTGGTATGAAAATCGAGTGCGGTGTTCGTTGGACGGAACGTATTTTTCTTGTGTCGAGAGAAGCATTGAAGTGTCTTGGTTTTTACGCCATCTTATTTTTTCATCATTTATGCCACCTATATCCGTCTGAAGGTGGAATATAACTCTCATGTATGGCCTGGTGCTCCAAAGTTTTTTTTTTGGAGTTTCTTGACGCCATACAAGAACGTTAGAAGGCGCTAATGGGCGACGTTGAGATATTTATTTGTCTTGATTTACTCGAGCACCATCGTAATGAGGAATGTGATTCAGTGTTCAATTGACACTTTAATGAAATGTGCTCTGAAGAAATCAGGTAACTTGTTCCTGAAGCCTGAAGCTTAGTACGAGATACGCGTCTTTCAAGAAGAGCACACCCATTTGTAATCGAATGACCAGTGAATCGCGCCACGCATTATAGGGATAATTTTTTCATTAGTCGTACAGTTTGAATGTGAAAAAAACTTCCAAAATATGTATTTCCTGTCTCTATTGATATCGAGAGATTTTAATCAAATATCTACAAACACGACTCCCTCTATCCTACTACCTCTTACCTATTTTCCTGGTAGCAGCACAATGCAATGCTAATTATTACAAAAAAAAAATAAGCTGGTTATAGGGCTAACTTTGCTAGAAGGAGAAAGACTAAACTTTTCAGCAAAACTGTTGCGACACCCTTTTTTTGTATCCATCACATTTTTTATACTTATTTAAATAACTGCTGCTGCTTTCCAAAAAAATTGTTGTCTTTATTCTGTCTTTTCTTTTAAAAGTTATATCTTTTTCTTGTAATGGTTGAACTTTTTTCATTGCAAAACACAAGTAAGAACAGAGAAAACTTTTTTAATAAATTTTAATTATTCATGCACATGAAAAGATTATCAACTTTGGTATTTGGTTTGTTATAAGTATCATAAGTTGTGCATTTTATTTTTTAATTACTACAACTGGGAGGGTTTCTTTTAAATAAATTCATAAAGCGACGTCGAATTAGAGCTTAAAACGCAAATTAACAAATAAAATGCTTTAGTAAAGAGATAGAAAGCTGCTAGATGGAGGTGGCACTTTAAAAGAATTCTGTTTAATTTAATTGGGAAAAAATTGTGGAGAAGAGTAACTAAATATGTACATATATGAAATTCAGGTCATAAAATTAAGCTAAAATAATATCAAAAGTCTATAAAAACTTTTAAGGTGTTTAATATGGATTCGCAGCCAGTCCCTTTTGATTCGTTCCACTTTCTGCCTGAGGATTTATTTGGTCGTATAAATTAGTGCAAAGCTTGGGAGCACGTGGGTAAGGTTAAGCCTAGACGCTATATTCACGTAAAAATATTTTCTAATCCTTAACAGACAACACATTCATCGACTATTAAGCCATGTCCGTGTGTCTTTCTGTCAATCTGTTTTTGAAGCGAAATACAGTCGGAACGCGTTTTAATGTCAAACTATCAAAAATATTTCTAGGCAGAACGTTATTTAAAATCAGCAAGATCAGTTGACTACGGATCGAGATATAAGCAAAACCCTAAAATATCCCCTTTTTTGACAGAATCCATACATACATTCCTATATATCTCGGAAAGTATAGCTAATGTTGTTACAAAACTTCGCACACATACTTTAAAGGCAACAACCTATATAAGGGATTTTTTTTTTGCAAGGAGCATTTCATTTACATTTACATTTCCATAAATTTTGTAAAACTGATCATGCGCTTAATCAAAGAAACTATAACAGTTAACAACTTTAAAATAGGTAAAAAGTAGCTCCGGTATGATACGTAAATTTTGGTAAAACAATAAGTTGAATAGGAGCAGGAGTAGGGGCAGCCCCCATACAAATAAACAATTTGTATAAAATTTTTTTGCGCTTTTTTTCGAAAACGATAACAGCTACCGCCGGAGCCGAGTAAGAGTAATGATTCTTACATAATTGCTCGTCGACAATTTTGTTCAAAGTTCGGTATTCGGCGAATACGTGATGGACCGAGTATAAATTTAATTCGTTTATTGGTGCAGAGATTCTGCGCAACTGCTCCGGCTATGAATGTCCCACGGCCAGGGTCCAGTCGTTGTTGAAGGACTCCCGAAAACATTGAAATGGTTGAAAGCAGTTTAAGTGAAAATCCGCGACTTTCAATACGGAAAAGAGCAGCCTTACTGGGACTTCATTGAACGACTATTCATGAAATTTTAAAAAGGGTTTGAAGTTCCATCATTTTAAAATTCAAACCGTCCAAGATCTGAAAAAAGTGACTTTGATTTACCCAAAAGCTTTTGTAAAACGAAGTTTTTACACTGTAAGTTCAATTTTTTGGAACGACGAGGATCAATTTCCCTTAAACGGACACGTCAACCAGCAAAACTGCCGTTTCTGATCTCCAAGAACACACAACCGTCGATTGAAACATCAAAAACCATTTCATTGCCCCAGGGTAACTGTTTGATGTGTCTTACCACGTATTAGAGAATTGAACCATTTTTTCGAAAATTCTCGAGGCCAGGCGACGAATGTCAACGGTGAAAATTATTGACGCATAATCACGGAATTCCTTTTGGCAAGCCTGCGAGCTCATCCATCGTACTTTTCACTTACGTGGTTTCAACAGGATGAGGAGACTGCACACACAGCCAGAGTTTCGATGAATTTTCTTTGGGAAAATTTCACCCAAAAACTGATCAGTCGCTCTGGGAAAATCCCATGTCCGCCGAGGTCGCCCGAATAATTAACAATTACGCTATCTTTAGTCAAATACAATATGAAAATTCGTTATATTCGAATTGATCGCCGACAAAAAAGTGGAAAATTGCGCATTAGGCACCTGTGAAAACGTTTGATAGATTTACGCAAATTGGAAAAGTTATAACTTTTTAAAACATATGCATATGTATTTTATTGAGAACAAGAATCAACTAAGATTTTAATTACGCAAGAACTTTTTTCAAGTAAGTTTAACATTATCAACAAACAAATTTCTACTTTTATTTTAACCATTTCAAATTCTACAAATCTTTTTTGTTCCAACAATTACCTTTTATTCTTCTAACACATTATCTAGCCATTGCTGTATATCGTCCTTATTTTCCGCACTTGGCAAACTTAAACCCACAGCACTTTGGCTAACTGGTGTGGACGGCTTTACCGACGGTGTATTCGCTCCAGATTTTACACTTACTTTCGACATTTGATCAGAGGTCATATTTAACAGCTCATCCAACTCATCCGTAGGGTCAGTGGCTTTTGCTTTGGTTGATTTTTGACTCTGGGCCGAGCTAGTTTTACGACTTGCAATATTTATCTTAATCCTTGGATTTTCTATATGCTCTTTTAATACATGTTGATATATATTTTCAGTTTCCTCAGCTTCTTTTTCCATGGCCATCAACTGCTCAGTACTAAACATGGAAGATGCATAATCCATGCGCTTGTAAAAGGGTATGGTTTGTAGACCCACATTCAAAAGCTTCAAATTTAAAGTAAAATATTCGCTAGCTTCCGTGTTATCCAGAAACTCTTCATTTTCTGCTTGCTCCCAGTGTTTTTCAGAAGAAAATGTAAAGTGGCCCCCTAAGCCAGACGGTAACTGTGACATTGTGCTGAAATCAGCTGCTCTCATTTGCTCGTTTTCTTCAACCTGACCTGGCATATCACCTAGATCTAGAGGATAAGTTTTACTGTCGTTTCCCTTTGAACATCCTCTAATCCACTCATTTCTATCTGTAAAACGTTCATCACTAGAATCGACGACATCCACATAACCACGCACTGTCTCTACTTGACCCGAAGACGAAGATGTCGTACAATATTTACTTTTATTGCGATAATGGGACTTCATTTTGTGGCGTTTACTGCGTCAGAAATAAAATGTAAGATTACACCCTTTAAAAGCGATGTTTTAATGTTGAATGGCTAATACTTACTCTTTGGATCGATTGTCCTTGCCATGCATTATGATTTATGGTATTTTTTTTTCTAAATTTGTAAAATTGAATAATTAATTTTGTTTACACTTCCGTTTTTTTGCTAAGCAACCGGAGAACTAAATCAGCTGGCGCCAAAAACACAAGTGCTGCCATACAAATTATTATTTGTTTAGAAAATGAACTAAAGAAATATATTAACCCTTCTGCATTCACTTAGTTAAATTAGCCCAATATAATTATTGAACTTACATTATATTAATATTATCATACATTTTTTTGGACGTCATTTATGGTTAGTGGTCTTAAAAAAAAGGTTATTGAGCCTTTTGTTTTTATTTATTTATATATCTAATAATATAGATATATTTAATATTATATGCTGCATAATATTTGTATAAGCAGATACGTGGGGAAACGAAAACTTATGCTAAAACTAATATCAGCTGTTTTACTTGACCATCAAGTTTAATAAAGACCTGAGTGTAGAAACTTATATCAAAACGAATTTAAGATCAAATAGTCTATGTTAGTAAAATTGTTTGTTTGTAACGTAATTTGGAAATAAAACTTAAATGTGTGGCTGTTAAGTAATTAATCGAAGGGGTACAAAAACATTCCTCAAAATAAGTAATTTTCTAGACGCAGTACCAGGCTTGTATTTATTTAATGCTGTTACTTTTGCTGTCCCATGCATCATATCAACACAAAATAAATAACTTTTTAAAAATTTGTACAAGTTTTTAAAGCAATGCCATTGTTATTATATTAGGGTATGGTTTTTTGCAAGTGATGATAACACTTTGTTTACAATAATCGGTGTGTCTTCTCGAGGTCAAACTGGGAAAAGTAAACATTCGACGACGTCAAAGTAAAAAAACACCATGCTTAATGGAAACCAGGATACACTAATACAGGTAGTATTGAGGCGAATTCAAAATATTCGCCTTCTGCATTTTTCTTTAGTGTTTGAGAAAATGAATGTCAAATAAATTTTCCATTTTAAACAAAATTAATAAATTTTGCCATCACTTTTACAAAATTTTAAGAAGAATTTATAATCAGCTAATTTTTAACACTACCGGTATAAGTTTACCTTTATTGTACCTATTAATATATACTTACTCTGGCATCTCTTTTATTTTTGGTAACGGCGTTATTTTTATTGGAACGCCTCAGTTTTCTTTGATTGTTTACTTTTGACATTTTCTTATCTGCTTTTGACAGTTGAACTGGGAGAACGTGGAACAGGAATATCTTATCAATACTTCAGCCTTTCTTACAAAAACCCAGATTAAATTGATAAAAATTGTGAAACTAAAAATAAAACGAATATAAGTTGCAACAAACCATGTCAAATTTTACTTGCATTAATTGTAGTGTTAAATTTGCCTCGGCGGACATCCAACGTGAGCATTACAAAACAGACTGGCATCGTTACAATCTAAAGCGACGTGTGGCTGAACTGCCACCAGTCACGGCAGAAGAGTTCCAAACGCGTGTCATACAAATGCGCATTGCTGAAGCTAGCGCTAGTAAGGAAAGAGAAATAAGTTTGTATTGTAATGCCTGCCGAAAGCAGTTTGGCAATCAGAAGGCCCATGACAATCATTTGAACAGCAAGAAACACAAAGATAATTTGTTCAAATTCGAAAAGGAATATAAGGGGGAAGAAAAAGAAATTACAACAAAAACTATGTTGCAGCCCAGACCACATCCTGCCATTGCAGCTGCTGCCCAGGGTAAAGGTAAATTTGCTTTACAACAAGTTGCTCAAGCTGATGAAATGGTGGAGGACGAAGATGATGAGTATGAGGACGTTGAGGAAGAGGTTATAGATTCAGATGAATTCGATGAACTGGCAGAGAATCCTTTTAAAGACAATGACTGTTTGTTTTGTGAACACAAGGCCGAAGATATTGAAGATAATCTTAAACACATGTCTGAAAAGCATTCATTTTTCATACCCGATCTTGAATATTGCACAGATTTGGAGGGGCTGCTTAATTATTTGGGTGAAAAGGTGGCAGTTTTTTTCATATGCTTGTGGTGCAATGATAGAGGCAAAACATTTTATTCTTTGGATGCAGTAAGAAAACATATGTTGGATAAGGGCCACTGTCAAATGTTACATGAGGGTTTGGCTTTGGCAGAATATTCAGATTACTATGATTACAGCTCGAGTTATCCAGATCATGTAAGTTTGTTAAGCAAGAAAAAAACGCGTATGTTTAAATCTTGAACTATTTTTTATTTGCAGGATGAAAGCATGGACATTGACCAAGAAGTTGTACCTGACCTCTTGGATGGCGATGAATATCAATTGGTATTACCTTCTGGCGCTGTAATTGGCCATCGTTCCCTAATGCGTTACTATAAACAACGCTTGAACCCTAATCGCGCCTTGGTGCCTAAAAAATCCGATCGTAAGCTGCATCATCTTTTGAGTACCTACCGTTCTTTAGGCTGGTCTGCTAGTGATCAAAATGCTGCTGCTCGTAGAGCTCGTGATATACATCTCATGAAACGTGTACAGTCCAAATGGCAAATGAAATTGGGATGCCGTGCTAATAAACTGCAGCATCATTATCGCGAGCAAGTTATGTTCTAAACTCAATTATGATTATAAAATTCTTATTGAAGTAAAATAACTAATGGAGATAAATATAAATAAATTTTATACATACTGAAATACAACAAAAGTATACGTAAGTAAAGTTAAAAAAAATAAAAAAAAAATTTAAACTTGTTCTTAATAAAGCTGAGAGAAAGATTACTTCAAATCGAATATTATAGTACGTTTCCATTATAAGCAAATTAAGTAATTTTGAGGAAATCATTTCGAAGTGTTTCCATTACGTTGTAAGTAATTTTATGTTCGAATTCAATCTGACACGTATATCAGGTGGTCTCGGTTATTCAGCTGAAACCGGTGTTTCGTTATTAAAATATCAAATTTTGTTTACGTTTATGTATTTGATTCTTTTTTACAAACAACAACTGTAGTTTTCTAAAAAAAAGCTTTAAAGGAGGAAAAAGAATTTGTGAGTTTTTGTTATCTGTCTTGACATTCTTATGACAAATTAAGTTGTTTTTGTAGAACTGCTCCCACCTGATGCATGCTCCTTGCAATCAGCTGTCATTTTTTCGGATTTGTTACTCACCAATATTGGATTCCCCAAAGTTGCATTTGTAAAAATAGCCTCCGCGCAGTGTTGCACAGACAAGTTTAAATAAACTAGAGACTTATTAATTTTTCTATTAACATGGTTAAAACTGAAATCTGGTAATTTAAAAGTAAAATAAATATGCTCCAAAATTGTCACTTATGACAATGTTTTTTTGTCATTTGGTATTTAAACTCAATATTTTTTTTATCTTTTTATATAGTCAAATTTATTATTAGACAGTTTTTTAAACTTAATTACATGCGCTAATTTTTTATTCTTTTATATATATTTATATTTATTTTTTATTTATATTTTTAAATTTATGCATATTTTTTTAAATTAAAATAAAATATATGAAGGGATGGATGGATGATGATATTGTAGATCTATAGAAACAAAAAAATAATTTTTGTTTTAAGAGTTCTAAGCAAAGCGAGGGAAAAAGTATGTGTATGTGTATGTATGCGTATTAATAAATTTAACTAAATAAATTATGAAAAAAATTAAATAAATTTTGCTATTGTTGTTTGTTGTATATATTTTTGTTGTCTTGTTTTGTAAAATTATCCAAATATGTGGTCATATGTTTATTGTATATTTATAAAAACTATTGAGTTAAATATTTGTATTAATTATAAAATTTAAAACTAAATTCAAAGTGAATATTATAATATTTTAAAATATAATTAAAAAGTAGCACTTTATAAAACTATTTTCTCGCTTAACTTTCGTTTTTTTAAGTTAAATAATATTAATTTCTTTTTTATGTTAATAAATTTATATAAACAGTTTCTTTCTTATAAACCTAGGCTGCTAAATATGGTAAGTTTTGTTTATTTTAAAACAAAATATGTTTTAATTTTTAGAGCATATTTTTTTTGGTTAAAACTATAACATTGTGTTAAAAAAAGTATTCACTTACTTTAATGCGTTTAAGTTATCACCTTTAAAAGGTTCTAACCTTTTTATGTCTTTATTTAAAGTAGTGTGAATACTTTGTATATATTCTATTGTACTGTGTGTAAAAGAAAAGCTATGGACGGATTTTAAAACCGTTTAAACTAAAATAAAATTGTTGTTAAAGAAAATATGAAGGAAAAAATCTGTCAGAAAAAGTGAAAATTATTTTAAATTTAAAATATAACAACAAATTTGCCTGTCCTAATGCAATTTGCGGCCAAAAAGATTTATTTGAATTTTAAATTTATAATCGAAAAAAGAATTCGTAACTTTTTAGGATTTTTTTAATGCTGCAATATATGAAGAGTTGCAGAATTAAACGTGTCTTTTTCATTATTTCAAAATGTTGGAAAATCAAAAATAATTTTTTTCGCCTGATTATTTTTAGCATGAACCCAGAATATATAACAAGTTCCTTCCTTATTATAAAAAGCTTCGGACCCAAAAAGTTGCAAAAATAAATGTTAAAGATGTTCAAAATTAAAGGACTTTTAATTTGCAAATATCATGTGTTAAAATAAAACAAAAAAGGACGTTGTGTTAAAAATAAAATGCACGTGTTAAAAAAAGTTCAAAAATTAAACAAATTTTCTTACTTGAGCTTCAAGATAAGAGAATTTTCTTTTATTGAAATTATTTTGAAACAAACAAGATTTAAATTGTTAGGTTAGGTGAGGTTAGGTAGAACAAGCAGCCGTTAAAGGAAAGGATACAGCTTTCTTCGGTCCGCTTAATTCGACCCCTTTGTGTAACCTGGAGAAGCAGACAGAAAAGATGGAGATAGAAGGAAAGAATATATTAAGAGAAGGATAAAAAAAAAAAAAGAAAAGAAGGATGAAGCAAGGTCTCTGGTAATAATCGAACCCATGACCTCCAGACTGGTAGACTCGTGCACTTACCACTGATTCGTCTGTTGAAAAACATTTTCCAAATCCCCTTGATATCCATTAATTCTTACGAAGTTTGCTATAAAAAGTAAACGACCAATGTCGTTATATAACTAAGTTATAAGATAAAAACACAACTGCATCTCTATTAAAATAAACTCCTAAACTCATAAATATTTGTATAAAAGTAAATCTGTTTTGAAAACCGAGTTGATTTTAAATCGAATGATGTTTTCTAAATCAATCAATTTGCTGTATTCAAACAAGTTTGTTAAATCGATTTGATATCGAGAGAAATTTGTGAATTCGGATTGAATACGATACAAGAATTTTACTCGGATTCTATTAACAGGTCAGAGCGGAAAAAGTCACTTCGAAAAATTTAAAAAAATCTGTCAAATATAAGTTAGTTAGAAGGGGAACAAATGACTTGTTTTCTGTTAAAAAGCTATAAAAGGTGTAAAAAGAAATGAAATCATAATGTTGGGGGTTGTCATAGAAACTGATAGCTGTCGGAATCGGATTTAAAAGCGACCAATAACTACTTCTGTGTAACGAATTTTTGAATTATGAATTTAGAGCTCGTTTTAAAGTTTTTTACACTGAAATATCTATTAGTCATCCTCAAATCCGATTCCGACAGCGTTTGGATTATATGACAACCCTGGTTGAGAAATATGATTTCCTTTTCATCGAATGAAAAGAGTCAGACTAACCAGTGCCTCTGGTGGGAATCGAACCTAAGACCTCTAGACGGACAGATTGACGCTCTACTCACAACTCTTTCGAGGCGACTATTGCCAGCCCTGCCTTTTTTAATATTTCTCTTTAATTTATACTTCTTTCTTACTTTCTCTCTCTCTCTCTCTCTCTCTCTCTCTCTATCTCTCTTATCTCTATTTCTCTCTTTCTCTTACACTGGTCACACAAAGGTAACTAGATAGCGGACCTATGTAAGCTGCATTTCACTTTGCTGTTTTACCTAATCTTCCATATTATTATTTTAAAACAAAAAATTATTATTTTAATGGCCACGATTCTTTCAAACCTTGTTTTAAAACATTAAGGTTAATTTCTTAAGACAAATTTGTTGTTAAATTTTAGGCATATTTGTGAGTTTCTGATTGTTTTTAAGCAGCTTTTGTTCTTAATAAAATATTAATATTTTCTTATATTAATATAAAGGGCGTATATGTATGTATATATAAAGTATGTTAATATTTAGTTTTTTATGTTTTTAAAAAAACATATTTTTGTTAAATATAATATTTTAAATTTTAAATTTATTTTTTATTTTTTTGTTCTTTAATTTTAAGAAAAAAAATCAAATTAAAATTAACATTATTTTTTTATTTTTACTTAAAGTTTTAGTTATAAAATTTATGTTTTAATTATTTCTTTAACTATATAAAATATATATTTAAAAAAAAAGTAGAGCAGTAGCAGAGCTGATAACATTGATTGAAAGGGTTTCTCCTTCTAAGGAGAAAGAAAAACTCTTTTTCGTTTTTTTTCTTTTTTTTTTTTTAATTATCAAATAGAGAGATAAAAGACAAGGAACACACTAATGTATAATAACAGAACTTTGTTGAACACAAACACCTACCATGGGCGAAGAGGCATCTCCACTTCCCGAACCACTATTAGATGAATTCGAACTGTTATTGGAGGAGCCAGGCGGCAGGCGTTCAATCGAATCGCCGGCCCCGGTCCGCCTTTGCGTATTATGTAATTGATGCTGTTGTTGTTGTTGCTGTTGCATTAAATGTTGTTGCTGTAAATGAGGGGAAACATCCATACTTACGCCGGCCGAAAGCATGTGTGAGGAAGGCGGTGGTGGTGGCGGCATGCCAAAGACATGATTGGGTGGCGGTGGCACTGAGGGCCAGGATGAAAACGAGGCAGGTCCGGCTGTTGAGGCAGTTATAACACTTGAATCTGTCATCATTAGATGCGAGGCCGCCGCTGACAGCGGATGATTGGCCAAATCTAAAGGCAATGAAGCAGGTGCATAATTGTGATGATGTGCCATATTTCCCACACCACTGACCGATGAGGATGACTGATGTATGGCTGGCAAAGGATTAAAACTTCCACTGCCCGAATTATGATGTAAACGTGATGAGGAATTTAAGGAACCCGTACTACCAGACGTCGTAGAGGTGACTCCCCCTGCCTGTAATGTGGAGGAATTAACATCAAAACGCATATTTGTATGCATTTGTAGAGGTTGTGGTTTAGCATCATAGCGCATATTCTTTGTATGCAGTTGTGGCGGTGTTGTTTGTGGCATTTGTTGTTGTTGTAAGGCATGAAGCGGCGGCACTTGTGGCGGAGGCATTTGTTGTGTGGCCAATGGTGGATCACAATCCATGGCCAATGGATAATTATTATTACTACTTACACTGTTGGAGTGTTGTGTGCTGCTGCTACAACTGCTTATAGAGCCGGGCGATAGTAAACCCTGCAGTGATTGTTGTGCGGCCAGTAACTGTTGTTGCTTCTGCTGCTGCTGCTGTTGTTGTTGTTCGTATAGAGATTTCATCATTATACTGTTTTTATCGAAATTTTGTGGTCCCGGGCGCGATGAACGCATTAAATTTGTGGCGGCTACATGTCCCAAACTATTCAAACTGTTTGGCTGCTGGCTTAAGGGATGCATCAAAAGACCTTGAGTCATGAAGGGAGAAAGCAAAAGGAAGAAATACTATAACATAATTAAAAATGTTTTTAAATAGAGAGTTTTAATTTAAAAAATAAAAAAAGAATTCTTTAAATTTAAATAAAATGTTTTTTTTTTTATTATTCATATGACCTATAATGGAACTAATCAACTCTATCTCGACAGCAAAACTACGAGGTCGGTGAAATCTTCTGCTGAAGCATAATCCTAGTGGCTTATTTTTAATATTAAAATGAACAAATGTTCGTCAAGTAGTTAAGTCTTATTAGTTGTCAGCAGTAATAAGGCTCCATCAGTGGTTTCCCAACACACAAAGTTGACCTTATTCATCGTTATAGTCATAAGATTTCGACACTGGTTTACTAACACGAAATTGGTTCATGTCAATAAATTAATTTTAAAACATTTTCTTAGAAAATTTTGTTACAAAATAAGACCCTAAGCGTAACTAGTTTAAAGGTATTAGCAGGCAACACTGTAACTATGAAGTTAGTCATAAGCCAAAAAAATGTTGCATACTTTTAGGAGGCGTATTTAACGTAAAGTTAAGACTAAAAACGTAAACCAGCTCAAAATTGAAAAAAAATTGGTTTTCCTTTATTAAAAAAATATATGAATTTACGTCTAAAAGAGAATAAAAATTATTTAGAGTATAAATAAATTGGTTTATATTTTTCATTTATGTAATCGCAAGAGTTTAAAATGACCACATACTGACAAAATAAATAATCGGATCTTCTTTTTTTTACGTTTTGAGGATAATGTCACACCCGTCACATTTTTTTAAAGGATTTTCCTTAAGCAAAACAGTTTTTTTTAATGTATCTAATACGAAAACTCGATTTAAAATTCCAAATTCTCTAAAGTTCAAATCTGTAAGCTCACACCTTTCACAGTCTTTAAGTGGTAATTGTGGGCAGATATTTTGTGTCTACTTAGTATTAATCGCCTAAAAATATTTAAAACTATAGATTTTTTCCAAATTAAAATTGTTTTAAGTTTTAAGCAAAACTGTGAGCAAAATGCTAACACTCATCACAATGAAATCGCCTCATTTAAATTTCAAAATTTTCCAAAAATTTTAAAATCAAATTTAGTAAAAAAATTATTCATTTTGTTTTTGGTTGATTATATCATAAATTTTTTATTAAGTTTTTTTTCTTGTTGTTTGTTTTGTTGCTTATTTTTTTTATAATCGTTATTATTAATTTTTTTATTTATTTTTTTTTTATTTAATAATAATTATGAAATATTAACTTAAAGTTAAATGAAATATGTTTTAATAATAATTAATTATTATTATTTTTTTTTTTTTTTTTTTTGGTTTTTTAGATGAAGTTGTATTTGTTTTTTATTTTATTCTTTAAGTCATTATTTTACTTAATTTAAATGGCTTAAAGTGGTATAACATGTTGTTTTTTTTATATTTTTTTTTTAATTACGTTGTTTTATAATTTAATGTTTTTATTTTTTATTCAAAGGTAGAAAAAAAACTAAAAACATTTTTTTTTTCTTTTTTGAAATTTTTAAAATTAAAAATAATTAATTTTCAATTAAAGAAACAATGTTTTTAATGTTTTTTTTTTTTAATATTTGGTTTGTGTTATTTTTGTATATAAATATTTTTTTAATATTTACTTAGCGGTTTTGCATTTCTTCTTACTTTTACGTTTTTAAGGTTTCAAGAAGTTTTTTGTTTTTTATTTTGTATAATATTCAATACTGTTTGGGTTTCGTGTAACATTTTGTGAAGTTTTGTCAATTTTAATTTTTGTTTAGTTTTGTTTTGGAAGAATTTAAATTAAAACAAATCTTTTGCCAAATTGTGAAATTTTATATTTTTTGTGTTTGTAAATTTACTTAAATTTGTTATGAACATCAGTAAAATGTTTTTGAAATAATTAAATGTGTAAAAAGGACCTTCAGTTGAAAATTGTTTTCAAATTAAAAAAAGAAACACATACACAAAGAAAACATCGTAGTCGATATCGTGATGGGTTTAGAAGTAGATTTCTTAAAAATCAAGGTTTTTTTTTTGTTTAAAAAAATACCCTATTTGACGACGTCGAACGAAAACCTATACAAAAGAACTTTAGTCACATACCCTGCCAATTTCCGGCACTTGTCAGGAGACGGCGTCGTCACTTTGACGAATTCTTTGTGGCCCACTTATCGATTCTATAGGGACTGGGACCTCTACGAGATCCTAGGGTACGCAAAGAGTCTAACGATCGGTACATAGCACTTTTCGTTCTTGAACCATTTATCTGTTTTTATCCATTCTTTACTATTTTCTTGCTCTGGGAACAAATTGTCGCATTTGATTCGAGTCGAAATTCCACTCGATCGATCGAGTTGTCAATGCTTTTTATATAGAAGTTCCAATAAGAACTTTCCATTTCCTGCCTTACACTTTTCTTCGCTTTTTCTTTCCTTTTCCCAGGGCAACACCAGGGACAGCATATTGTCTCCGAGTGGAGTGATGAACCACCACTGGTATGCATCACTGGCCCTACCTACCTACTTACTTGCTAGCAAATTTGGGTTTACCTATTCGACAACCTTATTTAGCCATTATTTTCGAGTTTGTTCTCAACAGAACAAAACATGAACAAAAAAATACTTAACACGTACTTTATAAACAATTTTTAAATTAAAAAAAGGAATTTCAAACGAAATTTTTATAATCATTAGAATTTTAAATCTATTTTAAATTTAAAAATTTGTAGTTGCAACTTAAAATTTTTTTCTATAATTTTGTAAAAATGCCTGTAACGTAACAATTTTTGCCTCCTAAAGGTATGCACCAACTCTCTTAATGGTTTAATTTGAATACATAAGGCAGTGATGCTAACTTTTTTAAATTACTGAGCACTAAGTCTCAAGGAAATTACGATTTTTATAAAATAAAACATGTATATCCAATTCAATGTTCAAATATACATACAATTCTAGAACAAATCTTAAGTTTTGAGATATTCATAACATGACTTAGCTGCAATAATAATGGCGTAGCCCCTACTAGATTGTTAAAGGATCTAAGTCATAAGCAGGGCAACCAAAAATATACAAATACACTTTTTTACGCGTTAACCCCTAATTTTGTTATTCAACCGTCTTAAAACTTTTGCAAAATTTTTGGCATCGATTTGTTAGGGAATAATTTTGCATATAACAGCATATTTTGGCATATTTTTTCCTTTAAGAGCATATTTTTCCAAAACTTATTTTTGAATTTTCTATATTTAATTTGAAAAAACATAAAAACAGTCTTGAGAGTGTTCATTGTTACCTTTTGTAAGTTTTGGTTTTTTATTCAACAACTTATTTTGAAGCGGAACCCATTTTTGTCATCATCTGTTTCAAAACTTTCGCAAAATTTTGGCATCAATTTTTTAGGGCGTATTTTTGAATTTTTTTATGTTTAATTTGAAAAACCTAACAAAAAATCTTTCCAATGTTTATTGTCACCTTCGATTAGCTTTTTCTATGTTTAATAATTTATTTTTTAGCGAAATAAATTCTGCTTTGTTTTGATTTGCAGAAAATCGCTACCTGACTAGTTTTAAGGTCGTTTAATTAAACAATATTTAACAGCATTTTGGTTTCCCCTGTTTTTATTTTGTGGCGGAATTTTTTCGAATTTTAAATGTTACATTTCGGATTCTTTAGCCCAAGTTCCTATTATTCTTATTTTTAAAACATATATTTTAAATTTGAAGCATTTTTTGACTGCCTATTTTATGCATACATATAACACCCATTTTTAAGAGAATGTTTTTGGTTGCCACTATTTTTATGGTGAATCCTTTTTAAAGTATCAAGAATCAAAGAAACTGACTCCCTTAAGAACACATTGCGTTTTTATTTTTTGGAAATTTTGGTTACAAACCGGCCTTACTTTTTTAAGAACTCGAAAGAGTAAAATTCCAAGTGACTGATTTTGACATTAACGTTCGCATAGTTGGCTTGTGTTCGGCATAGGTAAACCCATTTTTGTAAGAAAACGCTTACGTTTCCGTTGGGCTTGACTTTCGAGTTAACGTTTGCTTTGGTAAACCGAAATCAGTTTTCTTTCGTTCGATGTGTGAACTCAATTTGAAATCGAGTAAAATAATTAAATCGATTTAAAATCGAGAACTGTTTTTGAATTCGGTTTACAGAACAGGACCGATTAATTTTTATTAATTTATTTTTGTAGAGAAATAATTTTTAATTTAATTTAAATCTTTGCATAATTATTACGGTCCCTGAAATGATAAATTAAAAGGCTTTGTTAACGTGTTTCGAAGAACATTTTATAATGTTGAAGAACTGTTTAAAACATGTATAGTGAAAATAAACCTTGGATTTAAACTAACATATTTTGTGGCAGTAACTTTTTAAGTTAAGAACAGTGGTAGGCAACTAATACTATTACATTTGCTTTTCTATATGTACAGTATCAGATAATGTTCATATTGTTGTTAGTGTAATTTTACATCTTTTTGAAAAGCTCATCTGATACTGTTTAAATGCTTTGTAAACTTGTGATCGTGTACATGTGAAGATAAAAAAAAACTAATTTGCGCTGCGTGGCAGAATACCTATCACTGGTTTAGAAAGTGAAGCATAGATGTTTCTCTTATATTGTAGTATTGCTGCAATTTTAAATTCCTAATGTGGTCGAAGTCTTTTTTTGTAAAATATTTGAAAAAAGAAAATATTTTTTGAATCTTTTGTTTTAATCAATTATTAAACTTTGTTGTATTTTTGGGATTTTGTTGTGATGCTGATAAATATTTTGTTTTTTTTTTCTTTTTTTTTTTTTAATTTCGTTTGTGTTTTTGTTTAATAAATAGAGTTTATGGCTACAAATAAATATAATGTTTTACATATCTTTTTTATTTCACGATTTTTTCCTTTTATTTTATACTTTCGGTAAATGTTTATTATAAAACTTTAAAAATTTAAACATTTTTTTATGAACTTTTTATTTTTTTCGGTTTTCTGTATTAAATCCCTTTTGAAAATATAGAAAAAATAAGTGTGAATTGAAAAAAATAAATTAAATTAAAATAAATTAAAACATTACAACTTTTAATTTGCTTAATTGTTTTTAACTCTTGCTTTTATGTCACCTAAAAGTATGCTATATTTATTACTAATATTATTTAATATTAATTTATATAAATATATTACAAACACACACGACGCATTTATTTAAACATTCATTCATGATTTTTCTTTTTATAAACTATGATTTGCTTTTATAAATTAATTTTTATTTTATAAATTTCTAATGTTTTATATTATTTTTTATTTATTTTTTTTTTATTTTTTTTTTTAGTTATAAATAATTTTTTGTATACGAATTGCTAATCAATTTAATATTTTACAAGTGTATAAATTTTTTTAACTTTTCAAAGTTATTTTTTGTATTTATGTTTAATATTTTACAGCATGAATGATTTTTAAATGGTAGAAACATATTTTTTGTGTTTTTAAATTACGCGCTTTTCTATTTATTTTTTAGGGTTTTTCTTCTTAATTTTTATTTTTTTTTGCAAATAATGAACTCTATGGTGGTTAAGTCACCTAATAAATGCATAAATTTGTTTTTTATTTTCTTTTTTGTTTAATTGTTTCTTTTTGTATCATTTTTATTTTTAATTTAAAAATATTTATTTTTTTGAGCTGCAATTTTAAATATTTTTTTTGTGTAAAAAAAATAATAAAACAAATCTTAAAACAAGTAAAAATAAATTAAAGAAAGAGAATTTTTAGGGAGATATCATTTGGAAGCCATTGTATTAAGAGAATAGTTTTAATTAAAAGTTAAAATCATTTAATAATTTTCTTTACTTAAAAATTTATTTAAAAATTTTAGTTACAATTTTTAAATTTTTTTCAGTTCTTTAGATTTTTTTATTTTCTAAAGATCTTTACGACATTTGAAATAAATACTTTCTTAAAAAAATTTTGAAATAAGTCTTAAAAATGGTACTTTTTGTTAAACAAGTCCTTTTAAATGCTTAAAGATTGCAAACAGTCGTTAACCACCCTCTTTGTCGGGCCAAATAAAAATTTTTTTTAAAAATGTAACTGTAAAAGCAAAAGCAAAAAAAAATTAAATCCATTTTTTAATTTATTCTTGTTTATAATTTTTACTTGTTTTATTATGTTTTTTTTCTTATTGATTAATTGGATAAACATTGCCATAGAGTCCAAAAAGTCTGTAGTAGGAAAAAGAGAGAGAGAGAGAGAACATGAGTGTGTGTGTGTGGGAAGCAGAGGTGGTAAATTGTAAACATATAATTTCCCGCCATTTTAAACATTTACTTTTTTCTTTGCTTCAAGTTTAAATGGTTAAGAAGTAGTAAGTAGTTTATAGTTATTAGTTTTAGTTTAGTTTTTTGTTTAATGCCAAAAATATTTTTATTATTTTTTCTTTTAATAGACGAAAAAAAAATATTTTCTTTTATTTTCTATTTGTAAAGGGGATTTTAAATTTTTTTAAAAGTTTGCTTTGTTTTTATAACAAATAAAAAAGAAAATTTAAAACTAATAAAGCCAAACCTGAAATAATATTAAATATTTTTTATATTAAATGCTTTTTATAGTTTTGAAAAATTTATATGCCAAAATTGTTGTTGATGTTTTTTATATTTTTTTATTTTTTAAGACTTAAATGCCTAAAAAATTTAGGAGTAATTTTGTTTTTATATATAAATTTTGAAGTTTTTTTTATTTCTTTATAGCCAAAGTAGTTTTTTTATGTTTTAAACATTTTTAGGATGTTTTTTTATAAATTTTTTTTATTTCTATTTTTTCGAAAATGTCCTAAATTTTTTTTTTTAAATTTTTACGCTTTACTTGCTAAAACTATAAATGTTGATCTTTGTATTATTACTACCTTTATTATGATTTGAAATTATTATTTTTTTAAATAATTTTTTTTAATTAATTTTTTTTTATATATATTTTATATATATAATTTGCTCTTCTGGTTGTATATTTATTTGTTTTAATTTCGATTACGACAATGTTTGAACCAACTAATCCTTTTACTAATTTTATTACATTTTCTTATAGAAATTGCTTTATTTCTTTTTTATTTTTTTTTGTTTCTTTTTTTTTATACAAAGAAAAATTTCGAGTTTTATAAATAAAGTAGTATAATTTTTGTTGTTGTTTATATACTTTGCTTTTTTTTTATTAATCATAATTATATAGCAATGTTTTGAGTTTGATATTTAAGTAAAGTTAAAAATTATGGCAGTCAATTAAGTCGTTAATATTAGATTTTTTCTTAAAATAGAGAAAATAAATTTATATAAATATTTTAAGAAAATTATTTAAAAAGTTATTAAAGTTTAATTTATATAACATTTAAGAGATGTCACTTAAAATAAACAGAGAGCGAAGAAGAATATAGTTAAAATTATAAAAATATACATCTGGGGGGCTATTAATGTAATTTGATTCGAATCGAAAATCTTTCGAATTTGTACAAATTAAATTACATAGCATGACTTTCGAAAATTTATTTATGAACTTTCGAAAACTTAACTTTTATTTTTTAAATGCAAATCGGCATTTTTAAAAATTATTTTTCAAAATTTAAAGATGCCACTTTTTAACGTTTTTAGTTTCAGTATTAATTGATATTTACCTTAAATTATTCCATAAATATATGAGCCTTTTAAACGTATTAGATAAAAAAAAATATTCCTTTCGAATAGAAAATTCCTTTTGAAAGCCTTTTCGTTGCGAATCGAATTACATAATACAGGGAATTACAGGGAATTTAATACTGAAATCCAAAGTTTTTTTCACATGATACACGTCATTTAAAAAGCACACATTAAGTTGTGGGGGACTGGCTACAAACATAACTGGGGCTCAATCGTATCGATCGATCGAGTTGTCAATGCTTTAAGTATAGGAATATTAATAAGAATTTTTAAATTTCGATTCGAAGCGAATGCGACAATTAGGCCCCTGCATTTATTGTGGTAGTTTTTGAAAAATAAACCTGATTTGAAAACTTTTTTAAATTATTTAAACGAATGTTAGTACGATTTGTGATAATTTTCCGTTCAGGTTGGACCAAATAAATACAATTTCACCGCATTTCGGGTTTGGGTTTAATTAGATTTAAAACTAAAATCGAAACAAATTTAAATATTTTTTAATAAAAGAAAATATGTTTAACATAAAAAACGACATTTACTCCCCGTTAAAAACTTTTTTAAAATATATATTTGACTTTAACAAATACTTTTTCTTTTCGTAAATTTTAGCTCTTAAACTATTATTTATTATTTTATTATTAAACTAATTTTGAATTAAAAATAACTAAAATTTTCTAACTTAAAAGGAAATTAAAGGAATTTGTTACTTTCTGTTCTTTGCTTTTTGTTTTTGTAAATATCTTGTATAAATATTTAAATACTTAAAAACTACATTAATAATAATATGCTACACATTTTAATGTTACATTATAAGAAATGCAACTTTACGTTACGTAACGTAACATAACGTAACGTTTTTTTTTTTTTTTGTAAATTTGCTTTGTTGCATTGATTTTCATGTGATGTTAAACAAACTTTCTATAATTATTCAAAGGATTACAAAATTGCAAGATCAACGACATAGTGGTAGTGACAGTGTTAAACGTTTTGGTCAAATATATTTGCTTAAAAAGGAATAATTGAAATATTAAGCTGTTGTACATTATTAAACAAACAAAAACAAATGCATTTAAAGTTTTTACTAAATTGCTACAACAAAACATCACAGATTTACCACTTGGACAATTTCAATTAAGAAATATTCAAAAAATATTTATAGAAAGTTTGGAAATTTAATATTGAAAATATTAAAAAAAAAAGAAAAAAGTCTTAAAATTCAAGGATTGAAGAAAAGTACTTATGGCAAAGAAATTTAAACCAAATGATGTATAGTACCATGTGTGGATTGTTGTTGTTGTGAATGTGGTTGTTGCGATTGTTGTTGTCCCATAATTATATTGGCTGTTGAGGTTGTTGTTACTGTTAATGCTGAAGTTGTTGTTATTATATTTTTATTTGCTATATTCCTGGCACTTGTTGCCACTACTGCAGCGGTAGCAGCAACACCAGCTGCCGCTGCTGTATTCGAACCTGAGGAAGCGATTGATGTTGTTGATGAAGATGTTGATGATGCTGATTTTATTGATGTTGAGTGTTGAATTTGATGTGTTAAAAAATTATCTTTTGCCTTAAAGCCAGGTCATCGTCTATCATCTTCAAAAATCGTAGATTTATATTTTATTTTTATAAATTAACAGATTTTGCATTTGCATTGTTTATGTGTGTGTGAATGTGTTTTTTTTTATCAAGTTTACAATGTTTGTTTAAAATTTTTTTACATTTTTTTTTAACACAATTTATTTTTGTTATAACATTGAAATACATAGAAATAGAAAAAGAGAAGAAAAATATTTGTTTTTATTTAATATTTAACAATTTTTGAAATTTTTCTTAAATTAAAAATAGTTTAAAAAATTAATTTTAAAAATTAAAAGAAATTAGCTAAGAAACTACTCAAGAATAAACTACATTTTAATTAATTTTAAATTACATTATTATAAACAAAAAATTAAAAATAAAAATACAAAAACAACAACAAAATCCTTTGGGGATTTTATCAAATTTCAAAACTTTTTAATAAAGTTATAGTTTTATGTATAAAAATATCTAGTGTCTTTGACTTTTTAATAAAGAAGTACATTTTAAAATCAAGTTTCAATTCTTTTTAAGAAAAATTTTGTATTTTAGAAAATTTAAAATTTTATTTCGGATTTAATACAAAGCATTTTGCTTTAAATGACATCAAAACTACGCCAGAGCTACATGCCCCTGTAGCTTTTTATATTTCGTCTTCTGTAGGCTTAACTAATTTTGCAATAGTCTGTTTTTTGTCCTAAGGCATATGAAAAGTTTAGGTCAGAGTGACTATTTAATTTTTGGCATTTTAAATGTTTTGAAAAGTGTTAAATTTTTGGTAAAAAAAATTATTTGAAGAAAACTAAAATAACATCAAACGCAGCACGGCATTCGCGATTTATTTTGAATTTTCAAGTAAGGATTAAAAAAAAATTATCTCTATAATTTTATAATTTTTTTTTTTCGCAAGCTGTAAGTTCAAAACTCGTATAAAAAGAAAAATTAAACAAAAATTGTAAAATTTTAAGTTTTCTCATAATGTATACCAAAATTCAATGAAAATAGTATGATTTTTTAAATTTCGAACTTAAGTTCGAATTTTCGAACATAGGCTAAAATTGAAGTATTCCATAAGAAAACTTAAATTTATTAACTATTCATAAGATATTTGAGATTTTTATTTAAAAATTTGCAAGTCTTAAGCTGCAGTACTTGATTCGAACAAAGAAAACTTTTACTTTACTTATATTTATTGTAAACTTTCAAGTTGTAAAAATTTATTTTGATTAATTTACGAGTAACCAACATAAAGGTAACCTGGTTAAGTAACAGATCTGTCTGGGCGTCGCTGTTTCGATTTACGACAAAAACGTTGGTTAGTCTTGTTCCTTTTGTCCTAACTTTACACATCGGCTTCACTTCAACTTTCAGTTTTTCTAACTTGCGGCAGGAATAAAACAAATAGACCGTACTAACTACCTAGTATTTGTGAACGCCAACATTTATCGAGTACATATTTATGTATTCGAGTATTCGTAACCTAAATATTTAAGGGTTTGACGACTTAGTGCCTAAGCACGTTATTAAATTAAAAGCTCTTATTTTGGTAATAACTACTTAAAAAAATGTTTAATAAAGGATTTATAAATCGTCCTTATAATAGAATATTTTATGGTTCTTTCCATATTAAATTAAGATAAACTAAAGGCCCATTATAACAACTTGCCAATAGTTTTAACAAGGATGTTTTTAGACACATAATTAGCTTTTCCAGCTTATAAATATATTTTCAGCTAAAAGTGTCAGTTAGGCTAAAGCGAAGATTATTCTACGTGTAACTTGTAATGTCTCTATGTACCTAAAGTTGCCATATTTTTTGTAAAATTAAAAAATTAATAAATTAGTTTACAGGCAGATTGAAAAAAATCAAAAAGACATTGGATTTTTTTAACGCCCTTTATGATGTTTCAAAAATGGCCGTAAAAACAAATTTTAATTTAAAACTAAGAATAAATAAAGGAACATTATAGAATATAAAATAAAATCAGACCAAAATTCTTAAACAACGAAAGTATTTAAACAAAGTCATTTAAAAAGTTTAAAAAAAAATCAAATATAAATAAATTATAAAAGAAAAATTTATGTAAACTTACCATGACTCTGTTGTTCTGAATGTTGCACCGCGCTGGCCGGTAACATTTGACCACCCGGCACTAAGGCGGCCGTCGATGATGATGTTGAACTAACGGAAGGCGAAGATATTGCTATACTACCAGGTTGCAATGAGCCAGCACTCGTATTGGTACCCTCGTCTGTGGTACGCTTAAAGAAATTATGCTGCAACGCATAATACGGTGTGACACGTGCTTTTGGATCAAAGTCCAACATTCGTAGAATTAAGTCTTTGAATTTCAAATAATCGGCAACCGAATGACCAGGCTCATCCATACGTCGTCCGCCAGGACCACCCGTTTCAACGCCCAGTATATCATGCAGTTTACGTGACCCAGGCGGTTTGTATTTACGACCATTTTGACTTTTCTTTAAAACATAAGAACCATCCGAGACAATTTTATCAAAAAATTTACGTGTCTTGTGCGCTTGATCGAGCAGATATTTGGGTGGCATACCCAAAACCTCGACAATTTTGTTCATTTGATCGACTTCATTGCAGCCGGAGAATAAAGGTTCGCCGGTATGCATTTCAACTAAAATACAACCTAAAGACCACATATCAATGGCCAGATCATAAGGTATGCCTAATAAAACTTCCGGTGAACGATAAAAACGCGATTGTATATATTGGTATATCTATATTAGAGAAAGAGAAAGAGAGAGAGAGAGAGAGAAAGAGAGTATTAAAATTTATAAATTTTTAAATTTAAGAAATAAAAGCAATTTACCCTTTGTCCCAGTTGACACGAACTGCCAAAATCTACAATTTTTATGGCCGATCTTTTGGGATTACAAAGTAATATATTTTCGGGTTTTAGATCACAGTGGATTATATTCAGTTCGGGAGTACTCAAAAAGAGCAACGCAGTGCATAGCTGTTGAGCAAATTTTCGTGTCAAATTCAATGAGACGCCACGAAAATTTGTATTACGTAATAAATCATATAAATTATACGATAATAATTCAAATACTAAACATAAATGATTGCGCCACATAAAATGCCGTTTGAGTTTAACTAAATTGGAAGAAAGAAGAAAAAAGGAGATGATTATTTGTTTGTTTTTTTAATAAGTTTATAGCCACTTACCGATATAATATTTATTTTCTGCATCTGCACGATTCATCATTTCCAATAGCTTAACCTCGATTTGTGCCTGATTTAGGAACGGTTTTTTATTTTTAATTATCTTTATTGCTACATAACTTTGCTCTTCATGATCATATGCCTTAACCACTTGTCCAAAACTGCCTTTACCTATTATATGAGAAAAATAATATTAAATTTAGTTTAAAGTTATTAAAAAGATTTTTATGATTTTCAAACTTGCCTATTAATGAATTGATTTCATAACGATCTAAAAATCTTTCACCATGTTTAATTATATAATCATGATTATCGTCATCATAGCCATCATTATATAATTTTCGTTCCTTTTTATTGGAGGAATCATCTTCGCCTTGGGTTTGCTGGGCACGACGTTTCTTTTTTGCATAATAAACCTTAAACAAAAGAAAGAAAAATTTAATTTTACTATTAAAGAAGTTGTTTGCAATAATTCGAAAACCCACAAGTTTTTGTTTAAGTAACATTTTATCAAAATATATATAAAGACCTAAATTGACATTATCAAAATTAAATCAAATAAATTTTAACATAAAATACAGACTGACTACTAAACAAAATCAAAAAAATTCCTTATAGGGTTTGTTGTAGGTTAAGCGTGGGAACACAACAATCAACGTAAGCGGCACTTGCATACAAATTTGAATGACTTGCCTTCGACGTCAACACCGCTGGAATAAAATTTATTTCATTTTCTCATCGGTTTTTATTATTCTCTCATATTTATTTTGTTATTCTCTTCAAGAATATTGCCACATTTTCCGAAAATTATTAAATTTTTTTTAAAAAGTTTACATATCAATTCATGCTGAGCTGCCGCCGTTGTTAGATTTATTTTTTCTCAACGACGACAAGTCGCCCGTTGACGTCGGTATTGTGTTTCTACATATTCCTCCTTCATTACATTGGTACCTGTTTCTCTTTCATTGGTTCTTTCACCAAATCATCAGTAGACTTCAACAAAACTCTTCAAAACTCTCATGAATATTTTCATCCTTTATATAATTACTTCAATAAACTTATTGAGAATTACTTTAAACAAATCAAAACATTCAAGAGTTCTTAAAAAGATTCAAGAAACCAACTTAACCTATAACAAACTATGTATATAAATAACCAAAGCAAAATGGGATCAAATCTTAAATGATATTTGGAAAATGTTTAAAATTAAAAATGTTTAACATATTTTACTGAAAACAAAAATCCAAAAAGTATCTGGCATCGCCACCTTAAAAAAATAACAACAGGTTTTTTTAGCTGCATAAGACAAATGACTTCTTAATTTATAATAAGGACCAGGTAAGAAAAAAAGCACAACAAACATTTTAGTTAAACATTTTTTGGAAAGGAGAGACAAAAAGAATTTTGTGCTTTCACCGAAAGTCGTAATCAGCTTTGAAATGCTTATTGTTTCGTGGCAATTCGCATCATGCAAACTGCCAAGTTTGACACCTTTTTGATAGCATAAAATATTTTTCCCTAGAGGCCATAAAGAAAGACTGGTTAAGTATCCTAGATTAGGCTGCTAAAACAACATACTTAAGAATAGGCATGGGCAGTCTTCTTTGTCATCCAGGACTTAAGATAGCCCGAGCTCTTAAGCAAGGTGCCTATTTATTACCCAACGTCGAAACAATGGAAAAGTGGCCAAACCGTACGGGGACAATTGCTGAACGCAAAAGTAATCGACATGTGGTCTGACCATCGTCAGGTAAGACCAACATGGCAGTTAATGCCGTTAATCATACTACAATCTGTACCAGATTTGTCTAGAGGTGACTAATTTGCGTTTGCTTCTAAAAGGCTAAGTTGTCCTATAACCGATATATTATTTACAGCATAAAAAAATCTTATCCAAGTATGTCAACTAACTTCCAGAAGGTACTCATAGTTAAATCCTTGATATCAAACATATTTTCATTAAACACTTTAATGTCAGAATGTTTAAGGGAACTAACTTTTCTAGGGATCTAAAAAAGGAATACAAATTCAACAGTATACTAATTGGTTTAAATATTGGACTGGTGGTATTTCAGAAAAGATTTTGAAGGCTGGTGATGGTTTTAGGTTTAATTTAAGATATCGTTGCATATGTCTACAAATGTCTAAAGAAATTTGGGGAGAACACTTATTTATTTCGTCTCAGCTAGGCTTGTTAAACGGTCTTTTCGCTTATGACATTTAAGAAATTTCTTGACATTCTTGGTCGAGTTGCGGTTCCGTAGGGGCCCAAGGAATTGAAAGTGGAAACCATCTTTTCTCTTTGCAGAAAGAGCTTTTGGGTATTTGAGATCCCATTTTGGTAAACCTCTCATCGTCACGAATGAAAAACCTTATATATTAAGAAACAGTCTTCGTCTGGGATGAATTTCTGGGGCTTTAGACTTCAAGCCTGAAATTTTATAAACTGACATTGAAAGAGTTGACACTGCGACTAATTGTTTCGGCAACATGGATAATGAAACATCGACACCCTGTACTTTGAGACTTCAATAAACAATAACCCTGAGCATCGTAAATACATGCGTTTAAAAACTATAAGGCCATCTCAGCCGAGCAAAAAAGGCATTAAACATTTATTGAACAAAAGAAAGCTCTAACAAACCTTTAATTTACTTAGTTTGTTTTAAAGTTCCATTATGTATTTCAATTTTCGAAAAAAAAAACAGCTAATTGTGGCAGTAACTATTTGTTTACCATTTAGGAGAATTGAAAAAATTTAGCTAAAAAAATTGTTATCAATAAGAATTGTCTTTAAAATAAAAAAAAAATATCAAAATTGCATCATTATTTCTTGAAGGCTGTAAAACCGCCTAAACGTATGCCTTGATTATTATCAGATAAAAACAAAAACGCCTTACTTTGCATATAATCATTGCACTAGTTGTTTTCATTTGATTCTTTTACTTCATCTAAAGCACATTCGTTACAAAAAATCGATAATCTGTTTTCCAACAACAGGATCAATTCTTATTTAGTTGTTCTCTTCAATGCAAACGAAAATAAACGACAAACTTTCTAGAAAAAAAAACCTAAAAATCAATCTGCTTGTTAATAATTCAAATGAAAACATAGAAAAAACCTTTAATTTTTTGGGTTTTAACTTTTAATTGAGTGGATTTATTTTTTGCCCATTTCATATTGATGGTAAACTTAAACACACATACACATGAGCCAACAAAGTTTATATATAAAAATGTAAACACAACTAAAAGCGCATGTGTCTGAGGGCAAGAAGAAAGGAAAGTCAAAAATAAATAAATAAAAATTAAAAAAGTATAGATTGCACTCATACTCTGCAAAAGGACAACAGAATAGAAGTCACAAAACTAGCAGTCAAACAGAAGAAACATAGACAAGCAACCAGCCAGCCAGTCATTCAAAGATTCAAATACTCAGATACACACACACACAATCTTACTGTCTGACAGCCAGCCGAGTTAACTAAACAAATCAAACTTTTATGCCTTTTTTTTAAACATCCTTCCATTCAATTTTGAAGGAAAAACATGTTAAAACTGGCAGCCAGTCAGCCATCCAGCCAGCCGGTATTTCCAATTTTTTATTTTTTTAATATTAAAACAAACACACACATACACAAATACTGTTACAAATCTATATAAAATACGTATGTATGACAATGTTTGGTAAGGTTATGTGTGTAAGTTTCTCACCCATAGAAGTATGCAATGAAAAATCAAAAATTGCAAAAAAGTTGTTGCTAACCCGTAGAACATTTAGAATTCTGTCTGTATGTGTATAATAACGAATCGACGACTACAGCAGCGGCAGCTACGCCAGCAGCAGTGATAACAAATTGCAGCAAAATACACATAGAAACACAACCTACAATAAACCCAACAATTACATGCAGAAAAGATGAGAGGTATACTAACAACGTTTATTCTCTCATTTACCAAATATCCGTACTCTGACTTCTTTAAAATGTAACTTAAAAAATAATTGAAGCTAACAATTTAAGGTAAACAAAAGGTACAACAAGATTAAAAAACTTTTTAAAAAATAAAAACACATTTTTTATTGTTAAGCAAACTTTTTCTCAAACAAACTCTAACGAATGAGAAACCAATTTGTATAAGAGTTGTAAATGCTGTACATATTTATCATAAACAGTTGCGCCTAGAAGTCTGCTTAGCTATTATACAAATTATAAAAGGCAAATGTAGCAGCAGTAACAACTACAGCGATGCAGAAAAACCCAGCTCAACAACACATTCTATAAACATAAACAAATTTAGATGGATAATAAACGCTTAAAAATGGGTGTATGCTAAATGCAGTTGACGTTAGCGTTTAACATCAACTTCCATTTTGTTGGAGCAAACTCCAAGCCATACACATACGCACAAACTGTCTCATTGCACTCATACCCACAAGCAGAGAAGCGACAATAAAAATGAAAGAGTGCTTTTAAATGAAAAGTGGATGGTAAATTTTTGTGTACAACAAAATTTGTTTTGGGGGGGCACTAAAAACAAAACAGAGAGTAACGTAAAGAGCGCAAGAGCTTAAAATGCCAAATACGACAGTTTTGCTATTTTTATCCATTTGAAAGTAAAACGACATGTTGTTTGGTGTTTGTCATTAATATTGCAAAATAATAAACAAAATTATGGTAAATGGTGGGAAAATTCAAAAGAGTTTATATAAAAAGCTTTAATTATAAAGAACAAGTTAATACAAAAACCTTTAATTAAAAAGAAAAATACCCAAAACGTTAGTATAAATAAAAGTTGTCAAATTTATAAAAAAAAATGAAAATCCTTTTAAAGCAAAAATTAAAAGTTAAAAAATGGCGGGAAAATATAAGTTTCATTTTTATACCTTTTGCATAGCGATTGACGTACATATGTCGTCACACAAAATCAAAAATTTCACATTTTACCAAAAGAGCAAAATTAAAAAAACACATTTTTTCAGACCTTTAGTTAAGCTTTTTTTCAAAAGGTTTGAGTTTTTTAATGTAAGTTACACACTTTTGGATTTTAGAAGACGATATATTAGTTTGCCATTCCACTTGAGATTTGTGCAATATTAATTTTGCGCATCATGTTCTACAAAAAATAAATTTAATCACGATAACCATTGTCCTTTCCTCTCCTACCGAAAGTTTTAACAACAGAATCGTTGTAAAATCGAAAAGTAAAGAAACTTTGCCAAGGACAAAAGGGTATCAGCAAATGGGTAGGTCCATGGTACAATTACCTTACAAGGTAGTGTCAATTCAACAGCTGACTATTTTTTGCTCGAGTTTGCTCACTCGTTAAAACTGTCAAAACAGTACGTTTTTTGACATTGCCGAGGACGTTTTGACAATAACTTCAAAGTTTTGGTATCAAGTTTGTTGTAGTTGTTGCCGTAGCGACTATACCTTGTAAGGTAATTGTACCATGGGTAGGTCGAAAGTAAGGGGTCTTAATTTCGCAGAGCATACATATAAGCCAGTGGTCGACTTGTGTTGTACGAATTCCCTCCGCATTTTCAATCCTAAAAAACTTTTGGGTACCGTTGGGTGCAGTTTTTTAGCTTTAATTGCTTATTAATTTCCGACTACCCCCTTAGTGTTCAGGCAACCATAGAGTGCACACTTGGCCATATTCAAAGTGATAATTATTCATCACCGTACATTGAACCACTGTTCTAGATTTGCACTTCTGGAAATATTGCTCTTTCCGACGTTTAAATATTCGTACAGAGGTTTACGCCTATTAAACCTACAAACGCTCTGATCCAGTACAAACGTAATTGCTTAGATATCTGCTTTTAGAACTGTGTTGTGGCGAAAGTAGATCTAGGCATCCAACTCTGTAAAAAAAGGATGGCCAGTCCCATTCTTTCCCCTTTTTTAGAACTTTTCGTGCAACAACTCTGGGCATCTGCCCCAGAGCTCTATTGAACAGTTAACGTAACATTCACTTGACGTATTTTACTCTCTCTCATAGCCGCGAAGTGTCTCCAAAATATTATTATGATTAGATTTATAATCTCATTTCCTGGTACTTCCGCAAGTGCCACCTCCTTTAATTCTCGGACTTAAATAGGTTGGTAATTCAAAACTGTCCTCTCCAATGACTTCAGATTTTAGTCTTGACTTCTGCATAGACTACTGTATGGCGTCTTTAGACTTAAGCTCTATCTTGAGCCCATATCTTTCCTACACTTCTCTCTCCGACGGTAATCTTTTACTGCCTCCTTTTTCAAGTAGTGCTTCGAGCTCAATTTCCGATCTAGGATTACTTTCGAAAATAAACACTAAATATAAGAATTAAATTATATAAGAAATGAAGTTCATTCTGTCTTTCAACAAAGCTAATTTGGGTCTTTCCCCTTTGGGTTTATAACTACATTGTCTGCGTACCAAACCGATTTAAATCCTCCGTTAATCAAGATCTTTGACAGACTCTGTTTTTGAGCAATTTTCGGAAAGGGCGCAACTAAGCCATTTGGTGTAGTTGGTTCACATTACACCTAAACTCGATAGTAATTTATACAATTCGTAGATTATTAAAGGCTCCTTTGTAATGAGGACGACCTGATGAATACTCACTTTGTAACAAAGCCACCACCCGGCAGACGCAAGTCCTTACCAGCGCTTTCAAATTGACTGTGAAGCATAAGTACTTGTTAAAGTATGCAAGGCAGTGCTTGGAGTGTTCGAGAGAAAAATTCTTCGGAAAATCTATGATCCAATTTTGAATAGACGAATAATACCGGCGTCGTATGAAGAGTGAGCTGTGAGAGCCATTTGTCGACATTGACATAGTTACGCGTATTAAAATTCAACGTTTACGTTGGCTAGGTCATGTTGTGAGAATGAATAAAGATGGTCCAGCTAGGAAGACATTAGAATGCGATACTGGTGACGGATCACGCAGAAAAGGAAGACCGAAAATTCGATGGAAGGATCAAATGGTCTCAGATATTACGTAAGAAGCACAGCGTTTAGCTAAAGGAACATACGTTCTGTAATACCAACTTAAATATGTAAGTAAGACTACTATATTTAGGAAAGGTAATCAAAAAATTTTAAATAATCTTAATTCTTAACTTTTTAAATTTGTTTAACTTTTTTTTATTTAACTTAAAATCTTATTAAATAGGTATGTTTTTATGATTTAAATTCATTTCATTTTGGGCTCAGGCAAAATAAAAATAATCTAAAATCCATACACAGACAATCAAGTCTGCAAAGCAAATGAAAACAAAAACCTTTGTTGCACCCTCAAATAAACTGTCTAACCAAACAAACGAATGTATACAACCACAAACTTTTATACATAACCCCAAATATACAGGTAATGTTTAGACACCTGCCTGCATAAATTTTAACGGTTTATTTTTACATGAGAAAAATAGGAGAATGCGTTCATGTAAATGTATGCGTGTTTGAAGCTCATTTTTTACATTTCTTACATTCATACAACAACGAAATTTATAACTGTATTCTAAACGCCAGTCGTTTGCAAACAAAATTACTAAATGCCCGAATAATAACAAACAAACAGACAGCAAAGTAATCAAATACATATGTACATACATACATTCATATACATACATGAACAACAAATTTCATTATTATCATTTTTACATCGTCATCACCATTGTCTTTGTTATTGTTGTCATCATTATTATTATCGTGTGATGTGGAAATAAAAGTATTCAACAGCGTGTTAATGGTGTACATCCGGTTCTTTTTTTTTTGATACTTTGGGAAGTACATACATACATACATACATACATAAGTACATGTGTATAAATAAAATGTTTTTTGTTATTTTTTCTTTAGCTGCTTTTGTTGTGTAAATAAAATTTAAAATATTTTTTTATCAGAAAAAGCAATATTGAGTAGAAATCAACACTGGATGCATATTTATGCAAATTAAGATGGAAAAGAAGAAGCGTTTTGGAGCTTTGCGGTATTTTTTGGATTTCTTTTTGAAAAAAGAAATGTTTACCGTAAGTTTTATTATAAATTAATTGAGCTTTTTACAATGCCTTAAATTAAATGCTAAAAAACTTTTATATTAATTTAAATACTTAAAAGTTATATCTGAACAATTTTTCAGGGCCCGCGGAAAATTGCAATTTGTTGCTACAAAAAGAAGCGTTATTAAAGTACAAAAATTGTTTTGCTGACAGTTGTTTGATATTTATAATCATCGTTTAAAATTCTATCAAGTGAGACCCAATTTTTACCTTTTTTGCAAGATTTTGATTCGTTTTGGTAAAAGGAGAGGATTTAAGTGGCGTTAAGAGGGAAACACGCGGAATAATGGCGACCATCGTTGATTAGGAGAGGCTAGAGAAGACACCTGCCTCACAGTATTCCATTTTAATCAAAGCATGTAGAGCGATAACAATCAACTCTTCATTTGAGTAAAAAGCCAGAATAAGGGGGAAACATGTTAAACATCCTCTGGAAAATAGTTATACTCGTACGAGACGAAAATGTGTGCCAAAGTGGATCTGGCAGTTAATAAAGATAAAACCAAGTTAACGTTCAATAAACTTAGGCAGACAGTGGAAATTGAAAAGCTCCGCTGCTCTAAAGCATGAGTACTTGTGAAATCAGATTAAAAAATCTATTAATTAATCTGCGTTGACAGGGACTACCGGTGTCGTATGAACCACGAGCTGTATGAGCTATTTGTTGACATTGACGTAGTAGGTCGTATGAAAATTCAACGTTTAGGTTGGTTAGGCCAAGTTGTAAGAATGGATGAAGATGCTCCAACTAGAAAGTAGTTTCAATGGTAAACTGGGAACGGATCCCGGAAAAGGCAACTTTAATAATCTGACCTGAGAAACCTAAGGACTTATGTTGGTAAAACGAAAGGTATTCTTTGTGGCGACCTGAAAGAGAATAGGACCCTGAAAGTAAAGAATCTTGAACTAAGTTAAAAGGATAAATTGTACTAATGGGCGCCCACCAAAATCATACCTTCGCATATGGGGATTACGGTGGCCAGCGACTGCAGGGGTACAGAGGGAACATCCAAACGAGAGGGCATTTCCTGCAGCATTGATCAGATTTGCACAGGCAAGGTTTCAACGTTTTATGTCTGATTTATTACCAAAGAGAATTCGTCAACGTTTTTTAGTTAACCTCTTCCCTTCAAATGTTTTTCCATTGCTTAAGAACTTGAACTTAAAAACTTCTTTCAGATCCTACCGACCTACTTACCAGTAAGCAATTACTAAGTAACTAAACCTTAACTTGTCAAAATTTGGTTTAACAAATCTAAATTCAATTTTTTTAAAGTGGGCAGAATGATAGCAAAGACCAAGAACAAACCATTTAAAATTGCTTGTGCTCGAATTTTTTGTAGTAGTCAAGCAGAAAAAATTAGTTGAATATACCTAAAGTATAGAAAAGAAAAAAAAAACAAATAATAAATAACCAACCTTATGTCATTAAATCGACACATGTCGTTTACTTGACAATGGCAACGATTAAAACAATAACAAAAACAACAACAACAACTAAATACGAAACAAATGCCAATCGCACGAGCATAACAACAAAAACAAATTCAAATTGAATGACGACCGTTAGTTAAGAAATGCCCTTGACCCATAAATAAAAAAAAAACAAAATAGAAACTAACAAAAACCGCGCAAAACAAATAAATTATACGAAATAATAAAAAATGTTTAGAATTTAATATTAATTTTTTAATATTTGCATTTTACAATACATTTGTTCGTATTTGTTTCTTTCTTTTTCTTTTAACCTCAAATTTTAATTGTAAAGCAATGAAACTAAATATCTAAAGATAGAAAATAATTTATAAGAAACAACAAAAAAAAACATGGATTAAATTCTTCTTACCTCATTTATATGCTTGTAGGTCTTGATTAAATCCACACTTAATTTTCTTAACGGCGCCGTTGCGGGATCACGAAAATGTGTTGGTATACGCGCCTGCATGGCGCGCACCTCTGATGAAGACGTTGGACTAGATCGCTATAAAAAGAAAACAGAAAAATAAATAAGACTTTTGCCTTGCAAAAATATTTAAGAAACAAAAATTGGTAGTTTAGGGCTGAGTTGATTATCTATTTACAGGTTAATTAAAATATAGAAGAGAAGTATCCCACAAAATCATGTGCAATTTTGGCACTGACACATCTGACTGTCAGTATTGAAAGCACATTGTTGTACGAACTGTGGGGTAATTTGGTTCTAAGACGTCTTGAAAAAGTCAGTTAGCCGCTTCGAAGATACAACAAACTGTAAAAGCTTTCTACGCTAACACAGTCAGAGATATTTTTGAACCCGCCAACAAAGCCTTGAAAGGATAAGTTAATGCGAAGCCAGCCACGGCAACCACATAAACGCTATGGACATATCTTATCTTCTTATTTCTATATATAAAACTTTGAGAAATTTTAAAAAATACGCTTTAGCTTAACAGGTTTTAAGTAGACGTGGCATCACTTCCCATATAATTTAATAGTTTTTACTGCATAAATTAAAAACCGATGAACTTTAACTCTTTAAACTTTGTGAGGGATATTTTATTTTCAAAGTTAATAGAATAAAAAGGGTTCGGCACCTCTGATAGAGCTAAACTGTATTAAATAAATGTATGTTTTGAATAGTTATGTATATCTACTGGCTCAAAATTTTGTATGGTTGCCTCTGGTATCCAAAAACTTTATTTAAATTAAAAATGGAGAGGATCAAAGCGGGTCACCAGCCTACAACACATATCATATTGATTATTTAAGCAAACAATAAACTGGTGATGGTAAGTGGGAATAGCATCACCTCTCACCCGCAACACAACGACACAAACTCTGAATTGCTAAGTCCAAGGTATATCCATACAAGATGACCGCAAGAAAAAATTTTAAATCGTCCTTCTCTTACTCTTTTTTTATATGGAGTTTGACACCAAACTTAAAATTATTTTTTAATTTTAGTGTCAAAGTTCATACATATGTATAAAAAAATAAAGAGTAAGGAACGACTTTTTTAATTTTTTTCTTGTGGCCACCTTGTATGGATATGCCTTGGCTAAGTCCAACAACTCAAAATATTGTTATAATTAGCTCTGATATGCAGGCTTTTATTTAAGCTGAAAAAAGAGGAGCGGAGCAAAGTATAAAATAAGGAATTGTAGTAATTACTTAGAATAGGCATAACTTATTTTGGCACTTGTTGCGAAACGCCTAGACGACGGGCGAATAGATTAATGAGGTTATGAGTCTAAACATCACCGCATTTTGGAGACACTGAAGGGTTGCCCGAAGTTTGGCGGAGATATCCGATCGTTTGTCTCTAAGAAAGATTAGGGCTAACTGCAGTGTACTGTTATCAGATCGGCAGCCTTTGTTAGGGGAAAAATTTATAAATAAAGTCGGTGGCGGCCATATGTCGACTTTTGCCCACACGAATTGGATCTCAGTTTCTGATACGAAATATCTATCTCAGGTACTCTTAGAGCTATCGACTTTAAACCTTTTACAAGGCATATCTATTGTTATTTCTTTGATTCGAAAAAAAATTGTTGGTTAGAAGCACGGGGAGTAGCATCGCCCATGCAAACAAAGTTCGTGAAATTCGGCAGATCCCAATGTAACCTTTTACTTGCCTTGTTTTAGCTTTACATGAACGTAGGCTGTCTGGTGGCATATTTTTATTTTTAAATACAATTATTTCAAAAAGTAATAAACGGTGCGGAGGGAGGGTGGTGTCGTTGAAATTATCCATTGTGCGGATTTGTCAGTCCCGATGTGGCAGCCGTCGAGTGAGCATCGCGCGTTTGCTGTGGTGAAATATTTAAAGAGTAATGATTCTTACGTAATTGCTCGTCGCCAATTTTGTTCAAGTTCGGTATTCGGCGAATACGTGATGGACCGAGTGTAAATTTTATTCGTTTGTGGGTGCAGAGATTGCGCGCAACTGTTTCGGCTGTGAATGTCCCACGGCCAGGACCAAGTCGATCTTCAAGGACTTTTAAAAACATTAAACTAGTTAAAAGCAGTGTACGTGAAAATCCACGACTTTCAATACCGAAAAGAGCAGCCTCACTAGGACTTCCAAGAGCAAATTTTTTCGAAAATTCTCGAGGCCAGGCGACAATTGTCAACAGTAAAAATTATCGACGCAATATTACGAAATTCGTTTTGCCAAACCTGCGAACTCATCCATCGAACTCACGTGGTTTCAACAGGATGGGGCGACGGCGCACACAACCAGAGCTTGGATGAATTTGCTTCGGGAAAATTGAGCAGTCGCTTTGGAGGCATTCCATGGCCACCAAGGTCGGCAGATCAAACTCCCATGGATTTTTTATGGGGCTACCTCAAAGAGAGGGTTTATAATGACAATCCACATTTCCATTCTATCGTTCAATGCTCTTAATTAAACTTTGTGTCAATTATTACGTTTTTTAAGTTTGAAATTATAAATCTACCACCAGACACCCTGTATTTTCATACCAACGACACAAATTGATGCACTAACGAGGCAAATTTTAAGCCATGCGTCACAAACTAAAACAAAACCGACGTAACTTTGAAATTACAGAAATTTAAAAATAGGCGCAACATTGAAACAATGCTTCTCCTGTAAGTTTGAAAAATGAAGTTAATCGGATTTGCATTTCAGCGGACGATATACTACATGTGTTGTTACTTAATATTTATTTAAAAAATTTTTTTTTAACTTACATGATGCATAACATCGCGATGTGTAGCAGGAAGCTCTTCTTCGCCTACAAAACGGCCATAAAGTGGAGCATGACGTTGACGTCCACCACCACTGCCAGCCTCAACGGCAGCCGCCGCACTGGATACATAAGCTGCTGACACTAAAAAAAATAAAAAAAAAAAATATTATAACGAATTATATTTAAAGTTTTCACAGTTTTACAAAATTAAATGCTTAATTACTTAATAAAATACATAAATTTATGACCTACAGCTGTTAGTTACAACACAATTCGTCAATACAACTTGGTGTCTTTTAAATTGTTTTAAAGCCCTTAATATTTAGCCAATTCACAAACAAACTGTTGTATAGTTGTATGGAAATTTTTTAAGGCAAAAATGTTTAACTAGATTCATTTTAAAATGCTCAATAAAAATTTTATTGAAATTTGTACAAGGTGTGTCTATACAAGATGGTAGCGCAACTACTACAAATACAGAATTAACAACCATATGGCATTTGTTTTAATTGTAAATCCGGGGTCAAAAAATACAAGCAGGCACACAAACAAATGTAAGGTGTGCAATTTTGACATCTATTTAGGTGTTGAAACAAAGCAAAGTAAAGGTACCTTTACACGGTAATACAAAGTAATTAGATTTTGTAAAATCAAAATATTATGAAATTCTCTCCGTGTTAAAAAAAAGAGAATACAAATTTGTTCCAACTATTTTTCATGTTTACACGGATGAGGTTGGTAAAATCAAAATCGGTTGTTTCTTGCCACTTTCCTTTTGGGGTAACGCCATATGGTTAAGGTTCAACAATATTAACAAAAACAACATGAAAAAAATCTGCTTTTATTTTGAATGTTTGTGTATTGTTTCATTAAGTGTAGCTACCTTCATTAGATGCTGTAAGTGCTGCCAATCTTTCACACCTCTGATGTGATGAGAGTACAAAAGTTTCTAAAATGGTTTAGAAAATAAACATTTACCGAACACTTGTCAAATTTTGCATCCGTATTCTCTCCTACCCATTACATTATGCTTTTACATGATGAGATTTTGTATTATCCCACAACATTTTTTGACATATCGTAATATATGTATTACCGTGTAAAGGTACCTTAAACAATACTCAGCTGACGTTATAACACCACCTTGTATACATGCATCTTGCGTTAAATTTTATTTGAACAAATATATCCACCAGTAAATATTATCAGTAAAAACAAGTGTTTTTCCGTTTTTTTCTTCTCTTAATTATTAAAAAAAATAGTGTTACGTTTAAGACCCATAATTATGATTGTTGTAAAAATAATGAAGACAACAGAAAGAACAACAACAAAACATCGTATTCACCTAAATCTGTTGGATGCCAAAAAGTCTCGTTTTCCGTTTAAATAGACGTCTAAATGACAGATTATTTTTATTTCTTATTTTTATATTTTTATGCTTATTTGGTCGATATTAAAATAAAAAATATATGTATGTCGTTGAATATTTTTATAATTTGCCTTTTGATTTATATTTTTCTTTTCATTCCCATTAAACCGTCTATACATAACCGTTTTGTTGTTGCATATGGTCGGTCTAGAGGAATATTACACAATATTTAGAAGAAAAAAAAAGCTTCCTTAATATTATGGCACCATTTGTTTTAAAATAGAACATAAAAACCTTTGCAAAAAAGAAGCAATACAATATTTAAAATTGTCACTCACAAACTAGTGTCAAATTATATTCACACCACATACGTGGTAAGGGTATTATGAGTTGGTGCAGATGGGCTGAGAATGGGCTGAGACCCATCCTTTAGTATACTGATGGACTCAGAAACATACTTACATTCTATCTTCGCCCCCTAACAGAGTTGCTATACAAAGTTTAATTTTTTTTTAATTTTTTTAATCGCTTCTACAGCTTTCAGGTCCAATGTAAATTTTGTGGAACATACTTACCCCCTATCTCCAGCCCCTAATAGGGCTCCAATACAAAATTTTAAAAAATTAGGGTAAAAACCCCTACAACTTCCCCAGAATCGCCTTTAGAGGAATAAAGAGTATCACAAATCTCCATTAGTTTTTCCTCCCAAACATATTGTTAAAACATACTTTCCCCTTATCACCATCACCTAAGGAGGATGCCATAAAAAATTTACAAAAATGATGTAAAAACGCCAATAACGTCCCCAAAGTAGGTCTAAGAGAAATAAAGTGTACAACCGACCTCAATTAGTTTCCCCTCCCAAATATATTCCTAGAACATACTTACCCCCTATCAGCATCGCCTAAGGGGGCTCCTATACAAAGTTTCGGAAATTGTAGTAAATCCAACAACCCCCCCCCCACCCCCCCCCCCCCTACAGATGCCAGGGTGTTCGTGAATAGGGTAAATGTAGGACTGACTCAAACTAATTTTTTCTTGCAAACATTTTCCAAGAACATATCTCTATCCCCATTCCCTAAGGGGGTTGCCATAAAAAATTTAAAAAAATTAGGGTAAAAGCCCTTACACGCTGTGAAGGGTATATAAAATTCGGCACAGCCGAATATAGCGCTCTTGCTTGTTTTCTATTTCATTTGAAAAAAATTTTAAATATTAGACAACTTAAAAATAAACTCTCAGACTTCGTGAAAAGTGTTATACACAGGGCAAGAATTTTTTTTGGTTAAAACTTTAGAATAGCAATACATCAATTAAGACATTTTGCAAAAGCATAAGTATTTATTTTTCTTTTATTAAGAACAAAAAATTTGTAATGACTTTTCTCTAAATAACTTGACTAAACTCAAAATTTATAATTTAAGATGATTAAGTATAATTTAAAAAAAAATTAATATTATCTTTAGCACATTCAGGCCACAAGTTATGCTCTCACTCTGCAGTTCTCCCCTACCCCTATTCGTTGGGGTGTGCACTTACTACCCTTTTTCGAGATACACGCCTGTCGAAATATATCAATGCGACAGGGTGGGTCTAGTACTCTATTTTCCCTTGGACCATGGTTTAAGGGGGCCTATTACCTATCGAATGGTGTGGTGTTGTCAAAACGGGGTCATTTAGACTCTGCTTGACAGTTTGCCTTTTTTGTTTAGTTTCCTGGATTTTAAGATTTCCTATATCCTATTCAAAGCGGGTCACCTAAAAGAATTCTGCCAATTGCATCATTGTTCTACTCGACCATTGGCGTAACATATGGTTTCGGGTTCCCTCAAGTTAACTGCCTGGCCTTAACCGCCAAACTATTTTCTCATTTATTCTCGATTATTTTACATTTACCTGGCGTATATAATCAGACAATTTCGCTGTCTTGTGTAGCCCCCAAGTATCTCAAAAATGTGTTGGTTAGATAAATAATTCTCATCAATCCATTTCCCCATTGCTTGCAGCCATTTTGCTACAAATACCGTCTTGGAGTGTACAGAGGTTTCAAACCCTCTTTATTGCTCCTTCTGAAGTGGATGGAGTGTGCCTTTGAAGTCTAAGAACTAACTGACAGTCGGCACAAAATTTTCCTAATCCTGACACAGCAAGTCTGGCCAAGCTTCTTGCCGCCATTCTCATCACATACTCAGTAGGCACAGTGTAAAGAATGGCGTCTAATACCACTTGAGGTTTGCTTTTGAAGGCACAAGTAATGCCAAGCCTATCGCCTTCCACCACACAGTTCATCCACGCTTTAAACTGGGACTTACAACAACTTTATTACCCCAGTTTTCCACTTTTGGTTGCAGGCACAAGCTCTTTCCTATCGAGTTCTTGCATGTATATCAGGCATTAAGGCCACCCACTCTGATCCTTTCCTGTGTATTCCCCTAACTACTATGATAGTTTGATAGCCTCAAATTCTAGCTTTAACTCCACGCTATAGAGTTTTGGGCTTCTGAAAGCCCTGATCCTATATTTGTGGTGTCAGGAATCACGCCTAATTCTGACGCTACCAAAAAGGTGCACATAACGTCGATTGCAATAGCTCACTAACGATTGGAAGAAACCTACTTTATACCAGAATTAAACTTTTGCAATATACCATTAATCGTTTGAAGCCACACTAGGGGCGAACGAAGCACCCCCTCCTCCCTTCAAGTGTTCCCTTGGTCACTACTCTGCTACAGTCTACATCTATCGTAGCCTAGAATTTATAGCACTGTTCTTAAGCCTCAAAGTCAACGAGCCATCACCCCTATATTCACATTGTTAAAGGCTTCTTATATCTTTAATACCCAGAAACGCCTCTAACATATATTTCCTATCATGAAGACACTATTCTATATAATCAACCACAGCATCATTAACATCAACAATCAGTCTTTTCTTCGCCTTTGACAAAAAAGAGGATGGACTGGTAGCTCTCAGATCCTTTGGTTTTGAGGGGGGGGGGGGGGGGCATAGGGTAAAAATAACCCCAATCTCTGTCTCTCTCTCTCTCTCTCTCTCTCATAGATATAAATCCTCAAAGAAGAACGCAAATTTCATCAAAATATCTTTAAAAATACTACCAGTATTTGGATCACAAGAATATATAATCACCCACTAAAAGCGAATATAATAATCAAAACATTTCTACCACTAATTTGGTGTGGGTATAAAAAAAGCTTTTCTTTTTACCGGATTTTAGTTACACTGGACTTACACGATGAAATTTGTAAATGAAATAAATTCCATGAAATTTCATGTCTACAAACAAAAATTTCATCGTGTAAGTCTGGTAAGGATTTATTCTAATGGGATTTGCCTGAAATTTCATCACTGTAAATTATAGACTCTTAAGTTATAAATTTGAGACTTTTGAAATACATATGTATGAAGAGAAAAGTGAGTTACATAGTCACACACGTAATAATAAAATCGCCGGTTGGAAACTATCTGACTTATTTTTTAAATTTTCGTGTTTGAAAAAAATATATGGCAACCCTAGTTGCATTGTTTTTATATACATTATTGAACACGATTGTTTTTTCTTTAACTCATAAAAAAATTATTTTTATAAATTTTATATTTACTGTTGTTCGTTAATATGTACCTCTTAAATAGTTTATTCTTTGGCATAATCGGCAATAGGACAAAGAAGAAGCACATGCTAAAATGTTTTGCATGCGCCTATGAACATTAATATATATAAATTTTTAAAAGTTTATGTTTAAGTCGGACACCTCTAAATCGTTTGAAAAATTTTTATTACAAAACAATCTGGCTGAAAGCACATTAAATTTTTTTAAAGAAAAGTACTCAAATATATGTATGTATGTGTATATATTTCTTAAATTTATTTTATACCTATAACGTTTTTAAAAAGCGTTTTTTTTTTTACTTTAATGCAAATGTTTTTAATTAAAAAACAAACCACGCACATGCATACATACGTTCATATTTAGCTCGTCTTGAAAAAAACGTTTTTTACAAAAAGCTTTTAGACATAAATTTTAAATCCCAAAAAACAAATAATTTTATTAAATGACACAAAAAGTATGTATTTTCTATTTTAAAACACATTTTGCCAAGGATTTTTCCTTCACTAAGTCAAAAGTTTTTTGTCGTAATAAACACACCCAAAACAGACATAGATGTTTTACGAAAAAAATGCTACATAAAAGCATAAAACTGCCAAAAAAAAATCGTAAAACAAATGGCAACAAAAAATTAATGAAAAAAATTACTTAAATGACATTAAAAAAAACAAAAAACGACACCACAAATATACTTAATAAAATATATACCACCTACAATTTCTTAGCAGCTGATGGCTACGGGCCACTTCCTGATCGACCAGCATTAAATTGGCGATATTTATATCTCGATCATCAGCCGATAATGCCTTCAAACAACAATCATCACCTACAACCCCGCCATCAACATCATCTTCACAAACACTATCATTAGCATTTTCGTTGTCAACAAGTCGTAGCGAATTGGGTATGTCACAATGTTTGTCATCTAAAACCATAATATTATTGTTTTTCTTCATGTTGTTATTACTTCTGTTGTAGCTATAATAAGTAGTATAATGCTGAGGGATACCGTTACTATGCATCTCCCAATCTTTCCCATTTGTTTTAGTGTTGCCATACATAAATACGCCGTTATTTGTTTGATAATACTTTTGGTGGCTTTTTATTTGAAAGTTATTTTTGTTGTTATTGTTTTCGTTGATAATGCAGTCATTTACTTGTAAAGTGGGAGAGTCTGGTGTTAAAGTCATGGTAGTGGTGGGACTGGTTGTACTATCGGGTATTGTATTTGAATTTTGCGAAAAACATAAAGCAGCGGCAGACATTTTGTGTTAACGATTATATAATTTTATTTATTTTTGAAGTATTTTGTTTGGTTAAGAAATTTTTAAATATTTTTAAAAATTTAAATTATAATTTTGTTTTTTTATTTTTTCTTTTCTTTTGCAATTTTTATTTGCAGACAAAGCCCAACTAATTTTCTTTTGTTTACATTATATTTTTGTGTTCAAGAATTAAATGTATCTTCTTTTAAGATAAAAAACATCTTTTTTTTCAAAAAAAATAAAATATTAAAGCACATTACACATGCAAGAGTTTTTCTATTTAACCCTTTAGCATACTAAGGGGTCAAATGTTAATTAATTATTTGTTCTCCCCCTAATCTCAGGTACTAATCGAATTATGATTTATAATTTATTTATTATTGGGTGTATAACTTTATAACACGAGACTCGTAAAAGATCGCCTATCTTTAGATCGCTATTTTTGCCTTTGATAACTTTCATATATGTATGTAATTGAAAACGCTTATACCTGTTATTTATTCTCAATTACATGTGTTTTTTTTTGTGCCCACAAAGGATTAAAGGTGGTGGTTTAACACGAAAGACAAAGAATGTTCAAGTCTGCCAAAAAAGTTTAAAGTCCAAGAATTGGAAGCATTACGTCATAAGGCTTATATTCAAACTCAACATAAGCTTTTCAAATTATTGGAAGCTACTCTAACAGTCATTTAAAGCGTTTGCTTGCATCAAAATCATACGAAAGCAAGCGAGCGGCGTACCATACGAACTGAAACCAAAAAGCCTCAATAGTCCATTTTGCATGTCCAGAACGACGTGGCAGTGCCGATATCTGGCATTCACCTGTATACCATTTCCGATAGGGAATAGGGCTGTTTGTAAACTTTTTACTTAGACGAAGACACAGACGGCAATGTATGTGTGCAATGTATGTGGCATTGTGACGTAGTTTTCCCCTTAAACACTACAGAAACACCTACATCAGTTTGAGCAAGTGTTCATGCCTCCGCGGCGTCTGCCAAGCCGTTTGTCCAAAATAACAACAGCAGATTTAGTTTTTCGTTTGATTTCCAAAGTGATGTTTTTCGCTTATTTATGGCAGCACCGAGGTATACGAATTCATCTACTATCTCAAAATTAAAGTTACTAACGTTTTTAGATTGTCCTAATCTTGTGGGTACTTAATTCGTTAAATCCCTCAACTTAGTACTGCCATCATTCTCTGCGGTTTTCTTCAAGATTTGACGTGGTGTCAAAATATAACCGACAACGGATTTACGAAGTCTAAAGTCAGATTTACAGCCAGATACGACAACGTTTGGCACATTTTGTAATAACTGTTCAGAAAGAAGTGGTTAAAAGTTTGCCTCATCGGCTTAATGGTCAATAGCTTGCCACTTTTGACTTCTATTTTTGTTTCTTTTAATTCAGAACACGTACAATCCGTCCAACTACAACAGGGCTTGATTCGTCCTTTGCCTTTAAAGATGAGCAGTTCATCAGGTATTATAAAAAAAAATTTTATTGAACAAATATTTGGAAACAGAAATAAATATTTAGGAGAATCCCGCATTGTTAGGTTTTACACCCAATATTATTTATTATTGAAAAAAATTGTTGGGTAACACTGGATATGCTATGGTATCGTTTGGTCGTTTTTCGTCTGTCATAAATTTATCTCCTTTTAAAAAAATCTCATTCTTTTCGTTTAATTAATTTTATTTTATTTTGTAACAGACAACATTAAAACCAGTTTAAAATAATTTTCAGAATTTTCTTTAATTAACGTTTGTTTTAGTTATTTATTATTTATTGAATTTTTAGAATTTTAACACAATTGCTTCAGCATATTTGTTTTTTTTTTATTTTCTTTATTTTAATGACATTTTAAATTTCTTAATTTTTAAGTGGAAAAATTTTATATTTTCTGTCTTTTTCTGCAATTTTTTTTTTTAATTTTGTTCTCTTTTCACTTTAAAAAAGCGTTCACTGTTAAATTTATTTTATCTAATTTAATTTATCTATTTTTATTTTGATTAATAAATCTTTTTCGAAAAAAATCTTTTAATTTCAACAATTTGCTAAACCGTACAAAACAAAATTTCAACGAAAACTGCAGTACTACAACTTAAAAGCACATAAAAACCAAAAAAAAATCTCAATTGGTTGTGTTTAATTTTAAACCCCTCGAAATACAAAAAAAAATGCCAAAAATTAAACTAAAAGTAACAAAAATAAAAAAATTTGAAAAAATGGCATTAAGAAAATTAAATTTATACTAAAAAACATAAAAAAATTAAACAAAAGAAAACATACAAATAAAAAATTTAAAATATGTATTTGTTTTTAAATCTTTTTTTGCTTTTTGAGAGAAAAAATTAGAGTGAAGTTAAAAAAATAATTTATTTATTTTAAATATTGGCGATAAACTCTGTATTTAATATCGACTAATTTTTTAAATAAACAAATGTTTAGCAAAAATGGGCAGAAAACTTAAGCTTAACAGGAAATTAAAAAAAAAACAAAAAATAAATGAATTTTTAAGGAAAAATTGCTCAAGAACGTGATTTTTTTTTTGTTTTTATACCCCATATAACCCACGAGGGGGTCAACTACCCTGCCAAATTCTGTAACACAAGTCGATTTTGAATCAAATCTTGTTCTTTAAAATAATAAACTCGCTTACAGATCAGAGCCGTATAAAAGGAACGGTAATACTGCGCTCCTTTTTGAGTTTTATGATTCGTATATTCTGAATTTATATACAAGGTGGCATATCCAGCCAATCTAACTATTTTTGGCTCAGTTTATATTTGTGCGTTTTAAATGTCAAAATCAGTTTTTATTTAAATTTTCTGTATTGGCTTTGAGCCACTTTCAACGCAATATTTTTTCTCTTCTTCTTAGTTGCATATAAACATTTTTCAAGTAATATTTTTTAAAGCATGAAGTTGTTTACACTAACAAAGTTGCTGGTTTTTGTTGTTTTGTTGTAGTTTTACCCCTTACGCTGCCACCTTGTATTTATTTTACTTTGTTGCGTATTATCATGAATAATTTGGTGCGTAAACAACGCTACCAGATAGCCCAATTTAACCCTGGCCAAACTAGAGCATTATGGGAAATTTGTTTGAAGAATCTTTTTTCTAAACCAGGGATCGAAGACCGACTATATGGTCACAGAAGTTAGTTCTAAAAGACAAAAACATCCGTTTAAGTCCCTAAGAGGAATTGTTGGTTGGGATCCAACCGTAGTTTTTATTGGTAAACACCGGAGCTGGCATGATTGTCCTTAAGACTAAAGTAGAGAGTAGAATTAAGCATGTTCTAAGGAATAGTGAGTGAAAATAGTGCGGCAGTCAGGCATTCCTTAAGCCCTGGAAAGTCTTGGCTTTTAAGGAATTTTAGAAGTATCCTGGGATTATGAACTTCTTTAACGTCAGACATCAGGGTTTAAGACAATTCTGGCAATTGAGCTGCCGATGAGCTCGCTCGTAGTGGCTCTAACTCCGAAATTCACATACAGGGAGGAAATTGTGAGACCACGAACAGGTCACTATTATGGGGGGATTCAGAAATGGGTGCTTTACATGACGAGTTCTTAGTAAAGAAACAGTAGTGATTTTGGGTATCCAGGGGTATATGGTCGAGGTTGAGTTCAGCAAACACCAGTTTACTCATAATCCTGGCAGGGTTCAGTCTAAAGACCCGACTAGGGTCATTACTGGACACTGGGGCATTAGAAGTAGAACAAGCATATGGATCGCAGCAGATAACAGAGTTATAGAGTCAAGTGGTTGGTACAAGATTGCACGAAGAAAGAAAGAGAGGGGTTGACACAGGTACTTGAGTTCTTTTGCTTTCACGATCTTAGATTATCTCGTTCCTTCGTTATAACCTTATAACTTCTTCTCTCTTTTGGTTGACTGGTTAACATGGTAGTTGACTTTGTGTTGTTTGAAAATATGTGGTTAAAGCTACGTAAAACACTGCAGCCACAACGATATATATATTAAAATGGAAATTTGGCAATAACTTGACTTTGACTTGGACGATATTCAAGGGCAAATGCTAGAAGGAGCGTGTTGTTTTACGGATGGCTCGAGGCTGGAGGGAAAAACAGGAATGGACATCCTTGTTGAACCCCCGGAGACCGATATTTACTAGACGTCTGCATGACTATATTCATTTGATTGCCTATACACAACAAAAACAATATTCATTCAAACATTTTTCATTCTATGGGAAATAAATAAAGTTAAACCAGTAACAACACAAGAAAGAATGTATTCTGTGTTACACTCAATGAAACAAGAAGAACACATTCATTTTACAGTTTTCGTTTTGAATGTGTATAAAATTCACTTGAAAATACAAAAAACATAGCAAAGTCTCATTACAGTTAGAGTTTTAATAAAAACATTCAGGTGTTTTTTCGAGTTAATGAATGTTTAACAACAACAATTGCAAACACAAATGAATGCGCTGAACAATAATTTTTTACACCAATCATACAGCAATATTCACACATTCTATTCAGTATTTATTTATATGAATGTATGGGTAATATTTTGTTTTCGGTTGGAGTGGTTTTTAATTTGCTTTCGCTTGTGGGTTCATTCATTTAATTTGTTTAACATTGAATGAAAAACACAATGTTGTTGAAAAACAAACGAATGTATTTAAACGGCATTTATGTGTAGTCACGCAGACCTCTAATATTTACTTTCCCCTACCTGACGACAATAGTCCAAGCGGAGGTCCGGACAATCATGAAATGTCTGTCCTGGCTCAGAGCACTTGCAGATCCAACGGATGTAAACTTCTGTACAGATAGCCAAGCGTAAAGGCAATTATATCTGCAAACACCGAATCTAGGATAGTTTTGCAGTGGAAGAGGGTAATATGTGACTACCCGAAATATGGACAGGTTTACCTTTTTATCAGTGGATGGTCGAAAATTAAGGCGCGGATAATCTGGCAATTAGGGATAGGGAACAGCAAAAGGTTGACCGAAAGACCTTTGCTGCGACGAAGGACGAGTTTAAATGGTGGGGAAAAAAACACCCACAGGGTGCAATTGAACAACGAGACCGTTAGGCGATTGACAAGAACCCTCTGGGGCTACCTAAATAAGTTTAGAGCTAGAGATATTCTGAAACTTGGAAAGTCTGAACTATGCAAGATATTGAGTGTGCCGACAGCTCACTTAAACTTACGAGCCCGCCTCCATCAGATGAGAGTGGCGGAGGGAGAGCAAATGCAGGGTAATCAGGGAGGAAATCGAATCGATGTAACATTTCTAGTGTCACTGCTGGGGTTTTATGTCTAATGTTTTGCCAGATGTGGCTCACTTGGGAGGTGAAGATTGGGAGGTGTTAAGGGAATTCGTCCGCATCACCGAATCTATGAAAACTTCTCCCCCGAGATTCTTTTTCCTTGCTGGGAACGCTCAACAAGCCGATCACTGGCTTAGCTGTATGTCTTACGGGACTTGAGTCCATTTAACTTTACCTTACCCTATCCTAGGGCATAGGAGGCTAAGAAAAACTTAATCTCAACAGACGGTCAGAGCACTGAAATATTACAAATATTTGGTCAGATTTCACATTAATAATTTTCGTTGTAGCTTTCCTTGCATTAAGAGGGATAAATGTTTTTGTGTTAAATTATGCAAAAATTTAATCGTACAGTCATATAATGCCGAATTGTGTTATAATTTTATTACTTTTTTTCCTTACATTTCTTGATATTTTTATATCACATTCTAGGTTTTCTTTTTTTTTTTTTATTAAAGAAAGAATTTTTGTGCACTTGACGACAGTTTATAGTTTTCGTTTTTTGCATTGAGCGCAAGCAAAAGAATAGTTAAAGAAAAAGATGCTGCACATCTTTGACATGCCTTTTCAATTGATAATCATTTTAAGAAGACAAGAAAAGAAAAAAGTAATAAATTTTGAAATGTTAAAGATATTTTGTTTGGTTTTTTTTTCTTGGTGGAAGTTTTATATCATCGCTAAAAAGCAAAAAAAAAAAGATCAAACTTTGTTTAGACAAAAAAAATTTTATTGAATGAAAGTAGCAACAACAACAACAAGGTTTTAAAAGCAGGAAAACTATTAAACTGACCAATAACTTGGTTTTTTGTTGCTTCTGAGTAATTGTCTTATGGAATTTAAGCTGTCATAGAGTAATTATGGCAGATAGATGTTATGTCACGTCATGACAATCTCTTTTGAACTTTGTATAAATTGAGTGTAAAGGCATCAAGAAAATATTTTTTAAAGTTATAAATGTTTAATATTTAAAGATAAAATTGTAAAAGGCACTTAAGAAGACATAACAATTTTACATAACATAGACATAAGTAGGGTAGACTCGCGATGCCCTGACATTTATATCTGGTATGGTTTTGCCAATCTCATAAACAAAACACGACTTTGGTCATTTCGCTTGGTATTCTCCGAATTAGCTATTAATGTCAACTGCAGCATCTTTTTTGTAATTGACATGAGTTTTTTAAATTTATTCGGAAGAACACCGTAAAGTAAAATACTGAACGCGCCTTTAGGTTTAGGGTTTTGAATGCAACCCTAAAGGGAAAATAGTAAATTTAACAACGAGCATTCAGTTTTACTTTTTCTAAACGTTGAATTTAATTTTTGCTCTTAAGTTTTTTTAATTTTTTTCAATAGAATTGAAGACAAATTATTTTTCTCAGAAATTCTGTTTTCTTACTTTGTTGCTAATAGTCACCAGCACTTTTCTAAGAAGATTTTCTTTGTATTTTCTTTATTTAATTTTGTTCGATTTTTTCCGATTGCTGCTCTTTGTTGACATATTGACATTTTATTGAATTTTTGCGTTTCTGTTTTCTTTATATCTCTGACTTTATTAGACTTTTTTTTCAATTTTCTTGCTTAAATGCAGGACTTTGTTATATTTCTTTTGTTTTTTTTTCATATTTTTCCTGCGCGAAGAAAAGTTAAACAAATAATTTAAAAAGTTTTTTTTTTTAATTTAAAGCAACTGACATACAATAAAAAAAAACAATCTTACAAGCAAACAAGTAAGAGCGCTATATTCGGCTGTGCCGAATCTTATATACCCTTCACATTGACCTTTCGAAATCCCAAACTTCTTTTTATTTTTATCAATTTTTTTACTTATCAAATATTTCTTATTTTTAAATAGGGGTCGGTGTCATTTTTTAACGCTCCACGGGTGACGGGGAAGTTGTAGGGGTTTTTATCCTAATTTTTACAAATTTTGTATGGCAACCCACTTGGAGGATGGTGATAGGGGTTAAGTATATTCTAGGGATATGTTTTGGAGGGAAAACTAATGGGGGTCGGTCGTACATTTTATTGCTCTAAGGTAAATTCTGAAGAAGTTGTGGGCTTTTCCATACAATTTTTTTCAAATTTTGTATGGCAACCCCTTAGGGCGTGGAGATAGGGGGTAAGTAGGTTCTAGGAATATGTTTGGGAGAAGAAACTAATAGGGGTCGGTCTTACACTTTATTGCTCAAGGCCAACTCTGAAGAAGTTGTGGGCATTTCCATATCATTTTTTTTTAAATTTTGTATGGCAACCCCCTTAGGGCGTGGAGATAGAGGGTAAGTATATTCTAGGAACATGTTTGGGAGGGCAAACTATTGGGGGTCGGTCGTAGACTTTATTGCTCTTAGGCTAACTCTGAAGAAGTTGTGGGCATTTTTACATCATTTTTGTAAATTTTGTATGGCAACCCCCTTAGGACGTGGAGGTAGGGGGTAAGTATACTCTAGGAATACGTTTGGGAGGAAAAACTAAGGGGGGTCTGTGATACATTATTTTCCTCTAGGGGCGACTCCGGGGAAGTTGTAGCGGTTTTTACCTTATTTTTCAAAATTTTGTATGGTAACCATGTTAGGGGCTGGAGATAGAGGGTAAGTATGTTTCACAAAAATGTTTGGATGGATAAAATAATTTGGGTCGGTCTGACATTTTACCTTTGTAGAAGAACCCTGGAAGCCGTAGGAGCGATTTTAAAAATGTTTAAATTAAGCTTTGTATGGCAACCCTGTTATATGTATGAATACTAAAACTAATAAAATTTTCGTTTTGGGTGTGTTTCAAGAATATCAACATGACTGATTCTGTTTTTTTTTTGTTGTTTTTTTTTTATTACTACATACATACATATGTACATATGTATGTTTTTTGTTGTAGACTGAAAATAAGGAGGTAGTCTTGGTTTTTTGCTTATATCTCGGTCATTTATCGGGCGATTTTGCTGAATTTCAATACCGATTTTCTCGCGACTATCTCTGACAGTTTGATACAACTTATGGGTCTATGCGATATCGGAGGGCTTCAGAGAGTTGATATCAACCATAGCACGGACAGACGGACAACGCTAAATCGGCTTCCCTATCTATAAGGATCCAGAATATACATATATACTTTATGGGGTCCCAAATGGATAATAAAGAAATTACAAACGGAATGACAAACTGATATATACCCTTATCACTTATGTGAAGGGTATAATAACTTCCATAAATCAGAGTCTAATTCAGCAGCAATTCATTACATCTCTAACCGTAAATCTTCAAATTATTTTTTAGAGCATTAACCTGTCTGTTACATTTCCTGTGAACTTAAACCAATAGACAAAAACTATATTAAAACCAATAATTGTTTGAACCTTAAAAACTTAACAAACAATAAATGTCTTACAAGTAATTAAAAAAATTCAATTATGAATTAAGGAAAATAAAGACGCAGCAAACCAAATAAATTGACGTCAATAAATACAGATAGAAGTTTACTTTTAGTCTTTTTTTTCCTTTTTTTAGTAGTTTTTGCTGTTTATTTATTGACAAAAAGGTTCAATAGTCTTTAACATTTGAAATAAAGAATAAAAACACAACACGAAAAGACATCAACAGAGTCAAAAGAATTAAGTGGTAGACAGAGAATTGTTTGAGAGAAAGAAAACGCCAAATGTAAAAAAAAACTAATAAAGACATTTGCCTGGCAAAAATGTTTAAAAAAACTAAAATTTGTTAAAAAAAATTTTTTTAATTATTTTTTTTTTAAACTCTTAAACAATTTGTATTCAGCTGGCTAAATGTATATTCGTCAAAATGTTTAGAAATTAATTTTATGTATGTATATAATACACAGATGTGTAAAATTTATATACTATTTGCTGAATAAATATTTTTTTATACAAAATTTATTATTTTTAACATTTTGACCAGCTGAATACGATTTTTTAAATATTTCTAAACATAACCAGTTTCTCCCATTAGCTAAATGTCCTTTTAATGCAATTCAGCAAGCTGAATTTAATTTTTTGATTAATTCAAAATTTTTTAAAACAACTAATATATTTTGTGTATTTCATTTGAATCTAATTGAGATTGCTGAATAATAATATTCAAAATAGTTATCATTTTGCTTACACAAAAAAAAACAATTTAAATTCATTTAAAATCTGTATTAGTTTTTTTTTTAAATGCTTGGTACTTTCAATAACTTTTACAATTTAGCAAGCTAAATATAACGGATTATATAATGTTCTATGTTAAAAAATTTTAATAAAGCTAACTGAATATATCTGCAGATGTCTTTGGCCATAAAACTTAAAATATTAAAAAAAACATGCTGAATAAGTATTTGTTCCTAGGAAATTGTAATTAACTACGCGGTTTGTTAAAGTCTTTAGTTTAGTACAATTCAGCTAGCTGAATATAAAATGTTGTTTTATTTGTTTAATAAATTTGCCTTAACTTTTAAGAAAACATCAAAAAATGCTAGCTGAATATAAAAGCATTAATTTGGTTAAAAATTATTTATAAAAATTAGCTTTTTTATGAACCTGTGTAAAGTTTTGGCCACAATTTCGTTATTAAATAGAATTCAGCAAGCTGAATATAGGTATTCAAAATAAAATTTAATAATTAGGGCTTAATATTTTTTTAAAAGAACATCAAACGAACTGCCATTTTGCATGTTTTTATGCATAGATTAACGCTTGAACAATGCTGTCAATCTATCAAAATTTACTTTAAGATCTATCACCAATTTCCAAAACTTATAGGCGACTTTTTGATTTATATGGCACACACAGTCGTCCATCAAAGCAAGCCATCTGTCGAACCTTAAAAAGATTTTATATCACAAACTGTCTAAATAACAATAACACTAACTTGCTGAAGTAATATGTGCCATGAATAGATGCCCCTGTTTACGAAAGCTTGCAGTAAAATTTGGAATTGCAGATTTTAATCGATTTTGTGGTGAGTCGCAGTAATTAAGGTTCAGCCAGCAAGTGAGAAACTTTTCGCAAGGTGCAGCTAGTGCAGGTAACCGATACCATCATATACGCCATTCTTTCGCTGACATGAGTTTCTACAGGATAACATGCCACATGGTTTATTAATATTTAACGTTAATTCAACTGCTATAATTTGAACTCTTATTTTTCTACCAAAGTCGTATAATTATGTATATTAATGTAATTCAGCTAGCTGAATAAGAATTTTTTTTAATTTTTTCACAAATTGATAAACAATTTTTATGTATTTATGTAATTCAGCTAGCTGAATATCATAAACAAATGCATATATGCATATTTAAAATCTCACTTAATAATATACTTTATTATTAATTGTGACAAATATTTTAAGATGTTTCTATCTTATAAATGCCTTAACAAAAATCAAATAAATAGTTTAAAATTAATAATCCATTAATAGTTTTTAGAAAAAAATATTTGACGCGTGGGCACAAAGTAAAACACATGTTACTAAGTGCTTATAATCCCACACCGAAACTAAATAGAAATATGCACCAATTAATACATGTTTTAGTAAAAAAAAATTTTCTTGTAACAAGACTAATAAATGAGACTAATAAAAGCATATGTAAAAGATCTCTTTGTTTAGAATACTAATAATGAAATCATTGATCTATTAAAATATACATAAGAAAATTATGAATAATTTAAACTAATTATAATAAAAATTAAATGATTTTGTAATTTAAAAACAATACAAATCAGTATTACTTAGAAAAAAATCAATAAAATATTTAATGATGTTATTGAACTGAAAATAGTTTTAATGAGAATCGCATTTGTAAGCTGTTGTCGCTGCTGCTGCTGTTTGGTGCATTGCTGAATCACATTTATTTATTTCTTTTTCACTTATATTTAATTGACGTCACATTTGCAAAAATATTTTAAGGTAAATTTTTATTACTTGCTTATAAAATGTGTTTTAGCTTAAGCTCCTTATATTTAGATATTTTTTTTTATAAGACATACCAGTAGGAAACTAATATTAAAATAGTGCAGCATGCCTTTAGGCGCAAATAATATATATTAAGATCAATATGCTATTCAGTCAAAAGCACTTTTTCAAAAAATTAATCCTTGTGCTTATTTTCTAAAATGTTTTATTATTTTATGAAAATAAATTCTTTAATACTTACACTTTTGTTTAGCCTTATCCATTGCGGCTCCGCTGGTATCATCTAATCTATACATATAGAAGAATTTTTATGGGTTACGTTATGACGGGGAATTTTTTTAAACCTCAATTTCGAAAAATTAAGTTTTTTTATTTTCTTATTACAAAATAAATTTGTAGCAGATTTTTTTATTTTTGTTTTTTTTTTATTTTTAGCTTAAATTTTATCTTAATAATAACAATGAACACACACTTGTAAAATTAAAAGTTTCGAGTCTTTTTAAGTTTTTCTTTTATTTCTAATTTTGTGGGCTTTAAACTTTATTTCTTAGAAAATTATTTTATTTTTTAAGACAAATTGTTGTAGTACTTAAAGTTTGTAGTTGTTTCTCATTTAAAATTAATGCCACAACATTTAAATGGCAACGAAACATTTTATAAATAAACTTTTATATGTAGTTTGTCAATTGTCAAAGTTCTACTTCTAAAGAATCGTAGCAAGAACATGTTGTTTAATTTAGAAAACGTAATTATTTTTGTTTTAGATTTGCTTTAATTATCTGTTTCATAAGTGATAACTTTTTTACTCAGTTTAAGACATACATATTTGGGTTTTTGTTAATTTAAACACTTTTTTGTTACATATAAATTCGTTACGTTTAAGATTTGGTTGGCTCTAAGCGATCTGAAAACATATAAGAAAGAGAAGGGAAATGCATTAGAAATTTTTATAAAATAATTTTATATAAAATTAAAAAAAAATATATTTTGTTCTTCAAGAAGTTTTATATGAATCAGTAAATGGACCCTTTTTATTTAATTTAATTTAATTTAATTTAATTAATTTTAATTTAATTTAATTTAATTTAATTTAATTTAATTTAATTTAATTTAATTTAATTTAATTTAATTTAATTTAATTTAATTTAATTTAATTTAATTTAATTTAATTTAATTTTATTCTATTCTATTTTATTTTATTTTATTTTGTTTTATTTTATTTAATTTTATTTAATTTTATTTAATTTTATTTAATTTTATTTAATTTTATTTAATTTTATTTTATTTTATTTTATTTTATTTTATTCTATTTTATTTTATTTTATTTTATTTTATTTTATTTTATTTAATTTTATTTAATTTTATTTTATTTAATTTTATTTAATTTTATTTAATTTTATTTAATTTTATTTAATTTTATTTAATTTTATTTAATTTTATTTAATTTTATTTAATTTTATTTTATTTTATTTAATTTTATTTAATTTTATTTAATTTTATTTAATTTTATTTAATTTTTTTTAATTTTATTTAAATTTATTTTATTTTATTTTATTTTATTTTATTTATTTTATTTTATTTATTTTTTATTGTTGACCTTAGTTAAGGAGTGAGGTTAGCTGCATTGGAAGCAAAAAATATGTAAACAAACCTAAAATAGGGCTGCCAGATTAGTTTTGTTAAAGCAAAAATGGGAATTTTTCTTAAAATTTTGCAAAAATAAATTTATTGGTTATTAGCCATACATTTTTTTTGTTGTGGCAGCACTGTTTAAACAATTTCCGCTGTGGGCTGAAGCTATTAACTCTATATATTTTTCGCACAACATATGAACCCTACGCCAAAAAAACTGCTCAACTTTTGAGGACATGAACAAATTAAGCCAATTTCTGCATAGAGTGTTCGGAGAGAATAGTCGAACAGGGCAAGGCCTGGATGAAGCAAGAGTTCGCAGCCAACTTTTCTAAATATTTTTAACAGGTATTACTATGTGGCCGAGCGTTATCATTATCGAACATTACGGCCTGGCGGCACATTTTTAACGTTTCTTGGCTAAATCCCCCTTTAAACAAATCCAACTTTAAACAAATCAGGTTCTCTGTAATGGTCTTGCAAGGTCAAAGCAGCTTCCAATATTTTTTTAAGCTTTGGTTGGGTTTACCAACAATCTTTATGAAGTAATGCCTTTAACCCTTGATCTTTAATTTTTTTCGGCTGTCCTGGGCAATTTTTGTCTTCCGCGTCAAAATTGCCACTTCTGAACTTCATAAACCATCTCTCGGACGTTAAAATCGACATGGAACACGTTTGCCAAAGGCTTCGGTGAGCAGTTTAAAAAATATCAAAATATGTCGTTCTTTAAATTACTTAGCGAAATCGAGAGTTGAGGGTTCCTGGAGACCAGCAGCGGCAGTTTTGCTTGTTGACGTGGCCGTTGAAGTGAAAATGATCCTCCGATGATCGCTCCAAAAAATTGGGATTTACAGTGCGCAAACGCTTTAACATCGTTTTACAAAAATTTTTTGCCCAAACCAAAGTCACTTTCTCTCAGTTCTTGAACGATTTTAATTTTAAAAGGATGGAACTTCAGATCCTGTTTTAAAATTTCATGAATAATTGCTGTTGAAAGTCCCAGTAAGGATGCTTTTTTCCGTATGGAGAGCCGCGGATTTTCATGTAAAATGCTTTCAACCAGTTAAAGGTTTTCGGGAGTCCTTGAGATCGACTTGGCTGTGGCCGTGAGACATTCATAGCCGAAACAGTTGCGCGGAACCTCTGCGTCACGTATTCGCCGAATACCGAACTTTAAACAAAATTGTTGACGAGCAATTACGTAAGGATCATTACTCTTAACAAATGTTTTCACAGCGAAACGCGCGATGCTCACTCGACCACTGCGACATCGTGACTGACAAATCCGCATAATCGTTAATTCCATCGGCGCCACCCTCCGCCGCACTTTTTATTACTTTTTGAAATAATCGTATTTAAAAATATACAATTGCCACCAGACACACTGTATATAGAGCGGATCATAATTTATCCAGTTCGCCTAAAAGCACCTTAACCTGCATGCATTTGTGGTGATATTGATACTCGTCAGTACAATTTTCGTTTGAAGAATCTCCCCTAGTTAGGCGTATTAAAATTTCATGTTTTGGTTGGCTTGGCCATGTTGTACGAATAAAATAAATAGGCACTAGCTAAAGTCATTCGAATATAAGCCTGGTAACGCAAAAAAAAAACCAAAACTCTGATAAAAAGATTAAGTGGAAAAGGACGTGGTATCCGAAACTTATAAGAAGAAGACCCATATCCAGATCTTAGAAAATCTATTCTAAGTTACACCAAAGAAACAAACGTTTTATAATACTGCCTAAGTAAGTAACTTTTTTTACTTAATTTTAAATCTCATTACTAATTTGCCGCCAATTCAGTTTTTATTTCAAGTTCAAGAAACTCGTCTTTAAATATTTAAGTCATAATTTACGTCTACTTTTTGCTCAATGACAATTATTTTTAATTACTTAAAAAATATTTAAAAAACTGAAAAGAAAAAACAAAAGCCGCTCAAATATAAAGTCAACATCTCTTCCATAATGTTTTATACAAATGACCCTGGAGAAGAATTGTTACCTTTGCCTCCCTTGCCCTGGGTTTGTTAAAGACCTTCCCTTCATTTTACCTCCCCTTTTACCCTCACTTTTTTTCTTTATTGACCAGCCAATGCAAATTCCATAGAATTTTTATAAACATTTCTGCGATTACTCATAAACTTACTTTAAAGAATAAACGAACAAATGCCCAACCCGTTTTGTATGAGAGTCTATATATATAAATAAGACAATAACAACAACAACAACAACCACAACAAAATCTTTGCAATTTTTATACGCAAAAATTAAAACACAAAACAAAGCCGGTTGTTCTTTACATTTGTCGGTCTGTCTCGGCTGTCTTTCGGTAATTTTTCAGACAACTTTGTAGTTTCAAAAAAAAATTTTGGTTTTTTATTTACGTAAATGAGGGAAAAAAATTAAAAAAACAAAAACGCTTGTGCAGCGTCATCCAAGCAAACAAAACTGCGAAGCCTTACCAGAAAACGAGGGTGGTGAGATAAGTCTTTGACCTTAACAAACTATTTGAAAAAGAAAAATAAAATCTTTGCTTTAAAATTTCAATCTCATAAAAGCAAAAATGTCATTTAAGGTACCTTTACACGGAAATACAAAGTAATTAGATTTTGTAGAATCAAAATATTATGAAATTCTCTCCGTGTTTAAAAAAAGAGAATAAAAATCTGTTCTAACTATTTTTCATGTTTACACGGATGAGGTTGGTAAAATCAAAATCGGTTGTTTCTTGCCACTTTCCTTTTGGGGTAACGCCATATGGTTAATGTTCAACAATATTAACAAAAACAATATGAAAAAAATCTGCTTTTATTTTGATTGTTTGTGTATTGTTTCATTAAGTGTAGCCACCTTCATTAGATGATGTAAGTGCTGCCAATCTTTCACAGCTCTGATGTGATGAGAATACACAAGTTTCTAAAATGGTTTAGAAAATAAACATTTACCGAACAGTTGTCAAATTTTGCATCCGTATTCTCTCCTACCCAATACATTATGCTTTTACATGATGAGATTTTGTATTATCCCACAACATTTTTTGACATATCGTATTATGTATTACCGTGTAAAGGTACCTTTAACAACAACCACCAAACAATTATTGTTAAAAAAGTTTGTTAGTCCCACGCTGTGGGGTAAGTAAGTAAATTGACTACTAAACTGTTTACACCAGTTAAATAATGTGCTGTTTACAGAACACGTTTGACGAAACGTCTTTGACGTTAAGTGTGTATTTTACTGCTTCTTGTAACAAAAATAAAACATTTGCGAGACGTCTAAGAGGTTTCATCAAACCTGGGGCCAAATTACGGCATTCGATTCGAATCGAAATTCTACTCGATCGATCGAGTTGTCAATGCTTTTAATATAGGAATTCTAATAAGAATTTTTGAATTTCGATTCGAATCGAATGCCGTAATTTGCCCCCTGTTCTAACAAACAACACATAAGATTTTGTTTTTAAATCACGTCTTTTTTATATATTTTGCTTAATTTATAATTTAATTTCTTTGCAATCTCACTTAATTTACTTTAGAGTTTATTTGTTTGTTTTTTAATCGGGTTAATTTGTTGCTAAAGATATTTCGTTTCAATACACTTTTTCTTTTTTGTTATTTCTTTATGTTTTTAGCGCTGTTTGCGCTTTTATTTCAATTTTTTTTGTTATATTTGCGTTTTGCTTTGCAAAACAATTAAGTGATTTAGCTCACACAATATAAACGTATTTGTATAAATTTTTTTTATGAGTCGAAAGCTAAATAATTTTTGCTCGTGTTGGCAAGAGAAAGTGTTAGCTAAAGGCAATTGTTGCTAAGAAGAGGGAACCCCCCCACAGAGTGAAAGGTGTTTAGACAAACCTACATCACAGCATTGTTTAAATTAAGCAAAAAATCATTTTAAAAATTATTTTTATAATTTTTGGACAATAAAGGATTTGTAAAATAATAAAGTCGAAAATTATTTAAAGTTTCAGGGCGTCAGGAATTTAGGATTTTTAGATGGAATGTGGTGTTGGAACTGGCGTCTACTAACGGAATCTTATAATAAGTCCCTTTATTATCTGCTTGGTAGAAGTAGTGTTTTTTTACGCAGAAATATTTAATATATATTCAGCATATTAGTTATCATATGACATAAATATGTGCGGGAATATTGGGATTTTGGTTGACGGGCTGGCGGCACTTCTGTCACCCAATTCGCCTTCTGTTACCCTTCGATGCCTTTACAAGTCAGCCAATGTTAGAAAGAGTTGTCTAGTCTTGGTTCACCCTCTTGTATTTTTTTAGTTTGGATTCCTGATCACAGTGGCTACTTTATTAAAGAACAGGTAGACGAGCTGACCAAACTGGGATCTGCTTTATTTGCCTGTAATTCAGAATCAGTTACAGTTCCGTTAGGAACTACCAGATCGGATCTTCGGAGATAGTCAATGTGATTGTCAATGTCAATGTCGATGTCAATGTCCACATCCATGTCCGTGCCAATGTCGATGTCCATGTCAATATCAATGTCAAGGACCTCTAGGGTGAAGTACTCCCTTCCAATGAAGTTGAATCTTTGGCTGAGGTGCATAGCTTAGCCAAGTCCAGGGTCTGCTTAACGACCCTGTAACAGTAAGTAAAAGATGATTGATTAATCGTTACTGGGGTTACAATATTATTTATTCAATAATTCTGTGGTCGGTATGGATCATTAGACAGTGACGGGTAATAACATTATGATGAAAACAATTTCTATAAAGGTACGGACATTGCTCTTTCTGAGAGCCCAATATTTAAATAAATACAAGATTACAAGATACTAAATCGTCGACGCTACGACTACTTATACTAACTACGGACACAGCCGACCGAAACTGAGGCGCAAGAGCAATCGGCCAAAACCGAAGCGCAAAAGTAATCGGCCGAAACCGAAGCGAAAGAATATTCTGCCGAAACCAAAGCGAAGGAGCAATCGGTCAAAAACGAAGCGAAAGAGCAATCGACCGAAATCAAATCGAAAGGTGTTTTTTTATCTGACAATGCCGAAGTTCGATTTTATTAAGCGTCGTTTACGAGCTACTCGGCCGGCTTCCACTGCTTAGTTCTTGGCTTTTCGGCTCTTTGGTATTTCGTCCGTATCTTTTTGCGGGGTCCTACTATTCTAAATGACCTCCAAGGTATATTGGCATAAAAATATCTTTTGAAATTTTATCGCCCCGAATTTAACACATAAACCAAATGAGAATTATTATCAAGTAGCACACCTACTGCACTTGGAAGTCTATTAACATCGAAGTAAGCCGGTATTTGTTTGTAGCAGTAAGTGCGGATATTTATAAACGTAGGTTGTGTGTTACAGTCAGGGGCGTTATATATTAAACGTAGGTTGTGTGCTACAGTCAGGGGCGTTACATATTGAACGTAGGTTGTGTGTTACAGTCAGGGGCGTTATATATTGAACGTAGGTTGTGTTACAATCAGAAGCGCTATATATTGTACGCAGAGGCGTTTGCCGCAAAATATAAATATGCGGCGTTTGCCGCAAAAATATGAAATACGAATTTACGTACGAACCAATTGAACAACCGTTATCCGAAGGATATATCAAGGTTGATGCAAGTCTTAACGAGCCACTGGGTGGTAGGTTTAGACTCCCTGCTAACGACCAATGTCTTAATTGTGGAAAGAGTAAAAAGGAGGAGATGGGATGTCATTTTATCTGCAAATGTCCTGCTCTAGCTGTCAGAAAGCATAGATTTCTGGGCAGTTACATACTAGATGACCTTAGCGGGGTAATAAGGCAGAGGTTAAACGAGCTGTTAATATACCTTTGTTACAGGTTGATTTTGGCCCTACAAGTCTTAATCTTAGTAAGGGTTCTCAGGAATGGCATATCTGAAGAGTGGTAATTTTTGACCCAACTTGGCAGCTTGCAAGCGAGGCCAACTACAAAGTAAACCCAGCAACCAATTAAAGGCGTTCGGCGTTTGCTGATTAAAGTGATAACCCTAGCTCATCATTCCAGGCATAGTTTAAGGAGCATTACTCTGCTTAATTTTTATTTTGGCCAGATAAAGAGATATTAAACGTTTTCATGCCCTATCACCACAGATTTATAACCCAAGATAATCCAAATATATGTTTTTTTAAGTAACTCCATTCCTATTGTGCAAAGTGTTTTTTAAAGTGGTTGCTTTCATTTATCTTTCCAGAACCTTTCTCCTTTGGAACTTCTTAAAAGTCATGCAATCAATTTTAAAAGAAGAAAAGGAGAATTTGAGTTTGCAGCGTGAAGCATTTACGTCATCATTGGTGACATCAGTAAAAAAAAAGCAATAAGCTGGTTGCGGTACTATGAAATATAAAAAGAAGAAATAAAAAGCAGACATTCTAGCTCATCTCTCAAGGATATTTTTTTTCTTTCAGAACCTGAAGGAATCATCTGTAATTTCGAGAGTGTGCATCACTTGGAGCTCACCACATCAGCTTATTTAAACTAGAATCGCTGAGTTGTCAATTCTTTTAGTCTGGTAACACTTAGGACCTAAAGGGTCTTCGTGATCATGCTAGGGTGCTCGGAAGGCTTTATGTTAATAAAAGCTAATGCAATATGAAATAAAAAGAAAATCATCTAGCATATTTCTGTCTTGTTCCCACATTTTTCGGAGTATAGTAGTCATCTTGGTAGAACGTTCACACTTTTCTGCATATGATTCGGAAAAAGGGGGCGCCACCTCCGGATTACATTAGAACTCACCGGTTTACCACAAAAGTCTGCGTGTGGTGCCATGGGAATTAGTAACCAGTTTCTTGTACGTGGGCTAATTATTTGTGGGGTAACTTAGGTATACACGTTTTGGTTGTGATTACCTGGGCTCCAATTGGAAAGTCGCAGAAAGAAATATCAGTCCACCAGATGCTTCGTATAGCTGGTTAAAACATATATAGATGTTGTTGTCAGATCTACAGAAAACTGATAACAAATAAGGCGGTGCGGTTTGCTCAATTGAATGAATTTCGGACGGCCCTTCTTTAACAGACTTCCGTATAAAATGGGCAGTCTTTGTCAGTCAGGAATCTAGATAGCCCGAGTTTTTTTTAGCAAGGTACCTCATAATTACTGCCTCTGATGGCTTTTGCCAATATTATTCTCCCTCTCCACATTATTTAACTTTATTATGTATTTCATTTTTGTTCTTTTTCAGAGTCGATTAGGTAAATGTGACCTATGTTAAGATCTTCTATTGAAATTTAGCACGTAATCAAACGTTGCTTTCAAAATTTCCACATATCAAGAATATAGGGTGCCCGGTAGACAATTTAGGAGTGTGAATGCCTTATTTCTCTCTTTTCTTCTAGTCTTTTATCCGCTTTAAATTATACTTAAATTCTTTTGAACCACATTATATAAAGATTTCTTTGAAAATACAAATTGCTTTTTTTTTACTCCTTTTTTCAATTCTGTTTAAAAGCATTTATTATTTATAACCAGCATGTTAAAATTAAAATTCCATTTAATAAATCGTTACTTTTATCTTTATTAGAGAATTATTTGCGAAAAAAAAAACTTTTTTATTAGACTTTGATTAGTTATTGAGAATAAAATTTTATGATATTTTTCAAGCGTTTTCTTAACCTAAAAATCAATTTCACACACACACCTTTAATGGCAAAATTAAACACGACTGGACATGTTTGTTATTTATGGTTTTTTTTCTTTAGAAATTATAAAGAAAACGAGTAGAATATTGTTATGATTGTATGTATAGAGATGGAGGGTTTTTGAAATATAAAGTATTTTTGTTAAATTAGTAATAAAAACGTATTTTTGAAAAAATTTTTTTAAGGCCGTATTTTAAAGTTTTATTGGAATTTTGTTAATTTCTTTTCTTCCGATAAAAAAAACCTGCAATAGGGAAGTTGTCACTTCAATATTAATAAGATAAATATAAAAGAGGATAATGTTTGAAGACCTTATCTGGAGAAAAGCTACGATGGTAATACATGTTGTTTGCAAATTCCCAGCCAGGGCCAGTATTAGGGTAAGAAACACAGTCTGTTTTAACAAGTGGGAAGAACCCTTTTTCACTATACTAGTTCATTATTGAAAGTGAATCTTTTAAGTTTCATACAACTTAAGGGTATAGGCAGCCTAAAAAGTGGAAACTTGAGCGGCCTGTGCCTACAAATTCGAAAGATAGGTCAAACCCGCACATTTATTCTTTAAGCGGCGGCCTTAAGGCTCGTTTGGGCTAAAATAGTCTACGCTGCTAATGGAGTGTTTTTTTCCACCTCAACCGTCTTAGCACTGATAACATTTTGAAGTAATTTCGGGTCATCCAATTGAGAGATGAATCGACCATTATTCAGCCTAGATTTATTTTTCGGTGTTCCTTTTGGCTACTTTAAGATTTAGAGAGTTTGCCTCTTTATAAAGCGAAGACTTGGTACAGCGCCTCGAGAACAGTGCTTGGATGGAAAGGATTTTTGCAATTTTTTTAACCGGATACTATTAAAGCAGCAAATAACCTTTCCATATTAGCAACGCGGGCACTACAGCCTGGCAGTCCTGCGAGATGATGGTTTAGACTTTAGAGGCGAGAACCTGGCACTGTGTGCTTCCTAAAAGAAAATTTTGTTACACAATCGGTCATCTGAAACTCTTCGGCGCGTAAGGTCCTGATTTTTGTCAAAAGCCTAGATGGTGGCTAAATGTTCACTATTATTTCAATGCAATAGACGAAATGTGGGTCGAACGGGCTCTTATATCCTTTCAGACAGTCAGGCGGTCTTTAGGGTACTTTTGTTATTTAATCTGCATATATGGAGTACGCTTCCAACCTCAATCGCCCTTTTGCAAATAAAAACTAGATGCTGATACTGGTTTCAGGTCACGAGGTGCATAAAGGTTGTTAGCATGCCTAAAGCCTCGCCAATTGCAGGGCTTAAGCAGAGTTTAAGGAACGGCGCCAGGCAGAAAAAGTTCCTTACCATATCCAATAGAATACCTAAGAGGCTTTAATGTCAGTTATTTTGGATGGACAAGGTTGAAACTTTGACCTTTCAGCTTGGCGACAGGAAGATAAAGACTATAGAAGGTGTTCTTTGTGGTTGTCCGACACTCTGTGCTAGAAGCGTACGGATGATGCTTTAATTATACCTTCGGACATTTTTGCAACTCTTGTCGACTTTCAGGGCAAAATGTACGTCATCTGAGAATGTGCCTACAAATTCGAAAAATGAGTCAAACCTGCACTTATATTCTTTTAAGTCTGTTGGCCTGAAATTAATTAAAATCCGAACTGATGTAGAGAGAAGTGCGTTACTATCATTAACCGTCTTGCTGCATATAACAACTACTTGGCGCTACTATAGGTTCCGGATCATAGGAAACATGCGGGTAATAAAAGTGCCAGACGCCTCGCTAATTTATGAATAGGTTGCTTATTAAACTGGCTGGAGCCTTTCGGCTTTGTTCGGGGAAAGATACGGGAAAAGATAAGGGAGCTTCGAGTTTGCAGTGCTGGTACAGCGCTAGGTAAAAAGTTTAGATCTTGTCCCAGGGTTTATTTTATGGCAAGGAAGGTATCTGTAGGTTCTTATTAAGCCTTTAGCACGCCACTCTAATCTTTAATACCATTTGCATAAAATCGGGAATACGGAGAGATGAGGTATGATTTACACCAGTATGGCTTACCTCACGGTGGTCGCAGCACGTTTTGAACAATATTGCGTTCAACAATCCCCTCCATTCGGCTTAGCAAAAGCTAACAGGCAGCATTTGTTTCGACATCTGGGTAAGTTATTTACACCTTGCTAAGGAGCTCGGAATATCTTAATTCCTGACAGACAAAGTCTGTCTTTTATATATTGAAGTCCTTTAAAACGGCCCTCAAGAGTATTATTTAATTTTGCAAAAAATTATACGAAACCTCCAACAGTTTATGCTTATTCACGTGGAAGTTCAGGTAACTGCCACGTGGACACCAACGTGGCTTTACCAATAATCCGTACTGGTCCAGGTACTAGAGGAAGGTTACTGTTTCCCGCAAACGCAACCGGGGTACCCTTTTCTCTTGAAGTACTGGCACCAAGGCGTTCCACAAAGGTGACTACTATATTACAGGCGAACAGCAGTGCAGACATTAAGTTCTTTTAGTGTTGCCACATGAAGGTTAAGACTTTAGAGCATTTCATGGGGGTAAGCAACGTGGCACCGAGCCAGACTGAGGTTGCTCTTTTTTAAAAACAAACCCAACAAGTATTACTGCGTATTGCATTTGGTATTAACAAAAAACTACTTTCCTTTCGTTGAAGATCCACCAAATTGTTTCATTTGGAACTTATGGAACGTTTGCTATTTATTACAAAATTCATATAAAAAAATGACGTTAAATGTTTCTGGTCATTTCATTGCAATTCGAAAAAACACACTTTGAACTTGTCGTTTTATCAACTAATTAATGTTTACAAATAAAAAACAAAACGAAACCAAATATGTATGACGTTGGTATATTCTCATTTACGCAAACATTTTTACTTAAAGCAAAAATTTTTATTTTAATTTTTTTTGCCGGCAAGAACCTCTTTTTAGTTACCAGGCGTTTTTTTCAATTTTTGTTTGGTTTTTCAATTATAATCTAATAAATTGTTGCCCCTCCTTATCACCGCCAAACGGTGATAACAACAAGAAACAAACTTAATAAAACAAATTTATAATTTTAACTTCAATATTTGTATTTGATGCCAGAGATAAGGAAGCTTGGCGCCAAACATTTAGTCAACTAATTTTTTTTTTTAAGAAATTTATAATGAGCAATTTTGCATTAGTATTAAATTATAGACATGTGAACCTTTAACTATTTTTTTTTGCAATTAAGCGTGACATTGGTTAAACAAGTAAAATAATTTAACAAAAAAAATCATCTTAAAACTGAGTTGCAAAAATGGTCCTTCAAATTTTAAAGCAAATTTACTTAAAAAAAACTTGTTATTAGATTTTACAATATTTTACTGCAACTAAATTGTAACTGAAGATTTAAGTTCACAAAAGTTCCTCTTCGCTGGGTATAGTAGTTACTTCGGTAAAACAACTACACCATAGTAATTACGCTTCCAGGTTAAAGGGGTATCAGTCCTGATTGCATGTCTGACCAAAGTCTGCATCTGGTGCCACAGGAACTGGTAACTAGCCCCTGCTTCTTATACCGGTAATAACCATTCGTGACGTTATTTCGGTGTTCACGTGGTAGTTTGGGATACCTAGACCTCAACTGGGCGAGTCGCAAAAAGAAATGTAAGTCAATCTTATTCTGAGTCCGGTAGTGTAACTTCGCGTGGCTGGTAAGTACATTTCGAGTTGAGATCGTTTAATCAACATTAAGCTTTCGGACAGGACTGTCTTTTAGAATACCTACAAGGTGGGCCAAAAGAAGTCCTCCGATGTTGTTTGGCTCTTTTTTTTAATGAAAACTTCGATTCTGTTTTTTGATTATGTTTATTTGAACCTTAAGAATTTTACTGGTCAATTGATTGCTATACGGGCTCGTTTTATGGCATTTTTTATCACTTCAGCAAAAGATTCTCGCCCTCGTGTCTAATCTTGTCCTTGAGGGCTTCAATGGTCTCGGGCTCGTTTACGTAAACACCGGACTTCAAAAAGCGCAACAAAAAAGTCTGGAACGGTTTAATAGGGCGATCTTACGGGCCAATGTAAATCGCCAAAACGGGAGATGAGGCGACCTGGAAACGCCGTCTTCAGAATATCGGTTGTTGTTCCCTTCGGCTACGAGAATGAGGATGGCTTGGGCGTAGATCACACGCGTTTGGCAGTCAACAGGCAGCAGCTGATGCATGGACTGGATTTTGTACGGGAACATGCGCAATTCCTTGACCGAAATTCGCCTTGGGGACGACCGGCTGATGGCTAATTGCGAGGCACGGCGTCTGGTAGATGTTTCTGGCGACAGCTCGACATCCTTGTCAACAGCAGCGAAATAGTTCACAGAACGGGCGCTCTGCGGCCGGCCACTCTTGGCAGCGTCTCGTGTGGTCCCATACAATTCAAGGTTGGTGGCAAAACGGCGTAGTGTTTGTGCAGTCGGTGACGGACGACCGGGGATTTGGCGCCGGAATTTACGATGCGCCAACACCACAGGCGAATTGTTACACAAAAAATAGACCCGATTATTTCGTGTTCCTGGGGAGTGTATCGCTCCATGGCTTGTTCACTTGTATACTACATCTGTCTTGTTGACAAATGTCAAAGCAGATTTGACATTGGCTGCCATTTGCAAGAAGAAAACCATCTTCCAATAGGGTGATTTCTTTTGGCTCACCTTGTATAATTAAAAATCTTTTTCAGTTACGAATCTAGATAGACCGAGCTCTTTTAATTGCCCAATTGTCGTAAAAAATACAAAAACTACTACCTTTGTAGGTTTTTACCACACAGCATGGGACTGTAGGTCGAACGAAATGAAATGTATGTTTGAAGGTATTAAATGAATAACAGACTGGCCTATATCTAGTTGCCTACATAGAGCCTAAGTTCAATCATAATGGCAAACATCAGCGCTGGTTCCAAAAACTAAGAAAGGTCGCGATCCTGGCCTATAAAGCAAGAATTACGAAGGAGGTATTAAAGCAACTAACTACACATTATTTAAACGGGCGATTGGTTATAAAGTTTCCATGCAGAATTGTCATCAATGCAGAATTGTCAGCGATTTGCGAAGCTTCTAACAGACTGAGATACTATGGGATATTCAACTAGACAAAATCTGCTGAATAAACTCTCTGTTAGAAAGCCTCGCGTAGACGCTTACATTAGCAGACTCGCTAGGACCACTTAATCACATAAATTTTGCTGAAGAACTATGAGGACCACATAGCCGAGATTATATACGAGATTATTCGTAGAACAATGCACCGCTACCAAGAACAGGTATTTAGTGAAACGCATATAAGCCTAGATTCCTTATAAACCCTAACACTTGGCATGGTGATGAGTTCAAAATGTCCGCTGGTGTAGCAAAACTGCAGCCCAGGAAGCATTCGCAGAGTACGTGCTCCGTGGTCCCAGCATAAACGATAGATCCATGTGTCGGCCCTGCCGATGTTGTGCAAGTGGTATCTGAGACAACACATGCCAGTTAGAAAACCAGTGAGAGACCTTGGATCCTTTCTTCCAAGGCCTCACTGCAGTGGGCTGCAAATTCAGCGCCTTTTAAAGCACTCCACTTCCCACGAAGGCAGCCGTGAGCAACACCGCAAAACGAATTGTATCTAGCAAGAGTACGAATTGCCCTGCAGTTGGCTAGACGGTCAGCACGTGCGTTGCCCATATGACTCGACACCCATACCAGAGTTAAGTAATTGCGCGCACCAAGCTTATTAAGAGTGTCCACACACTCCTTTACGAATCTAATATTATAAGGCTTAGGGGCCCCTGAAGACTGTCTGGCTGTCCAAAAGAATGTATATTCGAGTCCCCCTACTTTCCTTCTAACACATTCGTAAGCACATAAGCATACAGCGTAGATCACAACCTAAAATATCAATAGATATTCCCCTATCACTAGGGCGAAATGGAACCAGAAAGAAACAATTAACTTCTTAATTTAAATTTTAGATTTTTTAACCTTAACTCTCTATTTTTTTGTATCTTTACGAGCATTACAAAGAAACCAAAAATTTAAAAAAGAAACCCTCTTTAACAAAAGTAAAATTTTGTTTAATTTGAATAACATATGGCAATAGTTAAAAAAACAAAAAAATAATAAGAAAAATATAAAAACAGCAACAAAATAAACACGTTAATATTTTCTTTAGTTATTTAGGTCATAACATGACGTATACATTTCCTACATACATTCATACTCTTGTACTTACATCTACACAATGTTGTGTTCAAAGTATTAGTCATTTGCTATTCTCCCTTCTTCTTCACTTTTGCAACTTTTCAATCAACGATTTACTAATTTTTTAACAAAATACCAACAAAATTTGTACCCAAACACACACATTTGTTCTTGTTTTTTTGCAATATGAAAAAATTATTATTTCCACCACTTTTGTTTTTTATTAAACTTGTATAACTGCTAGTTAATTCCCCACTGCTGTGACAACAATTTATTATTGCTTTTAGTGTTGCTAATGTTGTTGTTATTATTATTTCGTTATGATTATTTTATTATCAGTTTAGTTATTTAATGTGATGATGATAATGACAATGATGACAAACAAAACATAGTTTATTATAGATAAAAAAAAGCAAAAATTCTAATGAGTTTTATTATAAGAATTAAAATTAAAAGAAAAAATAAAAAACAAGTAAGAGCGCTATATTCGGCTGTGCCGAATCGTATATACCCTTTACAAAGTGTAGGGGTTTTTACCCTAATTTTTTAAATTTAGTATGGCAACTCCCTAGGGGGTGGAGAAAAGGGGTAAGTATGTTTTAGGTCAAATGTTGGCAAGGAAAAATTAATTGGAGTTAGTCCTGCATTTGACCTATCCACGGCCACCCGGAAGCTGCAGGGGGATTTATTACAATTTATCAAACTTTGTGTGGGAGCCCCCTTAGGCGATGGTGATAGGGGGTAAGTAAGTTCGGGGAATATCTTTAGAAGGGGAACTAATGGGGGTTGGTCGTATACTTAATTTTTCTAAGACCGACTCGGGGAAGTTGTGGGCGTTTTTACATAATTTTTATCAATTTTTTTCTATGGCAGCGCTCTTAGGTGATTAGGATAGGGGCTAAGTATAATTGGGAGGGAAAACTAATGGGGGTCCGTGATAGATTTTATTCCTCTAGGGGCGACTCTAGAAAAGTTTTAGGGGTTTTTACTCTAGTTTTTCTAAATTTTGTATGGCAGCCTTGTTAGAGGCTGGAGATAGAGGGTAAATATGTTCCACAAAAACGTTTTGAAAGAAAAATTAATTGGGGTCGGTCTTACATTTGATCTTCCTGGAAGCTGTGCGAGCGATTAAAAAAAAAATAAAAACCAATTAAATTTTGTATGGCAACCCTGTTAGAAAGCGGAGATAGGGTGTAGGTTATGTTCGTGAGGAAAAACTAATGGGAGTCGGTCTTACATTGCACCTGTGTGGGGGCAACTCCGGGGCAGTTGTAGAGGTGTTTATGTACAAATTTTAACGGATTGATCAGAGGTAGTCGCGGTTGGCAACCACCACTGGTTGCCGTCTAACATCTCGGCCAGTTATAAGGCGATTTTGCTGGATTTCAGTAGCGCTTTTTTCGCTTCAAAAAGTTGATTTCAACCATGACACGAACAGGCGGTCGGGTGGACAGACGGACATGGCTAAATCGATTTCCCTATTAATAAGGACCAAGAAAATATTTACTTTATGGGGCCGCAGATGGATATTAAAGAAATTAAAAACGGAATGACAAACTTATACATCACCTCTATCACTTTTTTGAAGGGTATAATAACAAACAAAATGGTACAAAAGAAAAATATATAAATAAAAGTTATAAAAATGCAACGGAAGTAAAAAAAATTATTTAAATAAACTATGAAACTAAATGACATAATTCAAATTACAATAAAATTATTATTAAATCAACTTTCAATTGTCATATTAAAATTAAATAAATTTTATTTAAAAGTTAACCGTATGTACATATACATGTACATACATGCGTTCTTGGCCAAAAATGTTTAACCCGAATTCTCCTAGTGTCGAAATACGTGTGCCAAAATTCATTACTTTGTGATACATCCTTCTATTTATTGTCAACAGTCCAATCGGTCCACTTTACCAAAGGTTTTACATAGGTTCGACAATTTCAGAAGCCCGACACTTACGCTTGTAAGACCCTCCGAATCTATGAATGGAAGGCGGTGAAAATGGGCTGTTAAAAGAAGCTTCTGGCTTAGGTCTAAAAATGTGATCTAATTAGCATCACTCAATTAAGAACTAGGTGACTGACAGCAAAATGCTTGTTCAGACTAGGAGAGCCCATTTTAGAAAATTTCGTTATATTGGCCACTCTATGATATTATGGGGCATTGGTCTTGAGGATCCTTGTATAGGCTGTTGGATCGAAAGGTTTATTGTCATAGAGATTAGTTTTCAAAGGACACCACCCATAAATTATTCATGAGAGAAACAGTTAGTTATCCGTATTAGGGATGTGCATTGTTTACTGGTGGATCTAGAATGCAATGAACGTTTGTGCCCCGATTTTGTTCTACAATAGGAGTATGTACTTTACAGTAAGGATCAGAGCCCCAAAAGTCTGTTTGAAAACCACTTTGTGTAGAGTTTTTAGGATAATTGGGGATTTTATTACCTGGGGACGATGAGGGTTCATCTGTATTTGCAAAGGAGTGATTGAATACTCCTATGAGGGATGATAACAGGTCATTGCTGCACAGCGGTACATTCCAAAGGGGCAGGGCGAAAAAACAGCGATATCTGCAGGTTGTGTGGTGCACCGGAGGATAGGGGAATTGAGCATATTCTGTGCCATTGTCCAGCGCTCTTGCTCTCCAAAGCAAACTATCTAGGATATTCTTGTTTCAAAGCCTGAAGGAAATATCCGGTTTTGAGAAGGTTGCTGGTGTTTTCCAAGAGAGTGTAAAGCGCCTTGGATGATATTACATCAAATTAATAAGACTGATTATCGTTTTTTTTTGTCTGGTAACACTAAGAATCCAAAGATCCAGTTAAACTTAACCTTGGATGCATGAAGGTACCGGACACATCAGTTTATCCTTTACACTGCCTGATTATTGTTTTATTGCAACAGATCTCAAAACAGTACGCTTTTTTAAATAAATAGTGAGGTTAGAATTTGTGTGTGGACAGCCCGGCAGCCTTTGGGGTCTTAAAGCGCACAGCTTAAGGTCTAGGTTGGTAAGGGATCGTATAAGAGCCCTGTATGGGATTATGAAGATCAGACTCTGTAGAATTCATTACAGGTTATTGTAGAATCATGAGGAATTAAAAACAACGCTCTATCGTTATTGCTTTCTGCCAATGTCCGGTACTACAGATGATAGTTCAGCAATGCTTTTGGGATGTAAACTATAAAAAATTTCAAAAATTATCTGCTCAACATGACCTTTTAGAATTAAAGGGACGTTATTGTGCCACAATCAAGAAATTAAATTTATTAACATTTAAAATCGGCAATTAAATCATTTTGTTTTCTTTTTAACTTTAAATATCTGTTGAAATCTAAATAATTTAAAATTATGTACCAAAAAAACAAGCTCTTGGTAACAGTTTGAAAAATATAAAAAAGTAAACCTAAACTGAAATAAAAAATAAAATTTAACCCAAAAAACTTAATGTAAAAAAACAGCAGAAACAAATTAATAAAAAACCTGCTAAAAAAACTTGATAATAAGAACAGTTGGTTAGAACTTAAAGAGAGCATGACGTTTCATTCAAAGGTACAATGACCCTCACATACATACATATGTAAATACAAACAAACACACGTACAATCAAATATCAACAACTAATCAAAACGTGGAATAAAAAAAATAAGCCCGACAAAAACAAAAAAATAAGAATATTAAATTATTTTTAACGTGTATTTATTTATATTTTAAATATAGGTATTTGACAAATAAAACAACGTATATTCTTGAATGTTTTTCTTTTCTAAATAAGTTCCACTTCAAAATCAAAAAATATATTTCAAATTATAAAGAAAACAACAACAACAGCAATGTTTTTAAACACAATCAAAATTACAACAAAGAATGAAATCAGTAATAAAAATTGAAACAAAGTTAAAATTGTTGATATTTAAAGCAACAAAATAAAGAAATTTAAAAGCTTTTTCTTCATTCATTCACATATGGGTGATACCACAAAAAGGTTAAGCGAGTCTTAATTTTTTTTTAATTTAAGCGTTAATTAAACTATATTTTGTTTGATAATCAAAATAATTAAATAAATATGTCACGTTATAAATGTCACGTTCTTAGTCACATAAAGGTTGAAGGAAATAAAAAGTGTAAAAATATTTCAGCACGACAGCTGTTAATTGAAAACAAGATGGTTACAAAATTTTATTCCAAATAGCATAATTTACAGTTTTCTAGAAACTGTCGAAAATGAGATAAAATATTTTGTCGCGTTCTTTACCACATTTTTTTAAGGTATTACAACAAATGGATCGCCTAAACCAATCGTTTGTCCAAAACCCTACTATTTCAAGATGTTATATTGAAACAAAAATAATATTTTATTTGTTTTCACACTTAAAAGACGAGCCAATATCACTTTCATGTTCTCGACTATGGAAATGCCCATATGTGATTTTTCGACAAAAAGTAATAAAAATTTTAACAAGACCTTTTCCTTTGTCTGTTCGATAAAGTGTTTTTTTTTTGTTTATTTCTTAGAATCTTAAAGCTTAAATAAAATTAATAACAAGAACAGCTAGAGAGAGGAAAAGAGAGGTTTCTTCGCTCACATGGGAATAAAAATTAATTGCGTGTGCTGTCAAGTTCAAATTGTACATTAAAAAATTATATCAACTATCTATTAATTTATAGGCAACAACAACAATAGCAATAGAAAAAGGTTCAATAACATTAGAATTTAATAAAAATACAAGTAAACTTTTAATGTCATTTGTTTTAATAAATGATAAGATTGGAGGAGAATGAAATTGAAAAAAGGTTAAAGTTGTGGTGTGTGGTTAACAAACTACATATTAAACAAAAATAAATTTGAACTAAAAGCAATGAGATCAAATCGAAATATTTATAATTTCACAGCTTATGTCGTTAATTGTGACCCGCAAGAGAAGGGCCCATATGAAAGCTATTGTAAGTTTTGGATGTGTGTGAAGATAAATACGTATTTAACTAGCGGAGACAAAAACCAACAATTTTAGCAGAGTCAAATTTTAAGTTAACATAGTAATGTTACGCACTTAACAGTGTTCATTTTCAATATCCACTTAATTAAGCAGGTCAGTACAGGGAAGAAAAACCTAGTTCCTAGACCTAACCATATGAAAATCGTGCTCCAAAGGTTCCTTATTGTGTTTTTTATGAAAAACTCTTCGCGCGATGAGCAACTAAAATGGCCAAAAATGGAATGGTACACATATATCACTATATAGGTATGGTGGTCCAAAGGGTCACTAATGGAGCACGCTTAGTGGGATGTCTGGAATAATCTTGGGAGTTAAGTAAAATAACTTTGAAAAAGTCATTTTACATGAAAAATTCTCGAGAAGATGAGTGGTCAAAAATGGCCAAAAATGAAATGGTACACATATACCACTATATAGGTATGGTGGTCCAAAGGGTCACTAATGGAGCACGCTTAGTGGGATGTCTGGAATAATCTTGGGAGTTAAGTAAAATAACTTTGAAAAAAAGTCATTTTACATGAAAAATTCTCGAGAAGATGAGTGGTCAAAAATGGCCAAAAATGAAATGGTACACATATACCACTATATAGGTATGGTGGTCCAAAGGGTCACTAATGGAGCACGCTTAGTGGGATGTCTGGAATAATCTTGGGAGTTAAGTAAAATAACTTTGAAAAAGTCATTTTACATGAAAAATTCTCGAGAAGATGAGTGGTCAAAAATGGCCAAAAATGAAATGGTACACATATACCACTATATAGGTATGGTGGTCCAAAGGGTCACTAATGGAGCACGCTTAGTGGGATGTCTGGAATAATCTTGGGAGTTAAGTAAAATAACTTTGAAAAAGTCATTTTACATGAAAAATTCTCGAGAAGATGAGTGGTCAAAAATGGCCAAAAATGAAATGGTACACATATACCACTATATAGGTATGGTGGTCCAAAGGGTCACTAATGGAGCACGCTTAGTGGGATGTCTGGAATAATCTTGGGAGTTAAGTAAAATAACTTTGAAAAAGTCATTTTACATGAAAAATTCTCGAGAAGATGAGTGGTCAAAAATGGCCAAAAATGAAATGGTACACATATACCACTATATAGGTATGGTGGTCCAAAGGGTCACTAATGGAGCACGCTTAGTGGGATGTCTGGAATAATCTTGGGAGTTAAGTAAAATAACTTTGAAAAAGTCATTTTACATGAAAAATTCTCGAGAAGATGAGTGGTCAAAAATGGCCAAAAATGAAATGGTACACATATACCACTATATAGGTATGGTGGTCCAAAGGGTCACTAATGGAGCACACTTAGTAGGATGTCTGGAATAATCTTGGGAGTTAAGTAAAATAACTTTGAAAAAGTCATTTTACATGAAAAATTCTCGAGAAGATGAGTGGTCAAAAATGGCCAAAAATGAAATGGTACACATATACCACTATATAGGTATGGTGGTCCAAAGGGTCACTAATGGAGCACGCTTAGTGGGATGTCTGGAATAATCTTGGGAGTTAAGTAAAATAACTTTGAAAAAAAGTCATTTTACATGAAAAATTCTCGAGAAGATGAGTGGTCAAAAATGGCCAAAAATGAAATGGTACACATATACCACTATATAGGTATGGTGGTCCAAAGAGTCACTAATGGAGCACGCTTAGTGGGATGTCTGGAATAATCTTGGGAGTTAAGTAAAATAACTTTGAAAAAAGTCATTTTACATGAAAAATTCTCGAGAAGATGAGTGGTCAAAAATGGCCAAAAATGAAATGGTACACATATACCACTATATAGGGTCACTAATGGAGCACGCTTAGTGGGATGTCTGGAATAATCTTGGGAGTTAAGTAAAATAACTTTGAAAAAAGTCATTTTACATGAAAAATTCTCGAGAAGATGAGTGGTCAAAAATGGCCAAAAATGAAATGGTACACATATACCACTATATAGGTATGGTGGTCCAAAGGGTCACTAATGGAGCACGCTTAGTGGGATGTCTATAATAATCTTGGGAGTTAAGTAAAATAACTTTGAAAAAGTCATTTTACATGAAAAATTCTCGAGAAGATGACTGGTCAAAAATGGCCAAAAATGAAATGGTACACATATACCACTATAAAGGTATGGTGGTCCAAAGGGTCACTAATGGAGCACGCTTAGTGGGATGTCTGGAATAATCTTGGGAGTTAAGTAAAATAACTTTGAAAAAAGTCATTTTACATGAAAAATTCTCGAGAAGATGAGTGGTCAAAAATGGCCAAAAATGAAATGGTACACATATACCACTATATAGGTATGGTGGTCCAAAGGGTCACTAATGGAGCACGCTTAGTGGGATGTCTGGAATAATCTTGGGAGTTAAGTAAAATAACTTTGAAAAAAGTCATTTTACATGAAAAATTCTCGAGAAGATGAGTGGTCAAAAATGGCCAAAAATGAAATGGTACACATATACCACTATATAGGTATGGTGGTCCAAAGGGTCACTAATGGAGCACGCCTAGTGGGATGTCTGGAATAATCTTGGGAGTTAAGTAAAATAACTTTGAAAAAAGTCATTTTACATGAAAAATTCTCGAGAAGATGAGTGGTCAAAAATGGCCAAAAATGAAATGGTACACATATACCACTATATAGGTATGGTGGTCCAAAGGGTCACTAATGGAGCACGCCTAGTGGGATGTCTGGAATAATCTTGGGAGTTAAGTAAAATAACTTTGAAAAAAGTCATTTTACATGAAAAATTCTCGAGAAGATGAGTGGTCAAAAATGGCCAAAAATGAAATGGTACACATATACCACTATATACGTATGGTGGTCCAAAGGGTCACTAATGGAGCACGCTTAGTGGGATGTCTGGAATAATCTTGGGAGTTAAGTAAAATAACTTTGAAAAAAGTCATTTTACATGAAAAATTCTCGAGAAGATGAGTGGTCAAAAATGGCCAAAAATGAAATGGTACACATATACCACTATATAGGTATGGTGGTCCAAAGGGTCACTAATGGAGCACGCCTAGTGGGATGTCTGGAATAATCTTGGGAGTTAAGTAAAATAACTTTGAAAAAAGTCATTTTACATGAAAAATTCTCGAGAAGATGAGTGGTCAAAAATGGCCAAAAATGAAATGGTACACATATACCACTATATAGGTATGGTGGTCCAAAGGGTCACTAATGGAGCACGCCTAGTGGGATGTCTGGAATAATCTTGGGAGTTAAGTAAAATAACTTTGAAAAAAGTCATTTTACATGAAAAATTCTCGAGAAGATGAGTGGTCAAAAATGGCCAAAAATGAAATGGTACACATATACCACTATATAGGTATGGTGGTCCAAAGGGTCACTAATGAAGCACGCTTAGTGGGATGTCTGGAATAATCTTGGGAGTTAAGTAAAATAACTTTGAAAAAAGTCATTTTACATGAAAAATTCTCGAGAAGATGAGTGGTCAAAAATGGCCAAAAATGAAATGGTACACATATACCACTATATAGGTATGGTGGTCCAAAGGGTCACTAATGGAGCACGCTTAGTGGGATGTCTGGAATAATCTTGGGAGTTAAGTAAAATAACTTTGAAAAAAGTCATTTTACATGAAAAATTCTCGAGAAGATGAGTGGTCAAAAATGGCCAAAAATGAAATGGTACACATATACCACTATATAGGTATGGTGGTCCAAAGGGTCACTAATAGAGCACGCTTAGTGGGATGTCTGGAATAATCTTGGGAGTTAAGTAAAATAACTTTGAAAAAGTCATTTTACATGAAAAATTCTCGAGAAGATGAGTGGTCAAAAATGGCCAAAAATGAAATGGTACACATATACCACTATATAGGTATGGTGGTCCAAAGGGTCACTAATGGAGCACGCTTAGTGGGATGTCTGGAATAATCTTGGGAGTTAAGTAAAATAACTTTGAAAAAAAGTCATTTTACATGAAAAATTCTCGAGAAGATGAGTGGTCAAAAATGGCCAAAAATGAAATGGTACACATATACCACTATATAGGTATGGTGGTCCAAAGGGTCACTAATGGAGCACGCATAGTGGGATGTCTGGAATAATCTTGGGAGTTAAGTAAAATAACTTTGAAAAAGTCATTTTACATGAAAAATTCTCGAGAAGATGAGTGGTCAAAAATGGCCAAAAATGAAATGGTACACATATACCACTATATAGGTATGGTGGTCCAAAGGGTCACTAATGGAGCACGCTTAGTGGGATGTCTGGAATAATCTTGGGAGTTAAGTAAAATAACTTTGAAAAAAAGTCATTTTACATGAAAAATTCTCGAGAAGATGAGTGGTCAAAAATGGCCAAAAATGAAATGGTACACATATACCACTATATAGGTATGGTGGTCCAAAGGGTCACTAATGGAGCACGCTTAGTGGGATGTCTGGAATAATCTTGGGAGTTAAGTAAAATAACTTTGAAAAAGTCATTTTACATGAAAAATTCTCGAGAAGATGAGTGGTCAAAAATGGCCAAAAATGGAATGGTACACATATACCACTATATAGGTATGGTGGTCCAAAGGGTCACTAATGGAGCACGCTTAGTGGGATGTCTGGAATAATCTTGGGAGTTAAGTAAAATAACTTTGAAAAAAGTCATTTTACATGAAAAATTCTCGAGAAGATGAGTGGTCAAAAATGGCCAAAAATGAAATGGTACACATATACCACTATATAGGTATGGTGGTCCAAAGGGTCACTAATGGAGCACGCTTAGTGGGATGTCTGGAATAATCTTGGGAGTTAAGTAAAATAACTTTGAAAAAAGTCATTTTACATGAAAAATTCTCGAGAAGATGAGTGGTCAAAAATGGCCAAAAATGAAATGGTACACATATACCACTATATAGGTATGGTGGTCCAAAGGGTCACTAATGGAGCACGCTTAGTGGGATGTCTGGAATAATCTTGGGAGTTAAGTAAAATAACTTTGAAAAAGTCATTTTACATGAAAAATTCTCGAGAAGATGAGTGGTCAAAAATGGCCAAAAATGAAATGGTACACATATACCACTATATACGTATGGTGGTCCAAAGGGTCACTAATGGAGCACGCTTAGTGGGATGTCTGGAATAATCTTGGGAGTTAAGTAAAATAACTTTGAAAAAAGTCATTTTACATGAAAAATTCTCGAGAAGATGAGTGGTCAAAAATGGCCAAAAATGAAATGGTACACATATACCACTATATAGGTATGGTGGTCCAAAGGGTCACTAATGGAGCACGCTTAGTGGGATGTCTGGAATAATCTTGGGAGTTAAGTAAAATAACTTTGAAAAAGTCATTTTACATGAAAAATTCTCGAGAAGATGAGTGGTCAAAAATGGCCAAAAATGAAATGGTACACATATACCACTATATACGTATGGTGGTCCAAAGGGTCACTAATGGAGCACGCTTAGTGGGATGTCTGGAATAATCTTGGGAGTTAAGTAAAATAACTTTGAAAAAAGTCATTTTACATGAAAAATTCTCGAGAAGATGAGTGGTCAAAAATGGCCAAAAATGAAATGGTACACATATACCACTATATAGGTATGGTGGTCCAAAGGGTCACTAATGGAGCACGCTTAGTGGGATGTCTGGAATAATCTTGGGAGTTAAGTAAAATAACTTTGAAAAAGTCATTTTACATGAAAAATTCTCGAGAAGATGAGTGGTCAAAAATGGCCAAAAATGGAATGGTTGCATATTGAGAAAATTTCAAACGAAATTATAAACTAATACAACCCTTTCCACTATCTAAAGGGCCTAGCAACAGTCGCACAAAAACACACACTATGGCACTTTAAAAAACAGCAAACACACTAATATACATATACCCTTACCACTATGTAAAGCAGCGTTAGACAGGTGCCTAGCTTAAAAGTGTTGGCGCCGCATACATAGTTGCAAAAAAAAAACAAAGTAAACCGAATATGTCCAAAAAAAATTAATTATGTACAAAAACAATTTGTTGCTGGAATTACAGAATGAAATAGGCATTTTAAAATTTTTTAACTATGAAAAGTTATATATGCACATACATAAACATACATATATGTATGAACTTATATACACACATACATGACTGCATATATCTATATGTAAATATGTTTTTGGTAAACTGCATAGGTAGGTATAAAGTTGCTATGTAAAAATATTAAATCATGTAAACGTTCCAACATAAAACAAAAATTACTGCCAGCGGAAAAGTACCAAACCATTCCATTTTTGGCCATTTTTGACCACTCATCTTCTCGAGAATTTTTCATGTAAAATGACTTTTTTTCAAAGTTATTTTACTTAACTCCCAAGATTATTCCAGACATCCCACTAAGCGTGCTCTATTAGTGACCCTTTGGACCACCATACCTATATAGTGGTATATGTGTACCATTTCATTTTTGGCCATTTTTGACCACTCATCTTCTCGAGAATTTTTCATGTAAAATGACTTTTTTCAAAGTTATTTTACTTAACTCCCAAGATTATTCCAGACATCCCACTAAGCGTGCTCCATTAGTGACCCTTTGGACCACCATACCTATATAGTGGTATATGTGTACCATTTCATTTTTGGCCATTTTTGACCACTCATCTTCTCGAGAATTTTTCATGTAAAATGACTTTTTTCAAAGTTATTTTACTTAACTCCCAAGATTATTCCAGACATCCCACTAAGCGTGCTCCATTAATGACTCTTTGGACCACCATACCTATATAGTGGTATATGTGTACCATTTCATTTTTGGCCATTTTTGACCACTCATCTTCTCGAGAATTTTTCATGTAAAATGACTTTTTTCAAAGTTATTTTACTTAACTCCCAAGATTATTCCAGACATCCCACTAAGCGTGCTCCATTAGTGACCCTTTGGACCACCATACCTATATAGTGGTATATGTGTACCATTTCATTTTTGGCCATTTTTGACCACTCATCTTCTCGAGAATTTTTCATGTAAAATGACTTTTTTCAAAGTTATTTTACTTAACTCCCAAGATTATTCCAGACATCCCACTAAGCGTGCTCCATTAATGACTCTTTGGACCACCATACCTATATAGTGGTATATGTGTACCATTTCATTTTTGGCCATTTTTGACCACTCATCTTCTCGAGAATTTTTCATGTAAAATGGCTTTTTTCAAAGTTATTTTACTTAACTCCCAAGATTATTCCAGACATCCCACTAAGCGTGCTCCATTAGTGACCCTTTGGACCACCATACCTATATAGTGGTATATGTGTACCATTTCATTTTTGGCCATTTTTGACCACTCATCTTCTCGAGAATTTTTCATGTAAAATGACTTTTTTCAAAGTTATTTTACTTAACTCCCAAGATTATTCCAGACATCCCACTAAGCGTGCTCCATTAGTGACCCTTTGGACCACCATACCTATATAGTGGTATATGTGTACCATTTCATTTTTGGCCATTTTTGACCACTCATCTTCTCGAGAATTTTTCATGTAAAATGACTTTTTTTCAAAGTTATTTTACTTAACTCCCAAGATTATTCCAGACATCCCACTAAGCGTGCTCCATTAATGACCCTTTGGACCACCATACCTATATAGTGGTATATGTGTACCATTTCATTTTTGGCCATTTTTGACCACTCATCTTCTCGAGAATTTTTCATGTAAAATGACTTTTTCAAAGTTATTTTACTTAACTCCCAAGATTATTCCAGACATCCCACTAAGCGTGCTCCATTAGTGACCCTTTGGACCACCATACCTATATAGTGGTATATGTGTACCATTTCATTTTTGGCCATTTTTGACCACTCATCTTCTCGAGAATTTTTCATGTAAAATGACTTTTTCAAAGTTATTTTACTTAACTCCCAAGATTATTCCAGACATCCCACTAAGCGTGCTCCATTAGTGACCCTTTGGACCACCATACCTATATAGTGGTATATGTGTACCATTTCATTTTTGGCCATTTTTGACCACTCATCTTCTCGAGAATTTTTCATGTAAAATGACTTTTTTCAAAGTTATTTTACTTAACTCCCAAGATTATTCCAGACATCCCACTAAGCGTGCTCCATTAGTGACCCTTTGGACCACCATACCTATATAGTGGTATATGTGTACCATTTCATTTTTGGCCATTTTTGACCACTCATCTTCTCGAGAATTTTTCATGTAAAATGACTTTTTTCAAAGTTATTTTACTTAACTCCCAAGATTATTCCAGACATCCCACTAAGCGTGCTCCATTAATGACTCTTTGGACCACCATACCTATATAGTGGTATATGTGTACCATTTCATTTTTGGCCATTTTTGACCACTCATCTTCTCGAGAATTTTTCATGTAAAATGACTTTTTTCAAAGTTATTTTACTTAACTCCCAAGATTATTCCAGACATCCCACTAAGCGTGCTCCATTAGTGACCCTTTGGACCACCATACCTATATAGTGGTATATGTGTACCATTTCATTTTTGGCCATTTTTGACCACTCATCTTCTCGAGAATTTTTCATGTAAAATGACTTTTTTCAAAGTTATTTTACTTAACTCCCAAGATTATTCCAGACATCCCACTAAGCGTGCTCCATTAATGACTCTTTGGACCACCATACCTATATAGTGGTATATGTGTACCATTTCATTTTTGGCCATTTTTGACCACTCATCTTCTCGAGAATTTTTCATGTAAAATGGCTTTTTTCAAAGTTATTTTACTTAACTCCCAAGATTATTCCAGACATCCCACTAAGCGTGCTCCATTAGTGACCCTTTGGACCACCATACCTATATAGTGGTATATGTGTACCATTTCATTTTTGGCCATTTTTGACCACTCATCTTCTCGAGAATTTTTCATGTAAAATGACTTTTTTCAAAGTTATTTTACTTAACTCCCAAGATTATTCCAGACATCCCACTAAGCGTGCTCCATTAGTGACCCTTTGGACCACCATACCTATATAGTGGTATATGTGTACCATTTCATTTTTGGCCATTTTTGACCACTCATCTTCTCGAGAATTTTTCATGTAAAATGACTTTTTTTCAAAGTTATTTTACTTAACTCCCAAGATTATTCCAGACATCCCACTAAGCGTGCTCCATTAATGACCCTTTGGACCACCATACCTATATAGTGGTATATGTGTACCATTTCATTTTTGGCCATTTTTGACCACTCATCTTCTCGAGAATTTTTCATGTAAAATGACTTTTTCAAAGTTATTTTACTTAACTCCCAAGATTATTCCAGACATCCCACTAAGCGTGCTCCATTAGTGACCCTTTGGACCACCATACCTATATAGTGGTATATGTGTACCATTTCATTTTTGGCCATTTTTGACCACTCATCTTCTCGAGAATTTTTCATGTAAAATGACTTTTTCAAAGTTATTTTACTTAACTCCCAAGATTATTCCAGACATCCCACTAAGCGTGCTCCATTAGTGACCCTTTGGACCACCATACCTATATAGTGGTATATGTGTACCATTTCATTTTTGGCCATTTTTGACCACTCATCTTCTCGAGAATTTTTCATGTAAAATGACTTTTTCAAAGTTATTTTACTTAACTCCCAAGATTATTTCAGACATCCCACTAAGCGTGCTCCATTAGTGACCCTTTGGACCACCATACCTATATAGTGGTATATGTGTACCATTTCATTTTTGGCCATTTTTGACCACTCATCTTCTCGAGAATTTTTCATGTAAAATGACTTTTTTCAAAGTTATTTTACTTAACTCCCAAGATTATTCCAGACATCCCACTAAGCGTGCTCCATTAGTGACCCTTTGGACCACCATACCTATATAGTGGTATATGTGTACCATTTCATTTTTGGCCATTTTTGACCACTCATCTTCTCGAGAATTTTTCATGTAAAATGACTTTTTTCAAAGTTATTTTACTTAACTCCCAAGATTATTCCAGACATCCCACTAAGCGTGCTCCATTAATGACTCTTTGGACCACCATACCTATATAGTGGTATATGTGTACCATTTCATTTTTGGCCATTTTTGACCACTCATCTTCTCGAGAATTTTTCATGTAAAATGACTTTTTTCAAAGTTATTTTACTTAACTCCCAAGATTATTCCAGACATCCCACTAAGCGTGCTCCATTAGTGACCCTTTGGACCACCATACCTATATAGTGGTATATGTGTACCATTTCATTTTTGGCCATTTTTGACCACTCATCTTCTCGAGAATTTTTCATGTAAAATGACTTTTTTCAAAGTTATTTTACTTAACTCCCAAGATTATTCCAGACATCCCACTAAGCGTGCTCCATTAATGACTCTTTGGACCACCATACCTATATAGTGGTATATGTGTACCATTTCATTTTTGGCCATTTTTGACCACTCATCTTCTCGAGAATTTTTCATGTAAAATGGCTTTTTTCAAAGTTATTTTACTTAACTCCCAAGATTATTCCAGACATCCCACTAAGCGTGCTCCATTAGTGACCCTTTGGACCACCATACCTATATAGTGGTATATGTGTACCATTTCATTTTTGGCCATTTTTGACCACTCATCTTCTCGAGAATTTTTCATGTAAAATGACTTTTTTCAAAGTTATTTTACTTAACTCCCAAGATTATTCCAGACATCCCACTAAGCGTGCTCCATTAGTGACCCTTTGGACCACCATACCTATATAGTGGTATATGTGTACCATTTCATTTTTGGCCATTTTTGACCACTCATCTTCTCGAGAATTTTTCATGTAAAATGACTTTTTTCAAAGTTATTTTACTTAACTCCCAAGATTATTCCAGACATCCCACTAAGCGTGCTCCATTAGTGACCCTTTGGACCACCATACCTATATAGTGGTATATGTGTACCATTTCATTTTTGGCCATTTTTGACCACTCATCTTCTCGAGAATTTTTCATGTAAAATGACTTTTTTCAAAGTTATTTTACTTAACTCCCAAGATTATTCCAGACATCCCACTAAGCGTGCTCCATTAGTGACCCTTTGGACCACCATACCTATATAGTGGTATATGTGTACCATTTCATTTTTGGCCATTTTTGACCACTCATCTTCTCGAGAATTTTTCATGTAAAATGACTTTTTTCAAAGTTATTTTACTTAACTCCCAAGATTATTCCAGACATCCCACTAAGCGTGCTCCATTAGTGACCCTTTGGACCACCATACCTATATAGTGGTATATGTGTACCATTTCATTTTTGGCCATTTTTGACCACTCATCTTCTCGAGAATTTTTCATGTAAAATGACTTTTTCAAAGTTATTTTACTTAACTCCCAAGATTATTCCAGACATCCCACTAAGCGTGCTCCATTAGTGACCCTTTGGACCACCATACCTATATAGTGATATATGTGTACCATTCCATTTTTGGCCATTTTAGTTGCTCATCGCGCGAAGAGTTTTTCATAAAAAACACAATAAGGAACCTTTGGAGCACGATTTTCATATGGTTAGGTCTAGGAACTAGGTTTTTCTTCCCTGTACTGACCTGCTTAATTAAGTGGATATTGAAAATGAACACTGTTAAGTGCGTAACATTACTATGTTAACTTAAAATTTGACTCTGCTAAAATTGTTGGTTTTTGTCTCCGCTAGTTAAATACGTATTTATCTTCACACACATAAGTTTTGGACCGTTCAAATTAAAGTTTTGTACAATTCCAAGCCTTAAACTTGTGCAAAATTTTGTCGGTGTAATGTAACATTTAGCGCAATTACAGTCCTCTTATTCCGGGAGGGTATTTGTATAGGGTTTATGTTGCGCGCTATGTAAAAGGGTTATGTAATAAAAAAAAAATACCTCAGTCCAAAGATAATACAATGGCAATATAGAAGCGAAATAAGACAATTGCAAACCAAACCTCGGCGGTATAGTGGACATCAATGGTTTTTACGCTGTTTCGCCCGTTAGTTTAGGAGATATTAACAATTCGGGTTTTCCCTATTTGGCATATTTTCACCTCCTTTGGCTCTGAATTTCCCGGAATTTCGTCTAAGTAGGTTTATTCATTGGGAGGGGTAACCGCTGTCCAAATTTCAAGTCTATAGCTTTACGCGTTTGGGCTGTACGAAAATATCTGAATCATTAACGTTATTCCCTTATACAAGTGGGCCAAAAGAAGTCATCCGATGTTGTTTGGCTTTAATTTTTTTTCTAAATGAAAAACTTCGATGTTGTTTTTTAATTATGGTTATTTGAACCTTTAAAATTTTATTCGTTAAATCGAGAAGATAATAATTTCGGCCAAATGGGCGCCGTCCCAATTGATCGCTTCGGCGAGAACTTCGGACGACAGATTCTCACACTCGTGTCGATTGTTGTCCCTGAGGGCTTCCAGCTTCTCGGGCTTGTTCTTGTAAACACGGGACTTCAAAAAACCCCACAAAAAAAGTGTGGAACGATAAAATCGGGCGAGCTTGCGGGACAATGTAAATTGCCAAAACGAGAGATGAGGCGACCCGGGAACGCAGCCTCAGAGTATCGGTTGTGGCTCGCGCAGTGTGCCTGTTGCTCCGTCCTGTTGGAACCATAAGTTCTCTAGTCCTAATTCGTTTAATTGCAGCAGAAAAACTCGGCTTACGTTGCCCTATAGCGCGCACCGCCCACCGTTGTCGTTTTACCAGCTGAGTCCTCGAAAAACAATGGCCCGCTGACTCCTCCAGTTTAAGCAGCGCCCCATGCAGTCACTTTGAGCGGGCGTATGGGCTCCTCGTGCATCACTCGTGAATTTTCGGTGCCCCAGAAACGATAGTTTTGCTTGTTCACGTACCCGCTGAGATGAAAATAAGCCTGATCGCTCATTATGATTTTGGTCGAAAAATCGTCCACTTCGACCTCGAGATTGAGGATGGCTTGGGCGTAGGTTACACGCGTTTGGCGGTCGACAGGCAGCAGCTAATGCACGGACTGGACTTTGTACGGGAACATGCGCAGGTCTTTGACCAAAATTCACCTTAGGGACGATCGGCTAATGGCGAGGCACGGCGTCTGGTTGATGTTTCCGGCGACAGCTCGCCAACAGCGGCAGAACGGGCGCTCCAGGACCCGCTCTTGGGCTCTTGGCAGCGTATCATGTGATCCCATATTCTTTAAGGTTGGTGGCCAAATGGCGCCGTGTTTGCGCAATCGGTGCCAGACGACCGGGGAATCGGCGACGGAATTCGCGCTGCGCCAACATCACAGACTAATTGTTACGCAAAACAACTGACACGATTATTCCGCGTTCTTGGGGAGTGTGTCACTCCATGGCTTGTTCACTTGTATTCTTCATGTCTAGTTTACAAATGTCAAAACAGATTTGACATTGGCTGCCATTTGCAAAGATAATAGCATCTTCCAATAGGAAGCCCACCTTTTTTTAAAAATTCGTTTAAATATTTAGTTCTAATTTCAGTTTTAAATTTTTTTTTCGTTTTGAAACTTCTCTATAGACCTTAAAAGCATTACAAAACCTTAACCCTGAAACTCTAAAGCCTCATATAATCCACACCAGCTCAGTTTTGCCTAAAATTTAATTTAAACTAAAGCGTTAATGGCTTAAAGAAAAACCAGTTTAAAGTCCCCCCCACACATACATATAATGCTTTCAATTAAACAGGTGCTAAGATACAACTAAAAGGAAAAAAAATTAAAACGAAATTAAATTAAATTAAAAAAAAGGGCCGTGTTTCTTATTCGTATTTAAAAACAATTCGCAGAAAAATATATTACCCTTAAAAAAAAACACTAAGAAACAAATGAAAAAAGGAATCTTTAAAACTTTTGCACCTGCCCCAAACCAAAAGAAACGTTTTAAAAAGCACAATCTACTCTATAATACCTTGACAACCAAACAAGCATTAATGCAAGTTTGCATGAAAGTAAAATGTTTAAGAGAAAGAAAAAAAAAAGAATAAAAATATTAACTTGTACTAAGTTAAAGTCAAAAACATGAAAAACAAAAACACAAAGTTTCACTTCAACACCTTTTTGCAAAAGAAATTTTAACGTCTTTTAAAACGAAACTGAATATCAAACAAAAGTATGCAGCAATTGAAATTAAAATAAACAAAAATGAAAGAAAAGGCTAAGAAATTTTTTAAAATATATTTTGTGGTAAGAGTTTTCGCTCCCCCTTAATATCGCTATTTATTCTTATAACTGAAAAAGAAATAGTTAAACAATTTGGTGTTTCAGCTTTATTGCTAGACCTTTCTTCAGAAAGGGGTTTTTTTTTTAACTTTAAAACTTTAAATTAGTTTGAGTTCTTGCAAAAATGAAAAATATTTTTCTTTACTAGTCACTTCCCCCTTTTAAGAGCTGGAAACTTAAACCCAACTTCGAAAGTGTAATTTTCTAGATGTGTTCCACGTGTCACATGCTTTACGTTTAGATTAGGTTGCAAAGGATTATGAAGAGGTAAAAACCCTCTCATACATCAACATTTGGAGAGCTGAATTTTTTTTCCTTGTGGCTTTTCCAGGGTTTGAGGTAGGTCGATGGTGGATTTTCCAGCTCTAAAGGCGCGTTGATATGGCCCAAATATTTATTTTATTTATTTATTAAAAAGCTGATTTTAGAAAGGAGACTTATTGTCACATATTGTCTTGTCTTTTTTTGTGCACATGAGATAATACACTGATTTACGAAGCCTCAAGAATGCGATGGATGCATAAGCGATATCAGCGTGTCGTCTCCAGTTTTAAACAATTCAACTGGAAATCCATCTGCTCCTGGTGCCTTATTAGTCCTAAGCCGCTATTTCATCCCAATTCTGGCTAGTGATGCACTTAATATCGGCTTCTATGATTGATTATGTGGGTACATCCTCTACTTCCGAATACCAACAGGAATAAAAAAAATATCTCTCCATATCCTCAACACACTATGTGTATCAATCGCCAAATTACATTCTTCATCTTTGTATAGAATTTTCTGCGCAAAATATGCTGCTACTTACTGCAGGGTTGTCCGGCGGAACACACCTGGTCGTATCACGAGTTCTTTGGTAGAGCTTTTTAAGTACTGATATTGCAGCTTCTGCCATGAAGTAGACACTGCTTCGGCGTTGCGCTGCAACATAATCGGGATAAAGAGTGATTTCTTCAAGCAAATGATCCGATTCGATTATATATCCTTAGAGCGATCATACGTCCAACACAATGGATAAATGCCTTCGAAAATAAACTTAACTCGAACTATAAAATTGTCAATATATGAATTTTAAGAAGAATTTTTCAATTTTAGTTTGAATCAAATGCGGAGATTTGATCCTTAGTTTCCAGTTGTTTGATCCGGTGACAGCCACGGTGCCTTGTAGATGTCGAAATCTGGTGCTTCTAACTACCATTTGTCTGCTTGGGCCAGGGACAAGAGACTGGGAGTCAGTCCAGAGAAGACGGAGCTAGTTCTTTTTACCAGAAAGTACAAGGTGGCGGATTTTGAGCTGCCAGAGCTTGACACGGTTCAGCTGAAACTAGCGGACAGGGCCGATATCTGGGTATCGTACTGGATGGCAAGTTATCTTGAAGGGCGAACGCAGAGGAGAGAGTTAGGAAAACTCTTAATGCCTATTATGCCTGTAGAAACAACATAGGTAGGAACTGGGAGTTGCAACCGGCTATGGTGAACTGGATTTACACATCCGTTGTAAGACTAATTCTTCCATACGGTAGCCTTGTATGGTGGAGGGTCCTAGAGAGAAGCGATATAAGGAAGCTGTTGACGAAGGTCCAGAAATGTCTTGTACTAGGCATTACAGGGCCCAGGAATAGTACACCACAGGCAGCGCTATTTATCATTCTACATCTTCTTCCCATCGAGGATTTTGTTGCTGGAATGGCAGTTAGGAGCTTGTTTAGACTTAGTGAGTCAGGTATGCGTGGGGTAGGTTCAGATGGACATTCCGGCAAGTGTGACGGATAGGGAGGCATGAAAGGGATCCGAGAAGATGAATGAGGGGTGTGTAGTCTTTACTGATGGATCGAAGATGGAGGTAGGCACCGGGACTGGTGTCTTTATAACGGACAGGGGGGAAGGAATGTCCTACAGATTTCCGGACGAGTGCAGCATTTTTCCAGGCTGAAGTTCTGGCGGTTATGAAGGCCGCGGATAGGGGAGTATGCAGATGGGAGAAGGAACGCGCTTAAGGCTCTAGAAGGACATTATGTCAGGTCTAGACTCGTGGGTGACTGCAGACGTGCTCTTAGGGCGATCAGGGGGACACGCAGGGTCAGACTCTGTTGGGTTCCGGGTCATTGTGACGTTTCCGTCAATGAGATTGCCGATGGACTGGCAAGAAAGGATCGGCCCGGGATATTGGACTTGGTTGTGAGCCGGTGAGGACACCACAAGTTTCTATTATGAACTTTGATAGTGGACAAGGTGTGCCAAACCTGAAAAGAACAGGGCTATTGTAGGATCTCTAGACTTTTATGCCCCAGGCTGACAAAATGGGCACTAACCTGCTGCTCAAGGAGAGCACGGGGGTTCTGAGGTGCATTGTTGGGACTCTCACAGGGCACTGCGATGTAAGATTTATGACGAACAAATGGGACAGGAACTCTCCAGATTTCTGCAGCACATGCGTGGCCGAGGAGGAGATTGGTGGATGTCTGCCACTGCCCTGGGCTGCAGATCCGCCGATAGAGGTGGTTTGGAGGGCGCTTCTTAGATGAACTTGTTGATGTACCTGACTGTCGGCTGGGGAGCATCATAGGTTTCATTAAGGGGGTTTGGTGGCTGGGCAGATAGGTGATTCAGCGCCTATGACTACTGACTTCCTTGGACATCTTGCGATCATAAAACATTTTTTTTTTTTTGGTCTGTTCATCCTGGTCTTCGTTCGGGGCTTGCGAACCATTACTTGATATCCAACATTTCCCAAATCAATATAACATTTTAATGGTTAATTCGTTCGAAGAAATACATATATGAATAAAATTAAACTCAATGTTAAACCAAACGTTTCAAAAAAAGGTTGATGGCATTCCCATCTTAACAGATATTTGCTATTCATTTTTTGATGGATAACATATACATATGTACATCACCTATTTTTTTTTTTTGCTTTTTCCTAAAATCTCCAGCGTTAATTTTTTGTTTAGCAGAAACCAAATATATAAAATTTGTCTTTCATTGTTTTAACAAAGATCAGTTTTGATTTGTTTTAATCTTCTCAAAAGTTTGATTCTTTGTTTAACTTTTTGTTTGTTGTTTTTAAGTTTAACATTGAATGAACTTATTTGTTACCATTACTCATGTTTTTTTCGTTGTTGTTGTTGCCACTACTGCGAAAATATCTCGGATGATAAATATTGACAAAAATCACTATAACAGAAGTAAAGAGTTGTTGGGTGCACTCGGTCATTATTCTTTGTTCTTCGTATTGCCTTTTTATTCTTTCTTTTTACGTTATTTACTTCTTGTCATTATTTATTGATAAGTACGTTTCTTCCGGTAATTATTTAATGAAAAATTTGTGCAGTTAAATGAACTTTATAATGAGCGCCACCAAAGCTAAGGTGGAGAGGAGAAGAGAACAAAAGTATATAAGAGATGATAAAGACACAGATTGGGTGTATAAAAAACATTACACGTGTAATAATTAAGCTGATTATCAGTTATTGTCGTTGTTGTTGTTTGGGTTTTTTTTATATAGAGTTAAATATGAACAAATTTCAGCAGAGTTAAACGGAACCGTGGAGCCTTAATTACATTCTTATAATTTGCAATTATATACTTTATTTTGTTTATACTTGTAACTATATGTAAAAAATAACATTCTATTTCTTGATTTCTTTAATTATAAGCCCTAACACTGTCTTTTAATCTATTTTACATGATATTTGTTATCTTTTTGCTAACATTGTATTAAAACAAAATATAATAAAGGCTTTAGGTAATCAATTCAAAGCTTTATTTTATTTACTTAAAATTTTTGTACAATATTAAATTTACAAAAATTTTAGGAAAAGTCTGTTTTCGATTGCATAGTAACAAGACAAGAGAAATTCTGGTGCCAGTAATGTCAACTATTTATTAAGGTGAAGTAACATTAAGGTTCAATTATATGTGACTTACAATAACGCCATAACCGTTGCCATAAAAACCAAAACTCAATTGGTTTCTAAAGGTGACTTAACCACACCACAGTAAATAGCTGTTCGAACCAGGGTTATGGTTATGGCGTTATGGTAAGTCACCTATAATCAAATACAGTGTTGCCCATAAGTTTTGTTCGAACAGCTGTTTACTGTGGTATGGTTAAGTCACGTATAAATGAACCTTTACTTCCAGATGTCTGTTTAAAGCGAGTTTTCGAGTGGTTTAGGGAAAAAAAGTTGGTAAATAGAACTTTGATAAATCGGTTTACAAATATTGGGATTAGAATTTAGTTATAAACTTGTTTGTTATGTTCAATTTTAAGACATCTATCATTATAAACAAATTTAATTAATTTCTTTTTAATAAAAAAAATATTTCTCTTTGTGGTTTTATAAAAATTCAAGTACAGGGTGTCTGGTGGCAAATTTATATTTTTTAAAAACGATTATTTTAAAAAGTAATAAACGGTGCGGAGGGAGGGTGACGCCATTGGAATTATTGATTGTGTGGATTTGTCAGTCACGTTGTCACAGTGGTCGAGTGAGCATCGCGCGTTCGCTGTGGAGGCATTTTTCAAGAGTAATTGCACATCGAAAACTTTGTTCAAAATTTGGTATTCAGCGAATACGTGATGCACCGAGTGTAAATTAAATTCGTTTGTGGGTGCAAAGATTCCAAGCAACTGCTTTGGCTATGAACGTCCCACGGTCAAGGCTCAGTCGATCCTCAAGGACCCCCAAAAACATTAAACTGAAGTTCCATTCTTTTAAAATTCAAATCGTTCAAGAACAGAAAGAAAGCAACTTTGATTTACGCAAAAATTTCTGTTAAACGATGTTGGAGCGTTTTCGCCCTGTAAATCCCATTTTTTGGAGCGAACGGCCGACCAGTTGTCCTCCTTTTTTTTTGCATAAATCGCTTTCCAAGAATGTCTCATTATAATGCCTAATAGGAATCTAAAGTTACTCACTTGCATATATAGAAGAAATGTCAACCATGTTTCTAGAGGCTTTACACGAAGTGGTATTGACATAGCCATCTGTGGCTATGTAACTTCATTAATACTTTGGTTTTTCTTAAACAAATTTAATTTTCAATATCTTTATTTATATGTCTTTAGTTATTTTCTTTGTCTTTCTTTTTTTTCTGAGACATTCGTTATAGATTTAAGAGGTCTTCACATGGAGATGTATTAAAGGTTCAGTTTGGATATATCTGTTACCCTTCGCAGGGTAGGGGTTAGGTCTAACGATAAGGTCTTTGTTTTTTATAAATTTATTAGTTTTATTTTTTTTTTATTATTCTTTTATTGCTATCTTTGTTGTTGATAAAATGCAATATTCTTTTGTGTGGTATTAGTACTTTTATCTATGTATTTGTGTAGGTGTGTGCAAATGTTTTTGATTTAAGTTTTATAAATTTTCTTCAAAAAATAATACATAAATACTTTTGTTTGTTGTGGCGTTGTTGTATTAAACTTGTGTCTGACAAACGGAAATTCCACTTAAATGTATGAATTTTTTTTTAAATTTTACTTATTAATACAAAGACTTTTTTCTTTTGCATTCATTTGATTCTTCCATTTCTTTGTTGGCTATTATTTGCATTAACGACATTATTCATACTTAAAAACTGTTTAATGACTTTGCAAAGCAAATGTTTAAGCAACAAATGGAAAATGTTTTAAAGAATTTTAAGGAGATGCTTTGCAAATGGTTTTTTAATGAGATAAAAAATAAAAGTTATTAAGGAGCCAATAGGAAAGTCATATAGTTTAAACGGACAAACAGTCGAATGTAGAGGCCAAAAAGGAAAAAATCGATATTTTACAGTCTTCTAAATAATATCCAATAGAAACAAAAAACAAAACCAAAAGGATAACAGTAACGGGTTTTCTATTTTTTTAAGTTTCACCCTGAGATAAAAAAAATATTTTTTGGTACTTTTAAAATTTGTAAATACTTTGATTTCCAAACCAATAAGGCGTTCCTAGATAGACTTGTTAAGGTCTCTGACTGTGGGCTGGGGGGGATCATAGGATTTATCAAAGAGGTTGAATAGCTGTGTAGATAGCTGGTTTAGCGCCTACGATAACTGAAATCTTTTGACTACTTGCGGACAGAATTCTGCTCTTTTCTCATTTCTTCCAATGAGATTCTTGTCTTTCCTATTTCTCCTTTCGAATCCTCTAAAGGGATTTACAATGGGTCTCTGGGTGGAGCTGGCTAGTTGCACTCGCACATTCCCTTCGTAACCTAACCTATCCCAAGGATAGAAACATAATTCAGATTACGTTCGCTCAGCCTCGTAAAAGTTTTAGCAGGAATTTTTGTATGATATTTTTGACCCTAAATGCTAAAAAGGGTTTAAAATTTTTTTTGATACTTAAAAGATACTTTGTGTAACTTCTGAACCAATAAATAAAATTATGTTCGACAGTTTTCAAAAAAAAATTAAAAATACGATTTTCATACTTTTTTTTGATTTAAACGTAATAAAAATAAATTTGTTACTTAGTTTTGGTACTTTTTGAAATCGATTTTTTAACTTCGGCGCCATTTTATAAAAAGTTAAAAATAATAAAAATCTAATTCAATTATGCAAAAATCACAAAACATTTAAAGCTGGTGATAAAAAAACAATCAAAAATAACAAATAATTCAATACTTTAAAATGTTTGAGTTAAAAATCTATTAGCTAAGTTTATATAAAACTTCAAGTTGCGAATGGCATACACTTGGCCAGTAATTCACTTGTTGAGAGCTCCTGGCAATGGAAATAAATTAAAAAATAGAGTTCACAGAAATCCAGAGCTGTGGTCCGTTTCTATTAAAGCTTCCCATTTCACATCCCTCAAATGGACGACACCTGGTATAACATCAGATAAGATTGTCAAGAAAATCACATAAATTTTCCAATGCAAATACCTATAAAGGGTACTAGCTTTGGACCTAAGTGCTTTACTTTAAACAATATTTACAATTGTATTTACAAAGTATCTGATTAGAGGCCAACAGGACAACGTTATTACTCAAAAAAAGCCATTTCAAGAAAAATATGAAACGAAAATATGAATTTTTTGAGTTGATGTTGTTCTGGCAAATAAACGACACCTATTACAAACTTATACTAAATTAAAGTACTCACAGCATTTTTTAAATTTCTTTGTAAGCTAACCTGCATTTAATGCAAATTTTGTAAAAAAAACAAAAACCATTTAAAATATGTAAATTATTTATTATGATTACGTTCGCAAAAAAGGTAAATTCTTTTGCATTATCTTTATATTTATTTCCTACTTGTTTTTGGAATTTTTGATTTTTTTTTACTTTAACTAACCTAATTTTCAAAAAATTTTTTATGCATAATCAAAAAAAAATATAAAAACAAGTAAAAATTTTGTCTGCAAAATAACAGCTGATTAAGCATAAACAGCTTAAAACCCAATAAAAAAAATTCAAAAAACTTTAAACAAATAAGCCCAAAGAGAATACTTTTAAAAGAGCAAAATTGATATTATAAGAGTAAAAGGGTCTTATACCTATTAAAAACATTTGTTTTTAAATATTAATAGATATTGGTACATACTTACAAATTTTTGTTAATAATTTTATCCAAAAATGCTGATTTTAACTGATGAATTTTTATATAAAAATTATCATTATTATTTTCAATTTTTTTAATTATTAAAATTGGTATAAATGTATTTGATTTGTGAAGGATTTTTCTTTGACTGCAAATTATAACTGGAAAACAAAAATGTAACACCTTTGCATTTTAACACTGAATTTTTCTTGTATCTTAACAATTTGCTGTTTTACTTGCTTCTTTGACACAACTTAGCCAAAAAAACTTTGGTAAAATCCCACAACTAGAGATTTCTAAGTATCCGTATTGTAGCCTGTCACCAATTATAACTTTTTATGTCATCCATATAAACATCATTAGTATTATTGTTAATGCAGCAAATATTCAAGAAGTAGAATGAGTAAGAATAACAATTTTGCATACACTGTGCACTTTACTGTGTATGCTGAATAATTGCCAATGAAATGCGCGTTCCACAAACAGAGAAGTCGTCGCTTCAGTAGCAGCAGCTCGGAAGCAACAAAAGCAATTCTTTCTATTTTGCTTACTCTTCTTTTTTTGATTTCTTTTTTCTATTCATTTTTGTGAATTTTACTTGGTTTTTTTACCAGGAAAAATTTAAGGCAGTTTACCTATAATTTATTTGCACTATTTACTTTCTCAATTTATTTCGTGTCAAATTTAATCCTAGTGGATTGTTTTAAAACTTTGTATTCATTTAATATTAATTTTTTATCTTCGTTGCACATACAAACACAAACGCTTTTTATGGGCGAAGACGTCGTTTAATACTTTTTTCTTCTGTATTTTGTTTAATAAATTTTGTTTGGTCTTTTTATATGGGAGAAGGATTTTGTTAAATTTGTTTAATATTATTTAATTTTTTTTCTTTATTTTTGTTTCCACCATAAAACACACAAAAGAACGACATAACATACATGCACTTACTAAATCAAACACTCGCACCTAAACGGTGATTTTAAAGTGTGTTGCTGTTTTTGTTGTAGCCACTGCTGCTAATGTATATTCAGGCGTTAAAAATTTAACCGAGCGCCGAAGGAGTGTGAGAGATCGAACGAAACCGAGACAGCAAACGAGCAAAAAAAACACAAAAAATGTAATGGATGAAAAAAGATGGAAAAAATTTACCGCCGCACGGCGTTGTCTTCTAAAATTTGTGTCAGGTGAAATTTTAAATGCTTTTTTCACTTAATTTTTAGCATTTTTCATGAAAATTTCATAAAATCCCGGTAGCTGTTGTCTTGTTTTCAAAGAATTTAATAAATTTGTGTAATTTTTTAATGATTATTCACGAAAATATATTATTTTTCTTTCAAGCTACACTAAATATAAAAAAACTACACTTTTTTCCTTATTTCACACTGACACAATGATACATTATTCTTGCTAGCAATACAAAAGGAACACCAGCACAAAGAAAAAGTCAAAATATCCCATTTGTGTCAAAATACAACACTGTATAAAATAAGGGTAAATAACTTGCTTAGTAGATAAATGTGGCAAGGCTAAACAAAAACATCGAAACATATTCAAATAAATTGTACTTGCGTTAAACAATATTATTTTAAATTATTGCAACTTATGACTTTCCTTGTTTACGGACAAAACTTACTTTAATCTCAAACAATCCTATTTTAAAGAATTGATGCCACCTTTGAGTTTTTTTGGCACCTTACGGTTGAAGCTACCTTATATAAGGACCGTTACATATTTAAAACAATGTAATATAGTATGTGTTACATTCAAACTTTGATAATTATAGAAATTTTGAAAAATTTATGAAACTCAAGTATAACATGTTGCCGTAAAAGTTCCTACACACAAAAAAAGTATAAATCCAACTTAAACATGTTTGAGTGCTATATGCGGCTGTGCCGAATTTTAAATAACCTTCACATTGGTCTTGTTGTTTACCCTGTCACTTCGTCTTGGCAAGTTGTCTTCGAACAGTCGCAAATCAATAATAATATCTATTTCAAAGAGTGTTAAAAGCGATAGGAAGCTATATCTAACTGCCTTCCCTCTTTTTTGGGCTTAATTGTCAATCGTGTGCCAAAATCAACAGCACATGTTTATATATACCGACGTCCAAGCATACATACATAAACCTAATGCGTATTTATGCGCATTTAACAGCGTTGCCAGTTGATTATATTTGTTACATTTTTTGTATGGATTATGCTCTAAAAAAAACTGGGGCGATTCCAGTATTTTGCCTATATCTAGGTCCGTGGTGAACCGATCTTGCTCGTTTAAAATAGCGATCATTTCTTTTATACCTTCGGCGTATTATTGGTTTTGCGTATAAAAATAAAAAAAAAACATAAGAGAGCAGCAAACCAATAACAGCACTGCCAGATTATAACTGATTTGAAAAAAAATTCAAATTGAGTTATTTTCAATATGGGCAACAACATCTGAATATATTTGACATATTTTTCGGCTGTTTAATAGATTACAAAAAAATTTTAAATGCAGCTTTAGACGGTAACAGCTAAATGTGTGATATTTTAGCCGTTTAGTTGTGATCTGTGGCTGTGATAATGTAAAAATATGTATATGTTATATATACATTTGTGTTCCTTATTGCAAATAATACATAGTTAGTTAGTTTATTTTAACTACTATTATTTTTTAAAATTCAATTTTTGTTATATGTAGCTTAAGCACCCTGTATGCGTTTAGCATTTTAATTCGTCATTTCAATACGGCATCACAGAAAATTGTTTTCAATAATTGTATGTAAGAATTTCCCTTTATTAACGAAAATACCCTCGTCAACAAAATTCTTGCTCATTATGTTTTACTTCAATATTCTCGTTTACGTTGTATACAAAAACGTAGTCATCTCTTTTTAGCTTGTGCAACTTACAGGAAATTCCTTATATTTTAATATTTCAGCAACTATCCCTATTTGTTATTGTTTTTGTTGTCGTTCTTTTTGTTGGTTTGGTTTTGTTTATTTCTTTTTTGGTCTGCACAGAATATTGTGGTTGTTGTTTCTGTACTGACTGATTTTCTAGATACAGTCAAATCCCGTTAATTCGTACCCCGATAAATCGTAATTCCCGATAATTCGTAATAAACTGTCGGTCCCTTGAAAAAATCTCGTTAATTCGCAAAATTTCCATACATTTTGGTCCCCTCGCTAATTCGTAATTTTTTTTGAAAATAAATCCTTCTTTACCTCTTATAAATCGTAATTGTTTGCTAACTACCACTTATAATTAGTAATAAAAACAACAGAAACATGAAAAGAATGATTTTTTGTTTACCGCTATTTTTTGCGTAGGTTTTTACTTTTGCTTGCGTGTGTGTTTATTTTCTTAAGATCAGTTTGTTACATCAGTGTTTTTTATGTTTTTTCATCGTTTTATTAAATAAATTGAAAAACCCCGTTAATTCGTATTTATTTTATTTTAATCCCGTTAAATCGAAATCCCGCTAAATCGAAAACCCCTATAATTCGTAAGAAATGGCCGGTCCCTTGCGATTACGAATTATCGGGATTTGACTGTACAAATAAAGGCAATCGTATAGGCAGACGTGTTATGTATGTGTGTACGTATGTCAGACATAAGTGCATGGATAAAATTATAAATTTGTACAAATGTATATACCTAGCTCATGTTGTTGTTGGTTTTGCTTTTCTGTGAGTTCTGTATAATTTTTCTTTGAAACAGCGTGCATAGCAACCGAACAGACGACTAACTTAAGCCAGACATACAGGCCAACAAGTAAGTAAATGTTCAAAGATGGTTGCATCCCGGGTTAGGGAAATTGTACTTTTTTATACTAAGACTATTAGCAAGGCAAAATTATAAAGGCTATAACGTAATTGAGCACTTGGTGTAAAATGTCATATAGAAAGAAAATTGGTATATTTATTAACTGTTAATTTAAATTTTTTAACTGAGCAATAATCATATAGGTATGTAGATCATGTGGTACCGTGAAATAACTCCCAAATGAAATAACTCCCAATGAAAAAATGAAATAACTCCCAATTTTTTTCCATACAAATTGGGAGTTATTTCATAATGAAATAACTCCCAAATGAAATAACTCCCAATGAAATTTTGTTGGGAGTTATTTCATTTTTTCAAAGTGTTGGGAGTTATTTCATTTTTGTTGGGAGTTATTTCATTTTCTATCATTGGGAGTTATTTCATTTTTATTGGGAGTTATTTCATTTTTATTGGGAGTTATTTCATTTTACTAAAAGCAAATGTATATACCAGAGCATTTAAAAAAAATTAATCACGCTAGTATACAAGGTGACATTTATTCAAAAGTTTTGGGGTTTTAAAACCGTGGGTATATAGCCGGCCTTCGGCCGGGCGCAAGGAAAAAAACTCTAGTGGATTCGATCCGCCGGCTTCGCAGTAGCCTTTGGCCGGGGAATATACTTTACACTGTAGTGCATCGGAAGTATTTGCAGCTTCATAACTAAAGTGTCATAAAATTCATGTTTTATTTGGCGAAGCTTTATATGGAAAGCAGTAGAGCTTAAAGTCCATTGCCCGGCCGAAGGCTACTGCGAAGCCGGTGGATCGAATGCACTGGAGTTTTTTTTCCTTGCGCCCGGCCGAAGGCCGGCTATCTTAATAACTCCTTTTAATTAAAAAAATTATTTAACCAAAAAGGTGCTTAAAGTCCACGCGCCTGTCCTAAAGCTGTAACGAAGCTGGCGGTTTGATCCACGAGAGCTTACTTATCCTGCGTCCAGACGGAGGCCGCCAGTCATTTGGTTTGTTTGTTTAGAAAATAATTTTACGTTAGTGATATCTAATTTATTGATACAAACGGTGACAATGAATTGAAAATTTTGGGTTTAAAAAAAAGTGGCATATATAGCCGGCCTTCGGCCGGGCGCAAGGAAAAAAACTCCAGTGGATTAGATCCGTCGGCTTCGCAGTAGCCTTCGGCCGGGGAATATACTTTAAACTGTAGTATATCGGAAGTATTTGCAGCTTCATAACTAAAGTGTCATAAAATTCATGTTTTATTTGGCGAAGCTTTATGTGGAAAGCAGTAGAGCTTAAAGTCCATTGCCCGGCCGAAGGCTACTGCGAAGCCGGCGGTTCGAATTCACTGGATTTTTCTTTCCTTGCGCCCGGCCGAAGGCCGGCTATCTAAATAACTCTTTTTTATTAAAACATTATTTAAACAAAAAGGTGCCTCAAGTCCACGCGCCTGTCCCAAAGCTGTAACGAAGCCGGCGGCTCGATCCACGAGAGTTAACTTATCCTGCGTCCAGACGGAGGCCGGCAGTCATTTGGTTTGTTTGTTTAGAAAATAATTTTACGTTAGTAACATCTAATTTATGGATACAAAAGGTTTTCGCATTATATATATGTATTTTAATTGGGAGTTATTTCGTTTTCGTTGGGAGTTATTTCATTTTCGTTGGGAGTTATTTCGTTATTGTTCGGAGTTATTTCATTTCCGTTGGGACTTATTTCATAAAACAATTATTTTTTTTTGTAATTGGGGGTTATTTCATTTTTGTTGGGAGTTATTTCATTTGGGAGTTATTTCACTTTTTTGTGACTTTTATGAAATAACTCCCAAACATTGGGAGTTATTTAATTTTTACCGTTGGGAGTTATTTCATTTTTTTCGATTGGGAGTTATTTCATTTTCGTTGGGAGTTATTTCATTTGGGAGTTATTTCATTTTTTCCATTGGGAGTTATTTCATTTGGGAGTTATTTCACGGTACCAGATCATGTACCTACGGTAAAATTATATTGTAAAGTTTCGTCATTTGAAATTTTCATTGCAAGCATATATGTATGTATGTATATATGTATGTACATATGTATGTGTTTTAAATCCTTATACATATAAGAAACATGATATTTGAACCTTTCTATACCTGGTATTAAATATAAGTTGCTCAAAGAGAGGGAAAAAATTCATGCTGTCGCGCGTTTACTGTTTTATTAAGTGCTTGCCGTTAGTGAGTTTAGCCCCATTACCCATACTAAAATTCTGTTAAAGCTTCCATAGATGATATTGTGGTAAGCTTTAGGGAGTGGGTGATCGGCTTCGAGTAAAGTCAAAAATCATTTTTAACAAAAAATCTAGTTTTGTAATCGCGTTTTGGTCAACGATTTTATACCTACTTAAATCGATTACTGAGTTAAAATTACTTAATTTAATTCAATTATAGAAGTTCCAAGCTATAAAAAAAATTTATTTGAAATTATCTGCACTAAATAAATCTAAATTTTTTATTACTAAGCGTTTTATATTTGTTTTTGCACGTGTACTATTCGGCGAAAAATTGGTTTCAATGGTCAAGTTAACATGTTCGTTAACGGAATCGGGTATATTTCCCGATTTCACAACGAATGCACAAATTTTAATCGATTAAAAATAAACTTAACAAACATGTTTGAATCCAGAAAACACTGTTCGACTTATAATCGGTGCGTTATACATATGTATATATAAAAACGTAAATGTGTTTCAGGTAAATATTTTATTATTTGCTGCACTAAGCTCAACCTTCAATAGCTACGTTCTTAAGCATATGCACTAGTGCCTCAAAAATGTTAACATTAACAGTATTTTATAAGACTGGAGTTCAGTTCCAAAACATAATGTTGCTTCAACATTTTCCTATTGCGTAAGAAACTAGACTACACTTCTTTCCCATTGCATTTTAAACATCTTTCATATAATATCAGAAATTTTTAATTCAATTTCAGAACTGTTTAATTTTATTTTAGACATTTTTAGTTTAATTTAGTACTTTCTTATTTATTTTAAGACAAGTAGATACAATATTTAAATTAACATTCTAACTTGGAAGCAAAGTAAGGCAAGGAAAATTTTCATCTATATGTATTTACAAAAACTTTACTTACTTACTTATCCGGGAATATGTATTTGTATTATCATTTGAAACTTAAGCTTGATGTGACCAAATATAAAATTAAGCACTTAAACAAAAAAAGTACTGGGCACTTACTTAAAAGTTTTTCGGGTCGAAACTTTTAAAAAGCGTTGAAAACTAAAAGCAAAAACTGGCAGCGCTGATAAAACCTTTAAAATAAAAGTATAATTTCAATTCTGGCAACGCTGTATGTGAAAGTACATAAAACAAAATAAAGGAAAAACTTTGTAACAAAAAGCCGCCGATTTATAGATTTTTATACTAATTCAAATTTTTTTGTTCTTCAAGTACATAATTGGTGAGATTTTACAAAAATTATGTCGTCCAGAAGCTGTAATAATGATCCAAATATATTTTGTTACATTTGCGGTGAATTCACACCCAAAAATCAAAGAAGCAGTATCACCAAACTTGTGTGGGAGTGTTATCAACAGTGTTTTGGTTTTCCTGTGGAACATCAAGACAAATCGTGGGCTCCTCATATTTGTTGCTCGTCCTGTGCTAAGAATTTATACAATTTTAAGAATAATCGTCGCCTTATGCCGTTTGCGGTTCCAATGATTTGGAGCGAACCTGAAGATCACGTTTCCGACTGTTACTTCTGTCTTACTAATATAAAAGATGTTGATGGCAAGAAAGCAAGCACAATTAGTTATCCTAATTTAAAGTCCGCTAAAAGACCAGTTGTAAATATGGAGAGCGAGTTGCCTACACCAGTTAAAGCTGCGTCCGATACTAAACGATCGAGTCATGATGGTATTGAGAAAAACTCCACAAAACCACATTTGGTGAATCAGGAAGACCTAAATGGCTTGGCTCGCGACTTGGATCTGTCTAAAGAGCAGTTAGATATTTTAGTATCTCGATTTAAAGAACGTAATTTGTTGCATCCTTCGTTATACTAAAATATACCAGCATTAATATATTCTTCTGATCATAACGCGTTTAAGATGCTTGCTTGGAATCTGTCCCTTGGAATATATTTTAAAAACTCACTAGAATTTGGAAAAGAGCATCTTTCGCTATTATTACTTGTAGTGGAAGGTATAATAACTCAAAAAAAATCTTAAGCCCTAGAAACAGATTTTGCATAAACTGAGATATCAATTACGTATGACGTTTATTTTTTAAAAATTCTTTCTCTTAAATTTTTACCTAAAAAAATAATTAAATTTTGTATAAAAAAATAAGTATGTAAAATAAATGTATTAAAAACAATTTCTTTGTCCATAGTATTATTCATCGTAGTGTCCAATCGCGTAACTATAACCTTAAAATTAGGGCTTTAGGCTCCCCTTAACTGGTAAAGGTCCACTATGGGGGTTTTGGATGTTCGAATATCTTAAAGATATAAACGGTTCGGTGAAATAATTTGCTGAGGGGTAAAAAGCAAAAGATTGTATTTTGGTGCTTCTTATAATTTGCGAAGTAATAGTGATGAAAACATAATTCAAATAGTGTTAAAAAAGTATGAAAATTTATGGCACTTTGAATTTTTATTCCTCGGGCAGCATTATTACTGAAAAAGGTGTCTGACTTGGGAGTTGTAGATTGTAGATGTTGAAAGAATTCGACCTCATCATCTTATTTCTGAGAACTTCTCTGAGATTCTTTTTCTTTTGCTGACTTGACCTAAACCTGTTGGTATTTTTAAAATTTTGACCTGAAGGATAAAAAATGATGAAAGCTATATCTTGGTTCTTGAAGGTTACTTCAGTCTTGAAAACAATTCCTTGTTTGTAATTTAAAGCAATAAATATCACACCTATTTTTGGTACTTTTTTAGGCCGTTACAGTAATGCAAACATAAGCTTGGAAAACAAATTTTTATCGCTGAAATGGTTAAAAAAAATACTAAAAAGTGGTAGAAAACAGGAAAATATATATTTGTTTGTAATTTTAAAAACTTCTTCTGAATACTGTTTGGTAGATAAAAAACATATAACACAAATTTACCTTAACAACAGCTAATAAACTGCAATCACCTTCTCATTCGACTTAAATCTTTTAAATTATTTAAGAATTTCAATTTCTTGTTATACATTTTATTGTTGTTGTTTGCATTTTGTAATATAATTATTAATTGATTATCATTGTTCATTGAATTTTATTAGGAAAATATTGTATTTATTGAAAAAGGTTTCTTCATTATTATTTAAATAATAAAATTAACAAATTATTGCAATGATTACAAAGATGTTTGTTTTATGAGTTGGATTTAAATATAAAATTGAATTTTATTGTTTGTCTTACTTTTTTTTATAATTTAAAAATAAATGATTTGTTTATACTTAGTACCAACGACATTGCGGGCTTTGCATAATTGTTTGCAGTGTTTTATTAAATTTTATAATCTTTTGGATTTTCATAAAGTTTATTAAAGATTTTTAGTTGTTATTATGTATTTTTCTTTTAAATAAATCAGTCTATAATATAAGTTTTATTTATAATTAATTTGTTTATAATTTCTATTTTAAGTTTAAGGGGCTTAACGATATTATTATTTAATCCAAGGGGTTAATTATTAAATGGGGCTTTGGTTACAATAATTTGATAAGAATCGTATTGATAAAAAAAAAAACTACGAACCAAGGAGTCTTATATTTGGCTTGTTTTTGTTCGCAAAATAACTTAAGTATACGGGTTTAATTACCTGTTTTATTATAACCCGGTTTAGTTCTTTTTAATAAAAAACCAACTTAAATCGTGTTCAAAATTTTACATAGAAAGTTTTCCATCAAAAGAAAATTTGATCCAATTAGGAAAACTAGTTTGTAATCAAACCGGTTTAATTTTATGCTAAAACACAAAACATTGCTTTGGAACTACCAGATTTTAATTTTAAATTTGTAGAGGTTTAAAATATTTAAAGAACACCGGGGTGTTTATGCAGATATTAGGCAAAAAATTGCTGTCTTCGAAAACAAACTGACTAGATTTAAGCACAAATTTGACCATGTTCAGTAAACCGAATCCGAGTGAATTCCTCGATTTTAAACCGAATCCACAAATTTTCTCGATTTTAAATAGTTTAACCAGGGTTTAAATGCAGCAAATCGATTCATTTACAGAATACCATTCGATTTAAAATTTACAGAACAGGCAGCATTGACTAGATATTTAATTTTATTTTCAACTATTTTTAACTAAAAAAAAAATTAATGATTGGAAACCCGGTATTATACTTGAAAAACAACCGGTTCAAAGTCATTAATTTTGCTATATGTATACAGAAAATGACTAGTTAAAATTTAAATCTAAAACTAATTGGCTTAAAAATATTTTTTGTCTTTTAGTAAATGATTCTTGTAAAAGTAAAATAATTTTTATATTGCTTGTTAATTAATGAAAATGTTTTCTATTTATAAATAACTAAATAGGTATTATACAAATAACGTATTAGTGGATTTTTAAAACCCTTAAATCGTCAAAAAGAATATAAAACCGATTGAAGATTTTTCAATGGTAGCCCTAAATTAACTCCTATTTTTGGGTTTAAGCTTAAATATAATTAATTATACTTAAATATTTTTTAGTTTTTGTTTATAGTTTTTGCAGTGGTTTTTTGTTTTGGGGTTTTATACATATTAAAAAAAAAACACACCCAGAAAAAACTATTTCAAAAGCTGCCAGCCATTTAAGAACAACAGTGATAGGAGTGGCCACCACCGCCACCGCTACTACAAGCACCATTTGAAGTAGAACCATTTCGTAATATATAATCATTGTGGACCAAGGCATTGGTCGAGGTTTTACTATAGCTAGTTTGTGCTTGATGGGAAGAACTGTTAATGGAGTGCATGGTTTTACAAGAAAACTGCCGATGATTGGCTGAGTCCTGAAAAATTATTATTTCTTAATGAATTGATTTTTCTACAAAAAATAGCATTAATCTATGTATTTACCTTTGGTTGTATGGGAAAGCAACACCACAAGACAAAGGCTACAAAAGCCACCACCGTGCCAACCAAGAGGATAAAATCTTCTATGGTCTAAGAATTTTTCATTTTAATATTTTTTATTTATTTACTAAAAAGAACTTGTTAGGTTTTTTTTAAAGCTACTTACCGGCTCTTCCCCTAATAATACATGATTTATTAGATATGAAAAATCATCAAAGGGTGTCATGTTTGTTTTTTTTTTCTTTTTTAAACTTGTCCTTTGGGAGTTTTAAGAGTTGTTGTTGTTGTTTGCAAAGTTAATAAATTTTACTTGTAAGAAGCCAGTTTTAGCCTAATTATGTTGTAGCAACAGTTCATTTAATTATAATAAAACTAAAAAAATTTCGTATTTGCAATGTCATATAAGACAACGGTACTTGTTTCTTTAATTGTTTAAACGTCAGTGCAAGTAATTTGCAGCATTTTTTCTTTTTGCATTACTTTCCCTTATAAATGGGGTGTTTTATGTTATGATTGTCATTGCAGTAAAAACTAAAACAAGTCTAAAAAAAGAAAATATCCTTAACAACCATTAATATACCCACATTTTTTTAATAAACTTTTGCACTTACGAAAAAACGCTCTTTTGTATAATTATTAAAAAGTTTTTTTATAACTTTTCTTTTATTATAAAACAGTTATTATAATATATCTACAAAACCTTTTATTAAAAAACTTTATTGCTTTCTTTTAACCTCTATTAAGGACTTTATATGTAGTTGTAATGAAAAAAAACAACCACTGCTCAGCTGTCTGCTCTTTAAAAGTTTTGCGGTTGATTTAGGGCTGATTTTGTCAATACATATCCAAAAGCGGTTTATTTTAATTATAACGGTAAATTTAAGTATGTGCATATCGGCGTATGATAGAGTTTTAATTAATTTTTGTTTAAATATACACGATGGAATTATTTTTAAATAAAATGGTCGTTACATACATTTGTTTTAAATAACAATTAAAGTTTTTATAATTTTTAAACAATTATATAAAAGTTATATAGATATAACTAAAGAGAGACAAAAAGTGTTCGTGCGTCAGGTAATAAACTGAATTCTTGGAAGGTGCGGAAAAAGTGGGTATTATTTGAAAATAAAATCTTTGGGTTTTTCATTAATTTACGCTGTCTAACTTAGTTATATTATATATTTGTATCGAATCACGTCGATTGTTAATATCGCAAAAATTGAATAGTTAAGCAAAACAATCTTTGGTATACTGTGCAGTTGTGGATATAAAAAGAGTTTGGAGCTTGATATCTTCAAGTTTAATGAAGATACCAAAAAATTAATTGTGGATTTAGAAAAAGAATGCATGAATAATATACATATAATCAATTTTTAACTTAATTGTGTTGAAAATATACTATTGCAAATAAAAGACCACACGACGTTTTGTGCTAAACTAAAGCGGCAACTAATAGTGTGGCCTTTTATTTGCTTCAATGCTTTTTTATGCCATTTTTTAACTTTTCCTGCTGAAAATGGTAAGTAAATTTGAACAATATTTTTTATAAGTAAAGAAACAACGAAAACTTAGTTTTTTAAGATTTGTTTGAGTTTGATATTTGATATTTAATATTTGTATTTTCTTTTTTAATGCAATGTTTTTGTGTCATATTTCTACTTTTAAAGTAATTTGGTAATTTATAGGGTTTGTTGTTGGTTAAGTTTGTCTATATGCATTTCATTGGTTCTTACACCAAATCATCAGTAGACTTCAACCACCTTAAAAAAGCGTCGATCACTTACTTCTTATATTGGCTTTTAAAAAATATAAACAGTTTCTGTTTTTACTTTTGTTTGGGTTTTAATCGTTTGTTTATTTTTTGTCTTAATACTAAATAACAATAAATTCTTAAACCTAACAAAAAATATAAATAAAAGGTTACAAGCGTATACAAAAAAAATAAAAATACATAATTTACAAGAAATGTATAAACATGATTGTTGACATACAAACACTGAAAATTGAGTATATTTATGCATTTTTTTTAATACTTTGTAAGTGTTTGTATAATACAAATTTGAATTAAATTTTAAAGAACTTAAGGTTTTTGGTAGTCAAGTTAAAAAATTACAAACTAAAATTGTACATAAATTTACGTTCTTTTTAAGATATAATTTTTTTGGTTTAAAAATCATTTTTTTTCTTTCTTTTTGCCTATTAAAGATTTTGAATCTTAATTTTTTTTATAACTAAACAGTCTTAATTTTTAAGTATTTGTTTGCCCGTTTTTTTTATTAACAATTAAATATGTTAAATTACCTAAAACTAAGTTAAATATTAGTGAAATCTAACTACATTGTTTGGGAAAAAACATATTCATTTCGATTAAAACTTGTAACACTATGAAGATTACATAGATCAAGAAGAGCACAATACCAACTCGCTTGGTAAGACGATAACCACTTACGCTGAGACAAACGAAAAGCGCTATCGTACAGAGCATAAGTATCATAATACTGTATTCAATACCTTGAGCGGCAATTTTGATTTTGTTAGTGCCATCATTCATGCCATAATTCATGCAGTTCTTAATGAACCATGGCACACCCAAAGACAAAAGAATTGCTAAGGAGTTGGAACCTAAAGAGTTTGAAACGCCAATGCCACTTTCGCCTAGAGAGTAAAAAAAAAGAATTAAATAATTAAACAAAGTTTACCTGAAATTTTTTTATTTCATTAATAAAAGCTTTTGAACTTTTTTATTAATAAGAAAGCTTTTAAAATAAAACTTTACGAACACCAATAATTTTAATTACGTACAAAGACTTTTGCTACTAAATCTAATTTTTTAAGGTTTTTTTAATAGATTTTTTTAATTCTTAGAGCAAAAGCTTAAAAAATTGTTTAATATTACAAAACTTTTATGAGTCAAGCTTTTAAATTTGCATTTAAGCTTTTATATACATATGTTTATCTCTATTACATATATTAATAATAAATATTGTAATAATATTTAACAAAGATTTTCAAATAAAAACAACAAAGTTTTTTTTCTGTAAAACATAAAGTTAAATGCTTTTAATAAAAATTACAGCCTCTTAATAGAGAATTTAAAACAAAAAGGTTGAAGTTCTTTTTAAATCCTTTTAAGCCTTTATATTTCCTAAGTTTTCGGAAAGTAAAATAAAATTTAAAAGCTTTGAAAGCTAAACTAATAAAAAAAAAATAGCTTTAAAGCTGTTATATAAAATTTCAAACTCACCATTTCTTAACGAAATTACACTAGACACAGCTTCTGGCATAGTTGCACCTGCTGCCAAAAACGTTAGACCCATAATAATTGTAGGCACATTCATAGTGACACCTTAAAAAAAAACATAAAAGTTATCTATATGCTTTTAAGTAGTGTTTAACTTTAAAACTATTTCACTAACCAAATGAGGTTAACATCCAGACAATCAAATAGGCATTGACACCAATGGCAATAATGCACATTATAAAGGATAAAGGATATAATTTACGATATTTTATGGGATGAGGTATAATAACGCTTAAAATAAATTTAAGAGGAAAAGTATAGAACCACCAGCACTTCATCAGCTTGGATTCACCGGAGGGAAGGGAGTATAGACTAGAAGGCAGTTCAACGGCTTGATCATCGCCATCCCCTAAAAGGAAAAATAAAAAATGGTTGTAAGAGTTTTTTAAGCTTAATAAAGCTTTTGTGATAAGAGCTTAAATGTTTTAAATTTTATGCTAAACAGGCGAAACTACATTTTATATAAAAAATTAAGAAAAAGAACATAAAAATTTAAAAAAACCTATTTAAAAAAAACAGCTTTTATGTTAAAAAAACTTCCTTCTTTTTTATACTTAATAATGTAAAAACAAATTGTAGTTCATTTTATTTAAAGCTTAATTTTCTGTAAAGCTTTTCTATAACCATCATTACTTACAGCTTTTGGAATGTGTCAGATTAACTCTGGATGACATGGAATTTGTATTCTCTGGCAGATTAACAACAAACACTCCATTACCGGTCAAAGGATCCTTTTTCATGGGCAATTTAGCTTTGGCACTATTTTCCGGTGGTTCAGTTAGATCTATTATAAAAACACAAACTTTATAAAAGCTTTTAAATATTATAACTTAATTATTAACCATATCGCGTAGAAAAGCAGCAACCCAATTTATCCTCCACAAAAACTCTAATGGCAGGCATAAATTTATTATTATTAAAAGTAACCAAATAGTATATGATGAGGAAACCCATCATGATACAGGATTCAACGAAAGTAATCTCACCACCCCAGGCTAAAAAGATTAGAATTACAGTGTTGAAGCCAAATATAAAACAATCGCGGGCAATTGGCCACCAGTCCAGTTGAATGGGCTAAAGAAAATAAAAAAAAAAATTAAAACAAATAATAAAATCGTCCTTTTATTGTTTTGACTAAAAGTTAAATATTTATGTCCGAAAAGGGGAGCTACGTGAACCCTTAGACTTTTCGACCCAATAGCCTAACTTCCTTTCTGCTCACAACCATGGATCGGATAGTCGATGACATGGCAGGCCGAGCTTTAAGCAGCATGCCTACATAAGGGAAAGATCTGCGGAAACAGCTCTAACAATGCGCAAACTGATACGCTTATCTAACCCTTGGAGCAGTTTCACGTTGATCCGGTACTGTCAGCGAACAAAAAGATAATATTCTGATTGTATGGTGTTATAATTGTGGGCAATGTGAAACTGATGGAGGTTTTGAACCAGTTTGATATGTGGATAATGTGGTTATACTCCTGAAGGAAAGGAATCTGAATCAGCCTGTAGAAGGGCGTAGGACTCATTTTATATTGTGCATGAATAGACTCAGCTAAGAGGTTTAGTGTGAATACGGACAAGACTAGGATTTGTCTTTTCCCCAGGAAAATAAAAATCGTCCACTATTAGGAGCCTCGTTTCTTGGGTAGGACGATCATGGTATCTTGGATGGTCAAGCACCTGAAGTAAGCCTAGATTGGAAATTGAATTGAAAACAATACTTAGAAGGCATAAAGGCCCACCTTTGTTGGGCGCTATGTAGAAGGACAATAGGCTCAAAATAGGGCCTCGGTTTACACTGGCTATACAGAAGCGTAATTATATCGATACTTACCCTAGCTTTGGTGGGTATTGTGGACATAAAGTGCAACATTGCGATCCTATAAAAGGTCCAACATACATATTGCTTTGGGATAAGCGGGGCATATTAGAACTGCTTCACTAGGACTTTGAAGACGATTTTTAATATCCATCTTATAGAAACCCAAGTACGCTACAGTTTGGCTCTTATGGCGAAATACCCTCTAGCGAAGGCAGAATGGGTTGATGAGGGTTATGAGTCTAATCATTGAAGCATCTTGGCAACACTGGATGGTTATATGGGCACGTTGGAATCGTCCGATCGTATGCCTCCAGTGAAGCTTAAGGCTAACTGTACTGAGCTAATACAGCATCGGCAGAACTGGTTGGATAGGACTCTAGGAAGATGTCCGAAGGTAGGTGTTGTTCTATGAATGGCTCTAGGGCAAAAGGAAAAATGGCGTCCTTGTTAAAAACTCAGAAACTCCCACCTTCCTGACCCCAACACTGTCCTACAAGCGGAGGTCTGGGCAATTAGTGGATATCTGTTCTGACTCAGGGCACTCACAGATCCGACGAATGTGAATATCTACACAGATATCTAAGAGTCTATAAGGGCAATTATGTCCAGAAACACCAGATCTAGGAGAGTGTTGCAAAGCAAGACAATAAATGATTACCCGCAATATGGCCAGGTTCGCATTATATGGGTGCCTGGACATTAGGGGGTCGTCGGAAAGGAACGGGCAAATGATCTGGCGATTTGTGCTAGGGGACAGCGGAAGGTTGACCTGGTTTAGCCGAAGCCTTTTGACGCGACGAAGGCCGAGTTGAAAGGACTGTGGAAAAACAAGACAAATGGAGAATGACGAGAGTCCTCTGAAGAGACCCAAATGAGGTTAGGACTAGGGGGATTCTAAAACTTGGAAAGTCTCAGCTGAACAAGACGGTAAATGTGCTCACAGGTCTCTTAAACGAGCACATCTCCATCGGATGGCAGTTGCGAATATTAGCGAGTTTTATATCTGATGTCTCACCAAATGTATCTCACTTAGGAGATGTAGACTTGAAGGTGTTGAGGGAATTAATTAAAAGTTTCATAATACTATAATGTAATTTTTTATACTAATTTTTAAATAATTGCTATGTGGATATCAAAATAACTTACCTTAATAATGGCCAAGGCTGCTAAACTTGCTACACCAAGAGTGTTAAACATTAATGAACCAATAATTGTGCCCAAACCCATGTCCGAATGCGTCATCAAAGTGCTAATTGTGTTCGTAAAAAACTCTGGCATAGAAGTGGCAGTAGCCATAAATGTAGCAGCTGCTACATCTTTGGGCAAATTTAAATCCTCACATATACACCCGACTGTCGGCAAGAAGTAATCATTACAAATAATGGCCAAAAGGATAAAAAAGTAAACGGCAGCGATGACGTGCAAAACAATCCAACCTTGGCGCAATTGTTCCACTATAATTAGAAAAAATTAATTAAACGTTAATTTTTATTTGTTTAATAATATGTTTTAAAATCTTATCTAAAAACGGCACTTGATATATATTCTTTAATTTTACTTAAATTACGTATATTTTTGACTGCAATTGCACAAGGTGATGTTTTGTAATCAAATAATCGCCTTAAAAAATGCCTGAATATTTTAAAGAGTTAAAAAACCTTGTAATTACCGGTACTTAAAATCAGTTTCTTGCAATTAAAAAAACATACTTGAAGATAATAAAGAACAAAGAAAACTCAGGTTCATGGCAACTTTCTTAACAATAATCCTTTTGTATTATAGTGATACAGTTGAAGTACGTAATCAAGATTTAAGATTATGGATAAGAAACTACTTACTTGATGGCTGTAAAAGCGAGTTTAACTTATTTGGTGCCTTATAGATTCTTTTGTTTACTTGCGCTCCACTTCACTTACACAAAAGGAAGGATAGACTCAGCGGTGAGAGTCAGAGCTACAAAGGTTTGGGTCAACACCACTTTCTGAAGAGTCTCCAGAATAATATGGGGATCTTATGACCCGGTAGCGACGAGGTTTTTTCTGCTTTGCGAAGAAACGATTACAGACAACTAGTAGGCATGATAACAGGTCATTGTTGGACAGCGGCTCATGCTAAAAGAGCAGGGCAACTGTCCAGCGATAACTGAAGGTTCTGTGATGTACAGGGGGATAGGAAAACTGTTGAGCGTGTTCTTTGTCTCTCCAGGGCTCGTGTGCTCCAAAGCCAAATTTCTAGGGTCTTATTTAATCCAAATATAAGGTTGCTGTCAATTCCCTAGAGAAGATGGAGCACCATGGACTTTATTACAATGAATTTGTTAGACTGGTTATCGTTTCTTTTTGTCTGGAAGCACAATAAATCCAAAGGGTTTATGTGGGGTTTTGAGGGCAAACCAGTTTAACCTAACCTTTAAACCTTTAGGCACTTTCTGTACTAACTAATAGGTACTTCTGAGTAGAATTATAATTCAAATTGTATTTGACAAATTTGAAAAAAATTTTGGTACTATTTTTGAAACTTTAGACTTTAAGGGATAAAAAATGGGCAAAAATTATATGTAAGTACTTCTTACGTACTTAACCAATAAAGATAGAAAATATATTTCAAAGTTCAATTGTGGTTTGAAACGGGAATATAAATGCAAAAATGCTTTTTACTATTTTTTGCTACTTTTTTTAGTATTTTTTTTTACATTTTTGGTACTTCCTTCAGTTTGTAGAAATTGGGAGGCTATTAACCCAACCAAGTCAACTACATAAGTAGACAAAAAGTATTTTTTATCTTTGGTACTTTTTTGCTATTGGCCCGTACAGAATTCGCCAAAGTGTACAGAAAGTACGTTTTACCACTTTGGTACATTTTTGTAAGACAGAGAGTATAGCATTTTGAAAACATCGACTTTTGACTAACATTGAGTTCGAAAGTCAATTAACCGGGTCAAACATGTTTTCTCACATGATTGGTACCTTTTTGCATATTTTTGAGGTCAGAGCCTAGAGATATGACATTTGGGACCACTGACCTGAAATAAAAAGCTACTGATCCTGATTGAGGCAAAAAATATTTTTTTTTATTTGAAGTACTTTTTTGCATATTTTGAGATTTTAAGTTAAGATATATGAAATATGTATATAGTCGGAAGTCAACTAAGTAAACAAAAAGTAAATTTTGCGTACTTTTTTGCATTTTTGTGATCACAAGTCCAGATATTAAGAATTAAGGTCGATTGGCCCAGATTAGGGTCAAAAGTCAACTAGGTAGACAAAAAGTACTTTTTCAACTTTTGGTACTTTTATGCATATTATTGGGATTATGAATCTAGAAATATGATATTAAGGACTATTGATACATGTATAGTCAAAAGTCAACTAAGTGGACCAAATGTATTTGTTTTTAATTTTTGGTACTTTTTTCCATTTTTTGGGATTTTGAGTACCAATAGAAATATGTAATTTAGGGCTATTGATACATGTAGATGTCGGCAGTCAATTAAGTCAGCCAAATGTATTTGTTTTTAATTTTTGGTACTTTTTTTCATTTTTTGAGAATATGATTTTAAAATATGAAATTTAGGACTTTTAAACCAGATTGAGGGCGAAAGTCAACTAAGTGACAAAAAGTCCTTTTTTAATTTAGGTTCTTTTTTGCCTTTTGATTTTATAAGTTCAGAAACTTTAAATCGAGGACCATTAACAAGATTGAGGTCTAAAGTCAACTAGGTTGACAAAAACTACTTTTTTTTTTAATTCTTGGTACTTTTTTGCATTTTTTGGGATTTTAAGCTCAGAAAAAAGAAAATTAAAGATGATTGATTCGAATAAGATTTAAAGTGAGGTAAGTGGACTAAAAGTACTTATTTAACCTCTTTGGTACATTTTTCCAAGTTTGAGATTCTAAGTACGAAAATTTGAAACAAAGGACTGTTGTTGTATGAGGGTTTGGCCGCTACACCAAAATAACTTATCTTTTCCAAGTTTTATCAATCAAAATGTCAAAGATATGCGAAGTGTATTTCGATTACAAAAATGAATGGAGACCCAGCCAGACGGACGAAGAGTTTTGCTTCAGTCAATTTTGTATAAAATATTATTTTTAATGGTTACAAATATCTGCGCACTAACGCGAACATGTGTGATGTAGGTATTACCAGTAAATCAAATACCGATTATTTGGTAATAGAAGGTAAAAATCAAATAAGAAAATTATTATATTTGTATGTTCATACATAGCAAGTTATAAAAATTACTTTAATATATATTTTTTTTTTAATTTAAAAACGTCTGGCTATAATAAAGTAAATGATATTTTGTCGTTATGTAAAAGAAAAACTATTAAATATTTTATTATGTGATTTTTTAATAAATAATTTAAAGTATATAAACATTTCATGGATTAAAGGTAACCACTTGTTAAAAGGTCATAAATAAAATAATTAATTTATGTACTTTGTTAAATATTATTTAGTTAAATAAGCATGTATTAATGTTCAACCATTAAATTAATGCTATATTGTTATGTTATTCTTCAATGCTAATTGAATTATTTACATTAGTAAGAGATATATTTCAAACATGCCAATACTTTATATATATTTGTAATGTTCAATAATTCTTATTCAAAATGTATTACATAAAAATGTTTAATATCAAACAGAATTTAATTAAATTTTTAACTTAATATTTAAGTACAAAATGCTTTGATTCTTAACTTACAAGTGTCGAAGATAAACAAAACTAAATTGGTTACTCTTTTTATAAAAACAAAACTTTGAAATCAATAATTCTTAAATACATACATATGTTTAAAAAAATGTGTTTTCATGAAATTTACTGGTTACTTTTTGCATTTATTAATTTTATTATTTTCTTTAATGACTTTCAAAAAAAATTGTTTAATCACTTAATTGATTACTTGCTAAATTGATTAAGTTTTTACTTACATGTAAAGTATTCTGGAAATTCATCTAAAGGCGACTGTTCTGTTTCATTTGAACACGTTTCGCGTGGCACTCCTCTCAATAACACAAAATCATCGAAATTTTCTATGAATGAGTGAAAATTACTCGTAACATTATTATCTGTAAAGAAAGAATAAACAAAAAGTTAATAATTTGCATTAACGAGGTCAGCCCCATTATTTCCGGTATAAAATAAAGGGTTGCCAGATGTAAAACTAAGTTTAAAATTTAATAAAAGTATCGAGAAAATATTTTTTGCTAAAAAAAATAAAATTGTTTAACAACAAGACAGTTATGTTCAGACAAGCTCGACTAAATGATACTCTACATCATAATATATTTTACAATAAGAAGGTAGGAAAAAATAAGAGTTAGTTATGGACTGATTAAAACATATATATATATATACATATATCAAAATTATTCAGGCCGAAATCGGTTCCGATACCGTTATGCAACAGCTATGTATGTATAAGCTTTAAAGGTCTGCTATTAAAAATATTGCATTCAATAGACGGATCTTTATAAAATGTTTTGATTTTAAAATTCGCTCGCATTTCTTGCCCGTTAACTGCATTTACAAGAGTCTGGCTAATATGGGAAATATGCGAAAAATTTAGCCTTGGGCCAAATCATCGCACTCTATTCGAATCGAAATTTTAAAATTCCTATACTAAAAGCAAGGGAGTGGAGATAGTGGGTAAGTATGTGCTAGAAAAATGTTTGCAAGCAAAAATGAGTTGGGGTCAGCCCTACATTTGACCTATCCCCGGGCACCCTGAAAGCTGAAAGGAGGGATTTATAACAATTTACCAAACTTTGTATGGAAGGCCCCTTAAGGTTCAATTATATGTGACTTACCATAACGCCATAGCCATTGCCATAAAAACTAAAACTCAATTGGTTTCAAATACAGTGTTGCCCATAAGTTTGGTTCAAACAGCTGTTTACTGTGGTATGGTAATGTCACGTATAAATGAACCTTTAGGCGATGGTGATAAGGGGTAAGTATGTTCTAGGAATATGTTTGGTAGGAGAAACTAATTGAACGGTCGTACACTTTATTTATCTAAGGCCGAGTCTAGGAAGTTAGGGGCGTTTTGACATCATTTTTGCACATTTTGTATGACCAACCCCTTAGGTGATGGAGATAGGGGGTAAGTATGTTCAAGGAATATGTTTGGAAGAAAAAAATAAAGGGGGCGGGGCGGTCGTACACTTTATTTATCTAAGGCCGACTCTACGAAAGTTGGGGGCGTTTTTACACAATTTTTGCACATTATGTATGGCCAACTCTCAAGATAATGGGGTAAGTATGTTTAAGGAATATGTTTGGGAGGGAAAACTAAGACCCATTACTAATATAATTTATTCTTCTACGGGCGACTCCGGGGAAGTTGTAGGAATTTTTACCCTAATTTTTTCCAATTATGTAGGCAAACCCTGTTAGGGGCTAGAGATAGGGGGTGAGTACATATGTTCAACAAAAATTTTTGGGGTCAGTTTTACATTTGACCTTTGTAGAAGCCCCCTGGAAGCTGGAGAAGCGATTTAGAAAAATTAACCAAAAATGTTTGTAAGTTAATAGGGTCTTACATTGCACCCCTGTAGGGACAACTCCGAGGCAGTTGTAAAGGTTTTCTTGTACAAACAAATTTTAGAGAAATAAACAGAGAGAGTGTTGGTTGTTGTTATCGGGCGATTTTGCTGAATTTCAAAAGCAAAATTTATGGAAGTATACCTGATGTTTTGATATCGCAAACAGGTTCAGGAAATATCAAAGGGTTTTAGAAACTTGATTTCAACAGATTAACGGACAGACATACATCGCTAAATCAACTTTCCTATGTATGGGTTCGCAAATGGATATTAAAGAAATTACAAACAGAATGAAAAACTTATAGGTACCCTTATGTGAAGGGTATAAAAATAGTCGCCTGGAGGAAACTTATTGTTTAATGGAGCTCTTAAAGGTTAAAGCACGAACAAAACTTAGTAAACATGATAACTTTATTGGGCACACAAACATGGTTAATGGCAGCAAAATACATATAATTTGATTGATGATTAAGTTTTAAATGTTAAAATCATTTATAAATAATGAACTTAGTAATAAAATCACTAAAGATGATTTGTTTCGCAAAACCGCATGCAACATCTAAGTCTTGCACTGAAAAACTGTAATAATTTTACCCGTTTATTTAAAGACCACTTGTGCAATGAAATGAACTTCACTTTCCAATTGCTTTAATATAAATGTTATAAGTGTTTAAAGTGAAAATCAAATAATATTAAATATTTAGGTAAACAAGATCTAATAAATTCTTTCATTAGTAAATTAATTGCCGACACATTGTTTCTGGTGAAAAATTAAATTCCAAACACGAATGTAGACATTTTTATGACATTTTCAAATGAAAAGATTAAATGAACGTTAAATTGCAATAAATAAAAATAAAACAGTTAATTTGAAATAATAAAAACAATAAAGTCATACATTAATTATAATTTAATCGTTACAAAAAGTGTTTAACTTTTTTATGAAATTCTGATAAAGAAAATTTTAAACGATTTTCTAGGGAATAAGAAATTAAAAAGGAAGAAATAAACTTTTATAACTTCAGGGTCAAGAAATTTTTAAACACATGTCATTAAGATTGTTTATATTAGTTGGCTATCCCGTTAAAATTTCTGCAACATTTTTGCATTTGCTACCCTAAAAGGATTTATATAACACGTCCGTCTGTTGAAATTAGGTTTCTAGAGCCAAATTCTACGGATCACGCTTATGTGTCAAACTATCAAAAGCTAATCGCTATTTTAAATAACAGCTCGGTTAACTAGGTATTCAGATATGTATATACAAAATCGAGACCTGCATCAAGTCCTATTTCAAGATTATTCAAGATTAAACTGTTTAAGTGCTGTAATGTAGTGTAGCTGACACAGTTTGTTTGATGCAATGTAGTGTAGTTAAGAATAAAGAGTGGTGTCATGCACTGTTGTCGATGCAACTTAAATACTGTCATGATGTGTGGTCGATAAAAACAAAACTGTGTGTATTACACACAATGTTGAATAGATACATAAAGAAACATATATACAAGCAGGCAAATCAATATAAAATTCATACGTAATTACATTACACTACATACATATGTACATACATTAAAAATCAACCCTCTTTTTTAAAACTGTCACACTAGGAACATCCCGTCAACAGTAAAGTTTCAAGATGAATTGAAATTGAAATGTGTGATCATGATGAATTGATGTGCCGTTGTTGTTAACTTAAGTGTGCTTAAGTGTTAATATATTTTTCATTTAAGTTAAGTAAACAAAAGGGATGGCGAACAATACAACGCATCACTTATTGTTGTGTGTGCACACGTAAGGTATATGAAATAAATTGAAAATTCGAGATGATGTCTTATTTAGCGTCGCCTTGAGCTGGCCTCTAATACGAAAATTTAAGATAATCCGTTTTTGAGATAATCCATTGTACATACAGCTAAGGTAGCCAGATTCAAGTAAATAGAAGATATTTACTACCAATGCTCAGTACCAAACAAAGAGTGCTAATGAGGAGTTATAGCGGGCTCTGAAAATGCATTCCACTCGGCTAGTATCGGGAAACTAAACTTTTTCAAAAAGAATTCTTCAATAAAAGTTTTATCACACTAAAATTCAACCAATTAGCCTAAAAAACTATAAGGAAATAATTAACTTCATTGTACACATGCACATGTTTATACCTAATTTTCTATTACCTTCTTATTTTGTGTTGGCTTTCCAATCATTAACACATGGTGTTAGTTACACATTTGTTAAAATATGTAATTTGTTTATTGTCAATTTATTTTATTTTTTTTATATAACTTTTTTGTGAATCTGACATTGACATACACAATACACAAACACAACTTGAATAAAAACTCATATCTCGAAAAAAAAAAACGGTTTTGTTTATTTAATTAACCAAAGAAAAAAGTCAAATATAATACGTCATAAATTAATAAACTTTAATAAAAAAAAATTATAAAAAAACACATCGTAAAATCACTCTCATTATTTTAGGAGGTTTTTTTTAATGGCTAAAGCAAACCGTGTCAGTGAACCAAAGGGGAACAACAACAGCATAAAGAGTTAAGTATTGGAAGAACTTTTTAAAAAAATTCATCATACGTACTGAGTTATGTTTATTGTAATTAAATTTTGTTGTTGTTGTTGTTTTGGTCATTTTGTTATTGTAGTGGCAATGCTTACATGGAATTTTTGTTATTAGTATCTATTTAGTGTTTAAAATATTTCCAAAAAAGACTGTCTCTGGGGACCAAGCACTAATCGGGTTCGACATGAGCACAGCTAACACATAACAAGTAAAAACCACAACACAAATTCTATTTCATTGTTTTATTAGATAATACACACTATGAAAAATCACCCATACACTTTTATAAATCTCCTATTTTTGGGCACCGCTGGCTTAGAAGTTGTTTTTAAAACTGTCGGAGCTGTAAATTTATAAAAAAATAACTAACAAAGCTATTAAACTATATTGTTTTTGTAAATCAGTACATACTTGAGTTTTTTTAATATTGTTTGTCAAAGAATTATGACAATAATTTGTAGTATTAAGGGAAGTGTCATTAAATAATTGCGAAATATTAAGCTTTGCGCGTGACATTAAGTCTTTACAACCCAATTATCGCAAGCGGTGTTTTATAATAAAACTGTTTAAATATTACGTTACATGTAGTTCTTTGACCTTCTCGGTGGCCTAGATGGTAGCGCGCTGGTGTTGCAGTTTGAAGAGTCCCAGGTTCAAATTCCAGGAAATGTTAAGCACAGAGAAAATTTTTCAAATAATAAATATTCAATAAATATAAAATAAAAACAAGTAAGAGCGCTATATTCGGCTGTGCCGAATCTTATATACCCTTCACATTGGTCTTTAAATATACCCAGCCGAGTAATTTTGTACTGCAAATAATATAATAAAAAACCTTGTGCGAGTTTTAAAGCCCATAGAAAAAATAACAAAATTTTAACGTTCGTATGAATAATAGAAATAGATGAAGAAGATTTGAGGTCGAGAGTTTTAAAAGTTTTCGACATTATTCATATTTAAAGGTTAATAAAACTTAATAAATGTTCTAGTCCCCCTGCTCTTCTCCAACTTTTTTTTCCAAAATGTATGAATTATTTGATCGATAGCCGTAATAGTTTTCCAGAAGTAGCGTATCGAAAATTTTATAAAAATTGTTAATTTGTATGGGAGCTACCCCTTCTTCACCCCCCATCCGAAAATTTTTTTCTTCAGAGCGTAGCCCTTGATGTCCAATTACTTTTTGTAGAACATTTGAATTCGATATCTGTTATAGTTTCCCAGATAAAGCGTATCGAAAATTTCATACTAATCATTAATTTGTATGGGAGCTACCCCTTTTTTTGCCCCCACTCAAAAAATTTTTTCTTAAAAGCGTAGGCCTTATTGTCCAATTACTCTTTGTTGAACACTTGATTTCGATATGTTATAGTTTCCGAGATATAGCGTATCGAATATTTTATAATAATTGTTAATTTGTATGGGAGCTACCCCTTTTTTTGTCCCCACTCAAAAAATTTTTTCTTTGAAGCGTAGGCCTTCTGCCCAATTTACTTTTTGTAGAACATTTCATTTCCATATCTTTTATAGTTTCCGAGATATAGCGTATCGAATATTTCATAAAAATTGTTAATTTGTATGGGAACTACCCCTTTTTTTGCCCCCACTCAAACAAATTTTTCTTTATAGCGCAGGCCTTATTGCCCAATTACTTTTTGTAGAACATTTCATTTCCATATCTTTTATAGTTTCCGAGATATAGCGTATCGAATATTTTATTATAATTGTCGATTTGTATGGGAGCTACCCCTTTTTTTGTCCCCACACAAAAATTTTTTTCGTTAAAATGTAGATCTTTGCGTACAATCACTTTTTGTAGAACATTTTAAGTCGACATCTGTTATAGTTTCCGAGATATAGCGTATCGAATATTTTATAACAATTGTCGATTTGTATGGGAGCTACCCCTTTTTTTGCCCCCACTCAAAAAATTTTTTCTGTAAAGTGTAGATCTTGCGTGCAATTACTTTTTGTGGGACATTTCATTTCGATACCTGTTATAGTTTCCGAGATATAGTGTATCGAATATTTTATAACAATTGTCGATTTGTACGGGAGCTACCCCTTTTTTTGCTCCCACTCAAAAAATTTTTTCTGTAAAGTGTAGCTCTTCGCGTACAATTACTTTTTGTAGAACATTTTAAGTCGATAGCTGTTATAGTTTACGAGATATAGCGCATAAAATATTTTACCACATTTGTGCAATTGTAGGAAAAATACCCCTTCCCCTGGTCCTATCTGAAAAAAATTTTTCCATTATTTAGGTCCCTTCTTTAGGAGTATCCGTGTCAAGTTTTGTGGCAAGAGTGACTATACTTACTGAGATATATAGGGATATATGCACGGATTTTGTCCTAAAAAAAATGGGTTACTCTGGGTTTTCGCTTATGTCTCGGTCAATAGTGAACCGATTTTGCTGATTTTAAATAGCGATTGTTAGCGGAATATTTCTGATCGTTTGACACCATTAACTGGTCTGTATCTTTTTATTTGACTCCGGAAACTTGATTTCAACAGACGGACAGACGGACAACGCTAAATCGGCTTCCCTATCTATAAGGATCCAGAATATATATACTTTATGGGGTCGCAAATGAATAATAAAGAAATTACAAACGGAATGACAAAGTGATATATACCCTTATCACTATGTGAAGGGTATAATAAAATACAAAACTTTTCTTTATATCGTACTTTCTTGAGAAAAATCCGTACTCATCGTAATTTTGCCACCACTACGGCTTGAGTTAAGTAAAAATAACTTGTTTTTTTTTGTGTATGTTAAGTTTTTTTTTAATTGTAATAATTTACACTTTATTTGGTGCCATTAGAGCAAAATTAGTTGGGATCTACATGTATGTATATCATGTATAAAGGATAGGTATGATGAAATTTGTTTATTTGAGTCAGGAAGTGATTTTTAGTCAAATTGTATAAATAAAGGTGGGCCTGAAACTTTTATTTTTGGCGCTACAAACATTTACGCAACCATTATACATATACCTAGTGTTGCCAGATTTTTTTTGAATACCTACTTTCAAGAAAATTATTTTTTTCCCTACACGTGGGAAAAATTTCCCCTCCAAAAATCCCTACGCATTTCAGCCATAAATATGTAAGAAACACCAAATTTTTAGTATTAAAATTTTTAATTATAACTTAAAACATTTAAAATTTTATGACTAAGACGCGAAGGGATTTTTGTAGGAGGTTTTTTTTAAAGTATAGGCGGGGGAGGGGGGGGGGGTTTTTTTAGTGTGCGTATTTATTAATTACAAAATGTTTTTAGCCAATGGAAAAGGGGGAAAAACAAAAATCAAAACAGCTGAAAGCGAGAAAAGGTTTGTTGAGGTTTTTAAGGGAATTCTTGAATGCTTTTGTTTGTTTATAGTAATTCTCAATAAGTTTATTAAAGTTATTATTAAAAGTTTACAGTAATCTTTAACTGTTTGTAAGCAGACGACGGTTTTACTTAAACTGTTTGCTGCACCGATGGCACTCGAAATATCGGAATAAACTTCAAACAAATATATAATAAAGAAAATGTTTTATTGGGGGACAGTTGACCTCGAGCCCATAAATAACCAGCTTGGTTTTTAATTTTTTTTCAAAAACCATTACATGTTAGTGCCATTAACTTTTCAAACCACAAACATCTCTGTTTTCTTTTGGATAAAAATAAAGTATGTATATCCTATTTAAATCCTTTCCTGTTTTTATTATTAAAAAGATGTTTTTTTTTTATTTTATTTATTTCATAAATAATGCTTTAATCGCTTTAGTATCAAAAAAAAACTACATGTAGGGATTTTCCCCTACTTCTTCCAGTACTGATATACATGTGGTGGGATGTAAAGAAAACGCATTTGAGATAATCAACTTTAGCCCAATGTAACTTTGTTTACATTCAAAGTTTTTAAGTCAAAATATATATGTAATTCTAAAAGCCGGACTGCATCTCTTAAAATATTACGAGTTTTAAACAATTTCAAAAGGTTATTAAAAACTTACAGTGATTATAATTTTTGGAATTTTTGCAACGCTTTTTTTTACCTCATTTTTAATTTGTATTGCTGAATATCTTTAAGTTTTGGGTAAAAAATTTTAGGACATTTTCTTTTGATAGTCCGAAGAAAACTAGATAACAAATTAAAAATGAAAGTGTTTTTTTAAACTGTAGGTAAGTCAAAAAAAAGTTTAAAGGTTGAGTTAGGATGATGTAAAAGTGTGTGGTGCTAGACAAAAAAAATTATTAAAAATATTTTACTTTCAGCTTTTTTTAATTAACTGATTTTAAAAAAAATATAGTAAATTTAAACCCACGCTTTTTTTTGCAATAAAAGAATGTTAACATTTTATATTTAATTATTAACCGGTTTGACTTGTTAGACCATTTGAAAAACCAGACGGCTTTAAAACTTTTTCGTTATTTCCTATTTGGCCCTAATATGATTTATTCTGACAGATATATGTTTGTTTAAAGCAAGCGTGGGAGGTTTAGCATTAAACTGTTACAATTATTTTATTGAAATCTTTTTTTAAAATGGGTTTATTTTAAAAACACATTGAGACCCAACCCACGCTTATTTAAACAAATAATTAAAATAAATGTTCTTTTAAATAACAATCAATTACCAAAATTTTCTTTACTTCAAAAATATCTTTTTATGTTTTAAAATGATTTTATAATTTTTGGTTGAACTTTTTTTTGATAAATAGCATTTTTCTATTTGAAAACATTAGAGAAGATATTAGTGCTATTTTTGCTTTTTTCGCTATTTTGTTGCTTTTTTGGCTGTTTTTGCTTTTTTAGATGCTTACAATCGTTGTACTTGTTAATTTAACGACAAAAATTATTTATTTTATCGACAAAAGTTAATTTTGTTTGTTTTTGAATAGCGTTTGAATATTAAGCAGATTGTTTTGCTTCGATCGTTAAAAGTTACTACATCCATTCAATTGAATAAAGAAATGGTGGCAGCTTCTGTGAAAAAGTGGTTACTTTTGTGAGACTCCTTTTTTTGGTAAAGAAAGCTAAATCATTTTACTCTAAGCTAGGGGCTTACAGACTCAAGTTACGCTGCAAAAAAAACCAATACACTAAAATAAATTCACTAACACACTTAAACTTTTAGAATATATTATAATACAAGTGCGAAAATTTCTTTAAAGTGATGGCACGTGTAAATGTATAGTTGCTGCAAATTTAATCAGAGCTAAATAATGCGGTTACTATAGATAAATACTAACATATGTATGTATGTACCTATAAGTATGTACACATTTAATAGATATTAATCTTAAAAGCAGATACTATTTAAAAATGCGTTTTTAATTTAAAATAAAAAAAATAAATAAAATATTATTAATTAAATTTTTTCTTGTATTATCTTTCAATTTTTTTTTACAAATTTCTTATCATATATATAGATCTTTTAATTTGGAAAATAACTATCTTCTTAAGTTTTAATTAAAAACTTAAAGCATTTTGAATATTCGATTTGTTTATATGATTAAAATATATTAAATTTGTATTTTTTTCTGTTAAAATATTTTGTAAAATGTTCTTGACTATTTTTTCTGATGTCAATAACATTAAGGGTCGTTTTCATTCCTTAGCCTCGTCTTTTAGTGTGAATTTAATTTAAAATTTAAAAAAAGACTTTAATAAAAATTTTTTTGTTATAAATTTATTGTTTTTATGGTTTTTGTATTAATTTTTTTTTAGCAACACTTACTAACGGTGAAGTTCCATCCGTCTATCAGATAGAATGAAAGGCCGTAATTGCCATATTTATTATGAATTACAAATATAAGCACGTCGTTGCCACTACGTACTAAAGTATGCGTAGTGTAATGGTCTCTGCACTAGTATTGCCATTCTTTAAACAAATTTTAGTTCAGCCTGACGCAAGGCAAATTCATACAAGGTGGACGCAGGCGAAAAATTTGTACCTAAAATGTCAAACACAAATATGGCATCATTGAAAAAAAACACAAATTTTTTGTAAATGGCATCATTAAAAAAAACACAAATTTTTTGCAGAAGAAAAACGTTAATAAAATTAATTTTACAGTGTTTTTTTTGCACAAAGCACAAAAACGCATCATTTGGTTTTACTATTTGTTAATTAAGAACACTTTTTTTAATTTTTAGTTTAATAATCTAACCGACGCATAATTTTTTTTAAAATCAAGAAGAAGCACATAGTCAAACTTTTGACATATTGTGAAGAAAATTGCACGAGCAAAAAATAGTCAGCTGATCTGTCGAGACCACCTTCTCTATGAATTCGCCTTGGTTCCATTTATCTGTCAGATGGAATGAATGCATTACATAAATAAGCACGTCGTTGCCACTACGTACTAAAGTATGCGTAGCGTAATGGTCTCTGTACTGGTATTGCCGTTCTTTAAACAAAATTTCAGTTTAGCCTGACGTAATGCTTTTCTAAGTAAGACCCATATTTATATTAATTACTGAAGGTTTATTAAGGACTGTGATATATAGAAATTTTTTTACAAAATAATTGTCGAATAATCTTTCAATAAACAAAGAATAATAATTATGAATATGTGCCTAAAAACTTTAATGGTTACTTTATTTTTTACCTTAGCAAGGGTTTACTTCAACTAAAGCCCACTTTGTAGGCAACTTTTAAAATTGCCCCTAAAACATATGCACATACATATATCGTTTATGGGGAGCATTAAACATAGGAAAACATCAAAGAAAAGTGATAATATTTTGTTTAGGAGAACTAAAAGTTGCAAAAAGTTTCCGTGTTTGGATTTTAGTAAAATAATTAATGTTATGTAGTTGAAAAAGCCATATAATTTCAAGGGTTATAACCATACCAGTGCACTGGTGCACTGCAGTGCCTTGTTTCTGTATTGTATGTGAGAAATTCTTTAATCAAGAAATTTTTAGTCACCCTGTCAGAGACATAATGAATCAAAGAAAATATGTTATGCATATTTCTCTAATGTTAACTAGCATTATATAAAAGTTATATGACTCACATTGTTAGTAACAGGAACACTATTATAATCTTAAAATATTTCTCGATTTGAATACTTTTCGCAAGATATAGAAACCAGACACAGGGTACACTAATACAGGTAGTGTTGAGCCCAGCTGATTATGAATTCGTCTTGAAATTTTGTGAAAGTGAATGCCAAATTTATTAATTTTGTTTGGAATTAAATTTTTTTTGACATTCACTTTCTCAAACACAAAAAGGGAATGCGGAGGGCGAATTTTTTGAATTCACCTTGATACTACATTAAACCAGGTAATATCAAGGCGAATTCAAAATATTCGCCCTCTGCATTTCTTTTTTGTGTTCGAACTTAAAAATGTAAAAAATTAATTTCATAAAAAAATAATTATGTACATATTTGTAAGAGTGAATGGCAAATTTATCAGCTGGGTGGGCTCTTGATATTACCTGTATGATTGTACCCTGATACTAATTGTATTAGTGTACCCTGCACAATACGTTGTAACGGAAGCATAAATGCGAAATCAATTAAAAAGGGGAGAATTTTTTCTTTTTGTTTGCTTTTTCTGTTCCGTTTTTATATTAAATTAAATAAGCGTCTTAGAAGGCATTAGAATTGAAACTAATATGGTATTATCTTGCTTGTATGTACGTTTATTTAGCAAATATTTTATTTAAAACTAATAAATAATTGTTTATTTTTTGACTTTAGCCAATTATTTCCTGGAAAGTATTTACTTTTACAATTTTGACCTTTATATCGGTTATTATTCATTTTAATTATGAAAAATTTTCTTCTAAATAAATAAAATATATATTTTTTTATGAAATTTGTTTTACTTGTGCCAGAGAACAATAACAACCACAAGCAAATATATATATTTTAATTCGTATTTAAGAAAATGTTTTGTTTTAATCATTTATTTAAAATTGATAAGTTAAAATGGCAGACGGACACAAATAGACAATGGGTTTAATTACTTGGTCTTGGTCTTATAAAAGTTAAATAAACAACTTGGCAAAATAAAATACTTTCTCAAAAAAAAAAAAAAAAAAACAGCAATAATAATACAGCAGTAATAAAGTTAATTGCCTTCAAGTTAAGAAATAAAAAAAATTTTAAATATAAAAATTGGAACTTTTATAAAGTATTTCTTTTTATTTTTAAACAAATAAACATACAAAGTACAATTTTACACATGATAACATTTTATTTTTATTTATTAAAACGAAACTATGTATTTACACTAAAAAAAAATTAATTTATTTGGAATAGGTTAGTTCTATTTGCATGTAACGTAGTTAACAGCTGTTAAACTTTATCTTGATAATCCTTAAGTAAACGTCATTAATATGTCAAACAAATCATATTTTATTTATTTTTTTGCTGATTTTTTTGTTACATTATAATAGATTAAATTTTTTTAGGTTTATGATTGAGATAATAGATTAGGATTTTTATTTCAAAAAATGCATATCGTTGCCTTAATATAAAAAGGTCCTTAGTTGAATTTTTATACCCACACCACATAGGAGGGAAGTAGGTAGGGCTTGGCCGACTAAAACTTTCTTATTTGTTTCAAATTGAGATTTTTTGCTTATTTTTTAAATATTGAAAAAAACTTTATTTAAGAAGTAAATTTGGCCTTTTTATATCGAGTTTACGATATATTTATTAAAAAAGATTGAATATTGTTTAGAATAGTATTTACACTTAACAAAAAATTAATTATAAAAAGACTTTTCGTAAATAAACACTTTGGAAAAATATTAGTCCTACCCCCTAGATTCGTCTGATATTAGATCCTTCTACTAAACCCTCCCCGGGGGTGCCGCCTGATGGTTGTATACGGCTAAAATTAAGATGCTAGCCATGGGGTAGTGTAACCCTATTGCATACCTTCGCGAACTGGGTTTTGGATAAAAGGTAGAAGGTAACCGATACCATTTATCCACTCGGACACTTGGCTTTTTTGGTCGGTACAAATAGGTTGGCGGTATTTTTTAATTACTAATCAATTAACACCTAAATAGAAACATAAGTATAGAGTACAAGAAAAATAAAAAAAAGCCGGGTGAAATAATACGCACAAAAGTCGGTGATAACGGTGACTGCAACCACCGTTGGGTACAGTAAAGCAACAGAAACTATTCTGCATATCCCCAGCGGTCAAACATTCTCCTCTTTGTGGCCTCAAATGGCGGAAGTACCATTAAAGCAACGCGCCAATTGAAACCGATGAATTCTGCAGTCGATTCAGGTCTTTCCAGCATCCCTACTGAAGCAGAGGTCCCTTTTGATCCCCCAACTACTCGCAAGGATCTTCCAACTAGAAGGGAGAGACCAAAGCACAGAAAAGAGGGCCCCTAGTCCCTCTCTGATTACAAAGCTGTGATTCTTATTAGCAATCATCTCGGCATTTCATCTTATATCTTCAATGAGAAGATGAACTGGCAAAAGTGGGCGACATGGGCGGTGAGAAAGGGCGACCGCACTTTAACGATGATACGAGGTATACGGCCAAGGACCCGAGGTTTCCTAACTGTATTAGGGATGCTGTGACAAAGAGTCTAAGAGCAAAGACACAGAGGTTGACCGATGAGTCCCTTAGAGCCGCAAACCCTCAAAGTCTAAAAGGCAGAAACAAAAATATCATAGGTACACAGCGTTCATTAATATTAAAATATAGCCTGCAGCATTGACTTTTAAACTACTTAAACTCATTACTTTTAGAAAATAAGTTTTTAAATGGGTCTTTAAAAAAAACTCTTAATTTTCTAAATTTCAATGCGTTTCGAATTTTTTTGAAAAAAAGTTTAAAAAATGTTTTTTTATGAGAAACAGTCAAATTACATTTTTTTAAATGGAAAAATTTTTGCTTTTTAAGCAAACATTTGTCATTAAGACAATTATTTCAATTAAAAATATAAAACCAACTTGGAAAAATATTTATTTAACAAGTTTAACGTTTCTACCTGCTGCGCAGATGATTTTCTAATAGACATACATACCTAATTCTTTTTAACAGTTGTTACTTAGTTTTTAACCAAATGTGACCAGGTGTTTTTCTATCTTAGTCGAACTTATTTGTTTCATAAAGGAAATTTTATTATTTTTAACTATTTTGACTCAAGCCCATTCTAAAATTTTTTCATTGTATATAAAATATTTTTTTTTGATCTAAAGTTTGTTTTTGCATATAACATTAGCAAATATGTGAATACATATGGGCATTTCCATGATGAGGAACGTGATATTTGTAGGTCTTTAAAGTGGAAAAGTATATTCTTTATATTAATTTCAAAGCTTTTCGGTAGCAATATACAAAATGTGAAACTCAGGTTTTGTAAAATGTTTTCTTTAATTAATATGCGGACGCGCACGTGACAAAAAAAAATGTAACTTACGAGTACTTTCGACTACATGTAGAAAAATGTAATAGTTTGCGAATTTGTTTACAGGATTTCTTTTAGTTTAAAACAAGACTAATTCCGCTTTCTTAAAAGATATGCTAAGGTAAAATATTTCAATTAGTTTTATTTTTAAAAGTTTTAGTATAATAAGGCACGCAACATTTGTAACGCGACAGAATTTTCCATTCTATTAAAATTTACATTACTTTTAATATATATTATTTAATTTTATGTATTCTTATTTACATATCTGTGTGTATTTTATACATCTACGATATATTACCTTCGCGGTAATGTTCCTAAATATTGACTAGGATGTTTTAGGGGCTTTTAATTTCCATTTCCAAATGTTAATCATATAATAGATAATGCAATGGTTTGATGGCTAAAACATTTCATTACCCTTAAATATTCTCGTTCGTGATTATGACATCTCTTTTACTATATCGACACAAAGAAAAATTTGTGAGTTCTAGCTACTTACTGTGACATGCATTTGAACAAAGCAAAATTGTCCCAAAAAAATTTTTTGGTTATACCTTAAGTTTGGTTTATTAACCACTTCAACACCTTCCCATGCACTTTCTTTACGTGCAAAATAGTTTAAATGTTTTGCAACCAAATCCAACCGAGAAAACACATTAAAATTAGAAATAAAATAAAGAACGCGACATATTTTCCCCAAGAAAAATAATATACTTAATGTGATTATTTTCCAAAACAATTTTTGTTTTAATTAAAAAGGCAAAAATGTTTTCTTTATAAAAATTTTTTCAGCCATTTGGTAATAAGAATCGTGGAAAATTGAAAGGAAACGGTGTTTTATTGAACAGAACGCGACATTAAAATATGAACGGAAATAAATTATAAATATACCCTTAATCTATCTTTTTTTGATAACTTTTTATTTAATTGTGTTAATTTGTGGTTGGAAGAAGAATTTCATGAGATAAATTGAATTATAAAATAAATATTTCATAAATAAAAAAATATAATTACACTAAAAGTAAGGAATATAAAAAAAATTTGTATGGCCAGTTTTTAAGTTATATTTCCCGTAAGAGCTCCTTAAATAAGCTTTAAATTTATAATTATATCATTTTTTGCACAGTTTGGAATAAACATTACTTTTGAAGCGTTTAAAATTTCAAACTCGGTAGTCTTTATGTTGGAAACACCCATATGTATGTATGTGCGTATTTTTCACAGGTTATTTTTTGACATCGATATAGTAATGGTTTTTAAGTATAATAGCCTGTTTACCGATGTCGAACGAATACTTTCGTTCGCATGCTAAGCGAAAGAAAACTAATTTCGGTTTACCTAACTATAATTTAAGCGAACGTTCACTCGAAAGACAAGTCGAACGCAAACAAAAGCATTTTCATACAAAATTGGGTTTACCTAAGTCGAACGCAAGCTAAATATGCGAACGTAAATGTCAAATCAGTCACATGTTATTTGGCTTTCGAGTGCCATAAAAGTACGTAGTTTTTGATGTAAATTAAAGACCACTGTGTATTAAAATGCTAAAAACTATAAGTTAAACATGTTCACAAGGGTTATTGGTTAAAACATCATATTGTTTAAAGTAAAAATTAAATGAAATTTGATTTAAAAAAAAATCTACAAAAATTTTGTAAATTTTATAGCCTGTTTACCGATGTCGAACGAATACTTTCGTTCGCATGCTAAGCGAAAGAAAACTGATTTCGGTTTACCTAACTATACTTTAAGCGAACGTTCACTCGAAAGACAAGTCGAACGAAAACAAAAGCATTTTCATACAAAATTGGGTTTACCTAAGTCGAACGCAAGCTAAATATGCGAACGTAAATGTCAAAATCAGTCACATGTTATTTTGCTTTCGAGTGCCATAAAAGTATGTAGTTTTTGATGTAAATTAAAGACCACTGTGTATTAAAATGCTAAAAACTATAAGCTAAACATGTTCTCAAGGGTTATTGGTTAAAACATCATATTGTTTAAAGTAAAAATTAAATGAAATTTGATTTTTAAAAAAATCTACAAAAATTTTGTAAGTTTTAATTAAGAAATGTTTTCAGTGATGTCAATTATGCCGAATTTTTATCTTATTTAAGACCACTTGTAGGAGTTTGTAAGCAAATACAACAAATTACCATCAAATATAACAAAAAAAAAAAAAATAACTAAAATCATCTCCTTTCATGTATTTTTGTTTTCTGACTATCTGGTGTGCATGTTGCGAGCGGGCTAAGTACATAGTCATGAAGTACCGCTAGAAACACGTGATTGTAAACTAATGTTTAGCATATATGATCTAAAGATAATGTTTTGCATTGTATTTTCATTCTATTGTTCTTATTAAGTATTATATTATTTTTCCCCTTCTCAAAACACACCAAAAATCAATGCACTTTTTACTATGGGTTTTTACAGACTTTTACGCATATAAAACGACATTTGGTAAATAATTCATAAATAAATTCCTCATATACTTATATTATAAACGCAATATAACCATAAAAAATTATAGGCTAAAGGAATGGAAAATTCTTTCAATAAGTCGTTATTATTGCATAGCTATGTGTATATTTTGTAATTTATGTAATTTTAACATGAAAAAAGAAACACATTATTGAAAAAGACATTTTCTTTGTCTGTTAGTGCTTTATAATTTAAGAAAGTTAGCATCACGGCTATATGTATAAAAAATGTTCTTATTGTGAAAGTGAGTGCATACTGTTAGGAGGCAAAAAAGTTGGCAACGTAAACAGACATTATTACAAAACTTATAGCAAAATAAAATATATATATATATTGATCCACACTTTAAAGGGAAAGAACAAATTTTTAAATTTAAAATGGATTTGAAGTATTGATTTTAATGAAAATTTCGCTTAACAAATCTATTGCAAATTTAAAAATTGTTTTATGCAAATGCCCCAAAGTATGTAAGCATTTTACTATTTATATTTTTCTCTGTTGAAAACGAACCTGTCAGTAAAGGCGAACGATAGTTGTCGAAATACGTAAACCCAAATTTATTCGAAAGCGAGTGACTAGCTTTCATTCGTATAGGTTTTCGTTCGACATCGTTAAACAGGCTATTAATTAAGAAATGTTTTCAGTGATGTCAATTATGCCGAATTTTTATCTTATTTAAGACCACTTGTAGGAGTTTGTAAGCAAATACAACAAACTACCATCAAATATAACAAAAAAAATAACTGAAATCATCTCCTTTCATGTATTTTTGTTTCCTGACTATCTGGTGTGCATGTTGCGAGCGGGCTAAATACATAGTCATGAAGTACCGTTAGAAACACGTGATTGTAAACTAATGTTGAGCATATATGATCTAAAGATAATGTTTACATTGTATTTTCATTCTATTGTTCTTATTAATCAATGCACTTTTTACTATGGGTTTTTACAGACTTTTACGCTTATAAAACTACATTTGGTAAATAGTTCATAAATAAATTCCTCATATACTTATATTTTAAAAATGCAATAAAACCATAAAAAATTATAAGCTAAATGAATGGCAAATTCTTTCAATAAGTCGTTATTAAATATTGCATAGCTATGTGTAAATTTTGTAAACAAATATGTTTAAAAAAAACAAGAACCTAGGACTTGTTGATATTATGCTATGTAATTTTAACATGAAAAAAGATACACATTATTGAAAAAGACATTTTCTTTGTCTGTTAGTGCTTTATAATTTAAGAAAGTTAGCATCACGGCTATATGTATAAAAAATGTTCTTATTGTGAAAGTGAGTGCATACTGTTGGGAGGCAAAAAAGTTGGCAACGTAAACAGACATTATTACAAAACTTATAGCAAAATAAAATATATATATATTTTGATCCACACTTTAAAGGGAAAAACAAATTTTTAAATTTAAAATGGATTTGAAGTATTGATTTTAATGAAAATTTCGCTTAACAAATCTATTGCAAATTTAAAAATTGTTTTATGCAAATGCCCCAAAGTATGTAAGCATTTTACTATTTATATTTTTCTCTGTTGAAAACGAACCTGTCAGTAAAGGCGAACGATAGTTGTCGAAATACGTAAACCCAAATTTATTCGAAAGTGAGTGACTAGCTTTCATTCGTATAGGTTTTCGTTCGACATCGGTAAACAGGCTATAAATGTGTACTTAGTGTAGGGTATTTCAGATGTCTTACAGTCGAACTTAAAGTTTATTAAATTTTATTTATTTTTTTTTTCTTATTTAAAGTTAAATTTTTACATAATTTTATACATTTGCATATAAAAAGCTAATTAAGCTTTAGAATACTTAGAGTATGTAAGAATATTATGTTTGAATGTAGTGGGCGTTAAAATGTAAAAAAAAACTTGTGAGACTAATTTGACAAAATATTAAATTAGAAATATGAATATTTTTGTTATTACTTTTATAGTATTTTTTATTGCTAAATATTTACGCATTTTTTTAAAAAATATAATTTAAAAGCAACTTTTTTATAATTTTTTTTATTTTTGATATTTTAATTTTTACCTGGAAACCAGTAAACTCTCCATTCCATTTTCCTTTATTCTATTTTCAGAAATTATTAAATATTTTTTTATTTTGAATAAACAATAAAGCGTTAACTTTCTTTAACACCTTTGCATAATCTGTTTCAATTATTTAAAATGTGTGTTTTGGTAATTTTCATTATTAGCATTTTGTATTTAATTCAACGCTTCTTTAAAAGAAATCAATTAAAAATATAAATGTTAACACAACATAACAAGATAATTGTTAATGACTTTTATTAGAAGAAAAAAATATTTTTAAATATTGTTGCAATATTAATATTTATTTTTTGTATTTTTTTTATAATAATTTATTTACACATTATTCTTTTATGTTTAACAACAATCCATTGTGATTTATCTTAATTCTTTAAGTATTTTTATTAATTTTTTCCACACAATTAAAATTAAACTTCAAAACGCACGCCGCTTAACTATTCTTTTATTTAATTTAATTTTTTTGAATTGTTTATTTTGAAAATCACGTAAATACTTTTAAACTATGTATTTCCATTATTTATTTTGCTTTATTTCGTATTTAACTGTTTATATATTTTTAAGTATCGATATTATTGACTGTTGAACATTTCAAGAGCAAATAAACCTTTTTTAAAACATTATTGTTATTTTTATAGACATTTAAAAAAAACTTAAATTTTACAAAAACAAATAACTGTTGTAATGTATTTAGAAGAAACAAAAAACGTAAAAACAAAACACAATAAAAATGTTAAACTTTGAGCAAAGTCAACATTTACCAACTTTCAGCAGACAGAAGCGACTGACAACTGTTACAAACAAGTAAAAATGCTAAATTCAGTTGAGCCGAATTTAACATGCCCTTTACCATTTCATTCTATGACTTAAGGGTTGTTATATATAGTTTTTGGTGTTTCAAGGTATAAAATTGCAAAAATCAAATAAAAATTGTTTTTTTTGGTTTTGAAGTTCCATCCTTTATGATCCAAGCAATCGTAAGTTTTTTCAAAAATGTAAACACTATAATAGAGCTACCTCGTGTTAGGTTTAACGCCGGCAGCTTAATATTACAGATTTCGTGATGTAGCTCATTAAAAATTTTCTAAAATCGCTGTTTGTATAGGAGTTACCATTAGAAATGTCAACACTGTTATAAAAACACTCTGTGTGAATTTTAAGGTCTAAAGGTGTTATAATCTCCGAGATGAAGCATTTCAAAAATTTCCGTTTTTAATCGGGTCTATCATTCCTTGCAGGGTACACGTATATCAGGTAGAAGCGATTCTGCAAAAACAACTAAAACCGCCATAAGAATGTCAAAAACAAATAACAAAAACTCACAAAATCTTTCTTATTCTTTTTGAGCTTTTCTTACGATACTACAGTTGTTGTTTGTATAAAAGGAAGAAAATACATAAACATTAACAAAATTTGACATTAATATAACGAAATACCGTTACTCAGCTGTTTATCTGAGGCTACCTGATATACGTGTACCCTGATTCCTTGTTTCTATACAACCCATTGTACCCTTTACATAGTGATAGGGTATATATCGGCTTATTATTCCGTTCGCTATTTCTACAATATTTGTAATAATATACTTAATTAAATATGTTCTAAATACTTATAGAAAGGGAAGTACATACATTTAACCATTTCCGTCTGCTGAAATCGAATTTCTGAAGCCAAGTCAAGTCCTTCGGGCCGCCTTTTGACATACAACTATCAGAAATATTATTTAGAAAACTGTCATTCGAAATAACCATGATTGGGAAGAAATCTATGAATTTTTTTCCAATATATCTTAGAAACGATTAAACTAATAACTAATTTGCTATATTTAGTCATGGGATAGGGGTAAGGGGAAAGGTAAAAATGCATACAATTTACGAAATATTCCAAACGCTATATCGACTTTAAACTTGCTATGAAGAATATTCAGTATAATAGAGACATTTTTGGGACAAAACTATAGTAGTTGAACAGGACCACGGGGAGTGGAAGCCCACAAAGAAATAAACCATAACGATGACAACTCAATCGATGAGGGTATGTACAAGGCGCATGTACCTATACCAGGTGGCCTTAGTTAAACAGCTAAGCAACGACATTTCGTTATTTAAATGTTAAATTTTGTTTATTAATTTTTTATTTTTTGCAAACAACAACTGTGTTATTCTAAAAAAAACTCAAAAAGAAGAAGAAAGAATTTAAATGTTTTTTGTTATCAGTCTTTGACATTTCGTATGGCGATTTAGTTGTTTTTGAAGAACAGACCTGATATAAAGGCGCCCTGGGTACGCAGGGACAACGATATGACCAGGCAGGCAAACAGACAGAGAAATATAAAACTTTCACTTTGTTACCAATGATGGATTAAGTGCTTGTTTCCCCCTTTGGCAGAGTAGGGTATAACGAGTAAAGTTAATTGAAGATGAATTAATGCTACAACAAAAACAAACGTAAAGAACGAAAACAAAAAAAAAAAAAAACAAAAACAAATCTTTACAACTGATGTAAAATATAAAATTTCACTGTTTTTAACAATAAATATTATTTAGGGGGAAAAAAGAAAAAAATTAAAAAAAATCATTTCAAAAAATTATTACATCACTCAAAATTTAAAAACTTTTTTATAAAATTTTATTCTTTATATACATATGTAGTTGCAAGGACATAAATATGTAAGTAAGTTTGTTTCTACAAAATTATTCTGCATTCTTATAGATAAAAAGTTCTTTTAAGCCATCTCCGTCAGCCCATGTATTGAAATTTAGCGTCAAGTTTAACGAACTGTGTATTGGAGAGCTTAAGAAATCTCTGTGAGACAACCGTTATTTTAAACAAAAAATAATATTATAGTCGGTCAGGCCCGGCAATGTTATACCGTAAACCATATTTGTATAAGGGCGAAAACCTATAATAACCATTTTAAGGACAAAGTCCATATGAGCCATTTATTTTGAAAGTGGCATAAGTCCCTGTTTAAATAAAATCGAGTTAATGGCAACACTAAATACAATTGAACGGTATTTTTTCATATCTTTAAATATCTCGATTTAAAAAAAAAGAGACTTATGCCACTTTCAAAATAAATGACTCATATCACAGTCAACATGACCACTGTCACCATTAAACTTTGAAAATTTTTTTATTAATTTTGGCTTAAGTTCACATTTTTATTTGTTTTACTAAAAAGAAAATACTATTTTTCATTAGTGTTGAAAAAAATTTTATTTTGAAGAAAGTTTTACTAGTTGAGTAAAACGCATTGTCAAAACCAGCTATAGAGTTTTATCATCAGTACTCTTGGAACGATAGTAGTGTTGTTGGCAACATCCCCCATTTAACTATAGAGTATTTGGAATATTTAAACTTCGTCAAAACTTAAAATATTTTCGTTTACCTGTTTACATGTAAGTTATTTTATTATAAGATGTATGGTTGGAAAACAGTTAAGCTGGATAAGATGACTGGGTATTCAAAAAGACCAATGTAAAGTGTGTATGAGATTCGGTACAGCCTAATATAGCCCTCCGACTAATTGATTTTTTTTTGGCTACTAGTGTCAAAAAGTACACTCTATAAATTGTTTTTATACCCAAAGGAAAACTTAATTTTTCATCATTACCAGCGTTGCCAGGGAAAGCGTCAAAAAGTTACATTTTTTCACCCCAGAAGTTACGTTTTTTCTTAAAAAGTTACATTTACGAAAAGAAGTTTTTTTAAGGGAAATTTACAGAAAAAAAGAAATTGTAAGTCCCCTGCGGGAAATGTGTGGCAATTGGTCGGTGTACTCGGTCTGTTACATGTACAAAACATGAATTGGACAAAAGTTATTGGTCGTGATCGTTTAAAAAGGCACACATCAAGTAACTGGTCAAAGGGTGTTAAAGAGGTTAGGGGAAAAAATAAAAATACCCCAATAAGCACAAATTTTTCGTGAATTCCAATGTTGGAATTCCGGTGTGAATCCAAGCTTGAATTACATTTAAAATCCATCCTCTTTCCAGTCTGTTTGAAGTTTGTTAAAAAACAACAACAAATTTGTTTGAAGCATACGTTATTTATGGCACAGAGTTGATGGAAAATCATTGGCGGCGGTGAAGATGATGATTTTATAATTAAATTTTCAGATTCAAGCTCGGTTCAACTTGAATCACACCGTTATTCAAGGCTGGAATTACACTATAAAGGTACTGTTTTGTTCGACTGTAATTCAATGGTTAATTTTGCTGGATTCGCTATTGAATTCAACTGTGTTTCAACTGTAATTCAACACTGGAAACTGGAAATTGTGACTTGATTTCAAATGTAATTCCACTTGAATTTCAGCCAAAATGCTTATTGGGACTGGTCCCTACACATAAACATACATCTGTTTACATATACATACACACACGCGTAAATACAAACAAAGTAGATTGAACAGGATCGTAAACAATTAATGCAAAAGTTGCTTATATAGTATTGGCCTGTAACCCGTTCTGAGGTGTTAGTTTTGAACCAATTGCTCCCTCCAATGACAACTCAAAGTAAAAGTGACAGGTTCTCTTCATATAAGGTGCAGGAACTAGAACCAGCCCCTACCCTAAGGAACCGTTCATGTCAATGGTCTTGGACCAGTCCACTTCCCCGTAGGGTCGGCATAAAGTTGTAAAAGGTTTTTAAAATATACATAAAATATATAAGGGCCTAATTACGCAAAACAAGGCATATTAATTCCACGTAAAGCAGCTTAAAACGGGAAAAATTATTTTTTAACTTTTATAAATTACTTTAAATTTCAAGTTTAAAAATAATATTCGTAACAGTCGTTTAAAAAATATTTTTAAAATTTTAAAGTTCTACAATCCCTATGGAAAATTCCCTTTAAAACGCAATTAAAATGGTCACTCCCGTCACAATGGAGCGTTATGACACAAATTAGTTACTCTTGATTTTATTTATTTATTTGATTAATTAGTTTTAATATTATGAATGAATTCTAAGATTAAAAGAGTTAGTGAGCACTAGCTGCCTACTTGATTTTAAAAATGTTGTATTTGATATATAATAACTCCCAATTTAGAGGTAATCAATTATATAAGTACATTTTAGGTAGTCCAAAATATCTCCTTTCCCAAGTATTGTGCGTTGTTCTGTGATTAGAACAAAAAGTTACGAAAATAAGGCCTAATAAGTTACAATTTTACATGTTACATAGAAGGTCAAAAAGTTACATAAAAGTAACAAATGTAACCAACTGGCAACGCTGATCGTTACAATAAACTATATTTTGTTAAGAGCGTGACAGAGAGGAGGAGAAAGAAGGAACGAACGAAGAAAGAGTATTTTTTTTTACGAATCACATAGGTCCGAATTTTCCTAACATCGAATTAGGAATTATTTAAGAATCATTAAGAAAAACCTTAAGATCTTAAAAAAACTTACTATTTTAAAAATAAGTTCAATAAACTCAAATAAATTTTTATTTTTTTATTTTTAGCGCAATTTTATTTAAAGTTGGGTGTGAATTAATTTTTTTTTACTTAATTATTAAACAAAATTTTGTAAAGTTTAGTTTTAAGTATATAATTTTTTAAAACACGATTATTGCGTGACACGTGCTGTGGTGGGAATTTTTAATAAAAATACAAAATTGTTGTGGTTTGTTTCTTTGTTTTTATTTGTTTAAATAATTGTGCTGCTGCTTTAATTTTTTTCTTTTTGTTGTGAAAAAAATTTTTTGCCAAGAATAGAATTGAAAAAAAAAACTAAAATGAACTTGAATTTAATAAAAAAAATAATTAATTAGATAAAAAAAATAACAACATAATTAGTTAAGAATAATAAATTGAAATTATTAAAAAAAATTAATAAAATTATTGAAAAAATATATCCATACCTAAAAGAGTTATAAAATAAATATTTTTTTAGAACCGTTAAGGAGAAAAAAAATAAAAAAATTACATTATTTTGATTTCAAAAAATTGTTTTAATTTTTTAAACAATGAAGCTTAAACTGCTGTTATTTATAACTAATCTAATCATGTTTTAGCCATTTTAGTTTAAATTGTTAGGGTAATAAGACTTTAAACATTTTTTTTATTATTAATAATTGCTTGTGGTGGTAGTTCTACTTAAAAGGGGAGTTTTGTTTAATATTTCTTATTTTTTAACTGATTTTATTTGTTGATAAAATTTAATCAAAATTAAGTTTAAGCTCAAAACAACCAAGTCATAAAAAATGCCTACAATTAGGACAAAATTATTTAAAAGGCACGTATAAAGTCCCAAACTCAGTAAATCTTAATTTTCAGTTAATAGGAAAAAAGCAACGAATTCAGAAAAATATCCTATTGTTTTCGTAAAGGCCTCTTTATATATGTTTATTATATTATAACAGGTTTTTAAATATGAAAAGTTCATTGAATTTTCAAAGGAAACCTTATGCCCTTACAAATCTCAATCGATTAGTTTGACAAACCTTCAAACTTTCCTTACTTTTGTAGTTGAATTAAAATTTTTAAATTTAAGTCCCCTTTAAAAAATTACCATAATTAGTTTTAAATTTTATGGTCCCAGTTAGTTAGAGAATCTTTTTATTATTTTGTTTAAATACACAAAACACAAAATCACTACCTAATTGTGACGATAACTTTAGCTGTAAATTTACAATGACAGTTTGAAAACGTTAAAGACGTCATTTTACACGTTCCTTATAACAAATTGGTCTTAAATCATATTTTTGTTAATTCATACTTTGTACTTAGAAAAACCCCAAGCCTTAAAAAAAGCATTGTAGTTAAATGGGTTTCAATTAATATTTGTTTAAAAATAATTATTTAACTCATAAAAACTTAATTAGAAAAATTTTGACAAGTCACTTTTTTCAGACTTTTTTTTTCTAATTTCCAAGAACCCTTTTATAGTTTTAACTCTTTGGGTCTTGAGAACTTCGCCTAATTTGTTTTCCTTTATGTTTGAAATTAATTTGAAATTCAAACTTTTTTCATTGATAAGAGAAATTAATGCAAACTAATAAGGCAATTAGATAGTTTGCCAAGGTGCTGGGCAAGGGGCTGCTAAGAACGTGCTGCATATTAATTAATTAGTTAGTTACTGTCTATTTGTTATTTATTTACAGTTAGAAGAACGACAACAATAATTAGTTTTAGTAGAAAGAGTTTAAGGCAAATAAAGATAAAACTGTGGAAAAAAATATAATAAAACAAATAAGAAAGATAAAGTCGGTTCAGGGTGACCATATAATAAGTTTAAAATTTGCAGGTCAAGATGATTTCGGGAATAAGCCCTATATGGAACCAATTTTAAATTGTGGACCCAACGCCAGGAAATTCTGTATAATTTTTCCCTTTTTTTTGTAAATCATCCAAGAAAAATTTGGCTTCAATGCGGGTATGCATTAAGTATCTATGGGGAGTAACATGATTTCCGGTATTGACTTACTTTAAAGATGGGGTCAACGGACTGATATCCACAAAATTTGGTTGGGCAATTATTTTTGTTAATGTAAGTTCGATTTTAGCTTCGTAGATTTATTTATTTATTTATTTACAATGCTGTTAAATATGATTTCCAGAAGTAGGACTTTTGGAAGATTCTTAAAAAATTTTGGACCTATTACTGTAGGGCAGTGTTATAGCCAAAAATTTTTGTATCAGGAAAAATTCGTATGAGGGTTTTGTGGAATAGCAGGCATAAGGTTTTAAAGATTTGCAAAATTTTTTGATTTTTTTGGGAGAAAATTTGTTTCGGGACTATGTAAAGTTATGGGCCGACTATTAACAAAAGCAATGGGCTTGGTGCCTTCAATAAAAAAACTAGTTTGTGCCAATTTTTAGTAAAATATATTTAAAATGCAACCTTTGCTTTGATCACTAAAATGCATATCCAGACGGACGGACGGACATGCCTTTTTTTGTCTCAGAAAATGGTTCTGAGTCGATCGGGATAGTTGAAGTAGGATCTTGGGCTATTATGTTTGAACATTAAAACATCTGCACAAACGGATAGTAACCCCGTATGCGGTGTGTGTACAAATATTAAAAATCTTTCTTTTGAAGATATCGTCGGCTGACTACCTGTTTCCCGTATGACACATTTAAAAACCAGAGAGAAAGTTAAAGTCGGTCAAATAGGACCATATTATACCCTACCCCATAATTTATTTTATATTAAGTACTACCGCATGCACAAGGGGTTCCCATATTTATTCCCAATTTATTAGGCAAAATGTGATTTTTTGGAAATTGTCTTATATGAAACAGTTATAGCCAATAATGTTTATTCCGAAAAAACATTTGTATGAGGGCTATATTACAAAGTGGACCCATTATCAACACAAGCAATAGACTTGGTGCCTATGCTTAAAAACTAGTCTGTATTAAATTTCATTTAAATATCATCAAAAATGCGACCTATATTTGATCAAAAGAGTACATGGACACCCAGCCGGAAGGATGGACGGACATGTTTTATTCGGTTTAGAAAGTGATTTGGAGTTGATCAATATAATTGAAGGTTGGTCTCAGACTATAAGTTTTAGGTGTTACAAACAACTGCACAAGTGCATAACCCCTACCAAGGGTTGCCATTTGTACTCTTTTTTCAAGACACTACACTTTTTTTGGGTTTGCTGGGGCAGTCCTCCTAACTTTTCAGCAAATAGCCGGGGTTGTTCCACTTTTTTACAATCTCCATGATTTTTATTTGCTTTAAACATTTTGGCTTCTAGACATCGCTGTTGCTTTAAATATCTTGCGTTACCTAAATTGGTTGTGAAATTGTAACAAAAGCAAGGGAAAAACTTTGGTACTATTTCTATGTTTTCAGGACTTTTTGTTAAGCAAAATATCGATTTGGTACCCTTTTAAACCTACACAAAGAAAGGAATCAGTCGTGGTAGTCAAATTTGTAGCACAAATAATTTATCACATAAAAAAATTTAACGCAAGAACAATATAATTAAACTGGTAATAAATTTAATTGCACGTTTTTGTACATTTTTTAGAAACGTTTAAAAAATTTAAATCACATTTATTTATATTACAACTCCCACAACTTACAGAGTTGCAATAATAATGTACTGCCATGTCTATTTGCATCAATTTCTTTATTATTCCTGCCATTTTTTAGAGACTCGTGCTTAATTAAGGACATTTTGCTTTAATACAGGGAAAATTATTTCTTCGTTGGGTAAAAAGGTTTCATGGACTGTTGTTAGAAGACATTGAGCTCCAACCTTTCAGCGTTTTCTAGATTTAACAGTTAAGTTAATTATTCCTTTTTGTGATATTAACATTTAAATAAAGTCAATTAACACAAAAAACCTATAGGGCGGCGCACAACAATATACATACATACATAAGTCCCAAAAATGTTTTGCGCAAAAATAAATGCACTGCTTTGCCGCAATTCAATCAAAGGAAAATATATAAGGGTTAAAAATAGTCAAATGCTGAACACACACTTTTTTCTTTCTTTTGTAAAATCTTATTAATCCCTATATATATTATAAAATCAAGGTGTAAGTTTGTTTGTTTGTTTGTTTGTTTGTCACGCAATCACGCCTTAACGGCTGGACCGATTTTCATGAAATTTGGAATGTAAATACCTTTAAGCCTTGGGTGTGCGATTGGCTATACGTTTTTGGAAAAAGGGGAGGTGCCACGCCCACAGCACTTCAAATCTAACTGTACTTCTACTGTAAAAAAATAACTTTTAATACTGGTGCATATGTTGCACCGTTTGTGGGGATATCTGAGCAGCAAGGTTTGTGCATATAAACCACCTTTTCGACGGACACCCTGTGTTTGGCAATATTATTGGAGCAACAAAACCAACAGGGTAGTTCTAAAGATATTTTTAAGCTCCATATACTAAGTAATCCAAAAGGTTTGCCTTCCAATTCTTAACGCTGGCAGTTTTCAAACAAACTAGCCTTTGCTTTAACAATCAAATAATCCCCCCCCTCCCCCTTAGGGGTACTAGGGTACTAAGTGGATAAAATTTACACATTTTTGCACTAAATGGAAATGCTCCTAACAGAGTGTAAAATAGCGTTTTATGAAGTACCTAACGACCCGTCATTTTTTTTATAATACAAACTTAACTATTATTATTTGTATAGTAATTTAAAACTTAATAATCCAGATTTGTTTTGTTAGGTTTTGTTTGCATAATTTCACACAATATTGTTTATGGGTTTAGTGTTTATGTAAAAGTTTTATAAACAACACTAAAGGGTATTTCGTGTAAAAATTTACATACCAAAAGCATAACCAGCTCATCAAAACGATCAAAATTTCGAGTTGAATCGAATGCCGTAATTTTCCCCGAGTTTTATATGCACTTTTTTAAGTAAACAATTGCTTTCAAACTTTACCTTTTAATATTATTCCCGCGCAACGCCGGGACGGGTAAGCTAGTTTTTTATAATTTATTAAAAAATTTATAAGAAATTTAATTTTTTTTGGAAAAAAGTTGTCTATCAATGGTTTTATTTTTAAAACCCAGAGTTAATATTTGTCACAAAATTTTATCCAAACAATATTCATGGTTTTTCTTATAACACTTTGTTATCCAGGGCCGAAAACAAGTAATCACCTTGCGTTACATATATACCTACATAATTTATTAAGCCGCACAAACTGTAAGCACTTCTACTTGCCGCTACAGAATAAAACAAAATGTTCTTGTAAAAAAACCAAGAAGATTAACCTAACAATAACAAGTTTTTACGATTAGTTCACCAAGCGATTTTTAATCAGCTAATCAATAAATCTTTTAACATCATATGTAATAAGGTCACCTTGTTAAAACATTAGAAAAAAACTCACCTTCAAAGTTTAGTCCAAAAGACATTTGAGGAGGGTGAAGGCACAAAACTAGCAGGACAGCTAGACATAACGGATTTTTCTTTAACATTTTTAACTTTTAACAGGCTCTTGAAACACAAACACAAACTCTTATTTAAACAAACAAAACTGTTAGTAACAGTTATATAAATGTTAAACCTTGACTTAATTTAACTGTTCTAAAACTGTTTGCATATGACACCAATACTAATGCATTCACAAAAAGTAAGAGAAACCGTTTAATTTCGGTTTATTGTTGTGCTAAGCTTAAGCACGTTTTAAAGCTTTTTTTTGTTTTATTCAAGCCACCATAAAAACTTAATTTTTAAGACAACTTATTTTAGAAAATTTCTTATTCTTTACGTTAAAAAGCTATTTTTTATATGTATATTATTTAAGCTTTAAATATTTGTTTTATTTCTGTTATTTTAAATTATTTAAATATTTAACAAACCATATTTAAAACGAAAGAAAATCTTAAAACAAAAACTTTTATGGCAAATTAAAGAAGTTTTTTTTTCAAATTTGTGAATTTTTTTTTTAATTATGTATTTACATTTAAATTGAAATTGGTGGTTTTATTTTATTTATTTCTGACCGCTTCTTTACATTGCGTTATAAAATTGCACGTCTTTAACGTATAACTGCCGCTGTGTTTATGTTAGAAATACCGCGATAAATATTATATCAAATTGACAGCCCGTCCAACAAAAACAAGCGGTCGCAGCAGGAGAAGAAGCCGCTTTATATTTAACCTTATCTAGGCCCTCAGACACTTGCCAATATCAGCTGTAGATAGTCACTGCTCTAAGTATGAGTATTTAATCAAACCCCAACAGCAATAACAATTAAACATTTACTATAAAAATAAAACATCGTAACTTAAGAAAACCCCCGCCACTTAAGTTGATAAAAAATTGTTTTTTTTATTGGTTCTAACTTCGTATAACTCTTGAAACCGATTTTGGTTGTGCCTGTTTTTGTTTATGGGGCCTATTAAGTAATTTGAATTCACTAATCTCATGCAATAGTAAATCAGTTAACAATACTTTGTCTTAAGAGATAAAATTTTGTTATTATAAGTGTCAATGACGCATTTTGTATGTTTATGCTCCCCATACACGTTTCTATTCAATTGTCAATTGAGTCTTTCAACTGAATTGATTCTTGGCCATACACTCCTTAAACTTAATTTGAAGATTTTCATTTAACTGTCAAATTTATATTATTATAAGTTGCCAATTAAGCGTATATGGGATGCAAAATTTGATCATAATTTTGAGGACATAATTAGGGTGACCATTAGTTTCTGACTCAAAAGCAGTACGCTTTTTAGTTTTTTTAAAAAATTATTCAATTTTGTTGTAGTTTTTGTATTTTTTGATACATCAATTTTTAGTTAATAATTCTTTATGAATAATAACTACCGTTAGTGTTGTCCAACGATAGCAGGATGTTTTTGGCCCTATAAACGTTATTTAGTTATTCAGGACAAGCTTTTTGTAACATTTGTCTTTAGAAGTAATGCTGGGAACACCAATCGGACGTATCAAAAATATTTGCAAAAAATCGCTGTTCAAATTAAGCAAAATCGCCCGATAACTTACCGAGATATAATCCAGCTACCCCGACTACCTCTGTTTATTTCTCTAAAATGTGTACATAAAAATTTTTACAATTGCCCTGGACTTACCCCTGCACGAGTGCAATGTAAGACCGACTCCCATTAATTACTCTTCACAAACATTTTTGTGAAACCCTAAGAGGGTTGCCACACAAAGCTTAATTGTTTTAAAATTTTTATTTTAATCGATCCTACATCTTTCATGGTGATCTTACAATGGTGAAATTTAAGACCGATCCCAATTAGTTTTTCATCCCAGCTTTTTTGTGGAATATGCTTACCCCCTATCTCTAGCACTTAGCAGGGTTGCCATACAAAATTACAAATAATTGCGCTAAAAGCCCCTTCAACTTCTCCGGAGTCGCCTCAAGAGGAATAAAATATAACATATACCCATTAGTTTTTGCTCTTAAACATATTCTTAAAACATACTTACCCCTTGTCTCCATAACCTAAGGGAGTTGCCATTAAAAATTTACAAAAATTAGAGAAATAATGTTTATTACCGACCGCCATTAGTTTTCCTTCCCAAACATATGCCGTAAATAAACGTACCCCCTATCTTCATCACCTAAGGAGGCTCCCATACAAAGTTTGGGAAATTGTAATAAATCCTCCCCTACAGCTTCCAGGATGCCCTTGGATAGACCAAATGTAGGAGTGACCCATACTTATTTCTCCTTGCTAACATTTTCCTAGAAATAACTTACCCTCTATCACCACCCTAAAAAGGGTTGCCATACCAAATTTAAAAAAATTGGGGTAAAAACCCCTACACGCTGTGAAGGGTATATAAGATTCAGCACAGCCGAATTAAGCGCTCTAACTTGTTTTTTTTCTTGGTTTCAAGAATTAAAATAAATATTAAAAACTTCCGTAAAAATAAATCTTTGCGGAATAGTTTAATTTGGTTTGAGCTTGTGATCATTTCTAAAATAAATTTATATTTTAATATTATAAGTCTATGAACAATACTTCTTTACTATAATATATTCTCCTGCCGCCCCAAAAAAATTCTTTACCATGGCACGTTTTAATATTAATAAAATATTTATTTATTTTGAGATATTTTTGCCATACAATCAGACATAACCCAGCAAAAGTAGTTGATTGACTTGTAGTGAGATACTTTGAAGAGCTGCTCTTCAAACTTATATATAATGAAAAGGAGACATATCACTTTCTCGTCCTCGGGCTGCTTGTAGATACCTTCCCCTGCACAGTGGCTGTTATAGACGGTTTTTTAGTCCATTACTGGCTCACGTGCTTCCACGACCTCTTACTCTAAACAAGATCGACGTGTGACTGCCGACCTGTAGTTATCAACCTCCATTCCCATTGCAGATTATTTAATGATGATGACCATTATTTTCTTAAAGCTAAGGCTTTTTAATTTTTGTCGATGCTGGGCATTTCCACACAATGCAACCTGCCGTTTTAGCATTTTCCACACACAATATACAAACAGCATTTTCTCGATCTTAAAAATTTTTTCTTTGCTCATTGCATGACTTTTGCGATATTTCTTAAAATTATTTTATGTATTTAACGTGTTTCCTTTTATGGGGACTAATACGACCCATACTCCGTGAAATATGATAAATTTTTTTTTGCTGACGGGTAATAAGGATTTATGAAGATATTTGTAACACCCAAAAATAATAGTCAAAGACCCCATTTAAATTATAAAAATCGAAACGTTTTTGTGGAACATACTTACCCTTTATCTCCAGCCCCTAACAGGGTTGCCATATAATATTTGAAAACATAAGGGTAGAAATCCCTTCAACCTCCCCAGACTCGCCCTTAAAGGAAAAAATGTTTTACAGACCCCCATTAGTTTTCTCTTCTAAACACGTTCTTAGAATATACTTACCCCCTATCACCATTGACTAAGAGGGTTGCCATACAAAATTTACAAAAATTATGTAAACGCCCATACCTTCCCCAAAATCGGCCTTAGAGAAATAAAGTGTACAACCGATCCCCATTAGTTTCACCTCCTAAATATATTCCTAAAATATAGTTGCCCTCTACCACCATCACCTAAGGGGGCTCCCATACAAAGTTTGGGAAATTGTAATAAATCCCCCTTCAGCTTCTAGGGTGCCCGTGGATTGGTCAAATGTAGGACTGACCACTCATTTTGCTTTGCAAGCATTTTCTTAAAACATACTTATCCCATATTTCCGCCCGCTAAGGGGGTTGCCATACAAAATTTGAAAAAAATTAGGGTAAAAACCTCTACAATTTTCCCGTAGTCACCCTTAAATAAAAAAAGTTCGGGGTTTCGAAAGGCCAATGTGAAGGGTATATAAGATTCGGCACTGTCAAATATAGCGCTCTTACTTGTTTTTATTTATTATCTATTTATTCTACGATATTTATACGAATATTACAAATCTATAATATAAATTGCAATATATTAACATTTGTAAGTTATTCTTGATAAATTTTGTAATAATATTTTTATTTTTTTATATTTTATTTGATGTCAAAATGCCATTAATATGATTAATTAATTTACTTAATTGAAAACATAATAAATAATAAGGCATACTTGCCTACATGTGTATTTATATTAAATTTGTGAAAGATTTTGAACTGATAAATCGAAATATATCGTCACAGAAAATGCAAAATGCTCTTTCTAAAAAAAAATTCAAAATCGTTTTTTTTTTTTTCTTAATAATTCTGGTCTGTATGCTCAAAATATGTCATCTCGCAAAATTATTTTTTTCCAGCAAAAAAATTTTGTTGATCCCTTTTAACTTATATTAGACAATTTTGTGGTAATTGCAATAATAATATTCATTTAAACAAGTTGTTTAATTCTCCTGTAAAATTATTGAAAATGTTTGATAGGAGGTTTTGCACTTTATGTGACGATATACGATATAAATAAAAAAATACATACATACACACACACATGCATAAAATAGAACTAGATTATAACATAAACACCCCCATAGGAAGGAATCATATATCAAAAGCGTTTCAGTGGAAATTATTTTGACCAAATACATGTATGTATGTTCATTAGGGTGTCCCTTATATGTATGACCAAGTTTTCTTTTGAAAATGTTTAACTAAATCTCGTCCCTCAAAAAATTTTACGCCCCTGGGGCCACGTCTTTCCATACCGACATATATACGTTTGAAAACGGAAAACAGAATAACATCATAAAAAATCCTCCTGCGCAATTAAGAGCAACAATTTTAAAATTTTTAAATTCCATAATTGTAATCTTAATATGATAATACATATGTATATGAGTCTTTATTCCATATTTAATTTTGAAAGTATTCATTTGTGGCCCCATGAAATACTTACATATATTTTAAACCCTTAGCGAATGAAAAGTCGATTTGACCATGCTCGACTTACATACATTTTTTTAAGCCGCGCCAAGCCTGGATGAAAATGTTCGTATGTAGATCGGTATTTAAAATCAACACGAACCTTAGCACGAATACTTTGAATACGGCTGGCTTAATTGGGTAACATTTTTTTTTGAGAGGATCAGGAAAAATGGTATCCCCCCACACGAATTTTGTGAAAATTTTCATGCGCTTAAACTGAGAAACTATAACAGCTAATGACTTTAAGCCTGATACAAAGTAGTTCTAGCATGATACGTAGATTTTGGAAAAAATGGCTGGAGCAGTGGGAGCGGACGCCCTTATAAAAAGAAAAAAAATTTAAAAAAACTTTAAATAATAATTATCGCGAAAGCTGTAGCAGCTATCGACTTCAAATTTTCGACAAAAAGAAACAATGCCTACATTTTTGAAAAAATTGTTAAATAGAAGAAGGGGAACCAGTAGCCCCCATACAAATGAAAAATTTTTATGAACTTTTTCAATACAAAATATCTCGGAAACTAAAACATCTATCAACTGCAAATGTCCTACAAAAAGTTATTGTAAAGCAATGTGTATATCTTGGGAAAAAAATTATTTGAATAAACGTAGGGGAAGTGGAAGGCCCCATACATAGAAAAATTTGGCTTTTTTTCCTTAAGAAAAAATAGTTTTTATAAAAATAGTAAATTAAATACGATTAAAAACACGAAAAATTAAAAAAAAAAGTTAAACAGACTATCAAGAATGCTTTACACAACCCGATCATAAAATTAAAATTTTTCTTAAATTAATTTGTAAGGTCACATTTCTCACAGTCTTTAAATGGCCATCATGAGCAAAAAAATGCTCCCTTACTTACTATTTTTACTTTTAAAACTATCTTGGGAAATTAAAGCCCTTTTTAAAATCAAAGGTTTGAATTGTTTAAGTTATAAGTAAAAATGTAAGAAATATGATCACACCCGTCACAATGGAATTAATCATTGGTCCCGAAAGGCTAGAATTATTACAAAATTACTTTGATATTTACAGGTTTTCAAATAGAAAACTTTACAAAATTTAAACATTTCTATGAGCTACTTACAGGCTTCTATCGAACAAATTTTTCTTAAAACAAGTAAGAGCGCTATATTCGGTTGTGCTGAATCTTATATATCATTTACATTGGCCTATCGAAACCCCAAATATTTATTTTTTTTTTTAATTTTTTTTATTTTAAGCTCGAGCTTGACTATTATTTTGAATAAAGGTTATTATAAAGGTCGAATAAATATACAACAAAACTCATAATTTTTTTTATTTATGAAAAATTTTTACTTTTAAATAGGAGTAGGTGTCATATTTTAACCCCCTTAGGGTGACTACGGGATGTTTTACCCTATTTTTTTCAAATTTGGTATGGCAGCACCCTTATGGGGTGAAGATAGGGGGTAATTATGTTTTAGAAAATGTTTGCAAGGAAAAATGAGTTGGGCTCAGTACTACATATGATTTATTCACTGGCACCCTGGCAGCTGTAGGGGGGGATTTATTACAATTTCCCAAACTGTATATGGGACCCCCCTAAGGCGATGGAGATAGGGGCTAAGCATGTTCTAAGAATATGTTTGGAAGGGAAAAATAATGTGGGTCGGTCTTACACTTTATTTCTCTAAGGCTTACTCTAGAGAAGTTATGGGCGTTTTAACAACATTTTTGTAAATTTTATAGGGCAATCCCGTTGGATGATGAAGATAGGGGATAAGTATGTTTTAAGAATATGTTTGGGAGAAAAAACCAGTGGTGATCTGTCATACATTTTATTTCTCTAAAGGCGACTCCAGGGAAGTTATATTGGTTTTTAGCCAATTTTTCCAAATTTTGTATGGCAAGCCTGTTAGGGGGTGAAGATAGGGGGTATGTATGTTCCACCAAAATGTTTGGGAGAAAAGTTATTTGGGGTTTGTTTTACATTTGACCTTTGTAGGAAGATCCTAAAAGCTGTGGAAGTGATTTAAAAAAAATAATCTTTGTATGGCAACCCTGTTAGGGGGCGTAGTGTAAGTATGTTTCAAAAAACGGTTCCTGAGGAAAAACTTATGTGAGTGCGTCTTACATTGCAACTCTGGGGCAGTTGTAGAGGTATTTATACACAAATTTTGGAGCAATAAACAGAGGTAGTCGTGGTTGCTGTTATCGTTCGATTTTGCTAAATTTTAATAGCAAAATTCTCGCAAGTATTTCTGATGTTCTAATACCACAAACATGTCCGAGAAGTATCAAGGGACATTAGAAACTTGATTTCAACAGATTAACCGGCAGATGGACATCGCTAAATCAACATTCCTATCTACATATAAGGATCAAAAAAATATACACTTTATGGGGTAACGAATGAATATAAATGAAATTACAAGCGAAATGACAAACTTATATGAGTCGTTTATTTTGAAAGTGGCATAAGTCACTTTTTTTCAAAGTCGAGGTATTTAAAGATATGAAAAAAATACCTTTCAATAGTATTTAGTGTTGCCATTAACTCGATTTTTTTTTAAAAGTGAATTATGCCATTTTCAAAATAAACGGCTCATATATACTTCCTTTATCAGAAACACCTTGTAAAAGATTTAAGATTGATAGTTTTAACAGTTTTCGAGATATTTCGTCTTAAGACTTTTTTTTAATTTTTCGTTTGTATGGAGGTTTCCCTTTTCCCTACTCCTATCCAAGTAATGCATTTCAATATAGCAAAGGGAATACCGATCCGCCTGCTCCTAGCCAACTAATTCTTTCGCCAAAATGTACGTTTCATACCGGAACAACTTTGTACCCATTTTAAAGTCTTTAGCTGTGGTAGTTTCTCAAATTAAGCGCATGAAAAATTTTACAAAATTTATGCAATTGTAGGGAGAACCCTATTTCCCCTGCTTCTAACTAAAAACAAATTTTTCCATTTTAGGTCGCTGCCTTTCAAGTATTTGTGTAAAACTTCGTGTGGCTATGCTTTCTTGGAGATAAAGGGATATTTGCATGGATTTTGTCCTAAAAAATTAAATTATTTATGGTTTTTGTTTGTATCTTGGTCCGTAATGAACTGATCTTGCTGGTTTTACATATTTTCCTGCCCACAAATTTTTCTAATAATTTGACACAAAAAAACGCTTTCCGTCTGACTCTATTTCGCTTCGGAAACTTGATTTCAACAGGAGTGGCTTAATTGTCTTCTCTATCATACGGCTCCAGATAGATAGAAAAAGAAATATAATTCAATTGTTTTTGATTGGTTAACGTTAAGTTAATGATGGCAGACGGTCCTTCCGTTGTTCTAGTAATGTTTATCTCCATTATCTCACGTAAAAGAAAAACGTGTCTCTTGCGGTCACGTAGACAATTGAAATTCAAATCTTTTAACAAACAAATTTTGAATTTAAGCGAAATTTCAAAAAAGATAAGTATAACTATAAAAGTTATTCTTTCCAGTGCCACAACACTTTTCATCCTTTATGCATGTGTATGTACGTATGTATATGGGTGCCTGCGAATTTTATTTAACTGATTACTTTTTACACTAATGCAAGCCCTTGTTAGTTGTCCCTTTTTAAATCTATAGCAGGTAAGCATTCTGCCAGGTAACAATTATCTATATTTACGTGTTTCTATGGCGAAAGGACTTCAATAATTTTTCAAGGACATTTTCGGGATTTTCTTAAAATTTTATAAATACAGTTGTGTTAGAATGTATAGCATTCTAACGAAAAATTTTATTTAATTTAAAACGACCGTAGAAGGCAAACAAGAAAACGGTCTACCTCTCAAATATAATTTTTTTTATAAAAAATTATTGTTTAATAATCAAACTTGGTTTAGGGTTAAAGCCCATCAGGGAAGACAGACGCACAACTTTTAAGTTGAATCGAAGCAGAAATATGTTTATTTCCCTCTTTTTAAATAACCGTATACTAACAAGTTGGCATACGTTTCTAACTCACCAAAAAAAGCAAAAATTATATTTTTGAGCACAACTGTAGAAAGGATATGACCACTTCACATATGTATATCCTTTTTAATACAAATTACTGTTAAAAAATTAAATTTTACACAGAGCTATAGTTCATTTAGGAAAGCAAAGATGCAAGCTTTTAATTAAATTGAAGCCAGGATATGTTAACCTGAGAGAAAGGACATGTAAACATTTCACATCGTTTTAATGAAAATTTATGTTTAGTAACCATATTAGGCTTAAGATGACTACCTGTATCCTTTTTAAAATCAAAGTTAGGCTAAGCTACCTCCCGTACAGCCTTTTCAATAAAAAAATAAAAAATAAAAAAATACAATATTTATCATAGGGTTATAACTAATTTAGAAAGTCAAAAATACAATTTTTAAACTAATTCCGAACAAGGATATGGGGTCCTTTCATATGTCCTTTTTAATAGTAATTACCTCATACTTACAGTATTTATAATAGGGGTTAGGAAAACAAAAGTAAATAAATAAATTTAAAACAAGGATATGGGGTCCTTTCATATGTCCTTTTAAACAAGAATTAACTTATACTTACCATACTCATCATAGGGTTATAACTCATTTAGGAAGGCAAAAGCACAAGTTTTTAACAAATTCAGGGCAAGGATATGGGTTACCTTTATATGTCCTTTTTAATAAAAATAAACGTTTGCTTACCATATTATCATAGGGTTATAACTCATTGCGAAAGGCAAAAGTTCAAGTTTTTAAAAATTTCAGGGCAAGGATATGGGTTGCTTTCATATGTCCTTTTTTATTAAATAACTTATACTTACCATATTTATCATAGGGTTACTACTTATTTAGGAACGGGAAAGTACAAGTTTTTTGCAAGTTCCGGGCAAGGATATTGGGTCCTTTCAAATGTCCTTTTTGATAAAAATAAACGTTTGCTTACGATATCCATCATAGGGTTATAACTCATTTAGAAAGGTAAAGGAACAAGTTATTAACAAATTCGGGGCAAGGATATGAAGTCCTTTCATATGTCCTTTTTAATAAAGATAAACGTTTGCTTACCATATCCAACTCATTTAGAAAGGTAAAGGAACAAGTTCTTAACAAATTCGGGGCAAGGATATGAAGTCCTTTCATGTGTCCTTTTTAATAAAGATAAACGTTTGCTTACAATATTTATCATAAGTTAATTAATTACTCAATTAGGAAGGCAAAAGTACAAGTTTTTAAAAAATTCGGGGCAAGGATATGGGGTTCTTTCATATGTCCTTTTTAATAAAAACAAACGTTTGCTTACGATATCCATCATAGGGTTATAACTCATTTAGAAAGGTAAAGGAACAAGTTCTCAACAAATTCAGGGCAAGGATATGGGTTCCTTTTATATGTCCTTTTTAAAAGTTATTAACTCATATTTACCACAGTTATTACAGGGTTGAAACTCATTTAGGAAGTCAAAAATATGAAGCTTTAAGAAATTCGTAACAAGAATATGGGTTTCTTTCATATGTCCTTCTAGATAAGAATCAACTCACACTTACCATATTTATCATAGGGTTATAACTCATTAAGGAAAGCAAAAATACAAGTTTTAAACAAATTGAGAACAAGAATATAGGGTTCTTTCATATGTCCTTTTTAATAGTAATTAACTTACACTTACCATATTCATCATAGGGTTATAACTCATTTAGGAATAGGAAGACAAAAGTACAAGTTTTGAACAAATTCAAAACAAGGATATGGACCCCATATGTCCCATTTAATAGTAGTTAACGCATACTTACCATATTTCCAATAGAGTTAAAACTCATTACAAAAACACAAATTTTAAACAAGTTTGATTTACATTTCCTTTTTAATAGTAATTGACTCATGCTTACCATATTTATTATAGGAAAGCAAAAATACAAGTTTTCTGCAAGTGAAAAATACAAAGTTTGAAGAAATTTGGGCCAAGGATGGGTAGCCTTTATATCCTTTTTTTAACCCTTGCCGTATTCCAACTTTATTTGGTTTATAGTTATAACTCATCTAGGAAAGCAAAATAAAAGTTTTTTAGAAAATCGGTATAATAATATTTTTAGTTCCCATATATCCTTTTTTAAAAAAGTTCCCATATAAAGCTTTATTTGGAACTTTAAAATGTCTATGGCAATCTGATACCTTAAAATTATGTAATTTTCCTAATTATTTTTATATTGCAGAAAACAAAAAGTATCTACGTAGTAAAATTTAGGATTTCTCAAGGATTTACGTCCTTATTTCATTAACTATTATCAATTTAATAATCATTTAATTTAACTGAATTTTAAAAACAACATTTAATTATTATGGCAGTTAAAGAGTATGCAGAGAAATTTTATTAACAAAAGACAAATTAATTAGTAAACCTAATTGTAAATACATTAGTTGTATTGCTGCTCTTTTTAAGGCTGCAACTGTATGTTTGTGGCAGTAAAAATATTAGAAATGGAAAATTTTCTCAATATGTTTAAAATTTTCTTTATCGATATGTATACATACATATGTATTAAAGATGATATTTATCTTTGATTTGTTTGCATATATTTGGTAAAGATTTTCAAAATTTAAACATGAAGGTTGCCGCCACAGATAGAACTAAATTATTCTTAATTCAACTGTGAAACATACAACACAAATTCAATATTTGGGACAACCGTTTACTTTCTAAGTATTTTAAATAAAATTAAATAAAATAAATTAAAATAAAATTATATTACATCAAAAACGTAAAATAAATTGAAATAAAATAAAATTAATTAAAATAAAAAAAAATAATTAAATTAAAACAAAATAAAAATAAATTTCAAAATACTTTTTATAAAAAAAAATAATACAAAAATAAACATGTTAAGAACTACACACTTTGATAAAGCCAAATTAAAAAAATCCAAAGTGATTCTTATAGGACGTTTGTCCTTAATTTCTGTGATTTTATTATTATTTTATTTAAGATTTTTGCTATTGGCGCCAGCAAAAATGCTCAAAGCAACAGAAAATAGTGAGTTTTTTTAAAGGCATCCTTCCCATTATAGGATATAATTGTTTTATCTGTTGTTTCATTTCAAAGACCAAACTTTATCTAGAATTAGACGTCAAACTTCATCACATAATTCCTCTTTAAAACATTCTAATCATCAAAATTGTTCTACACCTGCCATTATCAAATTTCCCTCTGATGGCTTTACTAGAGAGCAGCGTATGGAGGGTTGGATTATTCTTCATATTGCATTGATGGTTTATAGCTTTTGGTTTTTGGCCGCCATTTGTGATGACTACTTAGTACCCAGTATAAAATTAATTTGTTCAAGTAAGTAAAAATTAAAAGATAATAAATTTTAATTAAATACTTTGTTTCAAATAAAAAGAGCGAAGACACTAAATGTCTACCCAATGTCTAAAAGAAAGGTGTTGAGGATACTTTTCGTAACTTTTGAACCAATAAAGATATTAACATAACTTAAATTGCGTACGACAGCGTATGAAAAAAAATATGACTACCTGCTTGGTACTGTTTTTAATTTAGAATTTAAAAAAAAATTAACTGCTTCTTTAATTTGATGATTTTTGAAACGACATAAAAAGGCTTCTAGAACCAAAGCAAACATCGGTTTGGAGGATTAAATTTAATTCTGGAATAGGAAAAAAAAAATTTAAACAAGTAGGAGCGCTATCTTTAGCTGTGCCGAATCTTATATGCCCTTCACAACGTGAAGAGGTTTTTACCCTATTTTTTAATTTTGTGTGGCAACATTCTCAGTGGGTGAAGATAGGAGGTAAGCACGTTTTTGAAAAATGTTTGCAAGGAAAAATGTGTTGTGGTCAGTCCTACATTTAACCTCTCCACGGACATCCTGGAAGCTGTATGGGGAAATTTGTTACAATTTCCCAAACTTTGTATGGGAGCCCCCTTAGGCGATGAAGATAGGGGGTAAGTATGTTCTAGAAATATGTTTGAAAGGGGAAACTAATGGGGGACGCTCGTACACTTTGTTTATCTAAGGCCGACTTTGGGGAAGTAACGGGCGTTTTTACATAATTTTCGCAAATTTTTATATGGCAACCCTCTTAGGTGATGGTGATATGGGATAAGTATGTTCTAGGAATATGTTGGGGAGGGAAAACTAATGGGGGCCTGTGGACCATTTTTTGTAGGGTTTTTCCCTAATTTTTTTTAATTTTGTATGGCAACCCTGTTAGGGGTTGGAGATAGGTGGTAAGTATGTTTCAAAAAATGTTTGGGAGGAAAAATCAATTGGGGTCGGTATTACAAATGATCTTTGTAAGAGCACCCTGGAAGCTGTGGGAGCGATTTTAAAAAAATTAAAAAAAATTAAACTTTGTATGGCAACCATGTTAGGGAGCAGAGATAGGGGGTGAGTATTTCCCACAATAATTTTTGGAAGGGAAAATAAATAGGATTCGTTCTTGCATTGTAGCCGTATAGGGGCAACTCCAGAGCAGTTGTAAAGGTTTTTATGTATAAATTTTAGAGAAACAGGTTTATATCTCGTATCTCGATCAATTATCAGGCGATTTTGCTGGGTTTCAACAGGAAGGTATTCTGAGTCTCAGTCTTAATCACTTTTAAACAGATCTTGCTGACTTTAAATAGCGATTGCCTTACAAAGCTGGATTTCGGAATTTTCAGTTTAACTTGCGGACAGATGGGCATGACTTCTTTATCCATAAGAATCCAGAACAAAGACATGTTCAAGGGAAGCAAATAAATATTTTGGAACCTTTAAAACCAGAATAACAAATTGATGTTTACTCTGTAAAAAGATAAAATTTTTACTTACGGTTTAAAAAGAAAACAATTTTTTATTAGAAAATTAATTTAAAATTTTTTTCAATCTCCCTCTGCAGGTCTTAAAATTGAACGTGACGTCATTGGTGCCACAGTGATGGCTGTTGCATTATCCAGCTCTGAACTGTTTATGAACTGCATTGGCACTTTTATAACAAAAGGTGACATCGGTGTGGGTACCATAGTGGGTTCGGCAGTTTTTAATGTTTTGGCTGTTCCGGCTTGTTGTGGTCTATTTGTGGTCAATTATCTAAAGCTGGATTGGTGGCCTATAACACGTGATTGTTTAATCTATTTGGTGGTGGTTCTAACCTTGGTGGGGGTCTTGAGTGATGGGAAAGTTATGTGGTATGAGGCCTTGGGTCTAGTCATAGCTTATTTCGTGTATATTTTAAGTAAGTTTTATAATTATTTAGTAAAAAAAATAACAATGTGATAAAAAAAAATTATTCAGAAGAAGTCATATAGCAATTTTGTTTGGCAAAAGCCCGTAGAAAATGAAAAAAAAGTTTGGAGTCATACATCGTTAAATTTTGAAAAATGTTGTTTTGAATAATTTTTTTTCTTTATCACTTTTTGCATTTAAGTGAAAATTGTTTTAATTTTTGAATAACTTTATGTTTCCTTTCAGTCATGTTATGCAATCAAAAAATATTTCGACAAGTTAAATATTTAATTATGAAATTTGGTTATTATCAGCCTCAATATAATGAAGTAACTGAGTTCAGTGCTTTATTGGATCATAAAAAAATTAAGGAGTCGAAATTTAGTTTGGCCGTAGAGGCTAATGGTGAAATGATATATAATTCTTCATATTTAATGCTGTACTTGGAACAGCATCAAAAAACAGAAGCCATTGCTTCACCCTGGTGTCGTCGTCAACAAAATTATATAGAATTTATAATTCGTTGGCCCATAACATTTCTACTTTGGTTATCATTGCCAGACAGTCGTAAACGAAATTCTTTAAAATATTTAACATTAGTCTTGTCTATCATCTGGATTGCCGCAATTTCATATTTGGTAGCATTTCTTATAACAGCTATAGGTAAAAGCATAATTATAAAAAAAATATTAAAAACCAATTTTAAAACATTGTTTTCTCTTGCTCTCTTTTACAGCTGATACTTTGAATATACCCGATACCGTTATGGGTCTTACAATATTGGCAGCCGGCATGAGTACACCTGAAGTTGTATCCAGTATTATTGTTACCAAACAGGGCCAAGGCTCAATGGCCATTAGTAATTTTTTAGGATCGAATACCTTTGATATTCTCTTATGTTTAGGGTTACCCTGGTTTATTAAATCTTTTTTTTTACCCGAAGTACCTGATCAAAAATATCTAACACTTAACTCGGCAAGTCTAACATATGCCGGCATATTACTTTTAACTTCTCTTTTGGGTCTCTATGTTGCGTTTGTTTGCAATAAATTCTCCTTAAATTGGTGTGTGGGTGTGTCGTGTATGCTTATGTATCTGGGTTTTATGGCCTTTTATGCCCTTATCGAATTGAATGTTTTCTTTACGATTAACTTGCCCAAATGTAGATATTAAAGTAGTAAATTTGTTTGTAATTTAATTTACAAAATATTTTTATTGATTAATGATGACAGGAAGCTAATAGAGCAGGCAAATGATAAGATTAGGCCAGAAATGGATAAATAGTAAATAGTAAATAAGCATATTTATATGTATGTATTTATTTATGTATGAATATCGAATCCTATTATTTATGAAGTAAAAAAATAAAATAAAATATTTAAGAAACTATTTAATGTATTGAAAAAATTTAATCACAAACCATCGAAAGCAATAAACATTGCCCCTTTTTTAAATAAATTTGTAATATACCCTTCACATTAGTGATAAGGGTATATGAGGCTATGAGTGCAACAGTGGCCTAACCCACCAGCTTACCTATTGCAAATAAATGAAATTTCTTTTTCTGTAATATTTTATACAAAATGCCACCTATCAGCAATAATTAAAACTATTTGTTTAATTATTCTAATGACATTATAATGCGCTTTAGATACTAGAACTATATTATCTTCCGTTTTCATGGTTTTGTGGGTTAGGCCCACTGTTGCACTCAAAGCCTCATATAAAGGTTTGTCATTGCGTTTGTAATTTCTTTAATATTAATTTGAGACCCCATAAAGTATATATTTTCTTGATCATTACAGATAGAAAAATTGATTTAGCGATGTCCGTCTGTCGCTCTGTCCCTTAACCTGTTTAAATCAAGTTTCTAAGGCCCCTTGATATTTTTCGAGCCTGTTTGTGATATCAAAACAGCAGGTATATTTGCAAGAGTCTTGCTATAAATATAAATTCAGCAAAATCGGCCGATAAGTGACAGAGATATAAGCCAGCAACCACAACTACCTCTGTTTATTTCTCTAAAATTTGTACATAAAAACCGCTACATCGGCCTCGGAATTGCCCCAATAAATGAACACAGGTGCAATGTAAGACCGACTCTTTTTTATGGAACATACTTACACCCTACTTCCGATTTCTAACAAGGTTGCCATACAAAGTTGAATATTTTTTGAATGTTTGTTTACATCGCTCCCACAGCTTCCAGGGTGCTTCTACCAAGGTCAAATGTAAGACCGACCCCCATTAATTTTCCCCCCAAACATTTTTGTGGAACATACTTACACCCTACCTCGGGCATCTAACAGAGTTGCCATACAATATTTAAAAACAATTATAGTAAAAACCCTTAAAACTTCTCTGGAGTCGCCCTGAGAGGAATTAAATGTATCAGAAACCCCCACAAGTTTTACCTCCTAAACATATTTCCAGAACATTCTTAGCCCTATCTCCATCACCTAAGAAGGTTGCCATACAAAATTTATCAAAATGAGGTAAAGTCACCCATAACTTCCCCAGAGTCGCCCTTTGAGAAAAAAGTGTACGACCGACCCCCCATTAGTTTCCCCTCCCAAACATATTCCTAGAACATACTTACCCCCCATCTCACTCGCCTAAGAAGGCTCCCATACAAAGTATGGGATATTGTAATAAATCCCCTCCTACAGCTTTCAGGGTGTGCATGGATATGTCAAATGTAAGACTGGCCTCAACTCATTTATATTTGCAAACAATTTCCTAGAAAATACTTACCCCGAATCTCCACCCCCTTAGGAGGTTGCATACAAAATTTTAAAATATTATTGTAGAAACCCCTACACGTTGTGAAGGTTATATAAGATTCGGCACAGCCAAGTACAGCGCTCTTACTTGTTTTTATTTTTATAAATTTTTTTAAGTTTATTTATTTTTTTTAGAATTTTAATTTTATAAAAAGAAACTAACCCCCTTATTTCCTAAAACGCAACGCCCTTAAACAAAAACAAAATGTTTGAAAAAGTTTTTTAATTTTTAATTTTTTCCATACAATTTTTTGCGTTATTAATCGTTGCGTTTTACGTAATTAGGGCCTAAATCTTTGATTGTCAACTATAGTGTTATTTAAAACAAAACATATTTAAAAATATTTTTGAATTTAATTAAACTTAGGATTGTCTTAAGGTGGACCGGTTAGGGTGGGCTAATACCACCCCAAGAATATTTTAGCCCACCTAAAGACGGAAGAAGGAATAAGGGAGAAGAAATTACGCCGAACCAAGGTAAATTTCTTAGCCACGTTAGCTACACAAAACATACCCATCCCGAGTACTTCCTTAAAACTTAATAAAAAATATAGTAGTAGTAGTTTGTTGTTGTAATGGAGTGTAGAAATGTGTTACTTTTTCAGTTTTTTTTGCTTATAGTCCCCCAAACATTAAGTGTTCCCTAATTTTTCTACGCCTTTCCATTTGAATTATCAAAATTCTTAAGAAAAATTATATTTAATATATCAAATATATATAAATATTTATCAGTGAAATTTTGATTTCTCGAGATGGAAAATAAGGTGATTTTATTGCTTCTTTGATATTAAAAATTAAGTATTTTTTTTTACTTTGTTGATATGGTTATAATTCACAATTGACGTCATATCAGATTTTATACACAAAAAGTAAAGCTTTTTTGAATTAAAAAATATTCAATAAATTTTTAAAAGATAGTTGCTTGTCAAGGACTTTAAGTAGCAAGAAACTGTTATAAAAACTCTAATTTAATTATGTTATCAGGGGGAATTTTAAATTAAAAAACAACAAAATCATAAATAAAAAATAGTTTTTTTATGGTAAATAGGGGGTTTTTAAGTTAAACAAGTAAGAGCGCTGTATTTGGCTGTGCCGAATCTTATATACCCTTCACAACTTTTGGGGGGTTTTGCTCTAATTTTTTCCCATTTTGTATGGCAACCCCCTTAGAGGGGTGAAGAAAGTGGGTAAGTATGTTCTACGATAATGTTGGCATGAAAAATAAGTTGGGTTCAGGTTCACATTTGACCCATCCACAGGCACTCTGCAGCATTTAGAAGAGGATTTATTACAATTTTCCAACTTTGTATGGGAGCTCCCTTAGGCGATTGTGATAGGGGGTTAGTATGTTCTAGGAATATGTTCTAGGAATATGTTTGGGAGGGAAAACTAAAGGGGGTCGCTCGAACACCTTATTTCTCTAAGGCCGACTCTGGAAAAAGTTATAGGCGTTTTTACATCTTTTTTGTAAATTTTGTGTGGCAACCCCCTTAGGTAAGTATGTTTTGAAAATATGTTTGAGAGCGAAAACTAATGGCGGGCTGTAAAACATTTTATTGCTCTAAGGCCGTTTCCAACAAAGTTGTAGGGGTTTTAACCCTAAATTTAAAGTTTTGTATTTGTGAAATTTTTTAAAATTTTTTGAAAATTTCACCATGGGAGAAAAATATGGTATCCTTGAAGGATTTTGGGCATATTTGGTCAAATTCCTCTTTGTCACTGTATGGAAAATTAAAACCATTAAGTTATGTATTTGTAAAAGATCACTTCTTGATCTTTATTTTACATACAGTTCATATGAGTGGGAAAGTAGAACTTGGCTAATATGCCCAAAGTCCTTCAAGGACACCATAATTTTTTCCAAAGTAACATTTAAAAAATTTTTTACAAAATCTCATAAATACCATTAAGACATATGAAATACATAATTTAACAGAGCACTTCTTGATCTATATTTTCCATACAGCCCATACGAATGGGAAAGAAGAACTTGGCCAAATATGCCCAAAATCCTTCAAGGATGAAATTTTCAAAAATTTTTAAAAAACCTCACAAATACAATTCAGACATATGAGTTATATGGCTTAGTAGGGAAGTCCTAGGTCTTCATTTTCCATACAGTTTATATGAGTGAAAAGGTAAAACTTGGCCAAATATGCACAAAATCCTCATTGATATCACATTTTTCCCAAAGTGAAACTTTCAAAAAATTTTTTAAAATTTCAGAGATAAAAATCAGACGTATGAAATACACAACTTAACTGAGCCCTTTTCGATCTTTATTTTCCATACAGTCCATATGAGAGGGAAAGAAGAAAACCAAGTTTAATGTGCCCAAAGTCTTTAAAGGATACCATAATTTATTCAACAGTAAAATTTAAAAAAAAATTAAAAACAGCACAAAAACAATTAAGAAATAGGGGGTTTGTAGCTTAGCAAAGCACTCCTTGTTCTTTATTTTCCGTAAAATGTTATTGAGTATAAGAGATAAGAAGTTGGCCAAATATGCCTTAAATCTTTCAAGGATGCCAAAATTTCTCCCATAGTAAAGTTTTTCAAAAAATTTAAAAAAAATTCGCGGACACAATTTAGACATATAAGTTATGTCCTCATTTTCCATGTAGGCTTTATGAGTGACAATAAAGAGCTTCGCAAAGTATGCACAAAATCCTTCAAGAATACAACAATTTTTTCCACAGAGAAATTTTTTTTAATTTAAAAAAATTTCACAAATAAATACTATTTAGGCATATGAATTGTATAATAGTCCTTGTTCTTAATTTTCCATTCCACAATTGAGCATTTTAGTGGCTTATCTTACGAAGAGTTTTTCATAAAAAATCACTTTTTGTAAACTTGTCTTATTTACTGTCCAAGAACATATTATATGTCACACTATTCCGGTTTCAATATGGAACTTTTGGAACACGTTTTCCATATGGCAAGGTCTGGAAACTAGGCTTTATTTCCTTGTACTGACCGGTTTGATTAATTGGATTGTGAATATGAACACTTTAAAATGCGTAACATGGCTATGATAACTCCAAAATTGGCTTTGCTAAAAATGTTGGTTTTTGTCTCTGCTAGTTAAATACGTTTTAAGCTTTCACACGTAAACTTTATAATGGCATTTTTGCAGCTTGGAAGTAAATGAAAAATCAACATAATTTTTATATTTAAAAGGCGTTTGACAAAAAATATGACTGTTTCTGTGTTTTGTTTTTTTTTTAATTTTCATCAAAAATATTTTTTGATTCTTTTAAGGTCCTTTTTGCAACTTTTAACAAAACAAAAAAAAAAAAAACGAAAGAAATAGAAACATAACTCAAATTGCTTTGGATAACTTGTAAAATCGAAAAAAAATAAAAATATGTTTCTGGTACTTTTTTTTAAATGAACCCTAGCGGTTTAAAAGTGGTAAAAATTATGTTCTGGTACTTTTTGTAATTTGAAACCTTTAAAAATAGAAACATAATTCAAATTGTGTTAAATAGTTTTAAAAATAATTTATGATTTTGTTTTTGGTTATTTTTCAAAATCTTGGACCCAAAGGTGTAAAACAGAGTAAAAACTATATTTTTTTTTGTACTTCTTACAACTTCCAACCCAAAATAGAAGATACAAATCGTTACTTTAATGTAAAAAGGCCCTAACTTGTATTTCTTAAGTCGAGATTTATTTGGTTAATTCTGATATATGAGCAGACCATTAATCGAAATGAACAAAAAACTGGGCTTATCAAAAAATACGAGTTAGGGCCTTTCTATATTAAGGTAACAAAATATAATTCAAGTTTGGATTAACAGTTCTCAAAATTTAGGCCCAGGGGATAGAAATCATATTATGGTATTTTTTTTATTCCGAGTATTGAAACCAATATATATAAAAACATAAATTAAATTGCGTTTGATTGGTGTTAAAAAAAGGAAACAAAACTTGGGTTATATAGAAGATATTTACAACCAATGCTCAGTACCGAACAAAGAGTGCTGATGAGGAGTTTTAGCGGGCTCTGAAAATGCATTCCACTCGGCTAGTGTTAGGAAACTAAACTTTTTCAAGATAATTCTTTAATAAAAATCTTATCACAATAAAATTGAACCAGCTTGCCTGATAAACTATAAGAAAAATTTAAAAATAAAAATTTTTTCGAAATATGTACGCCAAAAATAAAAAATTTGTTTGATATAAAACATGTTGGGTACTTTTTACACATTTTGTACTATTTAGGGTCCAATACTATATTTCGTTACTTTTAAGATACTTCTTTCAATTTTTTTAATTGTAAAAAAAGAAATATAAATAAAATCTATGGACCCCATAAAGGCCAAAAAAGTACATCTTAGGCATATTTGGTACTTTCTTACAATTTTGGGGACTATTTTTAGACTGATAAAATATCTTTTTTACATTTTGAGTCAAGAAATGTAAGATTTAGCTTAATGGATCCCGAAAAGTAATTTAGTGGGCAAAAAATATTTTTTTACCTTTATCTTAGTTTTTTGCATTTTTTTCTTGAGTTTTGATTCTAGAAATGTATAAAAGTACTTTTTTTATATTTTTGGCAATTTATATATTATATAAAAAAAGAAAATAATAAATTCTGGATTTAAATTGTATAAAAAATTGTGCAAATATTAATCTCAGTAGTAGTGATAGTACTTTAGTACAGATTCTTTCCCGGTTTTTAACTAAACTACCATTGAGTTTTTATTTTAAAATCTTTTTTATTATTTACACATACAAACACATACCTTATTTGATTTTAATTATGCTGGCAATGTGGTATTTTATTCTCAAAAAATATCATTTCAATTGCCACGGCCAACGTTATAAACGTAATATATGTAATCAAACTTAAAATGCCCACTGTACGACCCAATTGAAATCTGGTTGCCAAAAATGAAAGGTACAGCAGTACAGCAGATATGAGTAGACAAGCCGAGGAATATGCCAGACCCTCAGATATAATAGAAACTAAATGTTGTGAAGGCGAAGAGGGGAAATAAAGTGCTTTCACCAGCCAGGGGCCGCCCAAGCATAAAAATATGTCCACAGTATTGGAGCCGACAGCATTACAAATAGCCATAGAGCCGTAACCTGAAAATAAGGATTTTTTTTAAACTTTTTTTGGTAAAGAGCTTTAAGGTAACAAAAAATTCTTTAAAGTTTTTTTTTTAACAAGTGTTTGCTTAGTGGCAATGCCTTTTGTAATTTTTGTTTATCAGGCAACAAATAACTACATTATAGATAGGAAAACTGATTTAGCGATGTCCGTCTGTCCGTTAATCTGCTAAAATCAAGTTTTTAAAGCCCCTTGATATTTCTCGAACCTCTTTGTGGTATCAAAAGGTCAGGTATACTTCTGAGAATTTTGCTAGCGAAATTTAACAAAATCGCCCGATAACTAAAAGAGATACATGTTAGCAGCCACGACTGTTTATTTCTCTAAAATTTGTACATAGAAACCTATACAACTGCCCCCGAGTTGCTCCTACACGGATTTATTTAAGTCGCTTCCACAGCTTCCAGGATGCTCCTACAAAGGCTAAATATAAGACAGAGCTCATTTATTTTTCCTCCCAAACATTTTTGTGAAACATACTTATCCCCTTTCTCCAGACTCTAACAGGCTTGCCAGAAATTTTTTTTTTTAAAATTTGGGTAAAAACCGCTACAACTTCAACCGAGTCGCCCTAAAGGGGTTGTCAAACAAAAATTACAAAAATGATGCAAAAACGCCCATAACTTCTCCAGAGTCGGCCTAAGAGAAATAAAGTGTACAAGCGACCCCCATTAGTTCTCCCTTGCAAACATATTTCTGTAACATACTTACCCCCTATCTTGGGTGCCCCGGTAGATCAGTGGTAAGTGCACGAGTCTACCAGTCTGGGGGTTGTGGGTTCGATTCCCACCAGAGACCCTGGTAAGTTTGCTTCATTCTCTGTTCTTGCTTTCTTTCTTATCCTTCTCTAAATTTCTTCTTTCCTTTAATTTCAACCTATTCTATCTGCCTCTCCAGGTAACACAAACGGATCGAATTAAGCGGACCCAAGTGAGCTGTATCCTTTTCTTCAACGGCTGCCTGTTCTACCCTAACCTACCCCCTATCTTTATTGCTTAAGGGGGCTTCCATACAAAGTTTGAGAAATTCAAATAAATCCGCCCTCTAAAGCTTCCAGGGTGCCCGTGGATAGGTCAAATTCAGGACTGATCCCAACTTTTTTTCCTTGCAAACATTTTCCTGAAATATACTTTCCCCCTATTACCACCCCCTAAGGGGGTTGCCATACAAAATTTAAAAAATAGAGTATTTGATTCGGCACAGCCGAATATAGCGGTCTTACTTGTTTTTAATTATCTTGTAAATTATAGCCTACAATTTATTTGAAAAATCAGAAGCAATATTTTGTAAACTTTTGAAAATTTTTGTATTTTATTTTTTGATTCTTTGTTTTCCAAAAAAATTTTAAAAATTTATAAATTAACAAGAAAATTGGGATTAAATCCTAAATAATATTTTGAAAAGTGTAATTTTAAAAAATTTTAACACTGACTTACCCTTCTTTGCAACAATAACACTCGATATTGCTTCGGGTATGCTGGTACCAGCAGCCAATATAACTAGACCCATAACAGAATCCGGTATAAATAGATTATATCCTAAGAAATAGGAAAACTTATTTTAATACTTTATTGTTAGTAATTTGTATTTTAAAATTAATTTTTAGTAAAAAGAAGAATGATAAAAAATATTGCGACATTGCGAACCTTTCTGCGCATGTGTTCTTATTGGATGATAATTTTTATTTGTTTGCGTTTAAGTGCTTGTGTTTCCCCCCTTGTGTAATTTTTGTTTTTTTTTTTTGTGGTAAACCTTTTGATCAGCATTTTTATTTTGGTGCTTTTTGGAAAAATTTTTGGTGCTTTTTTGCTTATAAATATGTATGTATAGTCCTTAAAATTCCTATAAGGAATATAGGGCCTCATTGAGGCTGAAAGATCTCTGTCTTCTATCTACTTGAAGATGACAAGAAGTGATTCCTTTGCTGAAAGGCCCCAGCAGCTAACTACTTCCGGTCTTAGACAAAGTATTCCCTGGTAGTGCCGTTTAAACACCCGCTTGTCGACAGCTAAATTTAGAAGGTGAGCTAGCACTTAAGTAACTTAAATGGCACGCTCACACCGATGCGTCTCAGGGAGTTAGGTGGCAAACAAACGTACAAAGTCTCTTAAAATCAATGCCCTCCTCCAACTGTGGAGAAGATCTGACTAAGGACTACAGCTGGCAGCCCCAGGACCAGTCTAGCATGCAATGGGCCAATCAACTCTCCATCTGAAAGCTTTAAGATTAATGAAATCGAAATAAATGATTATCGTTCGAAACCCTTGATGACGACCGTTGGCTTGTTTCCCAAAAGTGCTGTTAGGTGCCTTTTCAGCAAAAAATTTTTTGAATGCATTGCCCACGGGGCTGCGATGTGTCAAAAAGTCACCACCACATTTTTAAAATTGTTCAGCTAACATTAATTTTTTTGTATGGCAGAAGATTAAAATTGCCGAAAAATTTGGTAAATGTGCAGGTATACAAAATGCACTTAAACAAGTCTTGCAAAAAATAATTACAGAAAGCAAATACTTTGCGCAGTTAAGTCAAAACATTGATGTTTTGTTTGAAAATAATTTTTTAATGCCAGAAACTACGCGGAGGTATCTAAAAGTGCAGGTATAAAAAGTTACAGGAATTACCAGTTTTATGCAGTTAAGTCAAAAGTGCTCATAAAAAAAACGCAGTTAAATCAAAACTACTGTAATGCCGAACTTGTGAAACCTTAGCGCTGATTTCGACAGGGAACCAGGGAAAACATTTCGGTATTTAAAGGCAGTTTAAAATATTCTAAAATTTTTAGAAAGCACACTGAAAGAATTATTCATCATAAATCCAATGAATCAATTTCATTAGAATTTTTTCATTAACTTAACGTAATATTTCATAACGTAAATGAAGAGTTTCACTAAAATTGCGAAAATGTGTCATACTGTTTCATTCACTTTGTAACTTTTTGTCATTAAACGAATGAAAACTTTCATTGATCAAATTACTTAAAGTCATACATTTAATGAAATATTTTGTCGAATTAATAATTATTTTTCATTACTCTAACGAATTAGCTACATTAGAACAATGACTTTATTTCATTATTTCAATGAATCATTTCATTCAAACGATGAAAAATTTTCATATTTTGAATGAAACATTTTTCATTCAGTCAAGGACCCTATTTCATTGATCACATGAAACATTTCATTGCTTAAGTTTTTATGAAACATATTTCATTCATACAATGAAGCTCTACGTTGGTTCAAATTCAATGTCATTTTTCATTCTATTAATTTCAAAATTCATTACATTCGTGAAGAAAATTCTTTCAGTGCATAGACAACTAGAATGATCGAATGAGTATTCTATTGAATGCCTTTAATTTCTCCAATTATTTTTCTTCTACTTACCTAAAACAGTTATAGTCCAAGAACACAAATAGGTCAAGAACGATATCCATAATATAGACATAATTAAACACAAACAATTGCAGCCATGAAAGCAAGCACGTCTTATATCGGGTATGGTAAGAAAGAAAAGAAACTCTAAAGGATATGATAAAACCCAAATAAATTTATCCCAAGCTGATTCTGTGGGCCATTTAAAGAAATCGAAAGGCTGCTCATTGTTATCGGGATCTTCCATTTGGGCAAAATCTTTAACGTCTCCCGTAGGTATAAAGCATTTCAAAAGACAGGGTTCTTCTTTGTCTGTAAAGATTATAGATGTGCCAACTTATACCTTCCAGCTTTATGAAATTCCACTTACTTCTCACTTTTTCCTGGCATTTACGATCCAATAATAGATGGCCAACATTAAGGAAATAAAGTGCTACCAAGATTATAGCTTCCCACCATATAATCAAACCATCCCAAAGAAAGAATGTTAAGACAGCAACCGAACAGCAATACCACAAAAGATCACGTGTTATAGGCCACCAATCAATGGAAAAGTTCTAGAAGTTTACAATTGTTAAAAAGAAAATACTTTCTTGGAAAAAATTAAACACATACCACTCCTGTATAGAGACAACAGCAAGCTGTTATGGCCAGAGAGTTAAATACTGAAGAACCTACCACAGTACCCAGACCCATATCACCTTCAGTTAGAAAAGTGGCATAAAGATTTATAAAAAATTCCGGTGAGGAAGTGGCCAAAGCCATTAAAGTGGCACCAGCAACATCATAAGACATACCAAATTCTTTAAAAAAAATTAAAATATAATGTCATTTAAACTTATTAATTTATTTAGGTTTTAGAATACCCACTATAACATAATCTCTCCACTGAAGGCACACAATACTCATCACAGACTATAGCAATGGCCAAGAATAAATAAATCGTTATAAGGCCACAATAGAACACAAAATCATAACGTGGCGGCGCATCGGTAAACCAATCTGGATATGCATCAATGGTATTTGCAGAGCAATTGATTTCATTTAAGACATGATCCACATTTATGATGGCACGCACTATGGGAGATTAAATTTGTTACAAATTTTTGATTTATCTTAAAAATGACTTAACCTTGTATGTGATCAGATTTTATAAAAAGTAAAGACATTAAATTTATGATTTTTTTTAAGTTTGTAAAAAAGAATAAATTTTTCTTTGAATTTATTTTTTTTTTATTAAAAAAAATTATTTTTGATTGACACTTTTGAAGTTTTGTTTTGCTAACACTTGTTGCTTGATTTAAAAACAAAAAAAAGAAAAACGATATAATAACAGGAATCTTAATTTAGGGTTTTCCCCACCTCAATACGATTGGGATTCACGATTAATCGAGAAAATTAAGTTGAGGTAGAAGCGATCAAAATCAGCGGACCTGCAGGAGCTTAAACAGCCAGCTCAGGCTGGGCAGGAGGGAAACTGTCCTGCTGCTTAAGGAAAGCAGGGAAATTCTGAGGTGTACAATTTGGACTCTCACAGGAAACTGGGATGTGAGATATATGGCAAGTAAATGGGGCACAAACTCTCCAGACTTCTGCAGTTTATGCAGGAATGAGGAGTAGATAGAGATTGTAGAACACCTTGTCTGCCAGTGCCCTAGGCTGTAGATCCGCCGACAGAGGTGATTTGGAGGAGGCTTCTTGGATTGACTGAGTAAAATCTCTGGCTGCCAAAAATCATAGGATTCGTCAAAGGGGTTGGGTGGCGTGATTGACAAACACTGACTTCTTAAACTTTAGCTGACGGCGTTCTTGCTTTTTTTTTTTATTGTAACATTCTTTCTACAAATTTCGTTTTCTTTCTTAAACATATCTCTTTTAAACCCTTCTGAAGGGATTCACAATGGGCCTACCAGGCTCTGGGTTGAGGTGGCAAATTGCATTCCTCGCTAGCCTTTATAGCCTAACCTAGCCTTACCTTTGCGAAATGAGTATTAAGAAATTTTAATTAAATATCCACAAACACTACTTTCTCCATCCTCCTTCCCATAACCTGTTTTCCTGATAACAACACAATGCAATAAATGTATAGAAACCATTCCCTGCTTCTCGCTCAATCATTTCGAAAATATCAGCGATAGAATGAAAACGCAAATTTTATTTTTTAAAGAGTTTGTTATCCAGGGGGCAAATTACGGCATTCGATTCGAATCGAAATTTAAAAATTCTTATAAGAATTCCTATATTAAAAGCATTGACAACTCGATCGATCGAGTAGAATTTCGATTCGAATCGAATGCCAGAATTTGCCCCCAGATGTCTTCCGTCGAGTTAAACACACTGTTCAAAAGGGAGCCTTTTGTTCTGCGCCACATACTGCTATAAACTTGGTTTACTTGAGCTTATTTCTCGACGCATAATTTTCTATAAAGCCACAAGAGATTGGGGATTTTCATTATAAACTCTCACTTTGAAAAAGACCAATGGGAGTTAGATCGGGCAACCTGGATAGCCATGGGATGTCCTCAAACGACTGATAATTTTTTGGGGAAAATTTTTCCGAAGCAAATTCATTGAAGCTCTGCAGTGTCTGCAGTCGCCCCATCCTGTTAAAACCACGTGTGTGAAGAATACGATGGAAAAGCTCGTATTGATAATTTTCACCGCTGACATTCGTCACATAGCCTCGAGAATTTTCGAAAAAAAATGGTTAAATTATCTCATGCGTGGATAGGGCACAGCAAACAGTTACCCTGGGGCAATGCAATAGTTTTTGATGCTTCAATAGAGGTTCGCGGGTTCTTAGAGACCAGAAATGGCAGCTTTGTTTGTTGACGTGGCCGTTTAAGAGAAAATGAGCTTCGCCGCTCCAAAACAATTGGACTTACAGTGCGAAAACGGTCCAAAATCGTTTTACAAAAATGTTAGTGTAAATCAAAGTCACTTTTTTTAAGTTCTTGAACAATTCGCATTTTGAAAGGCTGGAACTTTAGATCCTTTTTTAACATTTCATGAATAATCGCTCTTGGAAGTCCCAGTGAGGTTGTTTTTCTTCTTATTTCTTTCAACCAGTTCAATTGTTTCAGGAGTCCTTGAAGATTGATTGGGTCCTGGCCGTGGGACATTCATAGCCGAAGCACTTGCGCGAAATCTCTGTACCCACGAACAAATTGAATTTACACTCGGTCCATCACATATTCGCCGAATACCGAACTTGAACAAATTTGATGACAAGCAATTACGTAAGAATCATTACTCTTAAAAAATGTTTCCACAGCGAATGCGACTAATGCCACATCGTGACTAACAAATTCGCACAATCGATAATTCTAACGGCGCCCTTCCTCTGCACCGTCTATTACTTTTTGATATATTTGTATTTAAAAACATAAGTTTGCCACCAGACACCCTGTATTAAACGCTAAAAAACATAACATCCTTGAAAATAGCAGCATTTGTTTTAATTTGCTATTTAAATTAGTTGATTTGTAAGGAAAATAAATAGTAAAATTGTCAAAATGGAATTGCCCAGTTTTGTAAACTTTAGCCTAAACTCAATTGTATTGTATTAATTTTTCTTGAAATTTTCCCAATCGCTAAAAGTATTTTCTAATTGAATTATGTTAATTTCATATGTAATTAACATTCTCCCCAACAATTTAACTAAAAATTAAGCAATTAAATATTTGTAATGTTTAAGGTCTTTTGTCACAAACGTTTTATTTCAAGATTTTAAGTCATAATTAGTTTTTTTTAAATGAGTTTGTTTCAGTGAAAACAATAGTAATACAATAAGAAAGATAAATGTGTAAAATATCATCATTAATTTACTTATGAAAACATTTTAAGATTTATTTGGATATCCCGTCTATCTTTAAGTCTGTTTTTCTATGTATGGATGTTTATGTAAACACACACACGCATCTATACTAAATCAAACTGTGATTTTATCACTTAAAATTTCTTTTCAAAAATAATTTTTATTCGTTTTAGGTTTTCTTTTCTCTCCAATATTGTATAGTAGTAGTTGCCACTTAATTTGAATACAATGGGATACTTTTATTATTATTATTATTAGCGATGATGTTTGTTGTAGTTGTTGTTGTTTATTTGCAATAACAACAAATACACAACAGTATTAATAATAAGAATAAAGCTAAAAATTGTAATCTGTATTAAGAAAAATTATTATAGAGCCAAGCTACATAGCTGATCAACATTATCATAATAAACATCGCTGGGTCATATACTCTGATCCTAAATCAGAAAAAGTACAATAAAACTCAGAGCAAAGATGTGTGGTGAATTTTTAAAGCAAATACAGGGTGTCTGGTGGCAGATTTATATTTTCAAACTTAAACAAGAAACGTTATAATTGACGAAAATTTTAATTAAGAGCATTAAGATAGAATGAAAATACGGATTTTATTTTTTTAAAGAGTATTCACTCAGATGTCTTCTGTCGAGTTCTGTTCAAAACGGAGCCTTGTATTCTACGCCGCAGTAAACTTTGTTCAATTGACGAATTTTTTTTCTTTAAAGCCACAAGAGCCCCATAAAAAGCTCCATGAGAGCCAGATCGGGTGACCTTGGTGGCCATGGGAAGTCCCTAAAGCGACTAAGCAGTTTTTGGAGGAAAATTTTTCTGAAGCAAATTCTTCAAAGCCCTGGCTGTGTGTGCAGTCACTCCATTTTGTTGAAACTACGTGCGTAAAGAGTACGATGGATGAGCCCGCAGGTTTGGCAAAAAGAATTCCGAAATTATGCATTAATAATTTTCACCGTTGACATTCGTCGCCTGGCCTCGAGAATTTTCGAAGAAAAATGGTCCATTTATCTCATGCGATAAGGCACACCAAACAGTTTACCTGGGGCAGTAAAATGGTTTTATATGTTTCAATCCAGGGTTGCGGGTTCTTGGAGGCCAGTAACGGCAGTTTTGCTTGGCCGTTTAAGTGAAATTAAGCCTCGTCGCTCCAAAAAATGGGACTTACAGTGCGAAAACGCTTAAACATCGTTTCACAAAAATTTTTGCGTAAATCAAAGTCATTTTCTTTTAGTTCTTGAACGATTTGGATTTTAAGGGGATTGTTGAGATCTCTTTTTAAAATTTCATGAATAATTACTCTTGGATATCCCAGTAAGGCTGCTCTTTTTCGTATTTAAGGTCATGGATTTTCACGTAAATTACCTTCAACAACCAGTTTAATAGTTTAGGGAGTTCTTGAAATCGACTGGGCCCTGGCTGTTGGACATTCACAGCCGAATCTCTGCACCCACGAACGAATTAAATTTACACTCGGTCCATCCCATATTCGCCGAGTATCGAACTTTGAACAATGTTGCTGGCGAGCAATTACGTAACCGTTTATCACTTTTTGAAATAATCGAATTTAAAAACATCAATCTGCTACCAGGCACCCTGTACAACAATAAAAATATGATAAAAAATCTGAAATATCATAGATATAAGTTAATGTGTATGTGTATTAGTGCACGTAAAATGAACTTGTTAATATTTTTTTTGTTGTTCTCTCCCAAGCAATCACAACAACAAGAAGCTGCTAAATAATTCCGAGCATCTTTAGCAGATTTAAGTGAATTAAATATGATTTTTTTTAAATTTCTACTGGCATTTATTTTATATTTTTTAATAATCAATTATCTTACTCTTTTAAAACATAATTTTGGGTTAAGCAAACGGCGTTTCCTAATCTAGCACAAAAACTACTGACAAGGAACTGTAGCGGGTTTCGAAAATGCATTCCACCCGCTAAATGTCAGAAAATAATTTTAAACATTTCTTAAAAGAAAATTGTCATTATAATAAAGAACTAGAAAGCTCGTGTAAAAATATGCGACAGAATAAAAAAGTTGCCTGCTGAATTACAGCTGAATAGTACAACATTAGGGTTTCTGTGTGAAGTTAATGCACTAATAACGGTTTTTTACAGTTCAGCAAGCTTGATTACGTTTGGGAAATGAAAGTTAGGTTTATTAGAAATTTTAAGTTAATTTGTTATAATTTTTATGGATCAGACTCGGATTTGAGCAAAAGCTGGGCGATGACATATGAAATACTCAATTGCTTTGATGTCGTCCCTGCGTGCCATTTAACCGGTGTTTCCCACAACCTTTATCCGATAAAGGTGTGCTTAGTAAACATAGTATGGCACGCCTCGTTCCTTGGCTAGGACGATCGTGATATCCGAAACGTCAAGTACCTAAAAAACATCCTGGATCGGAAATTGAATTGAGAGCACCGCTTGGGCCTTCACTGCACCACTGATATTGGGCGCTATGTGGAAGAACTAAAGACTCAAAATGGGGCATCAGTCTTAAGATGGCAGGAGCGTAATTAGAACGACGCTAACCTACGCTTCGGTGGTATGCTGGACATCAATGGACAGAAAGTGCAACACTGCGAATCTACAAAAGGTCCACCGTATATGTTGCCTTTGGAAAAGCAGGCATATAGGACTACTCCGACAAAGGTTTTGGAGACAGTTTTAAGTATGCAGCCTATTGAAACTCACTTTCGCGAGGGAATGGATTAATGAAAGCTTTAAGTCTGAAAATCGGCGTATTTTTAGGATACTGGAGCACAGTGAAGTTGTCCGATCGTCAACCTCTAGTGAAGCAGATGCTCAAAGCGACCTGTTGTCTTACGCATAGCTCTAGAAAGGAGGAAGAAACAGGGCTTGAATCCTTGTTAAAAAGAAAGCCGAAAACGATATTTACTTCCGCCTGCATGATCACAGTACTTTCCTATAATCCAAGATCTAACGAAAATAAACATCTCTTCAAATAGCTAAGCGTTTATAAACGCAACTACATATGTCTGCGAACACCGGATCTAGGGCGGGGTGGCAGTAAAAGAGGATGATAGATGAATACTCGCAATGTGGACAGGTACGCATAATATGGGTGTTTGGTATTCAGAGGCTGGTTGAAAATAAATGGAAATGCTGCGAAGGTCGCGTTGAAGAAGTAGCCGGAAAATATCCTCAGGGTGCAATAAAACAACGAGGCAGGTGGGACTTTGGAGAAACTTATCTGGGGTGGCCCAAATGAGGCATTCTGAAACTTGGGAAGCCTGAACTGAGCAAGATAATAGGTGTGCTAACGAGCCAATCAAATATAGAGCACACGTCCATCAGAAAGGAGGATGTCGAAACGATGGAGCATTTCCTTTGTTATTGCCCGGTTTTTTTACAGGCCAGAGCCCGATGTTTTATGTCTGACGTTTTGCTCACTTAGGATGTGGAGAATGAAAGGTGTTGAGATTTCTGTGAACTTCTCTCACGAGGTCTTCTTTCCTTGCTAGGAGCGCACAATAAGTCGATTACTGGTTTACTGCTGCGGGACTTGAGGCCTTAAAGGCCTCCTCCTTTGAACTTAACCTTACCTAGTAACATAGTACCTACTGGAAGATTTTACCATCTGCTGCATTACTGTTGCATTAAAATAAATTATCTTTATAGTTTTTAAGTTTGTGAGTAAAAATTTTTCCCAAAAGCAAACATTGTTCCTGGCAATGACGAACTGAGACGAGGATATATAAATTAAAATTTATAAAGCCTTAACTTTAAGAATGGGCCCGGCATGCTGCGCAAATTGATGTTAGAGGACTAGAGGACCTATGCACCCAGGGGTGGCTAGGTTTCCTTTGGCTTTGCGAAGAAGCGATTTTAGACTTCTAGTGGGTATAGAAACAGGTCATAATTGGACAGCGGCTAATGGTAAAATACCCGAATGACTGGCCAGCAGTGATTACAGATTCTGTGGTGTACCGGAGCTATGATAACTGTTAAGCATATACTGTGTCACTGTCCAGCGCTCATGCGCTCCAAAACAGCTGAAGATATATCTGGGGTGGGAAAGACAAGGCGGAAATTTCCTAAGAGAATAAGGAGCATTCAAAATTTCATTACATCAAGTTAGTTAATTTGGTTGTATTTCTTCTTTTCTCGTAATCCTAATACCCAACGGGTCTACGTAGAGTATTCTGTACCAGCCAGTTAAACCCAACCTAACCTAGGATAAAGCAGGCTGATCAGATTTTTTGGCGGTAATCGAACCTCTTACCCCCAGACTGATAGACTAGCGCACTTATTATCGGGTCATCCTCAACTTATATAAGCTAAATTGAAAAACTAATGAAATTTTGTAAGAAGTAGTTTTTGTAATTTGTATATTAATTTTATTTTCTTTTCTTCCCTACAAGATTTTTGTGTAAAATTCTTTTCAACTGTTTGTGTGCATCTCTCCATTCATTTAAGATTTTTTTCTATTCACTTTAATATTAAAAAGACATTCAATTAAATATGTCAAAGAAATAACATAGAAGTAATTGACAAAAAAGATGATACAAAAAGAACAGAAATGGAGAGTCTATTAGTTTTTATGCGACTTTTTTGTTGTTGCTGATAGACTCTCCATATAAACGAGGAGGTATGTACGTACATATAAATGTGATATTAAATTAAATTAATAAAAATGAGTAAGAAAATCTTTTATAAAATATGTTTTAGGTTTCTCAAAAAATTATGTAATACAAAGAATTTAAAAAAAAACACTAAACTCTTTGTAAGCAAATGCGGAAAACCTAAGAAATATAAATGAAAGTTTAACTTAGTACTTACACAGTTTTGCAAAAAAAAAAGAAAATCATTAATTTTTATTTTATGCTACTTGTTCTCCAAACTATTTAAAATATTTCTCTTGGTGTTTCTCCAAAGAGTCATCAAGCTACAATCACTGCCAAGCACATTAATTTAAAGCTCAAGCTCTCAGGTTACCCATCCCATATTTAAATTAATTAAAGCATCATGTTGTGTGTAGAAAAAGTTTTTAAATAAAAAACTGAAAACCTGAATAATAAACAAAAAAAAAACCGACGCACGTTCTTATCACAAAAATTAAAACAAACATCATCAAAGGTCAAAATATAGAACCTTATATCGACCGCCAGAGACGAACCGTAGTCAAGTGAAACAACAACAACAACAAAAGCAAAATAAAAAGCAAACTCGGAATTGAATGCTGACATAGACAAAAGAAACATTTTTTATTTAAGAAGTAATTAACTAAACCGAACTAAATTAAACGCTACACTTTAACGTCTCTATATGATCACGATTTCAATAATAATAATCATCATAATAATAGCAGTTATGATGCCACAATAAAGTTTTTTACACCTGCACCACACATCGCTTATACGATGAAGTATTACTAGACGAACAGTGGGGCACATTCCAACGGTTAAGCCATTAAGTTTTACACAACAAAGATATTTCAAAATCAAAACGGAAACGGTGCCGCTATTAATACAAATACCCAATAAATAAAGTTAAAAGCATTTTAAAAAATGTACTGTTTTGCATCTTTCCCTTAAGAAACATTTTCTGCAGTACCTTTGGCCTTTTAAAAATACAAAACCTGATGAACCTTCGGCGCAAATAGAGCAGTGACGTATCTTATGCTTCGACAGAATTATATATTTTTTGTTTGTTTTCAGACAGAAATCTAAAAAACCTACCTGTTTTGGTTGGCAAGGAGGGAGGGTGGCCCGTTGGATATATCGATTGTGCGGGTTTGTCAGTCACGATGTCGCAGTCGAGTGGTCGAGTGAGCATCCCGCGTTCGCTGTGGAAACATTTTTTAAGAGTAAAGATTCTTACGTGATTGCTCAACAGTTTTGTTTAAGGTTCGGTATTCGGCGAATACGTGATTGACCGTGCATAAGTTGAATTCGTTAGTGGGTGCAGAGATTCCAGGCAACTGTTTCGGCCAGGATCCAGTCGATCCTCAAGGACTCCCAAAAACATTGAACTGGTTGAAAGCAATTTACGTAAAAATCCGCGACTTTTAAAACTAAAAAGAGCAGCTCCAGTGGGACTTCCAAGAGCGATTATTTATTAAATCTTTAAAAAGGATCTGAAGATCCATACTTTTAACATTCAAACGGTTCAAGAACTGAAAGAAAGTGATATTGATTTACGCAAAAATATTTGAGAAACGATGGTTTTGAACTGTAAATCTCATTTTTTGGAGCAACGCGGCTAATTTTCCCTTAAGCTACCACGTCAGCAAGCAAATCTTCTATTACTGGTCTCCAAGAACCCGCAGCCCTGGATTAAAATATCGAAACCCATTGCATTGCCCCAAGGTAACTCTTTAGTGGGCCTCATCCACGCATGAGATAATTGGAACATTTTTTCTCGAAAATTCTCGAGGCCAGGCAAGGAATGCCAACGGTGAAAATTATCGCCGCATGGTTACGAAATTCTTTTTGCCAAACCTGCGAGCTCATCTATCGTACTCTTCACACACGTGGTTTCAACAGAATGCCCTATACTGCACACACAGCTAGAGTTTCGATTAATTTGCTTCGGGAAAATTTCGCCCCAAAACTCACCGCTTTGGGACATCTCATGGCCACCGCGGTCACCCTATCTAACTCCCATTAATTTTTTTATGGGTCCAACTTAAAGAGAGGGCTTAGAATGATAGTCCCCAATCTCTTGTGGCATTAAAAAAATATTTGTCAACAAATCTGCTTAATAAGATCCGCAATTTCATTCTATCGTTCAATGCTCTGAATAAAACTTTGGTCAATTATTACGTTTTTTATTTTAGTTTGAATATATAAATCTGCCACCAGACACCCGTACATTTTATTCAGAACCACTGTGTATTATGGCATTTACTCAAACCAAAACGTACAAAAAAAGAACACCTTAAATGATTGACCCGCATTTGAAAAAAAAAAAATAAAACGAAACCTTTTAAAAATTGTTACGTTTTTATTTTTGACAATTTTCACGAGAAAAAAAATCAATAAAAAAATCTTTTAAAGTCATTTAGATCATGTTTGTAAGCGTAAGTGCTGCTTACCTATACACACAAAAACAACAACTACTTACATAAAATATAGTATGAAATTCGAGATCAAAAAAAAAAAAAAAACTAAACAATTTCAGCGGCATTTTTTCGCCATTTCTACAAATATTAGAGGAAAGCTTCCAGCTATAGAACAAAGCTTAAATGAATTCAGTCAATAATAACGGTGCGGTTACTCAACATCATTTACAGTTCCTAAAGAAAAAAATTAAATTTGGAAATCAAACAAATATGGTTTTAAAATTAGTGGATAAATGAAAATGGCAGTTTACTAGCTTCAATTTAGAAAAAAAAATAAAAAATATTTAAAAAAGTGTTTGATAAAAGCCGATAAATTTAAATGCGTTTTTAAAAACAAGCGGATATGGATTTATTGAAAGAGGAATTATTGAAACAAGTTCCTTTTTAAATTAAAAAAAAATTATCATCAATATCTAAATAAATTAAAAAAATAAAAAAAATCATTCAATTACTGATTCTCTTTAAAGAAGATTGAGAGAATTTAGTTGTGATAATTATAAACGTAACGGTGAATATGCTTAATTGTATTTGCTCTCTCATCGTATACACTTGAAAAAAAAACCAAAGTTATTTCGAGATTAAAAATCTCTGGCTTGTATATACATTTGTATAGGTTTAAAAGTAGCGTGTGTGTGTGTGCTTGTGGATAAAAGTTTTAATTTTTTTTTATTCTAAGCTTACTTTGTTTTTTTTTATTTTTATTATTACTATTATTATTGAATACGCTTTATTATGCTAATGTAAAGACACACAGTGCTGAGCGCAGTTTATGACGAGCGGTGTTCAAAATATCAAGCAACTTACGTTATATCGCGTTTATGCGATTTATTTGCGGAGGAAAAAAAAAATTAAGAATATACACATCTACTTTTAAAAAAGTATTAAGCGAAATTCTTCGCATAACCGAAATTAAATTTTTAAACGGCAATTAATTAATATTAACCAAAATAGAAAGTTCTAATAAATTTTAATAAAAAAGTTAAAAATCCAATCTAAAAAAAATTTAAATCAAATGAAAATCCTTTAGGGAGCCACATTTAAAAATCTACAAAAATCACATTATACACACAGCCGAAATGGAAGATTATTGGGGTTTAAGCGTCACAACTGGTATATAAAGTTTTTAAGTTTTTTTTAGTTTTTTAATAATTAAAAAATGCTGGTTTAAAAAGCATAAGCATAAATAAATAATTTTGAAAATATTGAAGAAAAAAAAAATTTAAAAATATGTACTTGAAAAAAGGCTAACACTGAATGTATTTAAAAAATTAAAAAAAAATTACTGTAAATTACTTAAAAGCATCAAAGTTAAAAAAAAATAATCTCCAACTTTAAAAAAAATTTTCTGGGGCTTAAAAAATAAAATATTTCTAAAATTTGTTGTTTAAAACATTTTGGCAGAGTAATAATACAAGTTGGGCCAAAAGAAGTCATCCGATGTTGTTTGGCTCTCATTTTTTTCTAAATGAAAAACTTCGATGCTATTTTTTTATTGTGTTTATTTGAACCTGTTTTTATTGGTCAATTCGAGAAGGATGATATCAGACAAATGGGCTCGTTTTCTGGCATTTTCATTACCTTGGCGAGAACTTCGGGCGACAGATTCTCGCTCTTGTAAAAAATGTTGTCCTTAAGGGCTTCCAGGGTCTCGGGTTAGTTCACGTAAACACGGGACTTCAAAAAACCCCACAAAAAAGTCTGAAACGGTTAAATTGGACAATTTTGCGAACTAATGGAAATCGCTTAAGCGAGTGATGAGGTGACCCGGGAACGCCGATTTCAGAAAATAGGTTGTAGCTCGCGCAGTATGTGCTGTTGCCCCGTCCTGTTGAAACCACACGTCCTCCAGTCCCAATTCGTTCCATTGCGGTAGAAAAAAAACCCGCCAACATGACCCTATAGCGCACACTGTCCAGCTTGACCAGCGGCATTTACGAAAAAAAATTTCCAGATGACTTCTTCAGCGTGAACAGCGCACCATGAAGTCACTTTGAACCGGTGTAATGATTCCTCGTGCATCACTCGTTTATTTTTGGTACCCCAGAAGCGATAGTTTTGCTTGAGGTGGAAATGAGCCTCGTTATGATTTTGGTTAAAAAATCGTCTACTTCGCCCTCGAGATTGAGCATAGAATAGGTTTCACGCGTTTGGCGGTCGACAGCCAGCAGCTGATACACGGAATGGATTTTGTACGGGAACATTCGCAGGTGTTTGACTAAAATTCACCTTAGGGACGACCGGTTCCTGGCTCATTGGAAAGAACGGCGTCTGGTCGATGATTTTGGCGACAGCTTGACTTCCTAGCCAACAGCGGTGATATTCTCGGCAGAACGGGCGCTTCGCAGCGTCTCTGCGATCACAAACTTTTATAAGTTGGTGTTAAAATGGCGAAGTGTTTGCGCAGTCGGTGCCGGACGGCCGGGTAAAGGGCGACGGTATTCGCGACGGCCAACACCACAGACGAATTGTTACGAAAAAAAATTGATACAATTGTTCCGCGTTCTTGGGGAGTGTATTGCTTCATGGCTTGTTCACTTGTGTTCAACCACTACCTGTTTCACAAATGTCAAAACAGATTTGACATTGGCCGCCATTTAAAAATATAAGAGCATTTTCCAATAGGGTGATTTGTTTTGGCCCACCTTGTATTAAAAAATCTTTCACACATGTTTACTTTCTTACCTTTTAAGTAAACATACGTTTTTTAAAAGATCTAACGACTATATGTGATAATGCCTTAAAGCCAATTTTCCATGGTAATACTTTTTCTAAAAGACTCCTGTAGTATGTAAAAGTCGCAGTGTGGAAACAGATTATGTTATAAAATTGACAGTCTGTACAACTTTATTTTCTAAAAATTGCTATTGGTGTTTTTACACACTTGTCGGACGCTGAGTAGTCGAATACAAAAAAAAACTCACTTCAAGTTGATTTTTAAAAACTAACTGTAAACTGCCCAAAAAAACCCAAAGTTAAGGATACACATATTATAACAAGTGGCGTGCTTCCTTTTTGTTGTACTTTTTGAAGGCAGAGTGCAGTTCTGGCAATCTAAAAACATAGGTTCGATTCCTACCAGAGGCCAATGAAAAATATTTTCTATAATATTTATCTTTGCTTAATTTTTATTTCAATTGTTTCTTTTCTCTCTTTCTTAGCAAATACAAAATGGAAAAATTTTACTTGCTCAAGTGATCATCCATGACCTTTCTATCAAAATCTCGGTTTAAAAAAAAATATTTCGATAAAAAAATGTGTGAGATTTTAATCCTGGGTAGCTAAAAATTGGGTGACTTTTATTAAGACTACTACGTAACTAACTTTCAGTTAGTTAAAAATTGTTATTCAGACGATTGACCACCGCCTAAGGTGGTAGTCCAAGTAGTCAGTAGTTAGATTGAAGTACATTACAAATTAACTTAATTTTATAAACATTTTTTCAACTACGCCACAACATAAACATCTTTTATACGACATGTTGTTTAGTGGTTAAATTGTCCTATATGTATGTATAGGTATGACTTTTTTGAAAGTCTGATGAGTTTAATAGGACTTTATTCTAAAATTCGTTTAATATTTACGTACCGTCTTAAATGGGTTTAAAGCAATTTTTTGTTTTTAGTTCTCTTCTTTTCTTCTGCGTATGTTAAAAAATCAATTATAGGATGCAATAAGCTTTTAAAAAAATGTCTTAAACCATTAGACTTTCAAAATAGAGTCGTGTAGACTGTCAATTGCACAACCTGCTGCCAAGATACGACTTTTACTCGAAGAATTTTCGACATGTCATAAAAAAAAGTATTATTGCGGAAAATAGGTTTTTAGATTACAAAGCAAGTCCATTAGAATTATAAATAGTTTTTTTAACATTTGAATTTTGAGATCCCCAAAAATGCATTTTTATAAAAAATTTTGTTTTTTTTTTTTAATATCTTGTAATGAACTCTGCTTCAATACTTAATAAAAGTTTTGAAGAAATCAGACCAGGGGGAAAATTATAAAATGCTGGTTAGAATTCCTATAACAAATGCATAGAAAATCACAACAACGATTTGGATCACAGTTTGTAAATAATTTGCAAAATTAATTGTATCTTCGGCTAGAATATTGGCAGTTACTGCACAGAGAGAGTGCACAGTATAGTATATGTACAACCTTTCGTGCTCCAACCTGTTTTCATTTAAAATGTGGATCTACTGTTCTACTGTATTCAAAAACGTATTCCAACCGATAGTCACTAAATTCAATAAATCAATTTTGCCAAGGGTGAAGTGCTTTAATTTTTTTTTTTTGGATTTTATATAATTTTTGTAAATATACAGTATGCGACAAAACATATGCACGAGATTGTACTTACAATCAGATATCTTTATAATGTAGAAAATTTCATTCGTATTTTTACTTGTGTTATTTTTTTGTAATGATAATAGAGTCCTCTTACTAACACAAGACAAGAACAAAGAAAAAAAAATGTTTAACAAAAAAAAATTAATAATAAACTTACAAAACCGCTATTTTACATGCGACAAAACAAATGCACGAAGTAGTTGGAATTTGTGTTCTTCATTTTTTCTAACAAATAACTAACAAAAAGAACCGTTAAATGAGATGCACATTTTTTTAGATATAAACGGAATAATTTGAAACATTTTGCACGTGTTTATTAATATTTATATTCTTTCAAAGTCATCGGTCATATTTTGCAATATTTTAATAAAAGAATGGCTTACAGCAAATATTCCGATCATATAAAAGAAAAAATTATAAATGATTATAATAAAGGGGAATCAGTAACGTCGATTGCAAATAAATTTGGAATTTACCACAGTGTCATTTTTCGCATTTCCGTTCATCAGGATAGTTGGCAACCGTACACAGAGGTGGTAGACCCCGGAAAACCAGCAAACGGGACGACCAGGCAATACTGCGCTTAATAAAAAAGGATCCAATTACCTCAGCAAGATCTATTGCAAGTCAGTTAAACTTAAATGTCTCGATTAGATCCATCCAAAGACGATCTGTTGAAGGTGAATAAAAATTATATAGAAGTGCAAAAAAACCATTTATTTCTGCTAAAAACAGATTAGCCAGAATCGAATTTTTAAAGGAGCACATCAACTGGACCACAACCTAATGGAAAATCGTACTCTTCTCTGATGAGTCTAAGTTCAATCTTAAAAGTTCTGATGGAATTAGGCTGGTACTTAGACCAAAAGGACAACGCCTTAACCCTCGATATACCAAAGGTACGGTAAAACATGGAGGAGGAAATGTATTGGTCTGGGGATGTTTTTCTGGCCATAGAATCGGACCAATTCATAAAATAAATGGTGTAATGGATCGATTCGTTTACAAGGATATCCTACAAAGCATAATTCTACCACATGCAGAGGAGGAAATGCCACTTAAGTGGAGGAATCAACAGGAGAACGATCCTAAACACACGGCTAAATGCAACAAACAGTGGTTTCCAGTTAATAAAATAAATGTTTTTAAATGGGCAGCGCAACCGCCAGATCTCAATCCCATAGAAAATCTATAGAATATTGTAGATCGTAAAATTAACCGTGATAATTGCGGAAATAGGGATGAACTTTTCCGCCAGGTGGAATTTGCTTGGAATGAAATTTCTGGAGAAATTTTGTCAAACCCAATTGAGGCCATGTCACGAAGTTTTAAAAAATAATGGCTACTCAACTAAATATTAATATTTTTTTGAGTTTCCTAAAGACGTGCATATGTTTTGTCGCATACAAAAAGCTGCTTTTATTGTATAATATAAAATTTTTTAAGTTTTATAAGAATTTTCATTTGTTTTTCTTATATTTTATTGAATTTAGGTTATTAACTTTATAAAAAAAATAAATAGGTCCAAATCCAAATGTGTTTGCTTTTTTTTGAGACATATTATACTTAACAGAAGTTCGTGCGTATGTTTTGTCGCACACTGTATATGTATTTTGAAATAAAACTTGATTCTGTTAAAAAATGTTTGAATTATTTCTTTCCTTTTTTTAACCTTTTACCCTCTTTCGCATTGGGTGCGTATACGTTATAATACAACTGATATTTATTATATTCATACGTGCATGAAATAATTTTCAAATAAATTTTATATACATATGTATGTATGTATATTTTGTTATTTAAGCTATTGAAGCGTTTATAAAATATTAGCGAACCTCAAAAACTATTTAGTTTTTTCTCTTTTGCTCTACAATATTCAAATAAAAAGAAAACAAAAACAATTTAGTTTTGTCATTCGAAAACACAATGTGCAATTAAGAACTTTGTTTAATAAAAATTACAACAAAAAACAACAACATCTAAAATGTGCTTAATGGTTGAAATATAAATAAATAAATAAGTAAAAGCTAAACAAAATATACAAAAACAAAAAAAATGCAATAATTGTAAAAACTATTTAAAAAATATATCGCAAATGTGTAATGAGTGTTTTGAAAAAAAACGTGCAAAATATAAAAAAAAACTAAAGAAATTTTTAGCGGTTTTTAAAATTAATAAAATCGTGTAACATGCACGTTTTGTTTATTATTCAAGAATACATACATATGTACTTACTATATATGAATGTATGTATATGTATATGTATGTATATAACAATTACATATATGAATAACAATTAAAACAAGCAGAGGGAGATAAAATAAAAGTAAAGAGCTATAAGAAACTTTTACACAAAATATCTTAAATTATTAAGAAAAATATTTATTATTGAAGTAAATATTGGCCAAAATGCAAATTAAGATTAAATAAAAATGTATACAAAATGGCGTTAATAAAGGCGAGTTGTAGCGCCATCTATGTGTGATAAATATGTTTTATGCGATTGTAACATTTACAACTAACGTTTTTTTTTAAAACAAGTTCTTTAAAAGGAAAATATAAAAAAGCTCTATTAGAAAAAAAATTTACAGAAAATATTTAAAAAAAATATCATAAAATAATAATAAAGTTTCATATAATATACTGTTAAAAAATCCTCAGTGGTTTTTTAAAAAAAGTGATAAAATTTTAATTTAAGCAAAAATTAAGAACATTTCCACTTACAATTACCATGTATGTACAGGTTGATTCATAACCATTATTTGATTGTGCTTCTCTATAAATTTTGTCAAAAGAGGTTTGGTTTTTCTAGTAGCATTTACTTATGAATTTTGTTTTAAATACATAATAAGATGTGCAAAATTGTGTTCCACAAATGTCGCCGGTTCGGTTTTGGGGTCTTTTAATATTCAATTTAGTCTAATTTTGCGCAACATTTGTTATATTAGGCAATTAACATTTGAGCAAAAACTGTGCTGATCGTTTTTTCGTATTTAAACTTCAAGATGAAAACAAACAAAACGAATTTTTTTACAATTTTTATTTATTCCGCTTAAAGTTCATCTTTAGAATAGTGATTCCTAAAAATAGAATTTTTTTTTTTAAATATTAAGTTATTACGATATTAGCCGAGTGTAATGCATTTTCGAAACCAGCTACGATTTCTGTACAGCACTTTTTCTATTCTATTTTTCTATTTAAACAAACTTTCACTAGGATTTAAATACTGGAATTTTATTCATGTTCTGTATTGCTTAGCCGGACTAAGTTCTCTTCTTTTTCTTAAAACTTAAGCCGAATAAACAAAAATTATTCTAAGATGTAGAAAAGTTCAAAGCAATATTAAAAGATTGTAAAACAAATTTTTTTTATATAAAAAAAAGCAAAAAATTCATACTGAGATACCTTTTTCTAATAACTGAAAGATTAATGTGATGATGAAGACTAAAGGGGCATTACTGTAAAAATTATTTAAAGTTGTAAGCGGTATGGTTTACCGCATATTGTGGCCTAAAGGTTCCCCAATTTTTAATTCGAAATGCTGACACGGAACTTGGTAGATTCTTTGGTATTAATAATAAATCTGGTACCTTAGAAACGATTTCTTCCAAGTGCTTCGGTATTCTGCGTTTCTTTTCTAATTTGTGACACCAAACTTTTAGATGTCTTTCTACACTTTATCCTTACATCGGAGTGTCAGGCTTTCCTGTCTTTATGATCCGTCACCAGATTCGCATTTATATGACTTCCTTGCTTCATTCATTTTTACAACACAACCTAACGCATGCTAATGTTGCAACACCGGCATTTTCCGTCAACGCAGATTGGTCCATGGATTTTGCGCAGAAGTTTTCTCTCAAACACTCCAAGCCCTGCCTCGTATGTTCTTGCAAGTAGAGAAGAGAGTGATTTTTATCTGGGAGAAGCTTTGTTTCTTAACTGCCTATTAAGCCCAAGGTAGCATCTGTTAGCCAATATTGTTATTTTTTTTTAGCTTAAACGCGATAGTTTTCGTTTTTTTAGACCGGTTCTTGGCATCTTCCACTGTCTGCCTGAATTTGCTGCATACCTTATGCGTTGATACCATTAATTTGGTTTAATCTTAGTTTACTGCCAGACTCACTTTAGCAGGTTCTTTCTTGACTCTTTCAATTGTAGAAATTACTGCTCGCAATGTTTGCCCTATGATGTCGATATTATGGCGCAAGCGAGTAACATGTGCTGTTTTGTGTATAGCGTACCAGTTCTACTTATTCACATTTGCATCTTACTTACAAACTTAGGTGGTAATACAGAATGTTTGTTCAATTAGCCGAACGCAGAATCATTTATCAGGCCTTTTGATCTTCTGCGCTTCTCCAATTTCTAAAGCGAGGTTTCGAGATGCTTTCCTCCACTTGATACTTCGATCGGAGTTTCGATCTTCCCCTGCTACGTGATCTGTCACTAGCTTTGCATTCAAATGACTTCCTGGCTGGATAATTTTATCTGTCGAAGTAGAAAAAATCGTTGACTATTCGAAAGTTATAATTTTGTACTTCCACTGTCTGCCAAAGTTTAATAGACGTCTTGTGCGTTAACACCATCAACTTGATTTTATCTTCGTTAACTTCCAGACCCACTTGAAAAGACTCCTTCTCGACTTTTTTAAAGGTGGCAGTTACTGAACGCAATATTCATCCCGTAATGTCGATATCGTCGGCCCAAGCAAGTAACATGACAGTTTTGTAAATATTCTATCAGTTTTTTCTACATTTGCGTCTCGTATAACCTTTCCCTAGAGAATGTTTAAAAGATTACACGAAAGACTGTCTCCTTGTGTAAAACCTCGTTTGGTACTGAAAAGCAAAAATTCTTCCGTATTTTAACCGAGGATCGTGTATCAGTTAAAGCCATCCTGCAAAGTCGCATTAGTTTTGCAGGGATACCCAAATCAGACATAGTTTGGAATATCTTTGAACGTATGGGGCTGTCAGAAGCAGCCTTGAAGCCGACAAAGATATAGTATGTGTATGTAAGTAGTTGATCGACTTATATTTGAATCTTTCTCACAATACGCTGGATAGTATTTTGTAACTATTGAGAAAGAGACTTATTCCTCTGTACTTGGCACACACTGCCTTGTCTCCTTTTTGTACAGCACATAAAGTACTGATGTGCCAATCCTCTAGTATGCGTAATTCTAACCAGATTGCATAAATAAATTATTTGCATACGCCTTATCAGCGGTTCGCCTCCGGTCTTAAATAATTCAGCTGGCAACCCATTGGCTCCTGCTACCTAATAAGTCTTAAGCCGGGTTACTGCCATTTCGACCTAATCCTAGCTAGGCGGTATGCTTTCAACTCCATCGTTCAGGTTTTCTCGGTTGTGTAGTCTCTTTATCGCCACTAATATCAAATACCAACCGACTTAAAAAATTTATTTTTCCGTATTCTGTTTATATCAGTCAGATTCATATTTTTAGAATAATGTGTCTGTAGCAAAGCCTTTAGTTTGGGGTTTTATTCTTTGTAGAATTTCCTCTTAATTTTGTCTCCTAAGCATTTTGATCCGTTGACACTAACGCCTTTCTATTTCTCTCTTCTTTCTGCCGAATAGACATTTTCTTTCTCTCCTTTTCTTCCGATACCTATCCTTTGGTGCAAGATCTAAGTGTATTGCCCGTCGACAATTTTGTCCAAAGTTCGGCATTTGGCAAATACATGATGGACCGAGTGTAAATATCATACGTTCGTGGGTGCAGAGATTCCGCGCAACTGCTTCGGCTATAAATACTTCACGTTCGGTGCCCAAACGATCTTCAAGGACTTTCGAAAACATTAAACTAGTTGAAGGCAGTTTACGTGAAAATCCACGACTTTCAATACGGAAAAGAGCAACCTTACTGGGCCTTCTAAGAACGGTTATTCATTAAATTTTAAAAAAAAATCTAAAGTTCCATCCTTTTGAAATTTAAATCGTTCAAGAACTGAAAGATCATGACTTTAATTTGTGAAACGATGTTAAGCTTTATCGCACTTTAAATCCCATTTTCTTGAGGCTACGAGGCTCATTGTCACTTAAACGGCCATATCAACAAGCAAAGCTGCCATTACTGGTCTCCAAGAACCCGCAACTCTCGATTGAAACGTCAAAAACCATTGCATTGCCCCAGGGTAACTGTTTAGTGTGCCTTATCCACGCATGAGATAATTTAACTATTTTTTTTCCAAAACTCCCGAGGCCAGGCGACGAATGTCAATGGTAAAAATTATCGACACATGATTAAGGAATTCTTTTTTCCAAAGCGAGCTCATCCATCGTACTCTTTAAGCACGTCGTTTAAACAGGATGGGGCGACTTCACACACAGCCAGAGCTTCGATGAATTTGCTTTAGGAAAATTTCCCCCAGAAACTGATCATACAGGCCCCCTGTATGAGCATTTTGACTGGATCGCACCTTTTACTTGTTTTATCATTCTACAAAGGCGTTTCATTTAATAACGCTTGTGTTTACATACGTACATATGAACAATTGAATGTGCATTTTTCACCACTAGTGGTGAAAATAATAGCAGCACATGTATGCACATGTATGTAAGTTACTAAGATTTTCTCCAAGATTTATTAATAAATTTAAAAATTTACTTACTTACATACATATGTAAGTACGTATGAATGTATGTGGATAAATATGTGTCTGGTAAAGAAGTAAAAAATTTCATAAATTTGTTTTATGTATTTATATATGAATTTCTCTAGAATTCTATAGCACCAACAAGTAGTAAATAATAGTTGGACTCTTATAAATAATCTTAAGTGGCGATGATTGGATTAAGAACATCACACCCCAAGCAATTTACATTAAGTTATGTTGATACATATGTATGTATGTACAGTATACAAAAAGAATGATCAAAAAGAAAACGGTAATAATAAATGAATAGATAATGTCACCTAAGTGAACTATCGAAATAACAAGAGATAAAGAAAATTAAATGGTGTAATAAAATGTATACGAGAACTAAGCGGAAAACGGAAAAAATATTGCTTAAGTTCTTGATTTTCATTTTTCTAAAATCAAAAAATATTTATTAAATATAAAATTTTAGTTAAAACATTTTTGTAGTATGTGTACTATCAACCAGTAGAGCAAAAATAGTGATTTATTAGATACCTCTAACCAAAAACGAACTTCGAATTTTTTAGAGAGTAAATTGAAATTAAAGCATTTGTATTTAACGATAGAATTTTTTTTGAAAGAGAATTGAAAAAAGTATAAAATATTTAGCGTGTCAGCAGATTATAATTTTAATTAAAACATTATTATTAGAATATTGAATTAATTTTTTTTATTTGCATGCATTAACATTTTGTTTATGAAAAAGTGATAATTATAAAAAATAGAATAATTATAAAAACTAAGATATCGATATCTGAATGAATATTCGAAATATAAACAACGTAAGTGACATAGAACCACTTTCTGAATTAATGAATCTGGACAGGTCTCTGTATATTCTTGTGACCAAAGAGCAGTTCGTATTGCTTAACATGTCTTGATCATTATGGAAGAGATAGAATTTTAAGTATGGGGACCAAGCCCTTTAAAACTGTTGATGATCGGTCCCTTTTTTATAGTTTACATAGCATGCATATGCTCAAGACCTAATTCCACTAATTTTTAAACCAAAAAAGTTTGTTATTATCCCATTACACTGTGCAACAGTAAAAGAAAAACACAAACATTATAGTATAGTACAACCTTATACTCAATTTGGCGGGATTAGTGACCGTTTTCTTCTTATAGGATTTGGGCCAAGAGCACTAAAAAGCATTTTTGCCAGCGCAAAGTACTTAGCTGTCACAAATGTAAATATCGTTAAAATATGTATTGAAACTTACAATTGTATTATTTATTTATAAAAACATTATTTTTAGCTGTAAACTTTACTTTAAATGTATTAAAAAGCCGCAAAAATAAAAAAAAATTAAAAAGCAAAACAGACGACAAAGTTCTGTGATACTAGCATTAAGTCTGACTACTAGTTTGTTTACATGTTTATTTATTTATTTTTTTATTTATTATTCATATCTGTGTCGTGAAGTCCAGTTTATTAGAATAATATTAAATACATAATTGTGCAATGTAAGACAAATTATTTCCAAAATAACAACAATAACAACCCCTGAAGAAGTTTGAAAAAAGCAAACGAAACGTCGGGAAAATAAAAATAAAAATTTAAAATGAATATATAGTTCGTTTTTTATTTTTTATTTATATATGAAAGCAATTGACCTTACATAGCCCGTGGGAAACCCCCATTGAAAACAATTAATATCATCAAATTGGTCATATAAAAAACAAAACTTAGAAAAAAAGCACTTTTATCTTCTCTGTTGATCAGTTTGTCATTCCGTTCGTAAATTCTATAATATCCATTTGCGACCCATTAAAGTATATATATTCTGGATCCTTATAGAAAGAAAAGTCGATTAAGCAGTGTCCCTCTGTCTGTTGAAATCAAGTTTCCGGAGCGACATAAAGAAAAAATTTTGATGCCAAACTATCAGAATAGTTCCTAGGCAGAACGTTATTTGAAACCAACAAGATCGGTTCACTTTGAACCGAGATAGAAGCAAAACCCTAAAACAACCTATTTTTCAGGAGAAAATTCATGCATATATCCCTGTTTATCTCAGAAAATACAGCCCCTGTTGCCACAAAACTTTGCACAAACACTTTAAAGGCGGCAACCTAAATTTAATATATTCTTTTTGGGATAGGAGCAAGGGAAGTGGTATTCCCCCAACAATTGCAAAAATTTTGCGCTTAATCAGAGAAACTTTAACAGCTATCAATTTTAAACTTAAAACAAACTAATTCTAGTACATTATGGAAAAAATTAGTTGGATAGCTGCAGGGGGAGCGGTAGCCCCCATACCAACAAACAATTTTTATGAAATTTTTAATAAGCTATATTTTGGAAACCACATTAGTTATTGACTTTAAATTTACGATTAAAAGTAATTGTGCAAAAATGCTCCAAGCAAATGAAAAATTTTGCGAAATACCTCGGAATCTGTTAGAAACTTTCTATTATGTTTTTTATTTTTTGATTTAAAAGAAACATTTGTTGAATAAAAGCCCGGGAAGTAGCATCGCCAATACAAACGATGAAATTTTGTAAAATTTTTCATATTTCAAAAACGAGGATGATATCGCCTTTAAGCCCGGCACAAAGTAATTTTATTATATTAGCTGCGATTTGAAAACAACAAATAGATCAGACGACTGGGTACACAAAATGGCCACTGTTTTATTTTTACTTACTTACTTGTTATTTTTTAATTTGTTATTCCAAAGAAGGTGAAAAAAATAAGAAAAAAAGGTCAAGCCCAACCATATTATACCCTACACCACATTATATGGGAGATTTATGAAAAAACAAGTAAGAGCGCTATATTTGGCTGTGCGGAATTTTGTATAGCCTTTACAACTTGTACGGGGGGACTTTTTTTACAATTTCCCACACTTTGTATAGGAGCCACTTTAGGCGATAGTGATAGGGAGTAATTATTTTCCAGGAATATGTTTGGGAGGGGAAACTAATGGGGGTCGATCGTACACTTTATTTCTCTAAGGAAGACGTTGGGGGAGTTTTGGGCGTTTTAACATAAGTGATGGAGATAGTGGGTGAGTATGTTCTAGGAATATGTTTGGGAAGGAATTCTAATAGGGGTCTGTGATACATTTATTTCGCTAATGGCGACTCCGGGAAAGTTGTAAAGGCTTTTACCCTAACTTTTTAAAAATTTTTATGGCAACCCTGTTTGGAAGGAAAAATTAATTTTATTTGGTCTTGCATTGCACCCGTGTAGGGGCGATTTCGGGGCACTCGTAGAGGTTTTTTGTAAAAATTTTAGAGAAATAAACAGAAATAGTCTTAGTTTTGGCGTTTATCTCGGCCAGTTATCTGGCGATTTTGCTGGATTTCAATAGCGATTTTTTGGCAGATATTTTTGATAGTTTAGCACCAGTTACGGGTCTATGCGACATCGGGGGGCTTCAAAGAGTTAATTGCAACTATAACACGGACATACGTATAGAAGTACATCGCTAAATCAACTTCCCTTTCTATAAGGACCAAGAAAATATGTACTTTATGGGGTTGCAAATGAATGTCAAAGAAATTACAAACGGAATGACAAACTTATATATACCCTTATAACTTATGTGAAGCGTACAATAAACCGATATTTGTATTCATTATTAAAATTGGTAGCATAAAGATATGCATGTGTGAGAAGGTAAAATTCGAGCCATTTATAGCCCAAAATGCGTACTTCGGGAGCACATTTGGGTGTGTTGAAAAATAGGCTGACCACCAGTTAAAACCATAGACTTCGTGCGAGGGCCAAAAAAACTCGTCTGCATAAAATTTCATTAAAATATCTTTAAAATTGCGACCTATAGCGTGTTCACAAGAATACATGGACACCTTGCCAGACGGACATACTTAAATCGACTCAGAAGGTGATTCTTAGTCGATCGGTATACTTAAAGTTGAGTCTTTGGGAAATTATTACCTTATACCGTGTTTTTGTTTTGGGCCCACGATAATTTGACTCTAAGGGTTCGAATAGATTCAAATTTACTAAATATACACATACACACTCACTGTACATGTAAGAAGATAAATTTGTTGCCTCATTAAGATATTTTAAAACAAAAAACAATTGTAGTTTTAGGTTGTTTTGTAACAATTAAGAAAACATCAAGACTTTAAAAAGTTCTCATCATAAATACCTAACAAATCACAAGTTATTGTTTTAATTATTTTTTTATTAAAAGCATCATTTAACACACGTAAAAAATTAAAAAAAAAAAAATAAAAAAAATTTTTTTTTTCTATGATTTGAATTCAATTAAAATATTCCTCATTAGCATTATTGTTGCCGTCAAGAGAAATCACAAATACGAAACTCGCACATTTCATATGAAAACAAAAACAGTTCGTATGACTGAAATTCGCAAAATAAACAAACGAGTCTGACCAATCGTCCGTCCATTTGCCATAGAACTACAGAATACTATTTATAACGTTTGTGTTGTTGCTTTAGTTAATTTAACAATTTAAGATTCATTTAGTTGAGAGAGAAAGCATTTTAACTTATGAAGGTATATTTAAATTAAAAATAATCAATACAGGGTGCTAGTTAGAAGATTTTTAAGTTTTTGAATTTATTATCTTTGATTTCATTAAAATTTTCTTAAAAACATTTGGGTCTATATTTTGTTATGCGACTTTATAGTCTGCAAAATCTAGCATCATACTAAATTGGTATTTCTATCCTTCTAACGTTTCTCTACATCTTCTATTTCCACTCCTTCTTTCTACCTCAAAAGGATAACACTAAGGCACTACCTAGCGATACCTGGCCTAGATAGGCTTAGGTTGGGTTAGGTTGGGTTAGGTTAGGTTAGGTTAGGTTAGGTTAGGTTAGGTTAGGTTAGGTTAGGTTAGGTTAGGTTAGGTTAGGTTAGGTTAGGTTAGGTTAGGTTAGGTTCGGTTAATAAAGGCCTCAAGTCCTGCAGGACATACAATTAAGCCAGTGATTAGCTTGTTGTCCGCTTTAAGTATTTAGAAAATAATCTGGAGGGAGAAATTAATAGAAATTACGAGATGCCATTGAATTTCCTTTACATTTCCTATCTTACAACTCTAAAGTCTGCCATATCTGGTATAAAATTAAACATAAAAACCGGGCCTATGCAAAAGCTGGACAGAGACACAAGAAATTCTTCATTGATAAAATATCCTTTCTGCAAGCCCTGCAATCACCATTTAACGCAACTCCATCCGATTGAAGTGTGCTTGTAGGTTTGAGTGAGCTGTCAGCGCACTTATTTCTTGGCTCAGTTCAGGGACTCCTTAGTAGCAGAAATTTCGTATTCTCATCTTCCAATCGGGTCGTCCCAGAGAAATTTCTGTCCACTCTTTCAACTCGAGCCCCGTTGCAACAAAAGGCTTTATAGGTACCTCAGGTCAACTGCTAGTTGTTTTCTACACAATCTTTTTTGCTTGATTTTCTGAAGTAATCCCAGCTAGGCTTGATTTAAAAAAATTTTAAAAGTTCAAGTACGACTTTGAATAAATTCAATTTGTTTCTGTGTAGTTTTAATGGTCAGCTTCCACCTTCGCTCGTAGGAAAATGTTGTGATCTTAGAGGCGGAAAAAGATCTCGGTATGCGAGTTTTCAGCAAAGAGGTCTAGAGGTTTTTATCCAATTTTTTTCAAATTTTGTATGGCGTGGAGGTAGGGTGTTAATATGTTTCAGGAATATGTTTGAAAGGGGAAAACAAATGGGGGTCTGTGATACAGCTTATTTCCTCAGAGGCGACTCCGGAGATATTGTAGGGGTTTTTACCCTATTTTATTCAAATTTCGTATTGCAACCATGTTAGTGGCTGGAGATACGGGCTATGTTTCACCTTAATTTTTGAAAGGAAGAATTAATTGGGGTCTGTAAATTTTACCTTAATAGGAGTACCCTGGAAGCTGTGAGAGCGATTTAAAAAATTCTTTTAAATAAGCTTCACAACCCTGTTATTAGGCGAAGATAAGGTGTAAGTATAAAAATTGTGTGGGGAAAAATTAATGGGAGTCGGTCTTACATATCACATTGTGGGGGGCAACTCCGGGTCAGAGAAATAAAAAGAGGTAGTCTTGGTTTTTGGCTTATATCTCGGTCAGTTATCGGAAGATGTTGGTGGATTTTAATAGCGATTTGCTTGCAGATATTTATGATAGTTTAATACAACTAACGATCCTATGCCACTTTGGGGGGCTTTAAAAAAGTTGATTTAAGCCATAACACGGACGGATGGACATCGCTACATCGACCTCCCTTTATAAAAGGACCGAGAAAATATATAATTTATTGGGTCGCAGATGTATTTTAAAAAATTACTTATGTGAAGGGTATCATAAGCAGCTGTTGGTACCTTTAGACATTTTTTTGGTCCTTTTTATTTACTTTTTGTAACTTTTAAACCAACAAAAATAAAAACATATTCTTAATTGCGTTTGACAGCTACAGAATCCAATTAAAGCTTAAAACCGTATTTTTTTAATGTGTTTGGTACTTTTCTTAGAAGTTAAAAAAAGTAAAAAAAGCAATAAGTTGCAGTTTAACGATTACGTTTGTCTCAGGCTAGCCAATAAAGGACATGTTAGTGTGCAACATCGAGGTCAAAAGTAAGCTGAGTAGAAAAAGAGTGATTTTCACTTTTTTTGTACTTTTTTGCATTTTTTTTAAATTATGAGTCTTGAAATATAAAAATAAAGGCAAGATTACCTTTAAATGCTTAAAACAGCTTTTTAATTTAAAAAAAAGAGCACATACGAAGTGAAGGGTTAATTTTTAAATCATTGGTGTGTGCCTACACAGATACACATATATAAATAAATAAATAATGAATTTGTATGTCAATTTATAAATTTTCTTAAAATAAATTTAGTTCATTGTTTAAATGCAAGTAATTTTTAGTTTTGCATTTGTTTTTGTTTCTTATATTTTTTTGTTTTTTAAATCAATTAAAAATTTTTGTAAAAAATTCTTTTAATTGTGTAAAAGTAAAGCCGACACTTTTAAATGGATAATTTTCGTTTATTAGTTTGTTATTGTTTTACTCTTTTGTTGTATTTATTTTAATTTTTATTTGTTGTTTTATTATTTAAAATTTTTTGATACCGACAAGGTTTTAATTGAATTTTCTTTTCTAGCATTTAAATGCATGAGTAAATATTTTTTAAGTTTTATAAATTGAAATAAAGTTTTGCCGCCAAAATTTATTCAAAGCCTTTTCAAAAATGAGGACAAAAATTTTGAGCGCTGTACGTGGTGCATTTATGTTTTGGGTTAAGCAAAAATACGCTTAAATAAATAGTGAGCGTAGAAATGGGCGTGTAGCACCTAGTTTTCGTACAATAATTTAAATTGAAGCATATAGGAGCAAATAGGAATATCTGTTGCTATTACCACATATACGACAGCAGACTACCAACTACAGTATTTCCAAATTTAAATGCACACATTTATATGATACGTGGCCAATAATGGCAGCTATCCTTTTTAATTAAGTAGCTGACTACATGGCAACGATTTTAGAAATCCTAGCTGTGTAGCTTGCTGTTCTGATATGTGCTTTAAGTAAATGCATTTGACAGTTTAAACAAGAAAGTGCGCTATACTCAGCTGTGTCTAATCTTATATACCTTTTCATTTTGGTCTTTTTCGACCAGCAAATATTTTAATAAAATTACCATGTGCCGGGTTTGAAGCCAGTACCTTTCATAGTAAGTGAAAAAGGTATATTTTAGTTTTTCATTCCGTTTGTAATTTCTTAACTATCCATGCGACCCCATAAAGTATTTATATTCTGGATCCTTATAGATAGGGAATCCCATTGAGCCATGCCTGTCTGTCCATCCGTCGTCTGTCCGTGTTATGGTTGAAATCAACTTTCTGAAGCCCCCGATGTCACATAGACCCGTAAGTGGTATCAAACTGTCAGAAACTGCGATAAAATCGGTATTGCAGTTTAGCAAAATCGCCCGATAACTCACCGAGAGATAAGCCAAAAACCAAGACCACCTCCTATTTTGTATTTCACTGCCATACAAAATTTGAAAAAATAGGGTAAAAACCCCTACAACTTTTCCTCCTAAACGTATTACTAGAGTGTACTTACCCCCTATCTCCATCACCTAAGGGGGTTGCCATACAAAATTTACAAAAATGATGTAAAAATGCCGAAAACTCCTGCAGAGTCGGCCTTAGAGAAATAAAATATACGACCTACCCCCATTAGTTTATATTCGCAAACATATTCCTTGAGCATATTTGCCCCCTATCTCCGGCCCCCAACATGGTTGCCATACAACATTTAAAAAGGTAAAGGTAAAAACCGCTACAACTTCTCCGGAGTCGCCCCTAGAGGAATAAAATGTATCACAGACCCCCCATTAGTTTTTACTCCCAAACGTATTCCTAGAATATAATTACCCCCTATCTCCATTACCTAAGGGAGTTGCCATACAAAATTAAAAAAAATGAGGTAAGAACCTTTACTACTTCCCCGGTGCGCCTCTAGAGGAATAAAATTTATCACAGACCACCATTAATTTTCAATCCCAAACATATTACTAAAACGTACTTACCCCTTATCACCATCACCCAAGGGGGCCATACAAGATTTAAAAAAATTACAGTAAAAGTCCATACAAAATTTGAAGAGAATTAGGGTAAAACCTGCCCTTATCTCCCTAAGAGGGTTAAAATATGACACCGACCCCTATTTAAAAATTAGAAATATTTCATAAATAAAAAAACGGATAAAAATAAATAAGGTTTGGGGTTTCAAAAGTCCAATGTGAAGTGTATCTAAGATTCGGCACAGCCGAATATAGCGCTCTTACTTGTTTTCGAAACAAAAAACTTCGCAAAATTATAACGTTTGTATGGGCGATGCTACTTCCAGGCCATAAGGTAGCAAATTTAAGGTCAATGTCAGAGGCCCAATTTGTTTGGCTCAAAGCCAGCTGAGAGCCGCCGCCGACTCTATTTTAAATTTGAAGCCGCCGCCGTTTCGAGCGAATTGTTTCGGCTCAAAAAGTTTTTTTGCAGCAATAACTGTTATTTTTTGCTAGTTTTTAATTTAAAAAAATGTTTCTGCAAAAAGCAACAAACATAAATAATTATATTTGCTAAAAATTAATCCAGAATTAAATGCTTAAAATATTGTTTCTCACGTTGTTAAAAAAAAAAAATTTAAACTTCGCTTTCAAAGTATCTGGTGAATTGCTAGTAAACAATATTTAAAAAAAATTTCCGCAAAATATAAACCATTTTCTTTATTTATTTGTTTTCTTTTATTTACAGAAATAAATTGCACACAGCCGGCAATTGATGATTTTCCCCGGGATTTATTCACAGAGGGACAAAGGCAAGCGGGTGCTGTTGTACTTCATGTTATAGCCAGTTTATATTTATTTGTAGCCTTAGCTGTAGTATGTGATGAATATTTTGTACCCGCCGTGGAAAAAATATGTGCCGGTAGGTTTTACTAAACTTACTTTAGAGAAAAGCAAAGGGTTTTGCATTAAAACATGCGAAACCCTGTCATTTTTAAGCATGTGGGGAAAGCACACTGCTTTTTCGCAACATAGATTTTTATTAATTTATTTTCGCTTATTTTCAATAATTTCTTTATTCTATTTCAAACAAACCAAAAAAAACAGCCTTAAATATGTCCAATGATGTAGCAGGTGCTACATTTATGGCTGCGGCAACGTCAGCACCAGAACTTTTTGTTAATGTGATAGGTACCTTTATCACAGAGGGTGATATTGGTGTGGGTACAATAGTGGGTTCGGCGGTATTTAATATTTTGGCGGTGGCCGCTTGTTGTGGCATTGGTGCGGGAATGGTAAGTGAAATAATAATTTGTTTCCATGGAAATAAGTTTTAATCTTATTTTTAAATTCTTTTAAAATTTCAGACTATACCCCTAGACTGGTGGCCTTTGACCCGTGACAGTATAGCTTATGGATTTACGGTGGCCGTTTTGATTTGTGTTATGCATGACGAACGTGTCGAATGGTACGAGGCCTTGATATTAGTCTCTCTTTATGCAGTCTACTTGGCTGTCATGTATTTTGATAAAACCTTTCAAAAGTGTGCTAAAGGTAATCGTTCGCTTATTTTTTGGGTTTTTAAACACTATTTTGCAACTTATTGATATTTGTATATAGGTGGCGTTAAGCAAGCTCGTTCACGCAGTCGTTCTTCGAATTGTAGCATACAGACCAAAAACAGTAATGAAAAAGAACCAGGTTTATATATTGTTTTTTAAAATAAAGAATATACTTTTGTCCTATTTAAAACTATCAATTAACTAAAATTTTTTCTTAAAAAAAATAACTTTCATACTGTCAAAATATCTTTTTTACTTTAAAACTTTACTCTTCTTTATTTAAAATTTTCTATCACTGTTTCTATCAGTGCTCTTTCTCTCTCTCTCTCTGGTTCTCTCAATTTTATTTTTTATATCCTTCACATAGTAATAAAGGTACATATCAGTTTGTCATTCCGTTTGTAGTTTTGTTAATATCTATCTGTGACCCATAAAGTATATAATTTCTTGATCTTTATAGATATGGAAGTTGATTTAGCAATGTCCAGGTGTCCAAGTTATGATTAAAATCAACTCCAATCCGTAAGTGGTGCCAAACTATCAAAAATATCTGCAAACAAATTGCTGTTGAAATCCAGCAAGATCCTCCGATAACTGACCGAGATATAAGTCAAAAATCAAAACTACCTCTGTTTATTTCTCTAAAATTTCTACAAAAAACCTCTACGACTTCCCCGAAGTTGCCCCTACACGGCTGCAATGTAAAACCGACTCAAATAAATTATTGCTCCCAAACATTTTTGTGAAACATACTTACCCCCTAACTCCAGCCCCTAACAGGGTAGCCATACAAAACTAAAATTAGGGTAGAAATCCATACAACTTTCCCGAAGTCGCACTTAGAGGAATAAAATGTATCGCATACTTCCATTAGTTTTCCCTTCCAAACATTATTCTCGAACTCATTGCCCTCTATCTGCATCACTTAAAGGGGTTGCCATATTATATTTACAAAAATTATGTAAAAACGTCCAAAACTTCCACAGAGTCGGCCTTAGAGAAATGAAGTGTATGACCGACCCTCATTAGTTTCCTCTCCCAAACTTATTTCATCGTCTAATGTGGTTCCCATGCAAAGTTTGGATAATTGCAATAAATCCCCCTACAGCTTCCAGGGAGTCACCCTAACTCATTTTTCCTTGCAAAAATTTTCCTAGAACATAGTAACCCATAATATCTCCACCCCCTAAGGGGGTTGCCATACAAAATTTAAATAACAAATTGGGTGAAAAACCCTACAACTTCCTTTACCTATGGGAATTGCCATACAAAATTTGAAACAAATAGGGTGAAAATCCCTACAACTTCCTCGTAGTCACCACAAGAGACTTAAAATATGAAAGAATGTAAAGAGTATATAATATTCAGCACAGCCGAGTATAGCGCTCTTACTTTTGTGTGATAAGAGCCTGAAAAAAGCATCGCCCATATAAACGTTAAAATTTTGTGAGGTTTTCTATTTCAAAAACTTGGCTAAGACAGATGGATGGGTAAAGTAAAAGCCCAATGCGAAGGTTATATAAGATTCGGCATAGTCCAATAAAGCGTTCTATCTTATTTCTAGTTAAGCTTTAGGGCCTTAAAGGCACTCTTACTCTCTTACTCTTTTGACTTTTTTGCAACTTGACACTAAAATATAAATAAGTTTCCAATGACTGACTGTATCAAACCTGATATATAAAAAAAGAAAAAACTTCAAAAATTTTATCCGCATTGCAGTCACCTTTTAAATAACTTCACCACCTCAAGGCCATGGTGGTGAAGTTATTTAAAAGGTTAAGCTGTTAAGCTTACATCCTTCAAAAAAAAATATTCAAATCTTGTCAAGGCGAATTCACAGTAGTCTTATTTATATAACAGCTGAAAACTTTTATGAGGTTAAACAACTTGTCATTTTTTCTTTGTCAACGCGACAATAACCAAAACGTGGTGAAATCTAAAAGTAAACAAAATTTGACAAAAAAGAAGCAAACAGCTGTGCTACTGCAATAACCTGTTGCGAGTTCGCCTTAACTTCAGTTTTGCTGCCTTAAAAATGTATTTTAAACTTTAAAAATTAAAACATTTAGTTTTACATTTACATTTTACTTCTAATCCACTATTAAACTTTTGTTAAACTATTTTATAACTGTTAACATGAAACCTTTCTTTTTTACTTGGTATTAAAAACTTGTTCTTAACTTTCATATTCTCTTTAAACCTTTCGAAAACTTCTCCTTTATTTTAAATAATTTTTTTGTCTTTTTTTATTAATTAAGCTTCACTTTCTTATAAACTCAAGCAAACTTTAAACTTTACTACTTGTCTACTTTAAACTTTTAGTTAAACTTTTATTTAAATGCTACGTACTTATATGTCCAACTAACGCCCTTTTCACAATGTTCAAATTAAACTTAATCGGGCCTTTAATCGCTGGTTAGAAAAAAATGCATTGAACAATATTTAATAAACTTTTTTAAAAAAGTTTCTAAAAATTTCATTAAGCAAATTCGAATGGCTAGAAAGTAAAAATTAAAAAATTATTTAAATAAAATTATTTTATTTATAGTTTCGTTTTTAGGATTAAATCCTAAATAATACTTAAAAATTGTTGTAATATGATAAGATTTTGTTTTTGGTAGCCTTTATAACACATTTAGTGATGACCAATGGTCATTTAAGTCCAAAAGGAAATAGAAAAATCAAAATAGCTTATAGCAAAAAGTTGTTTGATGGGTCTTCAATGTTTTGAGATGTTTATAGTAATTCTCAATTAGTTTATTGAAGTCATTATGTAAAAACAAAAATGTTCATTAAGTTTTTTAAGAGTTTGATGATGATGATTTGGTGTAAAAACCAATGAAATGCATATAGACAAACTTTAACCTATAACAAACCTAAATAAACTTTAATTGAGATGATGTATTTGAAACTGTTCTAAAAGTATTTTATTTTTATATTTTTTTAATTGTTCTTTTTCTACTTTAATTTATTGCCAAATAAACACAGAGTAGGTGGTTAAAAAGTCCCAAACAAAATATCTTATTTAACAATAAGAAAACAAACATTGTGAAAAATTCCCTAAATTTAACTGTAAATACTTTGGTTTCCACAAAAATCTTTTTTTATTCAAAAACTTTTCTTTAAAATATTTTTCCTGCTATAGAAAATTTTATTAAAAAATGAATATCTTTTAAATAAATTATTTCCACAGATCTCGTGGAAAATCGCATTTGCCACAATTTATCCACTATTCAGCTGAATGGTGGTGTTAACAATGAACCGCCAAAAATACCACCATCTGCTTCACCGCCTATAGCAACCACTTGTATAACTACCACTTTAACAACTACAACTTTTACGACCACCTCTAATAATTCGGGCTGTATTATTAAGGCGCCCATGACAAATCAGGAAAATGCCGATGTTGAGGGCAATAAGTTGCCGACGGAGACAATAGCAGATGCTGCCTCAAATTCGGTTGAGCTAGAAGTGGAAGAGGGTTATTCTTTGCTTAAGTATCCCTGGGGTAAAAGTTGTTTTGCCCAATTCACTTGGATTATAATATGGCCCATACATTTGCTGTTCCGTGTTGCCATACCGGATTGTAAGAAAGCGAAAAATAATAAAATATTTCCGTTGACGTTTGTAATGTGTATTGTATGGATTGGTTCACTGTCGTATGTGGTGGCCTGGATGATAACTATAATTGGTAAGTAGGATTAGAATCGAAGTTTCGTATTTAAGTCAAATTTCATCAATTATTTTACTTGCAAAAGAAGCAAAAAAAAATTTTCTAAGTCTTTGTTATTGTCACAAGTATTACTTGCTCTTGAATGGCAGTAGCCCTTCATAGTTTGTCGATCATATTTCTGGGAAAAGATAGCAGCCGAATTGGTGCACTAGGAAGCTTAGAAATTATTGGTCTACAGTTAGAATGTTGTTGAAAAGAGCAAAGGAAAGTGGACTTGGTTTAACTTCCGGGTACAAAGGAGATCTTAGAAGAGCTAAAAGGGCTTTGTGCTTAAAGTACTGCGAATTCATAGATTCAGTGAGCTTTAAAGGTTCCGTAGCCTATGGTGGTCGTGTTTAGAGCATGTCTTCTGCGGAGATATGTACCTAGGAGGTGAAAAGAGAGTTAAAATAGGCGAAATAGGCTTTACAAAACCAAACTATTTTATAGGTAACACTCTATTGTCTTTTTTATATAAGACCTTGAAAAATCTGATTGAGATTTAGAGTGCGCTTCATTATGTGGTTTTTAAAAAGGAGGCTGTACGTAGGAAATACACGCTGGCTGCGGAGTTATTAAATATAGAAGAAACCTTCAACAATTTGAAGATAGAGGCAATAACGCTTGAGGATTCTTAAACCTCTATTGTGACTCTTTACGGCCAAAGGTATATTGAGGAATTATAATGCTAAAATATATCTTTGCATATGCAGACGTTGCTATCATTTTGGCCAGTTGAAACTTTCTTCTAGTGGTCGGAAAGCTACTGCAACCATTGACGGGTACCGTTTCTTGTAAACATTAGAGCGCCAGCTCTCTTCACCAGGGAGTATAGGATCGAGGCGTTAAAAATCCCAAAACTTTATGGGGTTGAATTAAAGCTGAAATGTAAAGCAACATATTTTGGGTTAATTCTCTTGGAAGCAAGCTATCATGGAATTAGGATACACAGAAAAATTCGACAGGAAAAAGCTGGGGCTCGCACTGGAGCCACCATATTTATTATAGAAGGGAAAGTCCAGGCAGAGAAATAAATGTTTTCAAGATCTTTTAGTGAAACATGTTCCAAGGGGTAGTCAGGTCACTATTAAGACGGACAGTCGAGTAGTCTCTAAGACACTGAAGGCGCAATACCTTAAGAAAGGAATTATAAAAAGACTCCTGGTGGGGTTATAGACTTATTCAACATCAGACTAAGTTGGATTTAGGACACTACGACTTATTTGTCGGTCCTATGATTGGCATATAAAGAAGAAACTGTCAGACCGCCAATGGGTAACTATTATAGGTTATTTAGCGTGACAAATGTTCAGTGGAGGGACATGAGCTAAGGCTTAATATCTAAGGCTGGCTCAGTAAACTCTAGGATACTTATGAACCCAGAAAGGTTGCCTTTGAGAATCACAATTGGGCTCATTACTGGGAACTGCCCAGATAGGGCTAAGATGAGTAAACGGAATTGCGCCACTCCGGACCATTGTTGGATGTGTGAGAATGAGAAGGTAGTAGAAATGACAAAGTAGCTTCTCTATTACTTTTCAAGAAGAACATAACCCTAGAGTAAAGTATTTGGGTATTATATTCCCCGAAGAACTAGACGATATGTGCTTTAATGCTTCAATATAGAGGAGAGGTTCATTCTCTGTCTTAGACTATATCTTTTGTAAGTCTTGCGACTTTTTTTTGTTTTACAAGACAGCAATCTTATTATTATTATTAAAGTGACGTACAATGCATTAACAAGGTTTGCGGGCGCAGATTTATGAGAGGCAGTGCCTGTGTTCATTGCCCTTTGTTTACAAGAGTTCGCTGCTTTAGAGAAATTTATTTAACATTTCCTATTTAACACCGCTTCAGTGAACCACCTCTTGCATAATATTAGAATTCGGCTTATGCAAAAGCTGGACACTGACAAGGAAAATGCTCCATCAATTCGATATCTCCCTGCATGTGCTGTAATCGCTGTTCTTGAAAATCCCCATCAAATACGGAGGTGTTTAGGTAAAGGTTTTGAGTGAACTGTCAGTGTACTCCTCAGCTTACTTTATACAGGTTCTCTTAAATTCAGAATTGACCTAGTCCTATCCTCCTCCAGGTCGCAATTAAGGACTCACGTCATTTTTCCAACTGTATTATTATTTAACAACCCTGCTTAGCCCTGTTGACAGTTTCTGACGACTTCTTTAAAGCAACACCTTAGTTGCAACAAAAGGTTTGATAGTTGCCTGCAGCTTTCATGCTTTAATCGCCAGGTTGTTCGCTCGTTAATTTCCGATTATCCCATTATGTTCAGTCATCCTTATAATGCGTAGTTGTCAATATTCTGACTGATCATTGATCTTCCTCTTGCATTGCAACACTGTTCTAAATTTGGTAATCGCGGACATTTTTGCTCTTATTGACGTTTAAATATTTGTGCAGATGTTTGCATGTGTTTAGAATGTGTGTGCCCTGAGCCAGGGCAGTTATTTCCTGATAGCTCGGGCCTTTACTTGTACGACTGTGTTGTGGACTAGGAGGCGGCCGTAGATCTCGGTCTCAGGATCTTCCCTTGAGAGGGCTAGTCCTGTTAAACACTGCTTCCTAGATCTGTCCGTGGAAAAACTTATTTCTTTAAGCATTTTTTCCAGAATCCAATGTAGCCAGAAATGTAAATCTGGTTTAATAAAGAAATCAATTACTTTTCCTTATCTTAATTGAAAAGAAAAAAATAGTTTTAGCATATTTAGAAAACCTGTATAACATTTTTTTTTGTTCCCTTATTTCAGGTGATACTCTGAAAATTCCTGATTCTGTAATGGGGATTACCTTCCTAGCAGCTGGTACCAGTGTTCCTGAGGCTGTATCCAGTGTTATAGTGGCCAAAAGAGGTATATTTTTAAGTACAGGAGAATTTAATTTATAGTTTTTTTTTAAATATATTTTTTCTCTTCCTTACTAGGTCACGGTTCAATGGGCATTTGTAATTCCATTGGTTCAAATACCTTTGACATTCTACTGTGCTTGGGTGTACCATGGCTCATCAAAGCTGTCTTCTTTCCCATACAGCCAGGACAAAATTATGTTGGCATTAATTCAGCCGGTCTTGAATATTCTGCCATCACTTTGCTTTCTACGCTATTTCTGCTGTATTTGACATTTTCATGTAACAAATTTAAATTGGATAAAAAAGTGGGAGCCGCCTGTCTGTTTATGTATTTGGTATTTTTGATATTTGCCTCACTAATTGAGCTAAATGTATTCTTCCGGGTAAATCTACCTACATGTGGTAGATCATAATAAGGTCAATTTTAATTAAAAAAAAAACTAAATTAGAAAACGATACAAAATCTCCTCTAAAACTAATTAAATAATTATAATTTGTATGTTTTAAATATGTATGTATGTAATAAGTAAGAACAAACTTTGTCAAAGTGACGTTTAAGGTCACCCTGTTTTGTAGGTCCAATTAAAAAAAAAATTGAAAACAAATACCAAAAAGAAAAAGTTTAAGAAACCAATTAAACCAAATATTTCTTTAAGTGTATTTTTTAGTATTATTTTATTATTGTTTCCTTTGAATTTTCTAATCTTTTTCAATATTTTCACAATTTTTAAGCAAAAAAATTGTTGAATTGATCAAAAATATTTTATTATTTAATTAAAAAATTTTTTGTTTAGTGTTGAATAATTAAAGTTTGTATAAACAAATACGTACAAACATCGTAATCGTTATTAAAAATTTGAATGTGTTTCCTTTTTTTATGTATTAAACTTAGTTCTATACGCTTTTTTAACAAAAAAAATTCCTAAAATTTTTCAAAACTTTTACCGAAACCAAGCAACTATAAGCAATTTTAAATTATTTTATAAGATTTGTAATTTAATTATTAAAAAAAAAAACAAAAAACTGTAATAAAATCTTCAAAAAAATTAAGGGGTGAATTTTTTTTAAATACGATATAATACGCTGAATGGAGATCACCGTTTTTCTAAGACACAAAGCCCATTTGCAGGTATGGAACTTTATAAAAAAGATTTCTTAAATCCAAATGAGAATAAAACCAGGAAAATCTTTAAACTGAAAAAGTCTGAATTGACCAAGATGATGCGGGTGCTGATGGGTCACTCGAACCTTTATCGGATATGAGGTTGCAGAGCATCAGCGATAACAGGGCATGCAGGGAGTACATTTAATCGACGCAGCATATCCTGTGTCAATTCTCAGCTTTTGCACAGGTCAGAGAACGATTTTGTTCCAAATGTGGCTCACTTAAGAGGTGTGAAATGGCCACCACTTAGTTTAGGTAAACTTCTCCCCGAAAACTCTATTTTCCATAAAGTCCTGCTGCACTTCAGGCATTTCTTTGGGGTCTCTTTCTTCCAACCTAACCCTACCTAGTTCAACACTGAATGATTTCATTCCAGCGAGCCTGCAACGTAACATCGACAAAGTACCCCATGGCTTTTGGGCATTTACAAGGCTTGGCTCTAATGGGTAATATAATGATCAGAATCTAATATTGTCTTTTCCCCCAAGGAAGGTAAAACACCCAGACTAAAGGCAATAAGTCTCAAATTTTTTAGCTTAAAGAACTGGAGAGGCCGGTCTACATCCACCTAAGGGCGACAATCCATACCTCTCAACCTAACTACACCAAGGGCATATCGGTGGAAACGGCTCTCCACGTTCTCTCTTGTAAGTTGGTTATATATGTAGAAAGGTATTTTTAATTTAGGGTTCATACACTTTTATTGTTTCTGAATAAAGAGGGCGCCTCTAACAACGTCAACCCATCATCCTTCATCTAGGCCCTACGTCAGATGAGAGTTGACTACTGTTACGTAAAATAATAAGGTCCACGACGGGATCTTAAGACATCAGCCAAAGAAAATCCCCTTAAGGAAAGAGTCCTATCGCCACTACTATAAAGAATGACTCTTAACTTGTTACCCAGAAAAATAGGCTTGGCTTTGAAATTGGCTTTAAAGGCACTTAGAGGAGCGCAGAACTGTTCAGGAACAGATACAATATTCCTTCCTTTGACTCTCCGATACTGAACGGAGTGGTACTAACTCTATCAGATAGCATGAAATTTCTGGGAGCCATTTTGGACAGGAATCTATCTTGGAAGCTTAACGTGAAACGAGAGTTTGAGATGCATGTGTGCAAATTGGTCATTAGGGCCTCAGCACCCGGAACATCAGCTGGCTTTATAAGACTGTAATAAATCGATTATCTTTCAAGGTCTTGTGGAAGGCTATGGACTCTACCACAAATTGCCTAAGAGTTGAGAGGACGAATCGCGCAACATGGCGATCCTGATAGCAGGAGCAATGGGAACAACTCCAACTAGACCACTTTTAATCCTACTCAAGTGGCTTCCAGCGTACTTCAAAGCAAAGAAGCTGGCACTTAACACCGCGATTCGACTACATACTGTTGGTAAATGAAGACACAGTTCATGCGGTCCCACAAGTATTATCGGGAGTTTAGATTTTATTTCCGATCTAATTGACTACTGCACACCGGAACTTTTTTTTCTGTAAAAAAAATCTTATTCGTTATTTTAGAGGGAGAGACGGATGAAACTATCTCCTTAGGACCTATCGATCTGGATATATATAGGGATGTTCCTAAGGAGAAAACTGGTATTGGTGGATTCATATTAATTGCACAAACAGGAGTCCGGATCTCGTTCAGACTTTCAGATGAATGCAGTGTACTGCGGGCTGAACTGTCGGCAATTTCTAAAGTGATTTAGTGGCTGCGGTACTAGAGTCTATTTGGCAGGAATATCGGGATCTTCACCAACAGCCGTGCCGCCATCAGGTACATTACTGATGAATACTCTAAATCACTAGTCCGCGAATATCGGACGTCCTTGAACTGGATGGCGATGCATTCCAACATCACTCTGGCATGGGTGAGAGGACACAGGAGAGGACCAATGCGGGCAACTGTGTTGCCGATACACTTGCTAATGATGGGACGAAAGAACACTTTTGTGGAATTTCTCTCTCTTTTTGTAAGTTCCACATGGATGAATACGCTGGTAGAACCACAGGAACTAAATGGTTCACAAAAAATATATGTGGAACCACTAGGATAACATGACCGAGAATAGATTCGAGACCGTCCAAATCTCTTCTTGATCTAGACAAAACAGAGACTGAAGAACAAAGTGGCCGCAACAATCGATCAATTTAGAGTTCGCACCCAGACCAGTAGGCTGGGACTGCCTTTCAACGACTTCTGTAGAAGATGTAAGGGCGCAGAGGAGATTAAAATTATTTTTTACCTATAGTGCTTCTGCGCGGCACTGAACAACGTTTGGATCAGGCACTTTGGTGCCGACAGAGAGGATACCCTGTCGGATGAAGACAACGTTGGCCTATCTAGTATACCATCCTACGTCAGGGATAGCAGCTAGTTCAAAGGCAGGGATCATTACCAGGCGACTATTGCCAATTATTTACATTGATCTCTACCTGTAACTAAATTTCTTAATATAAGCTAGGACTTTCACGTAAACTGCTTTCAACCAGTTCAATATTTGCGGGAGTCCTTGAAGATCGACTGGGCAAAGGCCGTGGCACACACGGTCCATCACGTACTCGCCGAATACCGAACTTTGAACAAAATTGTCGACGAGCAATAACGTAAGAATCATTACTCCAAAAAAAATGTCTCCACAGCGAACGCGCGATGATTATTCGACCACTGCGACACCGTGACTGACAAATCCGCGCAATCGATAATTCCAAAGGCGCCACCCTCCCTCCGCACCGTTTATTGATTTTTTTATGAATTGTATTTAAAAATATAAATTTGACACCAGACACCCTGTATACATGCATTGCGGTACAAGGTTTTGTAGACTTTTTTATAAACTGAATCAAAATGAAAAACTATTTTTATTTTAAAAAAGTTATTCATATTTTTTCGACCCTGTCGAGCGCAATATAAATTATTTTTATATCCTAATTGGTTTACGAAAAGGTACCTAAAAAGTAACAAAATATAATTAATACCTGTTATCACGGCGAAGGATCTTAAAAGTTTAAAATGCCAGACAAAAAATCCCTTAACGTATTATACGATAAATATATTATACGATAAAAACTCTTGCATCTTTAAAATTGTAACGTAATTAATTTATATATTTTTTATTTATTTTTTTTGCAAAACCAAGCATATAAAACCAGAAGTTTTTGGTTTTTAATTACAAATTAATTTTAACTTAAACTGTAGTAAACAAAGACTATTTTTTAAATCAAACTAAAAAAGAGCTGTAACATTAACACTTTTTGGGCTGCGCAACAACTACAAATTAAATTTCTTTCTATTGTCAGCCCATAGTTGAAAATTATAGATTACAAGGATATTTACATACAAAAGGGAAAATATAAATAACTATTTGAAGGTAACTTTTAATACATCTATAGGACTTTTTAAAAAATCCTTAAAAAAAGAAATTGGATGATTGGTTTTCCTTTCCTGCATTACTGCGAATTGTTTAAACCTTGCTGGAATTGTAAAGGTTGCTGTTGCATCTTAATTTCGTTTTGCATTTCCATGGCCATTTTCTTGTATTTATCAGCTTCTTTTTCGTTTTTATCGGTACCATCACCTCGTGCATACATTTGGCTTAGATTGGCACATGCATACATATTGCGTAGTTCACAGGCTTTGTAGGCATAATCAAATGCTTTTTTCATGTCTTTATGGACAATAAAATCAGATTCTTTGGGTGGTGTTTTAATAAGTGCGGCTTGGCTTTCTTCAGAAATTTTTTGAACGCCTGAGATGTGCATGCCCGACAAATAGAAACAGGCAGTTGCATTGTTCATCTCACAGCTTTTAGTTAGAAATTCAAGACCCTGAAATAAATTGTAATTAACGTTTATATATGGTTTCTGCAAAAATAGTTTTGCATAATTTTAGTACTAAACTCAAAATCAATTAGTACTAAAATTAATTAAGCAAAAATCTCTTACATTTTTTAAGGTTTAGGGGGTTTTAACACTTATTTTAGTTGGACTTTAGTGCACTAAGATTTTTTTTCTCCAATCAAAACTAAACACTAAATTGTGTTCAATTATATATAATAAAAATTTGATTTTTCTCTGAGTGAAAACGTTTTCTTTATGAAGACGTTTTTACTTCAAAACTATACAAAAGGTATTTTGTTTTAATTCCACTAAAAAACACTTTAGTTATCAATTAAAAACATAATTATATTAAAATATTTAGATTTTTAAATATTTTTTTCAAACAAATCACATTTAAAACTTATATAAAACTTTTAATTGCATAATCAACATTAAATATCAACCCTTAAATCAATTTCTTGTAACTGTGTGGCTTAGCAATTTCTAAACCTGAAAATATTTAACTGAAAACTTTATATGGAAGCATTGATCTACAATATACTTTATTTGGTAGGGTACGACTTGACCGACTATAAGTTTCTACTGTATTTCCAATTCTAAAAAAATTTAAAATTTTTAAATTTTTTAATTGGGGTTTAATTTATTTATAAAAATATAATTTAGATGAATAGTTAAACGATTCTATTTGGTGGTTATTTGGTGATTATTTTGTAATAGAGGCCACTTGATTTGACCCTTTAGCAGCAGAAAAATATGCCGCCCGATAGCAATCGAAATCTCGTTGCTTTTGCTGTAGGTATTCTAATAAATATTTTATAATTTAGGTTGCTAACCGGTGGCAAATTTTTATCCCAGGGGCTATCGACTGCCGCTGTTAACCCAGGTTAAATATAAAACTTATTTCATTTCAAATAAATTTAATTTTAAAAAGTTAAGGTAAATATTTAAGGTAATGTTTAATGTACCTTTAAATGTTATGAGCAAATGTGAAGAACAATTTCATAAATATATTTATTTTATTAAAAAAATATGTTAAGTTAAAGAGCATAAAGCCTTTTTTTAATCCTCAAAACTAAAGGGTTTAAAATACACCTTATGCTAAGCTTACCTTTTTCACATCCCGATCAATTTCTTTGGGCATTGAACGTGATACCAACAACAAACCAGAATGTAGACAAGAATCAGAGTCATTAAGATTACAACCCTTTTCGTAATAACTGTAAGCAGCTTTGGGATCACCTTTACTACCACTAATGCCTTTGCCTAAGAAACTGTAGTTGCCGAATTTATAGCAGGATTTTGCGTAACCATAATCGTCACAAGTCGATTTGTAAACTTTTGAAGCCTTTTCGAAATCTTTCTTTATTCCCTCCAAATAATCGGCAAGAAGATGGCAAACTTTTATCAAATTAAATAAATAAAGAATAATATTGAATAATTTTATAATTTAACTAAAACCAAACATTAGGTTAGAATTGATTTAAAACTGGCAAAATTTTCCGTCCGGCATTTGCTTGCTGCCCATACCTTCTGGCTTCCTTTCCGAATAACAACCAAAACGATATTCAATGCCTAGTTTTTCTAGGTACTCCTTAACATCTGATTCATTTTTTAAATCGAAAGACATTTTGTGTTTTTTACTTAACTAGAAAACTAAACTTTTATTACAAAACTCTTGTTTTGTTATAAAAAAACACCAATTTTATTAACTTTTAAAAGGAACAGCTGATTACTATTGTGAATTATTTGTTTACAGATCTCGACGCCAAGCCAAATTAATCGGCGGCATTGGCATAAAATTACATTCATCTAGTTGATTTTCCTACAAAGAAAGGGTTTTTTTTAAATTAATTTGCACCATTCACACAATCAAGTTATGCTTCAATTTTGTTTCAAATTCTAAAACACTCACACTTTTTCACTAATCCAATCATACTTTTAAAAATTGACTAGATTTGGCTTTCAAATTTGTGTTTTAATTAATTGGCAAAAAAAAACTGCTGATTGCAAAGTTAAAGCACAAATTTTCTTTGTTAATGACATTTTGAAAATAAATTGCTTAAAAATGTGTAAGAATCAGTTTTTTTTTATTTAAAGGTGGCACAACATAATTTTGTAATCAAACTATTTCACAGTGAAAAAATGGGAACGCAAAGCATAAATTTCTAACTTCTAAGATGAGCATAAGCCTGCCAAAATAACAGTTTTTAACTCACAGGCATTTCTCTTTTAAGATTGAGTTATTTTAATAAAACCCCAAAAAGTGGCACGAAGGATTAAACAGGGGACACGTTACGCGCTCGATTCATAATTTTACAATTCTTATTAGAATTTCTATTTTAAAAGTATTGACAACACGATCAATCCGGTACAATTTAAACAAAATTTCGTTAATAGATTTTACTTTATCGTATTTAAAATTCAAACTTCCTTTTTAAAAACCAAGTGGTGAAATTTTTGTATTATATTATTTGGTGAAAAAGGCAGCAAATAAAAAAATACATGTGCAATACGTTGTAAATAGTGTTGCATACTTTAAGGATCCAATTTAAGTCATTACTTCTATATATTTTTCCCCCAATTAAAATAAATGGTAAAATAATTAAATAAAATGTTTATTGCATGGCTACTAAATTAACTTAACAACACTCACTCGTTACTTTTTGTTTAAAGTTTTTATTTATTTTTTTAATTCGTTAAAGCAGCTTCTTGCCCAGCTTTTTTCTTTATTTTTTGTTTATTAATATGACAACTTGAAAATCTTAGTACAGGCTTAATTTATTATTTAAAAATGAATACTACAAATTCTATACTTTGTTTTTTTTTTTTTCAATAAAATATGAATAAATATATATGTATGTATACGTATATAATGATGTATATATTTCTTTTAACATTTTAATATGTTCAATCACTTGTTAAAATTATTGTTACTGGTGAAGAGCAGAAGTAATTTTTGAAAATTAAGAAAAATTCTTTTAAAAAAATAAGGAAAAAATTGTTTGACATGTTTTTCAAAACATGTTTTAATTTAAAAATTCAAAAAAAAGGAAAGAAAATAAACAGGAAAAATTTAAAGATGTTGAAAACAGGTGTAATTTAAATTAAAGGGAAAAAATAAAAAAGAAGAGATCTTAAAGTGACAACTGAGACTAGTTTTTTTAAAAGACAACCTAAAAGTATGCTTTGATTTTTAAAGTTCTACTCTAAAAGTTTATTGTTTTCTGTTAATTTTTTTTTTCTTTTCTTTAATTAAGATTAAAAACCATAATATTGTTTTTAATGTTTTTATAAGTTTTTTTTTTATTTATTTGTTGTTTATTTTAAATTAAATTAAAATTAATTAAGCTTTAATTAGTTATTAAGTAAATGTGGGTGTGTGTGTATTTCTTTTCTCGTTTGCTTCTCTTACAATTTTGTTGTTGTTGTTATAAGTCCTCTCAATACCTTTTATATATTGATCTTATGTTATAATAAATTAATTTGTATTTCTTCTCTATATTGTACAATATAGTTTTTGGTTTTTTCTTGTTGTAATTATTGTTGTTGCTACTAAAGAGTTACTAAATATAGAAGTTTTTTTGTTGCCATTTACTTCTTAACCATCTTCATGAGCAAGTCTGTGGATAAGGACTTTGGACGTTCGATGGGTAGGCCCAAGGCACGATCCCAAACAAGGGAGGCCAGCACACCAAGGGCACGAGAGACACCGAACAGAACAGTGTAGTAGTTCATTTCCTTCATGCCATAGTACTGCAACAAGACACCGGAATGAGCATCTACATTGGGCCAGGGGTTCTTGACTTTGCCGGTTTCGGTAAGGATTGGTGGAACGACCTTGTAGATCTTGGATACCAATTGGAAGAGTTCATCATTGGGCAAGTGCTTGAGGGCAAACTCACGTTGGCAGGTGTAGCGGGGATCGGTCTTACGGAGCACAGCATGGCCATAGCCAGGCACAACTTGACCAGACTTGAGGGTCTTCCAGATGTAGTCCTTAAGTTGATCTTCTGAGGGATTGTTGCCGGCTTCTTTTTGCAATTTGCGTAACCATACTAAGACTTCTTGGTTGGCCAAGCCATGCAAGGGACCGGCCAAACCGTTCATACCAGCAGCAAAGGAGAGGTAGGGATCACTTAAAGCTGAACCGACCAAGTGCACGGTGTGGGCTGATACATTGCCACCTTCGTGGTCACTGTGAATTGTCAAGTAGAGACGCATCAATTCGGTGAATTGAGGATTATCATAGCCCAACATCTTAACAAAGTTGGCGGACCAATCCAAACTAGAGTCAATCGATTTGGAACCTTTACCATTACGATATGTGTTGCAGTAAATGGTAGCCGCCACAACGGGTAATTTGGCAATCAAGTCCATGCTGTCTTCATAAACATATTCCCAGTACTTGGTCTTATGGACACCCTTTTACAAATAAAAAACAACAATAAATTTCCTTAAAAATTGTTTGAATTTATAATTTTTCTCTTACCTCTGAGTAGGCCTTGGCGAATTTGCTGTCGTGATTCAAGGCAGTGATGGCAGCCGAAAACTGAGACATGGGATGCAAAGTGGTGGGAAAGTTATTTAACATGGTGACAACATGTTGGGGCAAAGCAGCACGATCGGCCCATTCCCTGGACAACTGTTTAACTTGAGCCTTGCTGGGCACATCACCGGTCATTAACAACCAGAAGAGACCCTCAGGTAGAGGCTCAGCACCGCCATCGGCAGCTGGTAATACTTTTTGGCATTCAGGTATAGAAAGACCACGGAAACGAATACCCTCGTCAGCGTCTAATACCGAAGTCTCAGTAACCAAAGCTTTAATACCGCGCATGCCGCCATACATCTAAGCGAAGCGGTAATAAAAATACAAGAAAAAAAATATTTTATAAATAATTAAAGAAAATTAGTTCTTTAATCGAACAGTTTTTATGTGGAATACATTTCCAACAGATGGTTTTCCTGTCTTTTTTGATATCGAAAAACTTAAACACAACTACTACTACCCATAAGTCTTAACAACCTTAAGACTCTTTCTCGCCCGGTCAAAACTGAGCTGAGCCTTAACGGTCTTGAAACGGCCCTGATTAACTGGAGGTACTGACGGACACTCACTTTTCGGCAATCTATGACGGCACAACTCGATGATCATATGCTGCACTGCTGCATTTAAGTCAATTGGACCGGATGAGCTTATTTCAACGTACCTGCAGCGCAATATCAAGCCAGTCTTCTCTGCATAAAACTTCTCAGTTCCCACCTAAGGCTGACAGTCAAAACCAGCCTCCTTTGGAATTTCCAACACGCCTATACTAAGGGTAGTTCGCTGGAAGCGGTTCTCTACTCGTTGGTTGGCTATTTTTAAAAGTGTTTTATAAACTATACACCTTCCGCAAGGCCCTACGAGAGAGAGGGTTGACAGTTCTCTAATAGTATTCATTTTCGGCCTACTAGAACGTAGAATAATAAGGCCTGCGATGGGACGAACGAGATAAGCCAATAGAGAAGCCCTTTACGGAGGAGACCAATCACCATTACTATGGAACATAACTCTCAACTTTTTGCTCAGAAATATGTACTCAATGAGGCTAAGAATTGTCACACTATGCAGATGACGGAGCAATTGCGATATCCGGCGACCATCTGGATACAATTTCTGATATGTTGGAGTTGGTTTTCAAGACTCTTAGTAAGGGGAGCGTAGAAACTGGGTTTTCCATCAAATCTTCTAAAACAGAGTTTGGGCCGTTTATGGATATATACAAGATTCCTACTTTAAAACCCCCGACACTGAACGAGGCGTTACTAAATCTATTAAATAGCGTAAAATATCTGCGATTCATATTGAACACCAAGCTGTATTGGTGGCAGAACATGGAGGCGAGAGTGGGGAAAGCGCAGACTGCGATGTATTTGTGCAAACGTGTCATTGGCCAGACTAAAGGACTAAGTCCCCGGAAAAGCCATTTGCTGTACGAGACAGTGATAGGACCGATTTAATGGAGCTATAGTCTAATGGAAGTCTACTAGGAATCGTCTACGCCTTAAAAGGACCATGCGCAACATGGTGATTCTGATAACAGGGCCAATGGGGTCAAGGTCATTTTTAGCCCTACTTAACTGGCTGAATATCGCTATAGGACTAGATCTTGTGAACGGATAGAGACACAGGGCATGCGACAAGTCAAATATTGTTGGGACTAACGATTTTGTTCCCAATATGATTGACCACCGCACACCGGAACCTTTTCTCCACAATAAATTCTCCTTCTTTCTTCAGTGAAAGGGGCGGAAGAAATTACTTTCTTAGCACCTGTCGATTTGGGGGGTCTAAAGGAAAACTGTTATTGGTGGAGGCATATTTATTGCAAAAAACAGGAATCCGGGTCAGACTTCTTAATGAATACAGTGTTCTGCTGGCTGAACTGTTAGCGATTGGAAAAGCGAGTAGCTGGCTGCAGAACCACAGAATATTCGGCAGCAATATTGGGATCTTTATATAGCCTTTAGCCGAGCAGCCATAAGGTATATTATTGATGTATTATTTACATCATAACTAGTCCGCAAATGCAGGGCAATCTTGAATTGGATGGCGATGCATTCTAACATCACTCTGGTATGGGTGCGAGGACACGGGGCCAGTGCAAGCAACTGTGTTGCTAAATGCACTTACAAACAATGATAATAATTGAATAATACAACAATCAATCACCACTATGGCATTCCCTCCTTTCCCTGAAAACTCCGCGTGGATAATAACGCTGGTAGAATTGTAGGGACACTAGATGGCAATGGCTGCAATTACCGGCCACTGTCCATTTAACGCACTTGCCAGTAGATTGGGATTGCCTTTTAACGACTTCTGTAGAAACTGCCAGGATGCAGAGGAGATTAAAAATATCCAGCATCTCTTGTGCTTCAGGCCACCTGTTCTACCTAACCTAAAGACTTTAGAGTATTTTAAAGCATTAGTTGGTTGGTTCACCTGAAAAGTTATGCGCCATCAATAGTTTATGCTGCTGTTATTTTTAAAAACCAAATCTAAACAAATTATAAGTAAAATAAAAAGTTTACAACAATTTTCAAAGGTTATCCAGCAATTTATCACAATTTTCTCTGTTCATTTATAGAGTTTGTTGAACGTTTTGGCTTATTTATCTTAATTCTCAATAAGTTTATTGAAGTTATTTTATAAGAGCAGAGAATATTCATGAGGTTTTTTAAGAATCTTGTTGAAGTCTACTGATGATTTGGTGTAAGAACCAATGAAATGCATATAGACAAACTTAAGCTACAACAAACCCTATAAATTTAAGAGATGATTTAGCCAATTAGGGCCATTAAAGCAGTAGCGCTTAGAAAGTTTTAAAAGCAATTTTAGAGGAAATTACTTTTATAAAAAAATATAAAACGACCTGCTTTATTTTCTATGACATAATCACAAATCAATATAACAAGCAAAAAATCAAATATTTTTTTAGTTTTAAGTTTTTTGTTTGGCTCTAGCGTGCAACAAATTATTACATGATAATAAAGAAATTGCATTTTCGTTAACAACAACAACAACTAAGTACAACAACAGCTGCTAACAAAAGTGAATGTTGTATAATCAGTATAAAAAGAAAATTATTTAGAACAAACGAAAAACAAAAACAAAATTATTTTAAATTTAGAATTAAAACAAAAAAAAAAGAAAAACTTTGAAAAAAAGCCATAAAGAGCGTAAAAGCCATTTAAGAGAAAAAGCAACAAAATTATCATTATAAATGTTTTTGTTGTTAAGTTTTTGTATATTTTTTTATTTTGTATTCTTATTTAAAAAAAACTATTATTTAATCGTTTGGCAGTTGGCCATAAAGATTGTTTTTTTCTTTCTTTCTTTTAAATTGCAATGTTTTCTTGGTTAAAGCGCCATTTGTTAAAGAAGATTTAGGTAAAATAATTGAATAAGAGTTGGAAAATTAAAAAGTATTTTTGCTTTTTTTAAACATTTAAGAAAATTTCTGGAGAGTAGAAGTTATGACTTGAGCCATGTCCAAGGCGCATGTATGTCAGGTGACCTCGGTTAATCAGCTGACTAACGGTATTTCGTTATTTTAATGTCAAATTCTGTTTATGTTTTCGTATTTATTTCTTTTTCTACAAACAACAACTGTAGTAAAAAAAGAAAAGCTCAAAAAGAAGGAAAAAGAATTTGAGAGTTTTTGTTATCTGTCTTTTGACATTCTTATAACGATTTAGTTGTTTTTGTAGAACCGATCCCGCCTGATACATACGCCTTGATTGTGGCATACACCTTTTCTTTTGCGCTTTTTGCCCTAAACACAACTGGAACGAACGTCGAATTTTTCGTTTCGAATAATTCGTCTTAAAAAATAAAACACATTTGTGTATATGAAAATGCACACAAACAGTGCGTCGGCTAAAATTCGTCATGCGTAGCAAACTCTGCGATAGGTTTATTTATTAGCCTGTTTACCGATGTCGAAAGAATACTTTCGTTCGCATTCAAAGCGAAAGAAAACTGATTTCGGTTTACCTAAGTATACTTTAAGCGAACGTTCACTCGAAAGACAAGTCGAACGAAAACAAAAGCATTTTCATACAAAATTGGGTTTACCTAAGTCGAACGCAAGCTAAATATGCGAACGTAAATGTCAAAATCAGTCACATGTTATTTTGCTTTCGAGTGCCATAAAAGTATGTAGTTTTTGATGTAAATTAAAGACCACTGTGTATTAAAATGCTAAAAACTATAAGTTAAATATGTTCTCAAGGGTTATTGGTTAAAACATCATATTGTTTAAAGCAAAAATTAAATGAAATTTGATTTTAAAAAAAATCTACAAAAATTTTGTAAGTTTTAATTATGAAATGTTTTCAGTGATGTCAATTATGCCAAATTTTTACCTAATTTAAGACCACTTGTAGGAGTTTGTAAGCAAATACAACAAATTACCATCAAATATAATAAAAAAAATAACTCAAATCATCTCTTTTCATGTATTTTTGTTTCCTGACTATCTGGTGTGTATGCTGCTAGCGGGCTAAATACATAGTCATGAAGTACCGTTAGAAACACGTGATTGTAAACTAATGTTGAGCATATATGATCTAAAGATAATGTTTACATTGTATTTTCATTCTATTGTTCTTATTAGGTATTATATTATTTTCCCCCTTCTCAAAATACACCAAAAATCAATGCATTTTTTACTATGAGTTTTTACAGACTTTTACGCTTATAAAACTACATTTGGTATATAGTTCATAAATAAATTCCTCGTATACTTTTATTTTAAAAATGCAATAAAACCATAAAAAATTATAGGCTAAATGAATGGCAAATTCTTTCAATAAGTCGTTATTATTGCATAGCTATGTGTATATTTTGTAAACAAATATGTTTAAAAAAAAACAATGATCCAAAATTCTAGGTATAGACACATAAAATATTTAAAAAAATATATTTCTTTTGTCTAAAAAATATTTATTTAAAAATGAAATTTTTATTATTATGGAATGATTAACCTTAATTAGGAAATGCGGGATTCATCTTTGTTGAATCTTATGAAACTTTAGAAAGGGGTCCCCTAGGACTTGTCAATATTAAGCTATGTTAATTTTAACATGAAAAAAGATACACATTATTGAAAAGGACATTTTCTTTATCTGTTAGTGCTTTATAATTTAAGAAAGTTAGCATCACGGCTATATGTATAAAAAATTTTCTTATTGTGAAAGTGAGTGCATACTGTTGGGAGGCAAAAAAGTTGGCAACGTAAACATACATTATTACAAAACTTTTAGCAAAATAAAATATATATATATATTTTGATCCACACTTTAAAGAGAAAAAACTAATTTTTAAATTTAAAATTGATTTGAAGTATTGATTTTAATGAAAATTTCGCTTAACAAACCTATTGCAAATTTAAAAATTGTTTATGCAAATGCCCCAAAGTATGTAAGCATTTTACTATTTATATTTTTCTCTGTTGAAAACGAACCTGTCAGTAAAGGCGAACGATAATTGTCGAAATACGTAAACCCAAATTTATTCGAAAGTGAGTGACTAGCTTTCATTCGTATAGGTTTTCGTTCGACATCGGTAAACAGGCTATATATTTCTTACGCAGACGAACGACGAATAATTTGGCACAGAGTGACCATTTTTCTTTTATTTTGTTATTAAATAATGTTATTTTATACTTTTTATTTGTTGCATTACTTACAATTAGTGTATTTTTAGTGTTGTATTATATTTTTTATACATTTTTTTTAATTATTATTTTTTTCAAATAGTGCTTCTTTTTTAAGAAATATGGTCACTCTATCACAGCTGTTTTATTCGTTCTAAATGTGTTTCACTTAACGAATTCACGCAACGAATTTTAACAGACGAATTCGTCGTGTAGTGCGAAATTCGTCATTCGTCCTAGTTGTCTTTAGAGCATTTCTCTCAATGTTAAAAATGTCACGCAAAGCTAAGAAGTTTTGTCTGACCCCGGCTTTAGATGCATTTACAATATCAAGGCGCATGTATATAAGGTGGGATTAGTTCTACCAAAGCAACAAAATCGTCATACGAATGTCAAGGCCAGATAACAAAAACTGACAAATTCTTTACTAACTTAGCGACCAGACTATAAATTTTTGCCTTTTAAGTTGTAATACACTCAAACTTTTTTACTAACACGCTCAAACTTTTCAAACTTGAAAGAATTTTGATGATAAATTTTTTCATTCAAGTCAGCTTTCAACTTAATGGTCAAGTAAACAGCTGATTATAGTTATTTTTCTTATATGTTACCGCAAATAATTTTTACAGCACAGGTCCAAATAGTGTATTTAATAAAAAACAAATAAGAGCGCTACAATAGGCTGTGCCGAATCTTATATACCCTTCACATTGGTATCTTGTAACATCCAGTCATCCGACTTATCCAAGTTGTTTTCGAATGGCAAATGTTATAATAAAAATATTTGAGAGATCAAACATCTGCGGAATATTGTTAGAGAATATGACTACTTGTCACCATATCTGGACTTAACTTATCTCAAAAAGATCAGTATGAGAATATGGGAGGAAGCAACCATGTATGTACACTAATGGGTTAAATATAGAGTTAAGAGGGAATCTTCCGCAGTCACTGCAGTGTAATCCAAGCGGAGAGATTAACTATAATTCGAGCTGCGTGTTAAATTTGACAGGACAACGATCTGAGGGAGGAACGCACAACCATCAATGTGAGTTTCAACTTAGTAAAGTCGAGAGACTCAGAGGTTGAGAGTGTAGAAGAATTTAGGAACATTTTCAAAATATAGCGATCAGGAAATAATCTAAAGTTGCAGGCTGTAGGGTTTCAAAATCATTATGTCAGGTAACATCAGCAATCACAGCCAAGACTTACGAATATAGAAAACTAACCACAGAAAAATCAATGTGGAAGAATTGCCACATTTATTTTAGGGAACATCTTTGTACACTTAAGGGTTAAAAATGGGAACGGAAGCGGGTTTTCCCAATCAATCACTTATAACCGATAGGCAATAAAATTCGACGGGAAGGAATACATAATCATCTCTGTGGACAGCAAGGCTACCCTGTGCTCCAGCTTACTGAAGACGAGAGGTCTAGGAGTATCAGACTGTGCTGGGTTCCGAGACACCTTGGGATAAGGAGTGACCCTGCAAATGAATTAGCGAGAAGGGTTTTTTTGGCAGGTGACAGTAAGTAATTACTTCGGTTTTTCATAGACTGTGTGACTTCTATTGAAAAATTGAGAAACATTTTAGGGATAGGGCAAGCAAAAACTGGGCCGATCCTGCACGTTGTAGTGTTTCAAAACCCCTGTGGCAAGTAGCGTTGGCAACAAAAGTCAGTCTTAAAGTAAGGAAAACCTGAAAGTACTCACTACTATTCTAACTGGCCACTGCAAAATTAGGTAATTGTCGGCAAATTGGCAACTTAGCACAGTTTTCGTTTGAGGGAATGCTCAGACGTGACCCAGACGGTGCCCGTCTCACGTCGGAAAACGAGGATGTCCTTTCGGTTTCTCTTTCGTTGATCAATTATCGATACTATCGAGATGTGAACTCTGCAGTTTTCTGCCGAGAACTGGGCATCAACGAGTCCTATAGCCTTTTTGATTACTTCAGTATACTTCAAGCAGAGATTGTAGCAGCCAAATATGCCGCCGATCTTGCCTTGTGTCCTAAAACTAGGAATTCTCAGTTGAACATAATAATTGAGTATGGCGGCTATTAAGGCAATCTCTGCAAACCTCACCTTTTCCTCAATTGTTCAAGCCCTCAAGAAATCCATTGGTAAACTGTCTGCCGAGAGACAAGTGCCCATCAACTGTGAGATACAGTACAACTGAGCGGAATAAAATGGTGGGGAAGCAGGCGAAACAAGGAGTTCATCTGCCTAAGGAAAGAGCAATATACGTTCGTGCTCCACTTCAGTTCTAGAATAGGGGTATGAACTCTAAGGTAAGGGTCAGAAACACTGAGGTCTGGGTAAATATCACTACGTGTAGAATCTCCAGGATAATGTGGAGATCATATGACACACTGGCGACGAGGTTTCTAGTCTTTCCGAAAACTTTATTGTAGATTCCCAGTAGGAATGATAACGAATGTCATTGTTAGACAGCACTTCATGCCAAAAAAGCAGGCAGCGATTACTGCAGGTTCTGTGGTGTATCAGAAGATTAGAGAGACTATTGACCATATTCTGTGTCACAGTCCAGCGCTCGGACGCTTCAGAGAAAACTAACTAGGATATTATTTGTTCCAAGGCCTGTGGGAAATCTTCGGAGTTGGCACCCTGAATTTCATTAAATCAAATCAGTAGAACTGATTATAATTTCTTTTTGTCTGGGAACGTTAAGGACCCAAAGGGTTCCTCAGAGCCAGCCAGTTCAACCTAACCTTACTTATACCACATATTCACACGATTGTGTAGGATAGTTAATTTAGGATTTTTCTAATACTTACCATATCAATAGTGGTTTCACCCATTTTGTGAGAGCCATATTGTTTTCTGAAATTTTTGACACGCTCTTGTTCAGCGGGAATTTTTGTAGCCAATACATCACGCAAGCTGGCATCAGCTGAGATGAAACGTACATACTGAGTTAAAAAAGCATTCAATTTCTGTAAAAAAAAACATAAATTTTAATATTAAAATACAAATAAAAAAACAAAACATTTTATAGGTAATAGAGAATAGTAATAATTTACACTAAATTAATCACAAGACTGTCATAATAATAGACAGTTTTTATGTAAGAATTTCTTTTTAACGCCGCGCCGCACAATGATTAGGTAATGTTGGGCTTTTGTTGTTGTTGTTTTTTGTTTTATATTTTGATAAGAAATTAAATCATTTATTTATAAAGTGCTGTATTTATATTATCATGTTTTACTATTATAAAACGGAAAGTACAAACAAAAAAGAATAGTTTTTATTAATAAATATAATGGGAAATGTATAATTTACTAGTCACGCTATGTCAATGTTACGATTCACATTGCATTTCATTATCATTTTTACCGAGTCCTATTCAAACAGCACTTACTGGTATGTAACTAAGAGATAAAGGGTGGGGGAAAAGAGTTTTTTTTAAACAATTTAAGCCACGAGTATTTCATAAATTCCAGATAATTTCCAAGCTCACCTGATTGAGTGTTGATCAATAATTCTGAAAAAATTTTTACTTTCAAGGCTAACTTTGAGATTGTAATGAAATTTGTTACGGCATTTAGGTGATAAAGAAAGAAAAAAGAGGCAAATAGTTACCAAGTGGGGCCATTGACCTGTAACCGCAAAATTATCAGTTTGAAATTGATTATGAAACACTATTATAAATGATTTACATAGGAATAGGCTGAAAGATGCCTCTATTATGTCAGCACATGCGGTTATATACGACTGATTTATTAGCAAAAACTTACAACATTTTCTTTACCAAAATTTACCTTAGCTATTACGATATTTTTATACCCTTCACATAAGTGATAAGGGTATATATAGGTTAGTCATTCCGTTCGTTATTTTTTTTAATATTCATCTGCGACCCCATTAGGTATATATTTTCTCTGTCTTGATATAAGCCAGCAATCACGACTACCTGTTTATTTCTCTTAAATTTGTACATAAAAACCTCAGCAACTGCCCCGGAGTTGCCCCTAAACGGGTGAATAGTAAGACCGACTCCGATTAATTTTTCCCCACAAACATTTTTGTAGAACATACTTGCACCCTATTTCCGCCCCTAACAGGGTTGCCATACAAAGATTAATTTTTTTAATCGTTCCCACAGCTCCCAGGGATCACCTACAAAGGTCATATGTAAAACTGACCACAATTAATTTTTTTCTCAAATTTTTGTGGAACAAACTTACCCCTTACTTCCAGCTTCTGACACGGTTGCCATACAAAATATGAAAAAATTAGGGTAAAAGCCTCTACAACTTCCCCACAGTCGCCCTCAGAGTAATTAAATGTATAACAGATCCCCATTAGTCTCCCCTACCAAACGTATTCCTAGAAAATACTTACCCTCTATCACCATCACCTAAGGGGGTTGCCATACAAAATTTACAAAAATTATGTAAAAACGCCCATAAATTCCCCAGAGTCGGCCTTAGAGAATAAAGTGTGCTACCGACCCCCATTAGTTTCTCCTCTCAGACGTATTCCTGGAACATAATTACCCCCTATCACCATCACCTAATGGGATTGCCATACAAAATTGACAAAAATTATGTAAAAACGCCCATAAGAACGATCGACCCCCATTAATTTTCCCTCCAAGACTCATTCGAAGAACATACTTACCAACTATCACCATCGCCTAAGGTGCTCCCATACAAAGTTGGGGAAATTGTAATAATTCCCCCCCCCCCCCCCCCCCCCATGCAGTTTCTAGTGTGACCGTGGATAGGCCAATTGAGGACTGAAACCAACTAATGTGGGACTGACCCCAACTCACTTTTCGTTGTAAACACATTCTTAGAACATACTATCCCCTATCACCACCCCCTAAGGGGTTTCCATACAAACTTAAACTGAATGGGAATTACAATTAGAGTGTCTTGAAAAAAAATTGTAAATGACGTACATAAATGCTTTAAAAAAATTCACAAAAGAAAAAAATCTAACGAAAACCTAAATTTAAAAATAAGCAAAAAAGACAAAATTATTACTTTACCATTGAGAATGTAAGTTAATTGCACTTTTTACAACAAAATAATGTATTTTTTTAAAATAACTGCAAAAGGCTCCGACGAACTCGTTGAAATTGTGTATTTTTTTCAACTTCAAAAAAATTATAAAAGTTTTGACAATTTGTAGGTAAAAAGAAACTTCACTGGGTGTTTCAACGAACAATCGCCTTTGAAGCCACATCATAGCTGGCAATGCGATTTTTTTAATTTTTTAGTTTTTTAAGTAAAAATTACCGCTTTAAGAGAATGTTGCTAATGATTTAATGAAAAATGCTTAACTTTTATAATTGGCAACGTTATTTGTACATTTTCTGTTGTATTAGTTGTGTTCAATAACTTTCCAGTAATTACTAGCAACGAGAGAGTAAAAAGAATTTTTCAAAATTGCTCTCAAAAATATTTAAAAGTAAATGAACACTTTCACAGTCAAAACTTGCAGGCAAATGTATTTTGTTATTGTAAACTTATAAAAATTTAAAACTTAAATTTTTTTTCAAAGCATAATGACAGAAAGACTGTTTGAATAATTTCTGATAGTAAAATTTTTACTAGCAGAAATTATCAGAAACATTTTTGTTTCTAAACATATTACGCTCTTTTTTGGCTCTCTAGCTGCTAATTTTTTGTGTACGTGAACACTTACAAGTAGTAATTATCGAAAATAAGTGATAATTTTCTGTAAATGAACACACCTATTATGTAAAATATATTTTTTATAAAATATTTACAAAACATTACTTTTTAAGAAACTAATTGGAGCTTAATGCCATATATGTTCATAGATGGCCTCACTATAGAAACTGCTCGTCAGCTGATACTCCCCTTATGTCATAATTTCATACATTCTCTCTCTTTTAATTTAGTTTACAATTGTCATATAAAGAGAATTTTACTACAAAATTCTCTCCGAACTGCAATCACCTATATTTATTCCACCTTCTTACTGACATATCATAGTGGAATTATATGTAATGTACTGTAGTGTAATGTAATGTACTGTAATGTACTGTAATGTAATGTAATGTAATGTAATGTAATGTAATGTAATGTAATGTAATGTAATTTAATGTAATGTGATGTGATGTAATGTAATGTAATGTAATTTAATGTAATGTGATGTAATGTAATGTAATGTAATGTAATGTAATGTAATGTAATGTAATGTAATGTAATGTAATGTAATGTAATGTAATGTAATGTAATGTAATGTAATGTAATGTAATGTAATGTAATGTAATGTAATGTAATGTAATGTAATGTAATGTAATGTAATGTAATGTAATGTAATGTAATGTAATGTAATGTAATGTAATGTAATGTAATGTAATGTAATGTAATGTAATGTAATGTAATGTAATGTAATGTAATGTAATGTAATGTAATGTAATGTAATGTTATGCAATGTAACGTAATGTAATGTAATGTAATGTAATGTAATGTAATGTAATGTAATGTAATGTAATGTAATGTAATGTAATGTAATGTAATGTAATGTAATGTAATGTAATGTAATGTAATGTAATGTAATGTAATGTAATGTAATGTAATGTAATGTAATGTAATGTAATGTAATGTAATGTAATGTAATGTAATGTAATGTAATGTAATGTAATGTAATGTAATGTAATGTAATGTAATGTAATGTAATGTAATGTAATGTAATGTAATGTAATGTAATGTAATGTAATGTAATGTAATGTAATGTAATGTAATGTAATGTAATGTAATGTAATGCAATGTAATGTAATGTAATGTAATGTAAAGTAATGGTATGTAATGAAATGTAATGTAATGCAATTTAATGTAATGTAATGTGATGTAATATAATGTAAATTTAAAAAAAACGTATAAAATTCTGACATAAGGGGAGTATCAGTTGACGAGCAGTTTCTCTAGTAAGGCCACCTATGTATATAATTCTACCATGTGCCATACTTAAAAACAAAATAGGATAAATAAAAAAATGCAATTAAAATATTTAATTTTTTTAATACTTTTTCTTTGTCTTCATATCATATTTAAATATGTCTATACAAACACTATTAATTACATTTTAATTATATAATATTAAAGCAAGTACAAGCTCATTTATATCACTGTCAAATAGCGTTAATACTTTTAATTTTCTGGTCTACTTTGCATACATTTTTATTATTTATTGGAAATAAAACACTTTATTGATTAGTACGTAAATATAACACGCAAGTAATAGATTAAATAACACACTATATAGTTATAAATTCAAAATAAGATTTATAGCGCTAAAATCCAATGTCTTAATTTAATTTTATAAATAAATTAGTTTATTAGTATAACTTTGGCTATAAGCTCTAAACCAGGGATTAAAAGGACTCAACCGGGAGCCTTTTACTTTTGGTTTTCCTACTGCTATCAAAAAATTCAATCAATGTATACCAATAGCCATTGAATTGCCTTTTGTTTTTGCAGAAAATCTATTCATTTCTTTTGAATATATTTTTTTAAATAGGCTTTTTAGGTAGCTAGCGGCAGAATTAATTATTCACCTAAAAATCACAAGCTGCAAATCGTTATTTTATCATGCTTAAAATCGAGTGACTTTTTGCTTAAGCTCTTGTTATGCGGCAGCTAGGCGACCATAAGCCTACATTTCCTTTTTATTCTATTAAGAAAAACTCTTTGTTTCATTTTACTTACCATGCAGCTTTTTGCCAAAAGTAAGACCTCGACAAGAGCTAGTGCTTTTAAACATGTTACTTTTTAAAAGCAATGTGTCTTTTTTTCTACTTTTTTTAAAAAATTTTGTGATTTTTAGCTCGCCTTCGTTATTGGCTTTTGATTTTTATTTCAGCTACCGGAAACGAAAAACCTAAGGGCCGTATGCAAAAAAAAAATTTAAATTTAAAGTAGACTTCAAATACTAATTTTGTATAAAAATTTCGTTTGGAAAACCTTTCTTAATTTTAAATTTTTTTTGGATACGAGCCTAAGTGTTTCTGCTAATATGGCGATAGCATTTTAAACTCTGCTCTGATCATGGCTAGAAGTCGGGAAAGACTTGCAGACGTTCCGCTTTTCCTACACTTTTGCGGATTCAACTGTTCTTTTAAGCACACATCTATATAAGTATGTAAGTATGCACACATGTACATACGTTCATAAGAAATTAATTGTACTTATAGCTAACATTTTGTCTTAGTGATTTAAACATACAAATACTTTACACTTGCAAAAACCGCAAAATGTTTTATGTATTACGCGGCCGCTTAAACATTACAACTAGTTGTAATTTGAAACTTTTTCCTTTTAAGTTAATGCTGATTTAAGCGCTGTGTACCTACATTGTTATGGAAAAGTTTTATGATTGCACGTCTTGACGAGACAAATCCATGCCTAGACAAACGTCAAAATCAGTATACATATATCTAAAAACCTAGTATAAAAATACCGGATTTTTTTTATTTAAATTTTGACATTTGTCTAGGCGTGAATTTGTCTGGTCAAGACGTACAGCTAATGTCAATCTCCATAAGAAAAATCTATGTCTTGACAAACGTCACCTAAGGCCTTCATTAGACAAATTCATGTCTTGGCAAATGTCCAACTGAATACAGAAAAAACCTGTATAAAAATGCTGGATTTTTGATAATTGCCTAGGCATTAGTTTGTCTAATGGAGTCGTACATTCAAACCCTAAATGAAAAAAAAATCCAGTATTTTTATACTGGTTTTTGTATATACTGAGTTTGACATTTGTCTAGACATTAATTTTGCTTGTTAAATGTACGCCTTGACAAGATAAATTCATGTCTTAGCAAACTACAAACTCAGTATATAAATAAACCCAGTATAAGAATACCGTATTTTTTTTATTTGGATTTTGACATTTGTCTGGGCATAAATTTGCCTCGTCAAGGCGTACAATAAGGAGACAAATCTATGCCTTGACAAACGTCAAACTTTTAATGAAAAAGGCCCGCTTTTTTGTATACTGAGTTTGGCGTTAGCAAAGTCATCGATTAGTCTCGTCAAGACGTAAAATAGCCTACGGTCTCTATTAGACAAATTCATGTCTTGACATATGTATGTCAAACTTAGTCAGGTTTGAATGTACGTCTTCATTAGACAAATCGTTTTTTTCTATCAAACAAAAAAATGTCGTTCTAATTGCATAACCCAAAGTATTAAGAGAACTAAGTTCTCAGGTGATTGCTTCTACAAAGTAATTCCAGTATAATGCCTATATTTTTTATTATTAAATTCTTTAAAAATGTATTGCGAAAATGTTTGAAAGGTTCGTTTATTGCTAATTTGGTACAAAAAAATTAACACTTATCCCTACCTACATACATACTATATATGACTACGTAATTCTATTTTCTTTAAAAAAATCACATGACGTTGATAATTAATTTTAATATATACGCAGATATATAGTACATATCGTAGAGTGATTTCTTATTTGCCGCACGGCACATTTTCAAAAAATTATTTATGAGAATGGATTATATATAAATAAAGATATTCGTAATCAATTTTTTTAGGTATTTTAAGTACATTCCAAGATATTAAGCATTTTTAAGTCCACAATTTCACAGTAAAGTAATCATCGTATTGTTTAATAATTCACTTTTTGCGAAATTAACATTTCAAGAACGTTACCCAACACAAAAAAAACTTAGATACAAGACAAGCAATAAATAAAAAAACAAAAGAATTTGTGTGCACAAAACTAACACACTTCTTTGCCGCACTTCAAAAAAAGTTAAATGTATATCTCTTGATATTATCAAATGCGACACAAAAAATGTTTGTCTTTCTTTGGTTAAATCTTAATAATTTTTTTTTTATTATTTGTTAAAAAATGTATATATGTATGTACAAACAAATATATGTATGAAAAATAAACAAATATTCTTTATTCATGTTATTAAAAATCATAAAATCAAAACGATATGTCTTACCTTCAATTTTTTTTATAGATTTAACATTTGCTTAAACAATTATTTGTTTTAAAATAAATTGTTGCTTTTTTAGAATTTTTTCTTATCTTTATTTCAACATGACTGTATGAAATTTATTTCTTATCTGATTAAGTATTAAAAAAGATATGGGATTTTTAATTAAGGTACAAAAATGTTCAATAAAAAATATTCTAAAAAATTTAAATTTAAATTGTTATCAAATTTGGAATTGAAAAAGATATACATATATAAATGAAAAAATATTTTTCAATACAAATGTATATTTATTTTTAATGCAACACTGTATGTTTACTTGGTTATCCAATGCAAAGTAGCCACTTTGTATTCGAATGCAAATGTACGCAAAGTTAACAGGTTGTTTGTTTTATTAAATATTTTTTTTTATACTTTATCTTTGCGCCCAATAATGATGTTAGATAAGATTTAAAAAGTTATAAAATGCATCTTTAGTCCCAGACTTAAGTTATAAAAGCAAAAATTTATTTTTATGGAAAACAATTTATTTTGATAAAAACAAAAAATTTTCCTAGAATCTAGAAAATCTAAATCGAAATTAAAATAATGCTTTTATGACAGCTTGTACATAAATCAAAATTTTAAAAAGAAAATTAAAAAAAAAATAATAAATCATTAGAAAACGTTTCCATCACAATGTAGGTACACAGCGTTTCAATCAGTATTAAAATCTGTGTATGTAACGTCGCTTAACTTAAAAGTAAAACGTTTTAAATTACAACAAGTAACAACGCTAAATTCAGCTGTACCGAATCTTATATACCCTGCACATTGGCCTTTCGAAACCACGAACTTTTTTTTTATCCATTTTTTTATTTATGAAATATTTTTAATTTTTTAAAAGGGGTTGGTGTCATTTATTAACCCTCCTAGGATGACTACGGAAAAGTTGTAGGGGTTTTTACCCTAATGTTTTCAAATTTTGTATGGCAACCCCCCTAGAGAGTGGTGATAGGGGGTATGTTCTAGGAAAATGTATACAAGGAAAGATGCATTTGACCTATCCACGGGCACCCTGGAAGCGGCAATGGGGGGGAATTTATGTTTTAGGAATATATTTGTGAGGGAAAACTAATGGGGATCGATCCCACACTTTATTTCCCTTAGGTCGACTCTGGGGAAATTATTGGCATTTTTACATCATTTTTTTTTTAATTTTGTATGGCAGCCCCATTCGGTGATGGAGATAGGGGGTAAGTATGTTCTAGAAAAATGTTTGCAAGGAAAAATTAGTTGTAGTCAGTTCTGCATTTCTTCTAGCCACGGACACCCTGGAAGCTGAATGAGGGATTAATTTCAATTTCCGAAACTTTGCATGAGAGCCCCCTTGGGTGATGAAGATAAGGGGTAAGTATGATCTAGGAATATGTTTGGAAGGGAAAACTAAGAGGGTCCGTGGTATAGTTTTTTCATTAAGGGCGACTCCGGGGACGTTGAAGGGGTTTTTACCCCAATTTTTTAAAATTTTTTATGGCAACTCTGTTAAGAGCTGGAGTTAGGAGGTAGGTATGTTCTAGGAATAAGTTTGGGAGAAAACACGAATGGGGGTCTGTGGTACATTTAATTCCTCTAAGGGCGACTCTGGGGAAATCGTAGGGGTTTTTATGTACAAATTTTAAAGAAATAAACAGAGGTAGTCTTGGTTTTTGGCTTTAATCTCGGTCAGTTATCGGGCGATTTTGCTGGATTTCAAAAGCGATTTTCGCGCAGATATTTCTGATAGTTTGATACCAGTTGCGGGTCTTTACGGACAGACCAATATCGCTATATCGACTTCCCTATCTATAAGGACCAAGAAAATATATACTTTATGAAGTCGCATATGGATAATAAAAAATTTACAAACGGAAGGACGTACTTATATATGCCCTTATCAGTTATATGAAGGGTATAACTAGTTGTAATGCTTAAGCGGCAGTGTAATAAAATATTTTGTGGTTTTTGCAAGTCTGTGGTCATGTTTAAATCATTCAAAACAAAATGTTAAGTATACAATTACTTTTATATTAAAAACTATTTGTTCACATATTTAAAAGATACAAAACGATTGAAAAAAATGCAAGAAAAAAGATAATGTCTGTGGGTTTGTCTTAAGTTCTATCCATGTTCAGAGCTCGTGGCGATGTGGTCTGGTCACACTAATAAATTAATTTATTAAAAAATGAAATTAAGACTTTTGATCTTAAATGCTATAAATTAAATTTTGTATTTAAAACTAGTGTTTTATTTAATTTATTACTTGCGTGTTATATATTTATGTACTAATCAATGAAGTGTTTGATTTTCAATAAATAATAAAAATGTATTCAAAGTAGACGAGAAAATTTATAGCAATTAAGACATCAACGCTTATTTGATAGTGTTATAGATATGTTTGTATGTAAATGGGGTGGTATTTGCTTCAATTTAATATCAATTAATCAATATGTAATTAATAGTGTTTGTATAGACAGAAATAAGATGTTTAAATAATTGTTATTATAAAGAAAAGAGATAAAGAAACCGTTTTGGGAAAATTTCCATAGAAAATTTAACAGATTTCGGATGTTTTAAAACAATAGGTATGTTCCCTTGCTTTACAAAAAAATTTGAAACCGATAGCTGTTATACAGGGTGCATCAAAAGTAACTAAATGATGTAAAAAAAATGTAAGTTCTTTGCTTGTGAATATTTCATATCTTCTTTTTTATTTCAGGAATTAAACTTGGGAGATATTAAAACTGAAAAGCTATACAATTGTGCAAAGAACTAAGATTGTTTTTCTATTCCTCGAAAAAAATTGTTTAATAATTAATACTGCTCAAACGGGTCCAACCATTCATTCAATTATGGATAATTTTGCTGAATTTGGAACTGTCGCAGATTCAAGACGTACGGAGACAGGCCTCGAACTGGCAGATCGGCCAAAAATATTGATGCTGCGAGACAAAGCGTCGCAGAAAATCCGAAGAAATCAACGATAAGGCGATCTGCCCAGTTGCAGCCGCACTCTATTACAAATTTTGAAACACAATTTGCACTTCTTTCCTTACAAAATCCAACTAGTCTAACAACTAAATCCTAATGACTTTGCATTGCGCCTGAAATATGCCTGAGCACTTTTAAATCTCTTTGATTAAAGTGAAAATTTTTTGTCAAATTTAATAATGACCGATAAAGCGCATTTTTACTTGAACGATTTTGTTAAAAAACAAAACAACAGATTTTGGGGATCATAAAATTCCAAGAATCTTTACACACACTTCGTGTTACTGTTTGCCGTGGCATTAGCGCCGAAAAAAATTACGGTTCATTTTCTTTTTTGAAAACGATCAAGGTGCAAGTCAAACAACGGAGAACGTTGCAGACAACATATGGTTTCAACAAAATGGTGTAATATCCCACACAGCCCGTGCAATGACGGAGTTATTGAACACACAATTTCCAAATCGGATAATTTCTTTCTAAATGTAGGGGGCCACCTAATAAAAGCCGACGCCTTTAAAGTAAATGAGTGAAATTTTGTGTTCTGAAATATTTGCAAACGATCTTGCTGATTTGAAATATTTCTAATAGTTTGACACCAAATTTATGGAAGTCGGTCTTGTATTGCACCCGTGCAGGGGCAACTCTGAAACACAAATTTTAGAGAAATAAACAGAGGTAGTCTTGGTTTTTGGCTTATATGTATCTCGGTCAGATATCGAGCGATTTTTCTGGATTTCAATAGCGATTTTCTCGCACATATTTCTGGAAGTTTGATGCCACTTAGGGGTCTACGCAGCATCGGGGGGCTTCAAAAATTATATTTTAACCATAACACGGACAAATGGACAGACGAATATCGCTTAATCGACTTTTCTATCTAAAAGAACCAAGGAAATATATACTTTATAGGCCCGCAGATGGATGTTAAAGAAATTACAAACGGAATGACAAACTTAAATGTACCCTTATTACTAATATAAGGAGTATAATAACCTCCCCAGGCTGTTTTCCTAAGCGCAGTATGCTTTGCATCACAAAATTTCAAGTTCTTCCTGAAAGCAAAGATGAGGTTTTTGATAATATCTTCTGCTTCCAAATAAGTGTTTACAGCTATATCAATGTCCCGGAAGCAAAACGCGTTGTCAAAATTGTAAGGAGTGTATAAAAGAAGAAGAAGAAGAAGAAATTTCGTGATGCAAAGCAAACTGCGTTTAGGAAAACAGCCTGACTCTCTAGATTTTTTTCTTGCGACCTTGTATCGACATGCCTTGGGAACAATGATATTTTAACAAATTTTCTCGCTGCGAAAACTTCTCACAAGTAACAAAGCAGAGAACTGGTCAGAAACCAGAGAGTTCCAACGCAACTTAGAGGTGGTACCTTTTTACTATCGAAACATATGCATAAAGATGGGGCCGTTCCCCCAAGGTGACTACTACACCATGACAGCGGCATGAATACCAATTTAAATGTTTGCAAGAAACTTGTTTAAGCAGACATTAACTGCCCACCGTAATAAACATGAAATACAGTAACCACGTAACTCGGTTTTAAAGAAAAAATTCAAATTTGAACAAACTTTTAATCGAATCGAGTTACAGAGTAACGCCCCTGGTCACTAAAATCTACAGGCATCTCAGATATGGGTTGCAGATAGCAGCGACTGCAGGATGGTCAGCGAATAAAGCTTTTTCTGTTTCACGCCCAGCTTCTGCGCAGGCCAGAGTGTGATGTTTTTTGTCTGATGTTATTCCAGATGTGGCTTGCTTGAAAGGTGTAAGATGGCAAGTGTTAAAGAAATTCGCTCGAAATACTGAGTTTCTGTAAGCCTCTCCCCCAGAATTATTTTTCCATTGCTAGGACACAGTAGCAGAAGACATTGGCCCGCACTACCAAAGAAACATTTTAATGGATAAATAACAAGCTAACTTCCAGGTGGAGGTTTACGACACCTTTATTTGCTTCAGAGAGTGATTTAAAAGAAGGGCAAGGGGCAAGGTACCCTTAATTAAAACTTTGGGATAAAAGTTGGTTAATTTTTTTTTAAATCAATTTAAACAAAACTTTACAACGGACCCATTACACTAATTTACCTTGATGTCATTGCATTCAATTTTATTTATTTTTAATTATATTAACACCATTCGCAACAATTAAGTATGAACAAAATTTTAAGGATTTTTTTGTCTGTTACGAAATTTATGGCCATTTTCTGGGTCAAATAATAATCATTAAAATTCATTTAATGACAAAATTAATTTTTTCAGTTGTAACTTAATAACAACTTAACTGGCCAACCTTGTGTATTTAAAAAAGAATTGTCTTTTAATAAAACCTTATAATTTTGACAGTTTGTTTATGTTTTCAGAACAAAAAGACATGTGTTTACCTGCGTTTTTTTGCTTTTACAGCCAAGGCGAACTTATTGACCAGGTTAAGTTAACAGCACAGCTGATCAAGGCGAATTCATAGAGAAGGTGGTCTCGACAGATCAGCTGACCATTTTTTGCTTGTGCAATTTTCCTCACAATGTGTCAAGAGTTTGTCTATTTGCTTCTTCTTGATTTAAAAAAAATTACGCGTCGTTTAGATTATTAAACTAAAATTTTAAAAAAAGTGTTCTTGATTAACAAATAGCACTGTTGCCAATTTAGCTATTTTCTCGTCAAATCTAGCGATTTTTCTATACACGTTGCTATAAAATATCTGATTTAGCTATTAGCGGAAAATCTAGCGATTTTTTAAAGTCTAGTTTCAATTTTATTTAAACGTTATTGTTATAGCTTTATCCAGAGGAAGGTTAATTCACAGACAAGGTGTTTTTGTGTCTTGCTTTTTTGATATACATACATACTGAGTTTGACACTGGGAATACTTAAAGTTTTCATAGCAAATAAGCGGTATTACAAGTACATCTTTTAAATAAATTTTGCTAAGTAAAACTCGAATAACGGTATTTTTAAACATACACTTACATATGTACGTATTTTCAAAATCAATTATGTATCTAGGTATGCATGTGCATATCAGTTTTTATTTTAAGTGGTGTAAGTGTATTTTGCAAGTAAAAATTAATGGTACCATGAAATAACTCCCAAATGAAATAACTCCCAATTTTTTTCCATACAAATTGGGAGTTATTGCATAATGAAGTAACGCCCAATGCGTTGGGAGTTACAGCTTTAGGACAGGCGCGTGGACTTAAGCACCTTTTTGGTTAAATAATTTTTAGATAGCGGGCCTTCGGCCGGGCGCAAGGAAAAAACTCCAGTGGATTCGATCCGCCGGCTTCGCAGTAGCCTTCGGCCGGGCAATGGACTTTAAGCTCTACTGCTTTCCATATAAAGCTTCGCCAAATAAAATATGAACTTTATGACACTTAAGTTATGAAGCTGCAAATACTTCCGAGGCGCTACAGTTTAAACTATATTCCCCGGCCGAAGGCTACTGCGAAGCCGGCGGATCGAATCCACTGGAGTTTTTTTCCTTGCGCCCGGCCTAAGGGCGGCTATATACCCACGGTTTTAAAACCCCAAAATTTTTAAATAAATGTCACCTTTTATACTAGCGTGAGTTTTCTCCCTAAGTTAACAATGCTGTTGCGCAGTGCTGTACAGACAGATAGTTAACAAATTTAACTAAATTTTTCATGCCAAAGACTAGAGAGTCTTTTAATTTCCTTTTTTTTCAAATGTGTAAAACACTGACGCCTGCATTCATAATAATTGTGATAGGTGTATTTACTTATGGCTTATTTGACAATTATTCCATAGAAATATGTCAAATTAGCCCTCAATAAACCCTTAATATTAATTTTGAATATGGGGGATAAATTATATACATACATACATTATTTTTTTAAGTGTTTTATTTCTTTCGTGCCCGGAATTTCTTAAAAATTATTATTTTCTAATAAATAAAATTCTTTCAGATGCCACACTACTTTGGTTTTTTTAATATAAAACAGAGATTGAAACTGTTTCCATTGTTTAAACTATTGCAAAATAACAAGAAAGTTTGAAAAACGACCTTTTGGCTATTTATAGCTAAAAATTTTAACAATTTTTAATTTTAGCTATTTTTTAGCGTTTTTTTACTGCAATTTAGCTATATTTTTGCGAAAAAAGTTGGCAGCAGTGACAAATAGTAAAACCAAATGATGCGTTCTTGTGCTTTGTGCAAAAAAAAACACTGTAAAATTAATTTTATTTACGTTTCTCTTCTGGAAATAATTTGTGTTTTTTTTAATGATGCCATTACAAATAATGTGTGTTTTTTCAATGATGCCATATTTGTGTTTGACATTATAGGTACGAATTGTTCGCCTGCGTCCACCTTGTATGAATTCGCCTTGGGCCATAATTTAGTTGTTGTAAGATCACCACTACCTTATTTATCAGTTCGCCTTGCCATAATGGTTTGCTTGTTTTTTAAGGTTGCCACATTTTTTTAGAGAGCAAAAACACTAATTAATTAATGACTAAACAAATAAAATTGTATTTAAGTCTTATTTATATTTAAATAAAAATTAACTTAATTTGTGTTTAAATACAAAATCAAGAAATGGCCATTAAACAGTTACTTAAAAATTGTTAATGAAAAACATGATGCAATTTGTAAATCGTAAATTCATTTTAAAATGATTGATGAGTAATCAAGGCTTTATTTTTTACAATTTTAAATACCTGCTATACTTGAATTACTGCACACAAAAACTTCCCTATTTTTTTGTAGAATTTACAATCGTATTTGACATTAATTTCATTTAAACGTGTTTAAAACTTATTGCAAACAACAAAGTATTTAACAGGTTTAGAAAATTGTTTATAATAAATCGTGTTTAACAAAAAATGTGCATAAAAATTTTAACAAAATTTTTTAATAAGAAAAAGGTCAATCAACTTGATAACAGTAGCATTCCATAGAGGATTTTTTTTAAGGTCTTTTTGTTTTTGTCAAGCAAACGATTATGCAAATTGTGCAACAACAGTTTTTAAAAAAGAATTTTGTTAGTTTGAATAATGGGAATTGCATTATAAAATTCTCTTTAATGCAGAAAAACAAAAAAGAAATGAGACAAAGAGACAAGGAGATTTTTGCATTAATTTTTGGTATTAAAAAATCATTAAAAAAATGGTAAATACTGCGCATACACAAGTACATACATACATATTTACATACATTCTTCGTAAAACAAGAGAATGTAAAAAATAGATGTTCTTTGACTATAAAACTAGAGAAAAACAAACAATTTAATATTACGTAAGTTAATGACGTAGCAAAATCTACTAAGAGCATACATACATACATACAACGTCTAAAAATAAACAAAATTTTTTATGATTTTCGGCTAAAAATTTTTAAATAAATTAAGTATAAAATAAAAGTAAAAATAATAAAAAATTAAATTTATTTTTAATTGGAAAATTAGTGGAATTTTTGGATCTTTCCTTAGAGAAAACATCGCAAAACACAAGAAACATCTTAAAGAAGCCATATGAAATGTTTGATTTATTTGTTTGTGCTACAGTCAAAACATTCAAATTATGTAGATGTTTTTTATTTTGCAAACATTAATAAAATAATATGTATTTATATGTAGAGGATTTTTTTAAAATATTTATAAGAGGTTTATTTGTTCGTCATGCCATATTCAAACTTAACGGAAAGTTTGAAATTTTCTGGGTAAAAGAAAGTTTTTTGAAAATACTAGGTTCACCCGGCCCGCTTCGCTAGACCCGCTCCTACTGTTTTCAAATTAACTTAATTTAAAACCATATATATTTACTCAGTAATAGTTATTAGTTTTTGGTATAATTAAATACAGGGTGTCTGGTGGCAGATTTATATTTTTAAAAACGTAATAATTCACACAAAATTTGGAATGGAAATCCGGATTTTATTTTTTAAAGAAAATGTTATCCAAATGTCTTCCGTCGAGTTGAGCACACTGCTCAAAACGGAGCCTTGTGTTCTGCGCAACACGCTGCAGTAAGCTTGGTTCAGCTGAGCTAAATTCTCGAAGAATATTTTCCTTTAAAGCCACAAAAGTTTTGGGATTGTCATTATCAACCCTCTCTTTGAGGTAACGCCATAAAAAAATCTATGGGAGTTTGATCGAGCTACCTCAGTGGCCATGGGATGTCCCCAAAGCGACTGATCAGTTTTTGGGGGAAATTTTTCCGAAGCAAATTCATCAAAGCTCTGGCTATATTTGCAGTCAACCCATCCTGTTGAAACCACGTGTGTGAAAAGTACGACGGATGAGCTCGCAGGTTTGCCAAAAAATAATTCGGTAATCTTGCGTCGATAATTTTCACCGTTCCCTGCTTGGCCTCGAAAATTTTCGAAAAAAAATTGTCTAGTTATCTAATGCGTAGATAAGGCACACCAAACAGTTACCCTGGGGCAATGCAAAGGTTTTTGATGTTTCAATAGAGAGTTGCGGGTTCTTGCAAACCAGTAACGGCATTTTAATTTGTTGACGTGGCCGCTTAAGTGAAAACGAGCCTCGTCAATACAAAAAAAAATATGATTTACAGTGCGAAAACGCTTCAACATCGTTTCACAAAAATTTTTGCGTAAATCAAGGTAACCTTCTTTCAGTTCTTAAACGTTTTGAATTTTTAAAGGATGGAACTTCAGATCCTTTTTTAAAATTTCATGAGTAACCGCACTTGAAAGTCCCAATGAGGCTGCTCTTTTCCGTATTGAAAGTCGCGGATTTTTACGTAAACTGCTTTCAACCAGTTCAATGTTTTCGGGAGTCCTTGAAGATCAACCTGGCCCTGGACAACAATGACGCATATTTTCTGATCCTTGTCCTTGGTTTTTCTATATACTTTTAAAATTTAAACTAAAAACAGTTTTCCTTAAAAATGTATTAAACCAAATGAAAAATATACCAATTGTTTAAATACATACACATACAAACAAACATACATACATATAATGTGCCATACAATTTTTGCAAAATAAGACTTTAATAAACATTAAATACAATATTTTTTTTAAGCGGCCCATAATTTTTTTTTGTATTTTGTAATTCATAAAAAAATTGGAATTTAAACACTTTTTGTCATAAAACTTCCGCGGTTGGAAAAAAACAAAACAAAGCAATTTTCATTAAAAAAAATCTATTTAAAAAGTCGACAGTAAAATCTTTAAAAAAAAATATAAAATTTTTAGCCAAACAAATTCTTGAGGAAATACTCTAAAAGCGAAACTTAAGTTATTTTTACAATGTTTTACTGTATTTTTATTTTATTTTAATTTTTTTGTTTGTAAAACAATTTTTTTACACAAGAATGCTGAGTATAAAATAAAAATAAAAAATGCAAAAACATTAAAAAATTTTAATATAAAAAAATGTTAAAACAAGCGTGAACTTTGGACATTATATTGATATTTTAAATAAGTGTTGCCATTTAAGTTAAAATTATTTAAAATTGCCAGCCGCCCCCATGGAAGTAACTTTTTGAGTTTGCTCAAAAAAACGTTGGCACTTTTTATTTTTTTATTTATTTTTACAATGTTAAAGAAACATTTCCAATAGAGTTCGGTCAATCGGTAACTTTAGTTAATTTTTTTCACGAACCACAGGGTTGCGTACGACGAATTTCGTCCATCACAGTGAACTCGTCAGAAAAAAATTTGATATATAAGCACAATAACGACGAAAAAATCACAAAGGATAATAAACTACTGGAGCCAAATTGTCGCATTCCATTTAAATCAAAATTACAAAATTCTTATTAGAATTCCTACATTAAAAGCATTGACAACTCAATCGATCGAGTAAAATTTTGATTCAAATCGAATGCGGCGATTTGGCCCCTGTTTCGTATATTAATTTTTATTATTATAAAATTAAAATAATTCAACTGTTAAAGTAAAATAGCTTCGATTACTCAAATGCATAAATGTGTTTTTTTGCAACGAATATTCTGGCGAAAATTTCGTCGTACGTCCGTGTTGTGTTTCCTGCAAAAGTTATATGGGGCTCGTCAAGGTGTGTTAGGAAGGTGTTCAACAAAAACCTTTAGCATGCATGCAGCTCCAGCATTCGTGTCGAAATCGTCATACATTTTTATACCCTTCACATAAGTGATAAGGGTTAATATAAGTTTGTCATTCCTATTTTAGTTTCTTTAATACCCATCTGCAACCTCATTAAGTATATATTTTCTTGGTCCTTATAGATAGGGAAGTCGATTTAGCGATGTCCATCTGTCCGTGTTATGGTTAAAATCAACTTTTTGAAGCCTCCCGATGTCGCATAGAACCGTAGGTGGCAGGCAACGAACTATCAGAAATATCTGCGAGCAAATCGCTATTGAAATCCTGAAAAATCGCCTGACAGCTGACCAAGATATAAGCGAAAAACCAAGACTACCTCTGTTTATTTGTCTAAAATTTGTACATAAAAACCACTACAACTGCCACGGAATTGCAATGTAAGACCTACTCCCACTAATTTTTCCTCGCGACCATTTTTGTGGCGCATTTTTACACCCTTTCTCCACTCCTTAACAGGGTTGCCATACAAAGTTTAATTTTTCAAATTTTTTTTTTAAATCGCTCCCAGGGTGCTCCTACAAAGGACAAATGCAAGACCGATCCCAGTTAAATTTTCCTCCCAAACATTTTTTTTGGAACATTTTTATACCCTATGTACAGCCCCTAACAGGGTTGCCATACAAAATTGTAAAAAAATTAGGGTGTAAACCCCTACAACTTTCCAGGGTTGCCCTTAAAGAAATAAAATGTAGACTTTCCTCCTAACGCCATCTGATAGGAGGATTGCCATACAAAAATTATGGAAAAACGCCAAAAACGTCCCCAGAGTCGGCCTCAGAGAAATAAAGTGTACGACCGACCCCCATTAGTTTTTCCTCCCAAACATATTCCTTGAATATCCTTACCCCCAATCACCATCACCTAAAGGGGTTACCATACAAAATTTACAAAAATTATGTAGAAACGCCCATAACTTCCCCAAAGTAAGCCTTAAAGAAATAAAGTGTAGGACCGATCCCATTCGTTTCCAATCTCAAACATATTCCTCCTACAACATAGTTATCTCCATTGCCTAAGGAGGCTCCCAAACAAAGTTTGGGAAATTGTAAAAAGTCCCCGCCAAACTTTAGTGTGACAAACTATATAAGAGATAAAAAAAGGTAAAAAGGCTAAAACTGCGTTCTTCCATTGCTACGACCTAACGAGTTATTTGGCCGTGCTTTTTGTGTAGTTAATTATTCGCCAAATGTTGCCATACAGTTTAAGCCTTTTTCGAATACTCGATTTCAGGGAAACATTTTTAAGTCCGGTAAGTGTTTTAGTTAAATTCAGGTTTTTTTTTCAAAAAAAAATCTTTAAACAATTGTGTTCTTTTTGTATTACACACATGGAGTACATACATATGTAAACATATCGTCGGCTTAATATAGAAAGAGCGTATCTCCGTTTTTTTTCAAAATAAATGTCAATTTTATTATACATTTTTTTTTTGTTTTTCTTAATTAAAAATAAACTTTGTGTCCACTTTTTATTAAAAATCGCGTTTAAACTTTTTTTAACCAAATGTTAAAACTTGTATGAAGTGTTTTTCTTCTCCTGTTCAGCAATAAAAAAATCTAAGTTATGTTCTTTCTATATTAGGCCATCGTTATGTACATATTAATATGTATTTCTTCTTATTCCCATTTTGTCTCAACAATTAACAATAAATTGTAGAGTATAACTTGGTCATTGATTCATTTTTGAGTGCCTTTGTTTGCATGAGGTTTGTGTGTTACATCTGGTCTGCTCCAGTCTGTATAACGAGAAGAAGTCATGAACTTGTGATGTGAATATTTAATAAATTTTGCCGCATTTTGATTACGTTATCAAATTAAACTACCTACATACAACAAGCGTCTGTCTGTCATGTGTATTTTTCGTAAATTAATATTGGCACAACAAAGAGATGGAGTAAACGAAGAGATCATAGGAGAGCAATTTTGTTTCATCAAATTGTTTAGAATAAAAAAAATAACAACAACTTTGGCGAACTTTTATTGAAACTTGTATTTTAAAAACTTTAATAAATTATAGTATTATTTGAAGGAGCACATACTAAAAGTGTAACTAAAACAAACTAACATCAAATTTATAATTAACTAATTTCAGTATTTAAGTACAATGACAAAAATTGGGGATTACACTGTTGTTTAACTTTCAATTTAAAATTTTTATAAAATTATTTAATTTATTTTAAAGTTTTTTTTATACCCTTCACATTGGTGTTGAGGGTATATATAAGTTTATCATTCCGTGTGTAATTTATTTAATATCCATTTGCGACCCCATAAAGTATATATTTTCTTGATCCTTATAGATAGGAAAATTGATTTAGCGATGTACGCCTGCCCGTTAGGTTAGGTAGAACAGGCAGCCGTTGAAGGAAAGCATACAGCTCACTTGGGTCCGCTTAATTCGGTCCCTTTGTGGTACCTGGAGAGGCAGATAGAATAGGTTGAGACGGAAGGAAAGAAGAAATTTAGAGAAGGATAGATAAGAAAGAAAGAACATAAGAATGAAGCAGACTTACCAGGGTCTCTGGTGGGAATCGAACCCACAACCCCCTGACTGGTAGACTCGTGCACTTACCAATGACCTACCGGGGCACACCGCCGTTAATCGGTTAAAATTAAGTTTCTAAAGACCTCTTTGTGGTATCAAAAAATCAGGTATAATTTGCGAGAATTTTACTATTAAAATTTAGCGAAATCGACCGATAACTGACCGAGATAAAAACCAAGACTAGCTCTGTTTATTTCTTTAAAATTTCATAAGCGAAAACCAAGACTAGCTCTGTTTATTTCTTTAAAATTTTACCATAAAAACTTCAACAACTGCCTCAGAGTTGCCATACACGGGTACAATGTAAGACCGACTCTCATTTATTTTTCCTCACGAACATTTTTGTGGAACATAATTACACCCTATCTCTGCCCCTTAGCAGGGTTCCATACCAAGATTATTTTTTTCTTCAAACCGCTCCCACAAATTGAAAGGGTGCTTCTACAAATGTAAAACCCCTACAACATCCCTGAAATCGCCCTTGAAGGAACAAGATGTATAGCAGACCTCCATTAGTTTTTCCTCCAAACATATTCCCAGAATATACTTACCCCCTATCTCCAGTCCCTAACAAGTGTTCGACCGACCCCCATTAGTTTCCCCTCCCAAACATTTTCCTAAAAGATACTTACTCCCTATCTCCAGTCCCTAACAAGTGTTCGACCGACCCCCATTAGTTTCCCCTCCCAAACATTTTCCTAAAACTTACTTACCACCTATCTTCACCCCCTAAGGGGGTTGCAACTTTCAGGATGCTCGTAGATAGATCAAATGTAGGACTGACCCCAACTCCTTTTTCCTTGCAAACATTTTCCTACAACATACTTACCCCCTATCTCCCCCCGTAAAGGGGTTGCCATACAAAATTTAAAAAAAAATTTGGTAAAAACCTTTACAACTTCCCCGTAGTCACCCTAAGAGGTTAAAAATATGACTCCGACCCCTATTTAAAAATGAGTTTCATTTACAAAACAACTTTCAGACTTTATAAATACATGTCGTATTGCACAACTACACGTTGTGAAGGGTAAATAACATTCGGCACAGCCGAATATAGCGCTCTTATTTGTTTTATTTCAAGCAGACGCTTCCTATTTGTTAGTTTTTTTTTATTAATTGTAAATTTCAAATAACTTTCATTGGATAGAATAGGGAAAGCGACTCACAGAAATTTGTATAAATACATACATATGTTAAGGACCTTGTGGTACAGGGTATCATATGGTCGAGCTTAACTAATTATAAATTTCTGACTTGTTTTGAAACAATTTGGCACAAATTAGCAAAAAAAAAAACGTTTACACCATTAACATACTTTTACCATTTCTCTTTTACTCGTAAAATAAATTGCATTAAATTAAAACACAACAACGGCTCCTAACTGATTTTACTTTTGCGCTTATTCTTAATGGAAAAAACCCACACACTGTTTGTTACCTGTATGTTTTGCACTCATTTCTTTAACTTAATTCTCTCTTAAGAGTTTGTTCACCTGAAAATTATTTTATTTTTAGATTTTTTTTGGACATAAATACATGTGTATGTGTGTATGTGCAAATGTGTATAGAATTTAAACATGACTTTAATAGGCAAAATCCATTTACCGAAAATATTTGTGAGTTTTTAGGCAAATTGCAGTTGTTGTTTAAAAACTATTTTAGTGTAAAAACGGGTTTGTATGAGTGTGACGTATTAGAAAGAAATAGAACATAAAACCTACCTGTAACTATGTACGAAAATATCAGCTTAACGCTCGTTTATTTTAATAGCGTCATAACTCTAAAAACACATTCTAATGAAAATTGACTTTAAGAAGTCTATTTTCTTAAGTTTTAGGTCTTTTTTAACACAAATTTTTTAATATTTCGCCACTCCGTTGTGTGGTGTTATCAGAAAGTTTTTATTAAATACAGGGTATCTGGTGGCAGATATATATTTGCAAACTTAAAAAAAAACTTAATAATTGAGACAAAGTTTTATTGAGAGCATTGAACAATAGAATGGAAACCAGATATCTTCCGTCGAGTTGAACACACTGCTCAAAACGGAGCCTTGTGTTCTATGCCACACGCTGCAGTAAACTTGGTGCAATTGAGCTGATTTCTCTATGAATATTTTCCTTTAAAGCCACACGAAATTGGGGATTGTCATTATAAGCCCTCTCCTTAAAGAAGCACCATAAAAAAAAACTACAAGAAGTTAGATCAAGTGACCTCAATGGCCATGGGATGTCCTCAAAGCGACTGATCACTTTTTGGGGAAAATTTTCCCAAAGCAAATTCATCGAAGCTTTGGCTGTGTGTGCAGTCGCCCCATCTTGTTTAAACCACGTGTGTGAAGAGTACAATGGGTGAGTGCAAAAAGAATTTCGTAATCATACGTCGACAATTTTAACCGTTGACATTCGTCGCCTAGCCTGTTGCCCGGGGCAATGCAATGGTTTCTAAATTTTCAATCGAGGGTTGCGGTTTCTTGCAGACAAGTAACGGCAGTTTTGCTTGTTGACGTGGCCTTTTAAGTGAAAATCAGCCTCGTCACCTCAAAAAAATGGGATTTACAGTACGAAAAACGCTCCAACATTGTTTCACAAAAATTTTGGAGTAAATCAAAGTCACTTTCTTTCAGTTCTTGAACGATTTGAATTTTTAAAGGATGGAACTTCAGATTCTTTTTCAAAATTTCATGAATAATCGCTCTTGGAATTTCTAGTGAGGCTGCTCTTTTTCGTAGTGAATGTCACGAATTTTCACGTAAACTTCTTTTAACCAGTTTAATGGTTTCGGTAGTCCTTGAAGTTGGACTGGGCCCTGGCCGTGGGGCATTCATAGCCGAAGCAATTGCGCGGAATCTCTGCAGGCACGTACGAATTAAGTTTACACTCGTTCCTTCACCCCGAGTACGGAATACCAAACTTTGACCAATTTTGTCGACGAACAATTACGTCAGAATCGTTACTGCGACATCGTGACTAACAAATCTACACAATCGATGATTCCAACGGCGCCACCCTCCGTACCAATTGTGCTTTTTCAAATTACCATGTTTAAAAATATAAATTTGCCACCAGACACCCTGTATCATTCATAATAGGTATTTTAAATAAAAAAAAATCGTATTACTATAGTATTACTATTGTATACTATTGGAGTTATGACTTTTTTTAAGTACATGAACGATATGGCAATGTACTTTTGAAACTCTGCACATTAAATTAAATTTAATTTAACAAAAATATTTCAATGTATTCACTCAAAAATAAATGCGATTAATTAATTAAGCTTCAAAAATTGTATTTAAAAATTATTACAACGTATTTATTTTACAATTTCAAGCCGGTAATAATTGCTATATTTAACTGTATAAACACCTTAAGACCCCAGCATTCAAAGTCCATTCATTGCATTCGTAAGTGTTGTTTTTTTATTCAAGGAAAATATTGTTTGCATAATACTTATGTGCATAAATTTACGATCATGAACTTAACACTTGCTTAAATGTGTGCACTTAAGAAAATATTTTTAAGAATAAATTTATTTAGACTAATCCAAGGCATATTCATATAAGGTGGTCTTATTAAAAAAATTAAGAGAGTCGTTCTCTTACTCTTTATTTTTTTTTATATGAATTTTGACACCAAAATTGAAAAATTTTTCGAGTTTAGTGTCAAACTCCATGTACAAAAAATTAAGAGTAAGAGAACGACTCTCTTAATTTTTTTATTGCGGCTACCTTGTATCGATATGCCTTGGACTAATCTATTCGCAGAAAGAAAAGAGAAATGGAAAGGGGTGAATGTGAGTGTATCGAGATGTTTAGGATTTAGAAGGAATTCCAAAAATTTTACCAAAGAGTAGAACACCAAACTGAAGGCTTTGGTATAGGCACATTCTCCTGCAAAGATGAAGAAGGTTATCTGGTGACGGATACATATGAGCTGTTGTCTGGTATTAGCAACGATAAAGATACCATAAAACCAATCCCAGAAGACCGGAGGCAAAACGCTGATAAGACGTGTGCTGATAAGGCGTATGCTAGAGGAATATATATTCGAGGACTGGAACATCAGTGTTTTATGTTCTGTGCACAAGGCTCTGCAAGGCTCCGTTCTCTCCTATTCTTCTCTCTATTTCCTATCTTTCTTAATGACCTCTTAGGTCAGACTTTGAATCCTAGATATTCCTTTGCCGACGACAGCAGCCTATGCGATTCATACTCATTTGGTTACAGGCCTAGCTCTTTGGAGATTGAGACTATGAGGAAGAGTATAAATGACACCCTCAACCGTAATTTGGTGCTAATCTCCGATTAGGGCCGTGCGAATAGGGTCGACTTTAACTACGTTAAGACCCAATGTTGTCCTTTGACACAAAAGCGCACGTTGGGCCACACTGCATCGTCTGTGTTAATGGATAGTATAAATATTTGGAAGACAGAAACTCTTGATGTTCTGGGCATAAAAATCCAGTGCGATGTCCACTCGACTGAACTAGTTTTTTTGTGTCAAAAAAGGCGTCTTGGTTTCTTAAAATGGTGTAGGAATTACTTTACCCCATCAGATCTTTCAATATTTATATCACCTATTTATATCCGACCGAAGATGGAATACAATTCTCATGTATAGGCAAGTGCTCCGAAGTCTATTTTGGAGCTACTTGACCGCGTATAGGAACGGGCGAAGGTACTAATCGGTGATGTTGAGGTGTTTAGCGTCTTGATTCACTTGAACATCGTCGCAATGTGGGGTGTATTTCACTTTTCTGTCGATACTACAATGGAATGGGCTCCAAGGAAATCAATGAGCTTGTTCTTCCGTGATACACGTCTTTCAAGAAGAGCACACCCATTTGTGGTTGACTGGCCAGTTAATCACACCACGCATTACAAAGAAAACTCGTTCTTTAGTCGCACAGTCTGTATGTGGAACAAACTACATTAATATGCCTTTCCTGTCACAGTTAATATCAAGAAATTTAAATCAAATGTCCAAAAACACTACTCCCTATATCCTTCTTTCCTTAATCTATTTTTCTGATACCAATACGATCGAATGCATGTGTAGGGGCCATCTCCTGAGTGCTGGCTATTAAAAAACAGGGGCATTACAGCATGTGCCAACTACAGACGAATAAGTTGCCTTCCCATTATTTACAAAATTCTATCCAGCGTATAGTAATGGAAAATTGGGCCATATCAATGCGGCTTTAGACCTGGAAAATCCACCATCGACCAGATGTACACACTACGACAAATCTTAAAAAAGACCCAAAAAAGACAGATCGACACCTATTTGTTGACCTAAGGCCGCTTTCGACAGCCTCATACGTTCAAAGGTGTTTCAAGCTATGTCTGAATTTGATATCCCTGCAAAAGATTATACGCGACCCAAATGTGAATAGAAGTGGCACACTTTTCGCAAAACAGCACATGGGGCAAACATTGCAGGCAGTAACTTCCACCTTTGAAAAAGTCAAGAAAGAATCAGCCAAAGCGGGTCTGGCAGTAAATGCAGATAAAACCAAGTTGATGGTATCAACGCACAAGACTTGGGTAGACAATGGAAGTTACAAGCTACAACTTTGGAATAGTCAACGATTTCACCCACCTCGACACAAACTAAACAACATCAGTTTTGAGAAAAAGGAAGAACAATATTGGCCAATGGATGCTAATTTTGATTAAGGATGCAGTTTAAAAGCAAAGCCACCTCCCGACAAACCAAAATCACTCTCTACAAGACACTGACACTACTAGTGAGGATATATATGGTTCTAAAGCATGGGCACTTGCGAAAGCAAATAAGGCAGTGCTTGGAGTTTTCGAGAGGAAAATTGACGGAGAATACCGGGGTCGTATGAATCACGAACTGTCGATATTGACATAGTTACGCGTATCGAAGTTCAACGTTTACGCTGGCTACGTCATGTTTTAAAAATGAATAAAGATGCTCCAGCTAGAAGGTCATTTATATGCGACCTGGTGGCGAATTACGCAGAAGGAGAAGATCGAAACTCCGATGGAAGGATCAAGTGGAGGAAGACATCTCAAAACTTGGTGTCAGAAATTTGAGAAGAAGCGCAGAAGATTGAAGCGCCTGGAAATCGATTCTAAGTTCGGCTAATGGAACAAACGTTCTGTAATAGCCATCTAAGTAAGTAATGACGCATAAATATTTACATGTATTTGGTGTTTTTATGACGAATTTTTTTACCTCCTCGTTAAATTGTCTTTGGCCGAAATTTCAACTGTTAACAAAACGCTGTGAATTTAATTTTTTTCATGTACGTTTGTGCTGGCAACTGAAATTTGGTTGCTATCCAAAATCAGCCCATTATTCCCTTGAACCATGGAGTTAAGAAAAAATTGTCTTATCATGCAAAGAAGCAAAGAAACAATGTTATTATCAAAAGATAAGATTTGCTTTAAATACGTAGCAAAATACTTGAAATTTTTAAGTTGGATTTATCAAGTGTTATTAAAGATAATTTCGTAAAAAGTCTTATAATTTAAAAACTTTTTTAATGTTTAACAATAACATCATCAAATGTTAGATTATTATTTAAAACAAACTGAACCTCAGTTTTCCAGGCTAAAATTCTGACGGTGAAGAGGGCCGCAGAATTGATAGGGGAGGACGCGGATGGAAGAGAGGACATGGCAATCTACGTTGATAGTCAGGGCGCTTAAGGCTCTAGGGGAACTTTATGCCAGGTGTAGACTTGTGGACGACTGTTGACGTGCTCTTAGGGCGATCATGGCGGGTTAGGCTCCATTGGGCCCCGGGTCATTGGGACGTTTCCGATAATGAGACTGCCGATGAACTGGCAAAGAGGGGATCGGACCGTGATATTGGACTTGGTTTTGAGCCGCTGAGACCATCATTGGGTTTCTACTATGGGCTGATAAAGACTAAGGTAATTGACCAGGTGGGTCAAGTCTGAAGGGACAGGGTCGATTGCAAATCTCCAGACTTCTGTGGCCCAGGCTAGTCAGGATGGGCACGGACTTGCTGCTCAAAGAGAGCAGGCGTTTTAAGGTGCATTATTGGGACTCTCTCAGGGCGCTTAAGGCTCTAGGGGAACATTATGCCAGGTGTAGACTTGTAGACGACTGTTGACGTGCTCTTAGGGCGATCATGGCGGGTTAGGCTCCATTGGGCCCCGGGTCATTGGGACGTTTTCGATAATGAGACTGCCGATGAACTGGCAAAGAGGGGATCGGCCCATGATATTGGACTTGGTTTTGAGCCGCTGAGACCATCATTGGGTTTCTACTATGGGCTGATAGAGACTTAGGTAATTGACCCGGTGGGCCAAGTCTGAAGGGACAGGGTCGATTGCAAATCTCCAGACTTCTGTGGCCCAGGCTAGTCAGGATGGGCACGGACTTACTCCTCAAAGAGAGCAGGCGTTTTGAGGTGCATTATTGGGACTCTCTTAGGGCACTGCGATGTGAAAAATATGACGAGCAAATGGGACAAGAACACCCCAGATTTCTGCAGGTTGTGTGGGGATGAGGAGGAGATAGAGACAGTAGAATACCTTGTTTGACACTGCAAAGAGGTTAGGTGGCTGGGTAAATAGGGGTTAAGCGCCTACGATTACCGCCTTCTTTTGACTTCTTGCGACCAGCACTCTTGCTCTCTTTTCTCATTTATGCATCGCTCTTTCTATAAAATTCTTGTCTTTCCTATTTTTCTTTTTGAATCTTCTAAAGGAATTCACAGTGGGTCTAAGGGCCTCTGGGTGGAGGTGGCGAATCGCACCCGCCACTACCCTTCGTGACCGTACCTAACCTCAGCTTAGTTGCTGCTCAAAAAAATGCTTGGCACTTTCGCCAGATTTAAATTTGCCACCCAAATCGCTTGATATTTTTTTTATTTCCTTGGTTCTAAGAGTCAAGTGAAAATTAAATAAAAGCGCTATAATCACTTTTTTATATAAAGTTTGTTATAACTTTGCATTATAATATGAAAATTAATTTCCTTTACTATTATGTAATAAGAGAAAATTTTATTTTTTTATTTTAAAATTAAAAAACCACAAAAAACACAAGTTAAAAATTTTAACGCAAGCGTGAAAAATCACAGATAAAAACAATTATTTCGCAAAAAAAAAACGCTATTAAAATAGCAATGATAAAAATTAGAGCAACAACAAATCACTAGAAGAAATTTAAGAGAAATAGGCCTAGTAAAAACACATGTAATAAAAAAACCGGTAAAAAATCACCACGTTTACAAACTCACATGACAAAAAACATTCAAACCCCAGTAGAAGCCAACCTATACTATTAAATTATGCAAATAATTAGTGCCCATGCTTGTCTACCACTGTCGTACATACACATCTTATGTTACTAACAGTTTCCTTCATTATGCTTACACTCAATGACACATTAATAGTAAAATGAAGTTAATGAAAAGAGAGCACGAGTACACAATATTAACCCTACTTTTTTGGTGTTTTTTTATTTTGTCATGATATATGAATAAAAGAAATTTATGTAATTCTAAATTACAATTAAACATTATTAAATTTAAATACACAACACTGAATTTTAATTTTTGTTAGATTTTACACTATTTTACAACTTAAATTTTTATCTTAATATATAGTTTTTATAATTATGTATTATAAAAAAAAACTTACCTGAGCCTCAGGCAATTTACGTGAAGAAATACGATAGATCGACATTGTATTTTAAAATCACTTTATCTTTCTTATATAAAATAAATTCCTAAAAGAAATATTGTAGAAATCAGATAATTTATGTTATAATTTGAAATATAAAAAACACTTTATTAAAACTATTAAATTTTTTCAAGACTAAACGATGAATGCAAAAAACGCGTGTTTTTTAAATATCTTTAACCTACTACCACCGCTACTTTTGTATATACATACATATGTATGTACTTATGTTAGATTAACAAAAAAAGTATTTGCAACTATAAGTTGTATGTTTAAGTTTTATTTTTAAAGGGTTTATTTAGTATTCCGATAAATATAACACTCACACAATAACACAACACGCTATTTTTTATTAATTCGTTGGTTAAATAGTGTCCTCTATTTCTGTCACAGAATTTTTTTTTGAGATGCAAAAGTATCAAACGCCGCCGTTGAGCTCCGCAAGCTGACTGAAACGTTTAACTAATGAAAATATTGAAAGTACCCCCAAATAGCCAACAAAAGTCCAACAACAACTAGCACAGAAGCATTTTAAAACAAACACAATTTAGAGCTTTGCTTTTTAACAAAATGTTCTAACGAACAACAAATATAATCTAAAACATACATAAAAAAACTCTTGTTAAAAGTTTTGGCTAAAAAGTAAAAACAAAATTGTTATTTAATTAAAACAAAATTGGCTTTAACAAAAATGCAGTCTTTTGTTTTCTCTTTAATATTACATATATTACATACTTTCACACACATATACTTTTTACATCATTATCATTATGCTATTAAGTTTTTTGTAGACATACATACAAAAACAATCTCTTAAAATGTTAATCTCTAAAAATTTGCTAAGAGCACTAAACAGTGCTGCCATAACGTTAGTATTTTATTTTACAAAAATATAATAAAACAAAGTTAGATCTATGTGCTACTAACTTTAATTTGGCATGCAGAACTAATTTACTTAAGTCACGCTGCTCCAAATAAAAGAAAGTTACATAACGTGATAGAAAATTTAAAAAAAAGAAAAAATTACTTTAAAAAAATTCGGTAATTAGTATTTTTTTATCAAAAATATTAATTTCTCCCAAGCAAAGAGAAAAAAATTAACTTAAGCTGATGCACCTCATGCTCCAATTGATTATTTTGGCAGTTGTCGAGCGGTCTAAAGAAAAATAAGTATCTTTTAATTTTCCCAAGTTGGCTAGTAAGTATGTATTTCAATTCGATTGAGGTGTGTGATTTCAAGCCTTCTGATTAGCTGTCAAAATTCATTAAAAAATTTAAAATTTGAAAGTTAAAAGAAAATCTTTGAATTCAATTAATGAAGAGTGTGACCAAAAATTAACTCAATTGATACACTCAATTAACAATTGAATTGGAGTGTGTTTGGTTCGCAGAAGATAATAAAAAATTTAGTTTAAAGACAATAATTTTAACGAAAAATTCAAAAAGGAAGTAGGAAACTATATAAATCTAACTTTACATACATATGATTTAAACCTGAATAAGGGCAGCCACTATTAAAGTTATTTAGGGAAAATGGTAGCCCTGGCACTAAATACAGAGAAGAGTAAGGTGAAATAAAACACGTGGTGGCATCGATGCCCCAACTGAATATTTTTATTTTTGCACTCATTAATATTTGAACGTTAATATGTCAAAAACTGGTCTTGTTTACAATTATCACGACTTTTTTCACTAACAAACTTGTAAAATGAATTGTGTTGGTTGAATTCTTCTGCCGCCACCTTGTATAAATTGACTTTGCTTGGTAACATATAAATTTTTGCCTAACATATATAGCAGCTGTGTTCCCTAAAATTTTTTTTTGTTAAACAGTGCTACCTAGTTTGGTTAACATTTAAAATACAGGAAATGACCATCCGCAAACGATCACAAAATTTAATTTTTTTTAATAATAACTATTAAATAAATCTATTTTAACACTAAATCCATTTTTCAGTTTTAAGTGGCCATCTTTGTGCGTTCAAATAAAAACTAAGTCTCTCAATATTCCCATATCATTTAGACAGTTTGTTTGTGTTTTCACAACTAAATGATAAATAAGTGTTTAACCGTGTTTTGCTTTTACAACTGTTCTTAAGGGGAAATTTTATTTTTGTAACGTTGCCACATTTTTATGGATATAAAATACCTTTATTAGTTAACGACAGAAAAAACTGTATTTAATACTTATTTGTACACACATATATGCACATAAGCCTAATTGGTGTTAAAATTCGAAGTCAAGAAATTGCCATTAGTTAAGACGGTTTAAAAATTAAACAAGTTACATTATTGTCCACTTCTTGACTTTATGTTTAAAAAATAATTGAGTTTATTTTTTGTTGCAATATAAGGAATTAAGTACAGTTTAAAGAATTAATGCATGTTAAGGTTTTTTTATTATTTTGTTGTATCTTTCATAGCAAAACGTGCCACATAAGGCATTTTTTAAAAGGATCTTTTTTAATAGGTGGTTCGCTAGTTCTGTTGCAACTGGTCTTTTGAAACCCCCATTAATTATCCAAAAACCTGTGAAGGGTATTAAATACTTTTGAAAATATTTGTATTTTTAAAGCTGTTAATATACAATATAAATAGAATATTAAAAAATCTGCAACTGTTGCTTTTTCAACAAAATTGTATTTTGCTTAAGACTTATGTATGTACATATAACCCCTATATACGGGACATTGAAGAACAAAATTTAATAAAATATACTTGTTTTTTTATAAAGATATGCCCTTTTCCTATTTTTTACATTAAATAAGGCAGTAGCAACTGATCAGCAGGCTTTTTTTTCTAAATTCACACAGAGGATTTTTTTAAGACTTAATGTATTAAGTGTTCAACAAATATAATACCACAAAATCAAACACAAGTAAGTATAAGAATTATGATACGATGATTGCAGCTGCAGACATGCTGTAACGACATGCAATGCACCTTGCACTTTTCAGCATATCGGTCTACGCACATTTGTGTTCTACACCGCAAAATAAAATAAAAACTAAGGCAAATCTAAATATTGTGTATTTTTTTTTAATAAAGCTTTTTGGATACACCAAAATACAAATTTTTCTGAAAAAAGCTAGTTTCTAATATTTTTTGCTTATAAAAAAACCACAAGGATTTGCCGATTAAGACATTTTTATTAATATAGAGCAGAAAAACTTGCAAACGACAATTTTCTGCTGGAATATTTTTTACATGCATACAAAAAAAACGTATGTTGTAAAATATAATTTTGTTTGGGTCTTACAATTTTTTTGGAATATTAAAACAATGATAAACCTTTTTGAAATGAGTGCTTGATATGTAAAAAGAACACGTTTTCTGGTTGCTTATATATTTTAAACTATTTTATCTGGCAGTACTGGTATATTATGTTAACCTTTTACCATGGTGGGATTATTTGTTATTTGTGTCACCAATCAACTTTCGGAATAAAATTGATGTGTTAGGTGCTACCAAGCTCAAGAGTAAAGGTTAATTAGTATTGTGTACTAAAGGTTTCGGAACAGGCTAAATATGAGGTAAATTTCACTTAACAAAAAGTGTAACATGCTTTTAGGTGTATGGAATATTCATAAGGGGTATTATTGCAATCTAATGAAATTTAGATATTTTATAACAATTCAAATACATAAAAGAGTTTTTCAATTTTGATTAGAAAATTAAGAAAAAAATTAAAATTAATTTAAACTTAGGACACTTGTAATTTGGCTAAAAATCAGTTTTTTAAAAAGAAAAAAAAAAGGTGAATAAACGTTTCTAAGGCCACCCTAATGGGGTTTTTGTTAAACTAATCAACATTTTGTTGTTACACACAAATCTTATTGCTACCTGAAATTCAAGTAAGTCTTCGTGTCAGCTTAAAATTCCTAAAAGTGTTTTTTTTTTTAATTACCTTGTATCAAACCAAAAATTTTATTTTTCAATAATACTCCCTCATAAACTAAAATTCAAAAGCAGCAATGTTTGTTTATGGTTCTGGGGAAGTAATTTTATATATAATGCTGAAGTCTCCACAATCTTCTACTAACAATCAAACTGTCTAAACCTTAAAAAATATAAAACAAACATTTCGCTAAAATTAAATATTTGCAAAAACAGCTGCTTTTTAAACCTAAGAATAGAAGCGTGGCAATCGTTTAACAAAGACACCGTTTGACAGACAACAGGAGGAATAATTAACCCATTAAAGTGTTCATAACGGTCAAGTTTGAATAAAACATTTTATAAAAACTATAGAAACTATTCATTTATTCGGATTTTATTCGTTGCAATTACATGAAAAAGTTTAAACAATTTGATTTTGAGAGCCAAACAAAAAATCTAAAAACTAATTAACAATTGTTTTTTTATTCGGTTTTTATATACATATTTTAATATATGTTTGAAAAAGGGTTTAAAATTATAAAAAGTTTTTATTCGATTATTTTTTGTTTCTTTAAGTACTTGTCTAGAATTGTCAATATATTAAAATGTATTATTCGGCTTTTATACCTGTACAAAAATTAAAGGTAAAATGTTGATGAATTAAAAGTTTAAATTGGTTTTTTTAAATTTTTCAAACCGTTGTTTTCATTTGTGAGAACAAAAAACATACATAAATCAACAAACGGTTACCCGATTGAATATTCGAATCACCGAGTTTTAAAAAAAATTTTTTTTATACTAAAATTAAAAAAAATTCATTAAAAAAAATATTATTTGTTTTTCCGATTTTTAATTCAAATAAATTCCAAATAAAAATATTTATTAAAAAATGGTTTAAGTAAACAGATATCAATGAAAAATATTTCAAATTAAATTAACTTTTGCTACAGTTGATTTTAAGACCGGTTTTTTTGCAACAATATATGTGTGTATTAACTTTTTCAAACTTTAAAATATTTAAGTACAACACAAATTTATATTTTTGAAAATTTTATTAACTTTTGTTACGTATAACTGTAAACCCGGTTTTTTATTCGTTAACAATAAATCAAACTTGTATGTTGTTTAAAGCCCATTATTTGTAGTTAAAATGAAGTTTCAGGTTTTTCAACTTTTCAAAGTAAAATTTTTGTAATTTTATTCGAATAAACGATTATTCACTTAGGTTTCTAAAAATATACGTTATTAGAATTTTTTAATTTTTTTTATTTTTCCTTGGTTTAACTAAAAAATTTATTTATTACTCGCTAAAACATGAATTAATCGATAAGTTTAATTTCTAAACATTTTCTTTCTCTTACTTTTTTTAGAAAACTTAAAAATAAATATTATTCGGTTACCCGGTTATTGTTTAAAATATATAATTGTAAAAAGTTAAAGGCTTTTAAATGTTTAAAGTTTAAGAAATATAATCAAAGAGGTTTTTACAGTTTTTAAAACTTGTTACGAATAATCGCGTAACCGGTTTTTTTATTCGCTAGCAATATTTTAAATTATGCTTATTCAAAACCATTTTTTTCCATTTTAAAAGAATTAGTACTACTTCTTCGGGGTAAATTTTTGTCAAGGTATTCGATTAATCGGTTACTCGTTAAAATTCAAACAAGAAATTTTTCTTTTTTTTACTTTTTGTTTTAATTTTAACAACTTAAGAAAAAAATTAAATAAAAATTTCACAATTAAGTAACCGATTATTCGTTTACTTGGTTTTTAGCTGCTTAGATTTTTAGGTTTATAAAGCAGATTTTGCAAACCATTAAATTAATTTAAATTACAAAAACTTGTATTTTCCGTAATAAAACTGGTTGCTAAATAATCAATTATTTGTAATTTATGATAAATAAAATTTTTTAATTTTCAAATGTTCTGCTTCTCCCTTAATGGTTTAATTTGCACTTGAGTATGAATGATTACTGTTAGTCAATAGTTTGGACAGCGAAATTTGCAGACAAACAAAAATTATCCTGAATCGTGCGTGTGTGTGCATGCAATTGTGTATGCGTTTGCAAATAAATCCTTTAAATCCTGCTTGGTAAAACAAACACACGCATCTACTAACACAAACTCATACCACACACACACACACACACATACCCACACAAGTAATGAATGGTCTTTGGCAAAAAATTACAATAAAACTTTAAACAACATTGTTTGGGGTGCAAATTATTCTAAAACAGGATACAAAGTCAAACTGAATTTAAAAGTAAAAAAAAAAAATAAATGTAGCAGCAGTCAAATACCGTTTGTTTAATGTTCGACTTAAATTTTTGAAAGATTGAGGGGGCAGGGCAGACAAAATATTTTTTCTTTATTTATTTGTGCACTCACGCATGTATGCGTGCATCAGCTGCGCATAAAGGCATGAGTTTTTAATTGATGTGACGCTGGGCATAAAGATGATGTGAAGGTTTGTGTGTAAGAGTTTGGTTAAATGTAAACGATAACGCCAGGACATTAACAAAGGATCTTGCAAGCATTCAGGGAGGTTTGCTTAGGCTCATGCCATACCACCAACAACACTACTATCTTTGCCATCCAAACTTTAGTTGCTGCTGAAAAACACCTTTCGTTTTTTGATTGCTGCTGCTGCTGCCCTGCCCTGCCTTTTAAGCTAAAGAACTCTTTATTTTGTAAATCATTAATTGTAAAACAAAAATGTTTAACGAAATTTATTATCAAATATTTGTCATTGATATTTAGTTTGAAAGAGGAAAACAATTAAACATTTTGCCAACAACTTTGAGTTTAATGAAAAATGAAATTTATGGAGTCTTAATCAACAAATTAATAAAAGAAGATTGATGCGAACAGTTCATAATAAGAAAAGTCATCTTTATATATACAAGGTGGGCCAAAAGAAGTCATCCGATGTTGCTTGGCTCTCATTTTTTTCTCTAAACAAAGAACTTCGATTCTGTTTTTTGATTATGTTTATTTGAACCTTTAGAATTTCATTGCTCAAGTCGAGAGGATGATATCGGCCAAATGGGGCGCTGTCACAATTGTTTGCTAAACGTGCTCGTTTTATGCCATTTTTCATCACTTCCCCAAGAACTTCGGGCGGCAGATTCTCGTACTCGTGTCGAATGTTGTCCTTGAGGGCTTCCAGGGTCTCGGGCTTGTAAAAAACCTACAAAAAAAGTCTGAAATGGTTTAATCGGGCGATCTTTCAGGCCAATGTAAATCTCCAAAACGAGAGATGAGGCGACCCGGGAACGCTGCCTTCAGAATATCGCTTGTTGCTCACACAGTGTATGCCGTTGATCCGTCCTCTTGGAACCACATGCCATCCAGTCCTAATTCGTCCCATTGCGGCAGAAAAACCCCGGCTAACATAACCTAATAGTGCGCACCGTCCACTGTTGTCGTTTGACCAGCGGCCTCCTCGAAAAAGAAATGGCCCGATGACTCCTACAGCGTGAACAGCGCACCTTGCAGCTACATTAAGTGGGTGTTATGGCTCCTCACGCATCACTCGTAGATTTTGTGCCCCAGAAGCGATAGTTTTGCTTGTTCGCGTGTCCGCTGAGGTGGAAATTAGTCTCATCGCTCATCATAATTTGGATCGATAAATCGTCCACTTCGGCCTCGAGCGGGCGTAGGTTACACGCGTTTGGCGGTTAACAGGCAGCAGCTTATGCACGGACTGGACTTTGTATGGGAACATGCGCAGTTCTTTGACTGAAACTCGCTTTAGGGAAGACCGGCTGATGGCTAATAGCGAGGCACGGCGTCTGGTCGATGTTTCTGGCGACAGCTCCACATCCTTGCCAACAGCGGCGATACTCTCGGCAGAACGGGCGCTCCGGGAACGGTCACTCTTGGCATCGTCTCGTGTGATCCCATACTCTTCAAGATTGGTGGCCAAACGGCGCAGTGTTCGCGCAGTCAGTGCCGGACGACCGGGTAATCAGCAATAGAGTTCGCGCCAACACCACAGACGAATTGTTACGCAAAAAAAAACACGCGATTATTCCGCGTTCCTGGGGAGTGTATTACTCCCTGGCTTGTTTACTTGAATTCTACATCTGTCTAGTTCCCAAATATCAAAACAGATTTGACATTGGCCGCCATTTACAAAAATAAGAGCGTCTTTCAATAGGGTGATTTCTTTTGGCCCACCTTGTATAATGACTTAACCTTAAGGATTTACTGATTGACTGACTGACTGACTAATGACCCATTCATCATAGCAGAGCCCAAACGCATAAAGCTACAGGCTTGAAATTTGATCTGAGGCTACATCTCATGATGCTTAGATCCACTAAGACGGGATTTCCAGAAACTCGAACCAGGAAGGGGTAAAAACAGACAAAAAGAAAAAAATAGGAAAGAATATACACCCAATAACACAATATTTTAAGAGTTTATTATTCTAGATTAACAAATAAGCGGATCCGTGTCTAGTACTTTTTCGAAATTTTTGACCTTAAGGGGTAGAAAAGGGTAAAAACTAAAATTGGATTTTGCTCAGGTCCGTTTTGTAAATTCTGAACAGATACACTGAAAAAAAATCCATTTAACAATATATTCATATAGAAAATGTGAAATCTTCGTAGATATTATTTTTAATTTTTTTTTTAAATTTAAGACTTTAAGGAAAAGGGATAAAAGTTACATATTCGTCCTTGTTTTTACTTAAAGAACTCACTTTTTTAAAAATTTGTTCCAATTAGAGCCAAATCTTTTTTTGGTACCTTTCTGGTTCATATTTTTAAAATTTTTTTTATTTTGAGAATTAAGATAAATAAAAAAAGGTTTATGGATCACCATTAAGGCAGGAAATCAACTAAGTGGGCAAAAAGTACTTTTTCCCTTATAAGGTACTTTTTTACACTTTCTTCTTTTTATTCCAAGAATATGAAAATTACAACTTTCGATCCTGATTCAGGTCGAAAAACAGCAAAATGGACAAGAAGTACTTTTTAAAATTTTTGGTACTTTTTGCAGGTTTTTAAATCATGAGTCTTGAAATTAAGGACAGACTGAATTCGAAAGTTAGCAAGGTGGCGAATAGTCCTTTTTTTAAATTACTGGTACTCTTTTGCATTTTTTTTTTAATTTTTGACTCCAGTAATAAAAAATTAAAGATTAGTGACCTGGATTAAGGTCGGAAGCCAGCAAATTGAAAAAAAAACACTTTTATTACATGTTTGGCACTTTTTGGATATTTGAGAATAATAAGTCTTTAAATGTGAATTAAAGGACTATTAAGCCAGATTGAGGTCGAAAATCACCAAAGTGGACAAAAGGTACTTTTTTCATATTTTATGTACTTTTTATCCTTTTGAAAATAACGTGTCTTGAAGTATGGAATTGAAGACAGTTTGGATCATAAACCAGTAAAGGGGCCGAAAAATAATTTTTTTCTCATTTTTTTCATTCGACTTCCGGCATTTATCGAGGTCGGGTCCGTAGCCCTTTCTTTCACATTTCTATACGCGTTATCTTAAAAATGCAAAAAAGTACCAAAAAAGCGAAATGAAACCACTTTTTGACCGCCAATTTACTTTGAGCCTATTGGAAGATGCTCTTATTTTAAATCGACCAGACGCTGTTCCTCCCAATTAGCCAGGAGCCGGTCGTCCTTAAGGCGAATGGTCAAAGACCTGCGCATGTTCCCGTACAAAGTCCAGTCTGTGCATCAGCTGCTGCCTGTCGACCACCAAACGCGTGTAACCTACGACCAAGCCGTCCTCAATTTTGAGACCGAAATTGACGATTTTTTGACCGAATTAAAATGAGGCTTATATCCACTACAGCGGGTACGTGAACAAGCGAAACTATCGCTTCTGGGGCACCAAAAAGCTACGAGTGATGCACGACGAGCCATTACACCCGCTTAAAGTGACCGCATGGTGCGCTGTTTACGCTAAAGAAGTCATCGGGCCAGTTTTTTTTCGAGGACACCGCTGGTAAAATAGCAACAGGTTGTTTTTACCGCCATTGAACGAATTAGGACTAACGGACATGTGGTTCCAACAGGACGAAGCAACGGCACACACTGCGCGAGCCACAACCGATATTTTGAAGGCGGCGTTCCCGGGTCGCCTCATCTCTTGTTTGAGCGATTTATATTGGCTTGCAGGGTTGCCCGACTTAACTGTTCCAGACGTTTTTGTAGGGTTTTTAAAGTCCCGTATTTACGTGAACAAGCCCGAGGCCCTAGAATCCCTCAAGGACAATATTCCACACAAGTGCGAGAATCTTTCGCCCGAAGTTTTTGCCGAAGTTATTAAAAATGCCATAAAACGAGCCCGTAGAGCTATCAATGGTAACGGCGCCCATTTGGCTGATATCATATTCTCGACTTGAATAATAAAATTCCAAAGGCTCAAATAAATATAATCAAAAAGCAGAACCAAAGTTTTTCTTTAAAAAAAAATGAGAGCCAAACAACATTGGATGACTTCTTTTGGCCCACCTGGGGCCAAATCATCGCATTCGATACGAATCGAAATTTAAAAATTCTTATTATAATTCCTATACTCAAAGCATTGACAACTCGATCAATCGAGTGAATTTTCGATTCGAATCGAATGTGACGATTTGGCCCCTGTAGTTAAAAATTTCAAGTACGGTTTTGAATAAATTCAGAAATAAAGTTTTTGATTTTATAATTGGGAATTTCTTTCTGTGTATCCTTATTGATTAAGAAGCATTAGGCATGTGGGTTGTACGTTTATAAATAAGACATTCAGTCCTGAAACTAAAGGCTGCTTTTGAGTTATTATGTGACGAATAGATTAAATATAATTTTAAAATAAATTTTTTTAAAGAATAATTTCTATGATTTTTGTTGTTTGCAATATGTTCCCATAACCTCTACCCGTCAAGGACAACTAAAACGTTATTATGGTAATTAAAGTCTAATAAAACAGGATTCAATTGCAAAATACATTAAAAATTTTTTAAAAAAATCCTTAAAAATCCTGCTTAAAATTCTTTTAAAATAAAACTGGCTACTTTAAGCAAGATTCTTTTTATTATTTAAATATTTTCCCAAGCATCTGCAGCATCCTAACAGGATAAAGTAAAAAAAAACACATCTGCAATGACCAGTCGACCACTCGACCATCCTGCCAAAATAAGAAATTAGATCAAGTTTTCATTTCCCATATTTATATGCAAAAATAAATTGTTAAAATTTTTTTAAAAAAAAAAGAAAGAGAATCTACTAGACATCTGCATATTATTTTGAATTATTTTTCTAAAATAGCAACAATCTTTTGTTTAAAAGACTGAATGCAAATAATAGAGATTTTTTAAGAAGGAAACAAATAATTTTACAAAATTATTTCTTTAAATGATTCTTTAAAGGATCCATCTAGTTTTGTTTATAAGTAACAATATTGAAATAAATCTTTTGTCCAGTTCTTTGTTCTGGCCAATGACCAAGATCTAGGCACCCCTTTTTCTTTAATTCAAACATGTTGTATTTTTCTTAGACATAAATTACTATTTTTCCAAAGGATGTTTGTCTATTGTTTCCTATATTTTAATTCTATTGTTATTTGATCACTTTTATGTGAATTTAATATAAGGAGAAGCCAAAGATAAAATCTTTTATAAAAAAAACATGTTTGATTTCGGTTAATGTTTAGGGGACAGGACGAAAGCGCAAGGACACTAGGGCTTAGGAAGAAAATAGCAAAAAAATATTAAGAAAAATTCTAGACAAGAAATAAATATTAGAAATTTAATAAAGATTTATCTAAAGCACAAATTAAATTTAAAACAAGTAAAAGCTTTATATTCGTGCTTAATCTTTTATACCCTTCACATTGGCCTTTCAAAATCCAGACCTTTTTTTATTAATTTTTTTATTTATAAAATATTAATAATTTTTAAAAAGGTGTGTCACATCTTAGCCCTCTTAGAGTGACTACAGGGAAGTTGCAGAGGTTTTACCCTATTTTTTTTAAATTTTGGTTGGGGGTACGGGATAAGTGTGTTGTAGGAAAGTGTTTGAAAGGAAAAACCAGTTAAGGGCAATCCCACATTTTACCAACCCAAGAACACCCTGGCAGATGTAGGGAACATTTATTACAATTTCCCAAACTTTGTATGGGAGCCCCCTTAGTGGATGGCGATAGGAGGGGGTAAGTATGTTTTAGAAATATGTTTGAAAGGGTCGGTTATACACTTTATTTTTCTAAGGCCGACCCTGGGAAAGCTATGGGCGTTTTTACATGATTTTTGTAAATTATGTATGGCAGCCCCCTGTAAACAAGATAGGGGGTAAGTATGTTTTAGGAATTTGTTTGTGATGAAAACTAAGTGGGGTCTGTGGATACATAATATATTCCTCTAGGGGCGACTCCAGGAAAGTTGTAGGGGGGCTTACCCTAATTTTTTCAAAGTTTGTATGCCAACCCTGTTAGTGGCTGGAGATAGGGGATAAGTATGTTCCACAAAAAAGTTTGGGAGGAAAAACTAATTAGGGTTGGACTTATATATGAGCTTGTAGGAGCATTCTGGCAGCTGTGGGAGTGATTTAAAAAAATGAAAAAAAAAATAGTTTTTGTGTGGCAACCCTGTTAGGGGGCGGAAATAGGGTATAAATCAGTTCCACAAAATATTTTTTAGAAAAGAAATAATGGAAGTCAGTCTTACATTGCCCCCGTGAAGGGGTTGATAAGTTATATGATGGAAGAGGAGGGCCCTCGGGCAACCTTCAATCTGTGCAAGTGCCAAAGTCTACCTCATCGTGGTATCAACCTAGCAACTTCCAAATTGAAACCAATTTGTCTTAGGCTTATATGGATCAGTGGTTGTTTACTTACTGGTCTGTCTTGTACGGGCCCCAGAGTGATCGCGTAAGCGGTCTTATGTGAACTTAAGGTTCTCAAGATAGAGTCTCTAGTTTTGGCGGGTCTACCCAGGCACATGAGCAACTGATGGAGTAGGCTAACTAATAGCTGAAAAGGTGTAAGTGTGTTTGGAAGTAGGTAAATAGGGAAACTGGCTACGGCTAGGGACATTAGAATCTAAAATAAGATCCCGTCAAAGTAGTAACAAATAATGAAAAGGCCGGCATTGGCATGTTGCGGTCCTGACTGGAGGTGAGAAGATTATGAAGCGTTGATGAAAGTGGAGAGATTGATTTGTCTAAATGAGAAAAGATCCTTAAAACAGAGCTGGGTGTCGCATTCGTTAATCATAATCTTTCTTTCTTAAGGCTGGGTGCTGTTTCACAAGCTTGTGGAGATGTGTCTTCTCGGTGTGGATCTGTTTTGATTGGAAATGACGAAATCAAAACTAGAGACACAATTTGGGTTTAGCCCAACTCCTCAGCAAGGGGTCTGCCCTGGTTTGCACAGAGTCATGACAGAGAATTGCTACCTGGGTGGTCTGGTAAGCCATTCTGGGGGCGCTAGTGGACGTATTGTTTCCACTCTATGTGAGGAGTACCGTGAACTATTTCCCTCCGTGTAGGTGTTCACCTAAAGTCCCATAACGTCTGCCCTCGTGTAGAGGCAATTCCTTGGCAGTTGTAGAGGTTTTAGTGTACAAATTTTAGAGAAATAAACAAAGGATAGTCTTGGTTTTTGGCTTATATATTGGTCAGTTATCGGCAATTTTGCTGGATTTCAATAGCGCTTTGCTCGCAGATATTTCTAATAGTTTAGTATTACTTACAGGTCTATGCGACATCGGGGTTTTCAAAAAGTTGATTTCAACCATAACACGAACAGACGGGTAGACGGACAGATGGATAAACGGACATCGCTAAATCCACTTTCTTATCTAAAAGAACCAAAAAATATATACTTCATGGGGTCGAAGATAGATATTATACCCTTGTCACTTATATGAAGTGTATAACAAGAATTTTTTAAGAATTCGTTCCAACAAGGGTTTTTTTATTTTTTAGACTTTTTTGTTTCCCGAGAAAGCGGGAAATTTTTAAAACATTTCCGGGATTCCGGAATCCCGCTCCGTAGTAATATATATAACTTTATTTGCTTAAACTATAAGGAAACTCAGATTGAAACCAATTTTGATAAACGCCAACAATACAAAGCTCAAACAACTGTTTTCTAAACAATAAAGAATCGAATTATTTATTTTTTTATTTCCCAAAGATTCCGCTAAAAAAATCCCGGAAAAGCGGCAAGAATATAAATGGAAATCCTGGGAAAACCCCTAAATCCAACGCATTTTAAAAATTCAGTTTAAAATTATAACCATAAAAGAGTTATTAAAAAAATTAAGGCACTCCTTGCAGCCAGTCCTTTAGTAATAACCATAATTGAAAAAAATAATATAAATCTTTTTAAAAAAATCCTTTAAAACTAAGGATTTAAAAGATTTTTTCCACTATGTTTTTTTTAAAGTTTTTCCATAACTTCTTCTTCTTTCAACTGTTAGCAAAAGCATTTTTAATTTAAGATGAAGCCGTTATTTTTGGTTTTTTATTTTTGGTTTGTATTTGCAAGCCCTGTTGCATAGAAAAAATTTTGCATATTTTTTCTAACGTCTAGTCGGGCATTTGCAAAAAACCAGGAACGCATAATAATAGTGCTTCTTCTCCACATATTTCAAAGATGAATGAATGAACGTTTGCTAAGTGACGATGACGTTGATTACAACATATGGGCAGTTGCAAGAGGCCAAAACAGAAACAACGTTGGTCGTTGGCCGGGGTGGTCTCAAAGAAAGAAAAGGCCTAAAATTGTCTGGAGTCTATAAATGAAATGTCGTTGTAGTTTTTTTATTATGTTGTTACTACTTTTAAATTTTTAATTTTTTAGTTAGTTTTTTTTACAACTACATACACACACATACGTACATATGCATACATATGTATGTACGTTAGTTCACTTGCACATGCAAACGCAGTCTTTAATTTGTGCAGACGTTTTGGGATTGGGTGACAAAGCCTTCGATTCTTCTTTTACGTTTGTTTTTATTTTGTTTGCATTTTTCTGGTTATTAAGGTTTTTTCATTGTTGTTGTTTTATGTAATTGAGGCATGTAGTGTGTTTTTTCCGGTGGTGCATACAAAATTTTCATTTAGTATATGTGAAAGTTTTTCTTGATGTTTTCATTGTTGTCTTGTGGTTGGTTAAAACAATAGGGGGTTTTGAAATTAATGTTAATTAAGACACATGTAGAACCTTTTTACAAGTGTTAAGATTTTTTTTTAAATTATAAAGTGTAGGTAAAGCTAATGTGAAGTTTCTAATAATTTTTTTGCAACGTTGAGGAAAAAAAATAAAAGTTAAAAAGGCATGGGTGAAGGGAGGGGGAGATTGCGGTGAGGTAAGGTGGTCAAAATCAATGTCGAGCTATTATCTAAAATTTTGTATTGCCCGAAAAAAGAAAAATGTATTATGACCTGTATTATACCCTTCACATAGTGATCAGATCATATATTAGTTTGTCATTCCATTTGTAGTATCGACAATATTCACTTGCGACCCCAGAAAGAATATATATATTCTGGGTCCTTAAAGATAGAGAAGTCATCAAAGCCATCCATGCCCGTCTGTCTATCTGTGCGTTAATTAAAATTAAGTTTTTGGAGCGAAATAACGGAAGGATTTAACTATCAAAAATATCAGAAATATACCTAAGACAATCGCTGTTAAAAACTTCCCCGGAGTCGCTCACCCACAAGAATCACTATTTGCAGTCCTCACCAAATAGCAACTAGTGATTTTTTCTTATCTATAAGGGGAAATTTGGTTAAAAAATAAAAAATATATTATTGCGCACTGCTAGGAGAACCAACTGCTAAATGATTGTGTGAGCGTCCTTAATGAAAACATTAAAAAAGTCGTTGAACATGTGTCTTCTACCTACAGGAAGGCCAGGTACAGCTAAATTTTTTCTCACGATGTGGGAAAGCTTTTATCTGAAAAAAGAAAGCCCAAAGGGAATGACAAAAACATAGATGGCCCAACTTAAAACTAAGCTGAAAGAATGTACAAACCAATTAAAAAGCTTGCTGGAGGTTCACAGAATGGCATCACTTAAAGAGTACCTGGAAGATCTGGATTTTACTCTTAAGACATACCATTCCCTATGGCGATCAGTCAGATATCTTAAAAGGCCTGTTATCGCAAAACCACCACTGCGTAATCTAAGAGGATTCTGGGCTAGAAATTACGAAAAAAATGCAATCTGTTCGCAAATCATTTCAAAGACGTGTTCACTCCCAATACATGCACAGACGTGAGCAAATTACCGCCTGTTTTTCGCTAAATGTCCTTTAAAAATACGTTTCCGACTTACATATGTTGCAGAGGTTATCACTAACCTAAACGGTAAAAAGGCTCCTGGCGTTGACAATATAAGCAACAAAATGCTCCTAGAGCTACCTTTTACGGCGAAAAGAATAATTCTTTTTATTTTTAACGCGATAATTCGGCTTGAACATTTCCCGCCTCCATGGAAAGTTGCCTTCGTAAAGATGATTCCTAAGCCTGACAAAGATCCTCCGAAGGTGGAATCTTATATATAAGTTTGTTACCCACAATGTCAAAATTGTTCGAAAACTTGCTTAAAAACAAGCTGAATCCGATCCTGAATGGCAACAATTGCATTCAAATACTTACCCGCTATCTCCATTACCTAAGGAGGTTGCCATACAAAAACGCCCATAACTTCCCCAGAGCCGGCCTTAGAGGCCGACACCCATTAGTTTCCCTTCCGAAACATACATATATCTCCAATCTCCATCGCCTAAGGGGATCCCATACAAAATTTTGAAAATTGTAATTAATCCCCCCAACAGCTTCCAGGGTGCCCGTGGATAGGTCAAATGTAGGACTGACACTTACTAATTTTTCATTGCAAACATTTTCCCAAAGCATACTTACTTCCTATCTCCAACCCTAAGATGGTTTCCATACAATGTTTGAAAAAATTAAGGTAAAAACCCTTACACGTTGTTAAGGGTGTATAAGGTTCGGCAGAGCCCAATATGGCGCTCTTAATATATAAGTTCCCATTCGTAGCATTTTCCTTCGACGGCGTTCAATTTTCTTTATGTTTGAGGTGAAAGCAGTGCAGTGCCTCATAACTGTAAGCCGTAGCACCAAATTGGTTTCCAAATCGAGTTGTAGAACTGAAGCTTAAATCGAGACAGAGAACAGAGTTTTTACTTATAAACCAAAGAATTTGGATTGATTTATTTTCATTTTTGTCAACTTCGCATTCATGGTGAAATTAATTATCAGGTGAACGCATCGAAGAGAGAATTTTTGACTCTCTTACTTTCTTCTTTATTTATATGTATATGGACTTTGACAATACAATTCAAATTATTTCACCACTGTGTTGTCAAACTCCATATATAAAAAAGAAAAAAGTAAGAGAGTCGAAAATTCTCTCTGCGATACGTTCACCTGATAATTAATTTCACCATGCTTCGCATCCAAATGCGACTTCCATTTGAGGAGACGATCTAGGTGAACATACATATGTCAAGATGTTTTGCCTTGAGGTGTTAAGGCACCATCTAATAATTAATAAGAATTGAGATGAACGTTTCCTTGCATAAAGTAAAAGTTACGTGGCTGCAATTTTGTTAATTGGATATAATGGTGGTAAAGTTAGTTCCAACCCCTTTTAGGCATAATTATTTAAAGGAATATTCTAATTGATTTGCTGGTCTGTACACCTTTCTTGGATACACCCTGTAATAAAAAGTGTTAGATATGTATGTCTATTGCAGAGCCTTCACAAATTTTCTTCTTTTCATTTTAGCCTTTCTATAGTCCATGCTAGACAACTGCAATCCTAGTAGCTATGGAGGTTGTATATATATATGGAAGCAATAAAAAAATAAACCCTACAAATACATGCAGACAACCGATGGTGTGGGCTGCATGCAACCAGTAGAAGTTGTTGTTTTAGCTGTAGCTTTTACTTCAATAAACATTATGAACAAATACTCACACCCCTTTACAAGTTGTGGTGGCAACCTTCTTCTGTTTTGATATGCTACATACATGTGTACACACGTATGTATGTATGTATAGTTGTAGACATTTTGCATTGTTTCATTTTGCTTTTTTATGCTGCCGCTCCCGAGTAGTAGACATTTGATGTTTCGTGAAAGGTTTTTTGCTGTTGTTGCATATAGTAAGTGTTTGTGTTGGTGTTTGTTGTTATTGTTGCTGCTTTGTGCTTTGTGACCATAAATTGCATTAACGTTATATTTTTTTCTGTTGTTGTTATTGCTATACCTATGCCGTTTTTCATTTTGCATGTCTTAAAAAAACAAAACTTTGAAGCCATGTGTGTATGTGATATATTTTGTATGCATGTGTGTGGCTTATTGCAGTAAAAATGAATGCTATTTTTTGCATGCCTGCATGCTGCTGATTGGTTAAACTTTGCATGCTATTCATTAATTGTTTTATTATTTTTTTTTCTTTGGGGCCAGAAAATTCATGCATACAAAATGGTTGTTGTAATACATATTATGAAATAAATTTTTTTTATATTTTACCTTTTACTTAGCTTTTTCTTAAATTTCCTAAACTTAAAATTTTTTTGCCTAAAGCTTGTTATAAAATACGATTTTTGTGGAAGGCGCGTGTAAAAAGTTGTGTCACTTATATTTTCTTTTGGTAAAAAATATTCATTGTTTTTAATATAAATCAATTAAAGAAATAACTATTATGAATCAGCTTTTATTGGTGTTTATCCATCATTCGTTTGAAAAATTAAGTTGCAAAATCAACAACGGCGGTGCCACTTTTATGTTACAAATCGACACCTGTGTGGTGTTATGTTCCTTAGACGAATACCTACTATTTGCAATGAATATGTTCTTCCTTGCTACTGATCTTCAAAAATATGGTACAACACATGCAAAAAGTCTAAGTACTCAGCATGAAAAAAGGACACTGAATATTAGTATTTAGGAATATTTAAATATCAGTAAACTAAAGGAGAATTTTAAAAATATATCAAAAAAACAATCAGAAATGTGTATTTTCAAAATTAAACAAAAAAATGTTCATTGTTTTTTAATTTATTTTTTTTTTTGGAAAGTAATTCCTTCCTCTTGTTATTTTAAAGTTCTAAAGCAAAATTATTAGTTTTTATTAATTTAATTTAACAAAGAAAATGTATATATTTTAAGTTCAATAAAAAATTATTTTGAAGGCTTTTTTGTTAAAAGCTCACTAAAGTTTTATTTTGGCGATTTTGACAACTTTTTCATTGTTAAACACCAAAAATTTTTTTTGCGATTATTGGCGATTTTTGTTAGGTTTTTTGGCGATGGAGCCTGAAAAAAACTCACAACTTATAGGAGAAATAATGCATCAATGCTTTTTTGTCTTCTGGCATCACTGTCTGCAGAAAATCCACTCTAATGAGCATTTAATGCAAATACTCCCCTCCAACTGGACTAAACCGATCGGTACATAGGTACTAATAATTTATTCTTTGCATACATATTCTTTAAATATGTACATTCATACATATGTACATATTTATTGACACTTACATACATACATATAAAGCGAACAACTTGATTCGCCTCTCTTTAATTTAATGGCAAAAATCTATTTCTACCCGGTAACAGAAGCCATTAACCGAATTTTTCTCAGCGAACTACCTACTTCTCTTTACAATAAAAATATTTATTTTATATATATTTTTGTATGCTTGTGTGTACAAAACTAATTTGCTTCTAAACAACTACATTCAAACGACTTCAGCTGTACTAGATCACCGAGTAACGGTCGTGCTATGCTCCCCACATTAGCTCCCACATATTAAGTATTTTGGATTGTATGTATGTGTTAAGTGGGTAGAGAGCAGTGTGGCCAGATTTTCAAGTAAAGTTAAAGCTAAATCACGTTTAAAAAACAGCTAAAAAGAGCTAAAAACAAAAAGTTAAAGCCAAAAAATAAAGCTAAATTTTTTAATTCGTTTTTTAAAAAGTTTCTTCGTTATTTAGATATTTCTCATAATATAAACAAAACGTTGGTGTGCTTAAAATATTTAAGAAGAGAATTTGTTTTAAAAATTTTGATTTTATTTACAAAAACTTGGTAGACCCATACCTTAAGTAAGAAGAAAAATAATATGTGTTAATATACATACATATTCATATACAAGAGCTTTTTAAAAATTTTTTAGAAGCAAATGTTAATTTGCGCCTGTTTTGGTAAAAAAAAACGAAAATTTGTTTTAAATATAAATACTCACACACAATTCGTTCATTTTTTTACAAAAACACGTAAAATTTAGTAATTTATTAACAAACTTTTTTCATAAATACAAACACATGAAAACAATAAAAAATCGAAACTATAAGATTAAATTTACACGATGCAATTTTTTTTTAATATTCCTTCAATGAAATTTTTGTTTGTTGACAAAACGTGTATAAAGAGACTACTTTTCTACACAGTTCGTTAAAAATCGAAAATTTTCATTCAAGTTACATACATATATCATGAAAAATGCCTTCATGTAAATTTTGTTCAAAAAAAAAAGATTATCTTTAATGTAAAAAGTTACATTGTAGGAAAGCATTTTTAGAAGTATTTTTATTTGTACATGTGTGCCTCAATAAGTATTTAAAACCAATGACTGTAAAAATGAAAAAATCAAAAAATAAAAAATATTATTATTTTTTTAAACCTATCTATAAAAATAATAATTATCGTTATTAACCGTTTTTATTTAAATTAAAAAAAATTACCGTCTTGCTAAAAAAAAAAAAAACAAAATTTATAAAGAGCATGATTTTCAACAAATATAGTTTAATACTATCAAAATGGTGAGCTTTACTTGACACTACGATGTTTCATTGTGCCTGCTTTTTCCTAGAAAAATTATTTCGGTCCTGTTTGATTTGATTTTTTGACAAAAAAACACTTTAAAGTTCTTATTAAATAAAAATATTAATATAATAATTTGTTTCAACGAAAGACATAAGTGTTTTTGAGCAATATATTAGAAGATTTTATAATTTAACCAAAAAACGAAAAAAAATGTTTCTGTCGCATTTGGATTTTTTTTCTTTAAAATTGCCGCATTTAAAAGTATTTGTTTTGGGAAACAAATTCTTACGTTTTTTTTTTGTGATACCATACCTTCCTTATATCTTTGTTTTATTGAAGTTTTGTGATGTTTCACGTTTTTTAAATGTGGCTAGTAGTAAATTATTAAGCAAAACAATGGTTCGGAAACTGTTATGTTGTAAATTCGAAGAAAATTTGGAGCTTGATACCTTTCAGTATAATTAAGATACATACCAAAAAATATAAAACGACAAATTTTTAACCTTTTATCTAGCTCCAAAAACTACTAAAAAAGCTAAATTCAATTTCAAAAAAAGCTAAAAAAATGCTAAAAGCTAAATGTAAATATTTCGGGCTAAATGAAGAAAAATAAAGCTAAATTTAGCTCTAAAAAAGCTAATATGGCCACACTGGTAGAGAGTACAAACATAAGTATGTATGTGTATCGGTGATAAATACTTAAATACACACATGTTTAAACAATGTGCAAAGAAATATTATTGTGAATTTTTTTAAATTAATTTAAGTGATTTTTGTGTTGATTTTTGCAAGCTTTTAAAAAAATTTTGCAAATGCGTGATATGATGTTTAATGTTTCAATGTTTGGGGGCATTTTCTAAGAAGTAGGGGATTTGTCAGATTTTATAAATCGAAAATATATTAAAGGGAAAGTTACATCATGTATTAGAAATTAAATTTATAGGTACTAGTTTTTTATATTTTCTTACACAAACTTTCGTAAAAATTTTTGAATTTCGATTGCTTTGGAAAGCCGCAATTTGCCTCCTCAACAATTTTGTATCAAAATTTTTAAATTTTACTTATTCTTGTAAAAAATATTAGGTCCAACCTACTGTTTAAATAATGTTAAAAGTAGCACTTAATTATATAATATGTTCATGCAAACATTAAAGATGAACTTAGAAGTCTCATTTGCTGTCATTTGTTTTCTTCTAAAATTTTATCATAATATTTTTTTTAAATTTAGCTTATGTTGTTGTATTCCAACAAAAAAAAATGATGACATATTAGAGATATTAAAATCATACTTTTCTAGGATTTTTGGAGATCAAAATTGGGAATTGAAATTTAGAAAAAATTTGGAAACCCTTCTTAGATAATATTTTTTTATATTGTTGTTGGTGTTGCTTTTTTTGCGATCGCCATTATTGCGCATTAAGAAATATTAATTTATTTCCTTTGTTTGTTGTTACATTTTGTGAAGAAGTCAAAAAGGGGGAGTTTTTATTGCAACTTTAAAAAGATGTCTTAATTTTGCATAATAACATTTTTAATAATAAAAGGATTAAATTCACATGCATTAAGTTTTCTTAATATTTTATCGAAAGTAAATTGAATTGAAGATAAACAAAATTGTAATATTATTTTGGATACTTAAAATGTTTCAACAAATTAGGGTTTTTAAATTTTACCATGCAATTTTTAATAGTTGACATTAATACTTTTATTTCAAAAGGAATTAATAATTTTGACAAAATTTAAGCATCATAAAATGTGACCCAATTTACACTAAGAGATAACCCAACAAACAATGTGTATGTATATGTTATATGAAAGTGCTCCAAAAGATGGGCTGATCAAAAATACACATATTGCGCACTACATCATAAACAGTCTCAGTCCTATGATTTTGGGTGGCCTTCCTGTGTCTACTACTAAAGCAACTAATATCTGTATAGAAAAGTTTTCCAGAATCTTGTGATTTGATCAGCTTACTGTCCTCCCATATTTTTCGTAACAAGAGATTAGTAAAAACATTTTTATAAATTTTTAGGTCCCGACTTTATAGCTGCTGGCGACTACAACGCTTAGCATACGTATTGGGGCTCCCACCTAATTAACTCTTTTAACTTATTGGCCAACTGACCCTTTATTAAAAAAAATTTACTTGTTTTAAATAATAAGTTAATTGGCCCAATTAACCGTTTAATTGTATCTATTTAAAAGATAAATACCAACAGTGATATTTATTTACAAAATCTAAAAAAAACAATAGTTTTGCAAAGAAATTATATAATTTAATGGCTATGTACACTCGTTTTTGTTATTAGGCAGCACATTTTTGTTGATTAAAAAAAAAAACGAACATGAGCGCAAGATAAATACTTTGAAAATCAAAGGGCTCTCTGTTCTAACGGTAGAGTCTCAGCCTGGTAATCAGAAGGTGTCGGGTTCAATACTAGACTGGGTCGACAAATTTTTTTTTTTTAGTTTTTGTTTTTTGTTCTTTTTTTTTATATATATTTTTTTTTGTTGTACTTATTTTTTTTAAGTTTAGTTTTTGCAAAATAATTAACTTGTTGATTCATTTAAGTAATTGAGTTGTGTTTAAAGTTGCCATTTTTTTTTTTTTTTTTTGAATAAAGTGAATAAATAAATTGAAATTGAAATTGAAAAGAGGGAATTTGCGCGGCGTTGCAGAATGCCCAACAGTGGTTTAAAGTAAGCTTTAATTTTGATCACTTCATTAATCAAAATTATAAAAATGTTTAATTGGATAAAAAATCGATAAACTTTAGTTTTTACAATTTAGTTAATTGATATTATCATTTTGTTGTTAGGTGCAAATTTTAACATTTTATTAATTGATTTAATCATTTTGGTAATTGAAAGTTTTTTAAGTTATTTCTGTGCAGGCAGCTGAATGTGTGGCCGGGTATCGTTGAATTGTCTCAGAAGATAACTTTGATTCGATTGCTGTACTTAAGAGTGGGTGTTGATACATTTTTTATAGGCATCACAAACATCAGTATTCCAGGAAAAACTTATTTTTCTCCTTTACTGTTTCCAAAAATTTAACTTGGATTGAAAATAAATTCTTTTGTCAATTTTTCTTCTTGAAATTATTACCAAAAGTTAAAGGATCCTTAAAAAAAAATTAAAAGTCATTTCGCATTTATGTTGCCTGACAAAAGTCAATGATCTAAGGCAACTGTCTTTAATTGGCAATTGAGAAAGTAGCCTTTAAACCAAAAGAAAAAAAAATATTGTCTAAATTGTAAATGCTAAGCTCGTAAAGATCTTAAAGAGATTATAAAGGACAATAAGTTGAAGTTTTATGTAGTTGAGCACTATTTCTACCTTCTTTCCTTTAGTTTCTTTAATTTTTTAAAAATGTTTTTGTTACAATGAAACTCTTGCTGATCTCAAATAATCCTGCCAAAACACAGCCAGACTGGCAAAAAGATCATCTTTATAAGAAAAAGCAATAAAATTACACGCAATTGCCAAAAAACAAAGTCTTTTTATTTTGCTGGTGTTTTTTAAAAACAAAAATTCAAAATAAAATATGCCTTAAGAATTAAATGATTTGTGAGGTGGCGGCAAAGGCGACTTGGAAAGGAGCTAAATGTTTGATTTTCTCTTCATAGATTTTTTATAAGAAATCCTTTTTAAAACTGGGTTGGTTGGTGTATACGGTAGCTTGCATTGCGCACAAGCTGTCAATATGGTCTTAAATGACCCCGTGTCGCCAAAACCATTTCACTCGTCAGATGTAACGTCTTTTGGAGCCCGTACCCCGATCAAGGATTGGAGTACTAGCTTCTACACGTGGCCGCAGATTATTAACCAATACGAATCTTAGGTAGTTTAATAAATAATTTTTCGGAAATCTTCTCCTCCTGACAGTTAGGGCAAGACATTCCCAGAGAAAATAGGAAACAGCCTGCTTCTTTTCCCTATCCGAGTCTACTTGCGTGTCTACTAACTACCCAATGATTTGTTAGGACTGATACAAACCACGATAAAACTCTTTAATTACGATATAACAGCCGGATTGTACAACTGTAAACAGAAGAGGACCACCTCACCTCAGATTACATACAGGTGTCTAGATTACGTCACCTTCTTTCAGCCAAATCAAGAAAGGGTTTAAAGATCCAGCCCTCAATAGGCCTAAGGGGAACCGTAGCTGATTTCACATTTGAAATACGAAAGGAAGTCCCAAGCATAGTTAGCCCGTCTGCCCGTTTACTACCAAAGGTGTTCCTATGCGCTGGAACATAGACTAAAAAAAATTTATATAGACAAACCAAGGATGGGTCTAAGAGGAAAACTGGCGTTGGTGGAAGCATACTCATTGCACAAGCAGACGTCCCGATTTCATTCAGACTTCCGGATGAATGCAGTGTACTGCAAGCTAAGCTGTCGGCGATAGGCAAAGCAACTAACTAGCTACGGTACTAGAAGATTTCCGGTAGGAATATTGAAATCTTCACCGTCAGCTGTGCCGCCATCAGGTCCATTACTGATATATACTCTACATCACAACTAGTTTACGATTGCCGGGTGTCCTTGAACTGGATTGCGATGCTTTCTAACATCACACTGACCTGACTATTTCTGTGGGAATTCCCTTTCTTCCTGTAAGCTTCGCGTGGATGAACATTCTGGAAAAATCGCCGGAGCCCAGATGTGGAGCCAATGGAATAACCTGGTCGGAACGTTAAAGATCTCTCCGCGATCTGGATAAATGAAGGGTAAGGGAGACAGTGGCCTGTAATTGCGATTTGGTATCCATGCCAGTAGACTGGGATTGCTTTTCAATGGCTTCTGTAGGAGCTGGCTCTTACCCAGGCTAATCTAACTTAATGCCTTTTTTCTCTTTCTATCTTTTTATGCCCCAGTTATCGCAAACGGACCAATGAAATATACCCAACTGGGCTGCACAACATTTCCTCATCACTTTCGCAGCCGCCTCTTCTACCCAATTTAATCTTACCTAACCTAACCTAGACAACTTCTCCTAACATTGGCTGACCAGTACCGATGCAGTAGTGTGCAGTCGCAGCAACTTGCAATGCTCATATATGACAAATAATTTGGCTTAAATTCACTGCATGTGAAGAACTAATCCCAAGATCCTTCGAGTGGATGTTGGATCCAACAGATTCCCAGAGGTTATACTCAACAATATAGTAGGAATTTTGATTCCGAATCAAGGGTAATGTTCCCAACTATACTTGCATGATCTCAATGTCCACCATCCTAAAACTTTGAGCCTCATGGAACTATTTGCAGATGTGGCCATTGTAGGAAGATCAATAGGAACCAGGTGCAGTATAGCATTCAGTGCTTCTGAAGGACCAATACACAGTGCTCCTCTAATTGAAATATAAATCGAACTCTGTATTTTGTCCAACTGGTTCACTACATACCTTCTATCTGTTGCCCTCCACCATACCAGAGATCCATGTGTAAGAGCTCAATTTGCACCAAATATCTTACGACAAGTGTAGCAGGTCACCGTAGTCCTATTCATCCTGTGCTCGGTGTTCAGTTCCTGAAGACCAGAACCTTGTTGGTCTTTGCCGTGAACAACACCAGCCTAGTGTTGTCCGGGTTAGCTCCCAGACCCTTATTCACAGCTCATTTGCTAAGCAAATGTTTGATAAGTATTACTAATCACGTCCAAACGCCGCCTGGATACTAGTATTTTTGAATAGTCCGCATAAGCAAAGACCTTTATCCCCAACACCTTTTACACCATAAAACAAGATTTTGGTTTCTGAAGATCTGTTTTTCATTTATTTTTCTTTCACTTGTACTACAAGGAAGAATAAATCCAGATTTCTTGCAAAATTTTCCTTAAACATTAAAGTTTAAAAAAACTTTATTTTTTCACAGAACTTGATCCTTGAACTGTTACATAAACAATTTCCGACTAATCATACTCAAAGCAGTTCATTAAAAAGTTATAAAACTCTTTATTTATTTTTTTCGTGCATTAAGTTTGTAGTGGGTAATTGCCAAAAATAAAGCCGCTTGCACCTGTCCTCAATTGTTTGATCCTTTTTTTTTTGTTATGTTTGTGTGTTGCAGCTCACACCAACGAACAACAAAGTTGAAGGAGTCCTGCACCGCTTAATATACAAATGACGCTTTGATCTTTGCACTAAATTCTGTTTATTTTTTAACGCGTGCTATAAAATATCTTTTATTCTGTTGTTGTTTTTGTCGTTTTTGCCCTCAAAACATCTTTAAGGCTTTCTTAGCTGGCATATGGCCACACAATTGGTTTTTAGCTCAGCAGGTCCTTCTTAGATCGTAAAGTTTAAAGTGTTTATTCAGTGGTATGTGTGTATGTTGTAGTTATATATGAATATAAATTTCTTTATTTAATTTTTTATTAACTATTAGCGTTTGTTATATTATATTTAATCCTTTAAGCCTTTTTGTTATACATTTCAGACATGTCCTTTGCTATCGCTTTATGTTTATCTTTTATATTTTAATAAATATTTGCAATTTTAAAAGAAATATTTTAAACTTAATTTCTAATATTAAAAAACATTCATTAAGAAATTAAATTAAAATTCAAATTTAAGTTTTAATAAGACAACTTTAAATTACTTTATACACATAAGTTTGCAAGTCCTTTTATTTCATTTAAAAAAAAAACTCTTTGATGTTTAAGTCACCTTCCTCTTCCTTAAATAAAAATTCAGTTTTTATTAAACCCTTTTGGATTTAAGAAGTTGTAATTTGCCTTTAAACATTTTATTATATGTTACCAAAGTCATTAAGACTTTTTATACTAATTATTAGGAGTTTTAATGAAATCCTGTCAATGCAAGGATAATGTTAACAATTTTATGGTGCCGTTTTAATTTCTTTAACCAACAACTGCTTGGACAGCTTAATATTAAACAAGAAAGAACGCTATATTCTGCTGTGCCGAGTCTTATATACCCTTCACATTGGCCTTTTATTTTTATCCATTCTTTTATTTAAAAAATATTTTTCATTTTTACCCTCTTAGGGTGACTACAGGGAAGTTTAAGGGGGTTTTACCCTATTTTTTTTCCAATTTTGTATGGCAACCCCCTTAGGGGGTGAAAATAGGGGGTAAGTGTGATGTACGAAAATGTTGGCAAGAAAAAACAAGTCGGGGTCAGTCCTACATTAAACCTATCCACGAGCACCCTGACAGCTGTAGGGGGGGATTTATTGCAATTTCCCAAACTTTGTATGGGAGCCCCCTTTAGGTGATAGAGAAAATGGGTAAATATGTTCTAGGAATGTGTTTGGGAGGGAAAACTAATGGGGGTCTGTATTATATTTTATTTCTCTAAGGGCGACTCCGAGGAAGTTTTAGGAGTTTTAACTCTCATTTTTCCAAATTTTGTATGGCAACCCTATTAGGGGCTGGAAATCGGGGGTAAGTATGTTCCACAAAAATGTTTTGGAGGAAAAATTTATTGGGGTTGATCTTACATTTGACCTTTGTAAGAGCCCCCTGGAAGCTGTGGGAGCGATTTACAAAAAAAAAACACCAAAAAATTAAACTTTGTATGGCAACCTTGTTAGGGGGCGGAGATTGGGTTTACGTACAAAGATGTTTGTGAGGAAAAATTAATGGTCGTTGGGGCAACTGCGGGGCAGTTGTTAAGGTTTTATGTACAAATTTTAGAGAAATAAACAGAGGTTGTCTTGGTATCTCGGTCAGTTATCGGGCGATTTTGCTGGATTTATATTGAGATTTTTTTGTAGATACTTTTAATAGTTTGATACTACCTACTGGTCAATGCAACATCGGGGGCGCTTCAAAAAGTTAATTTCAACCATTACACGGACATCGATAAATCGACTTCCTTATCTAAATGGACTTTATGGGGTCGCAGATAAATATTAAAGAAAAAATCCAAACGGAATAACAAACTTATATATACCCTTATCACTTATGTGAACGGTATAAAAATAACAGCTTTATAAAGTTAGAGAAGAACATTAACAAAAAGTCAATAAAGAAAAAGCGTCAAGCAGTGGCAAAGTGTCACAATGGATAGGGACAGATGTAAAAAGGATAAGCTGCAATATTTACCTGTTCTGATAGCCTAACCCAAAAATTAAAAAAGGAAGATTACGCCACGCGCATAATTTCCTGTCAGATGATATAAATATTCTAACTTTACGTTGCCAAGTCACTTTCATATGAGAAAATTCCATTAAAAAAAGAAAAATGCATTTTTTTCGTGGTAGTAAGCAGCTCTACCATCAAAAGCTTTGGCACCAAAGCAACAATAACATAAAAGAAAAAGCACAAGAGCTTAAAAGCTTCAAATTATCAGCCAATAGGACAATAAAATGCATGAGCTAAAAGTTTTAAGTCAAAAGAAAAGCATTTTGTGTGACGTCACCGATCCCACATGCACAGAAAGTTCAAAATTATTGCTCTTCTTGGCATAATCTTCGGTTTTATTATTTTTGAACTAGCCTGACTCTTGTTTTACCAATAACTATTATAGCAAGGAACTTACTTTAATAATCTTAGCATTGCCTTCAAAGCAGTTTGTGTTGATGAACAACTGTTCAGTCTGGCTTACCTGGATGCAAATTACAAGATTCGGGAAAAATTTTTCCTTTTAATTATTGGTGAATTTGGTTCAAAACAAATAAAAGAACTAGCTCGTTCTTTTTGTTCAGTTGTTACAGTTGTAAGTTACTGAACATTTTGTAGACTCTTTATTTTTTTCACTAAGTTTTGCTACATGAAAAGTAAAATATGCCGAAGAACAGTTTTTTCTACAAAGGTATTTAAAATAAATATAAAAAAATAGTAAAAATTTTGAAAATTTTTATTTTCTTTATCAGGCTCAAGTTCAATACTATACTAAATTCTCATTTATTTTCAAATGAAGAAATTAATATTTTTACTATTTACTACTTTATTAAGCGTTAGTTAAGAAAGGAAAATTTTATTGAAAAAACAAGATTTTTACCGATACTAGCCGAGTAGAATGCATTTTCGAAAAACAGCTACGATTTTCATCATCAGTACTCTTTGTTCGGTTGTTAGTTATTAAATTGGTTGTAAAACATCAGCCATTTAACCCACCGATCCATGTGGCGAGGTGAGTCGGCACGAAGTTTTTTCCACTTAAACCAACTAAACCAAAGCTTTTTCCTTTTTTCCATTTCTTATTACTAACGCCATCTCTATCTAAGTTTTAACACTAAGTTAGAGCGTAGCTTAATAAAGTAGTAAATAGTAAAAATATTAATTTCTTCATTTGAAAATAAATGAGAATTTAGTATAGTATTGAACTTGAGCCTGATAAAGAAAATAAAAATTGTCTTAAAACAAATAGTTCAACTAATAAATAAAACGAAAACACAATTTTGAAAATTTTTATTTATAATCTTATGCCCATATTTATAATATTTATAAAAGGTTTTTGAAGGGCTTATTTAACAATTTTCAATTAACATCTCTCAAATAAACCTATAATAAACCTACCCACCAACTTAGCATAGGCATAAGGGTCAGTGATGCCAACTTTTTGGAAGCAAAAAACACATCATATAAAAAAAGGCACCAAAACGCGTAATTTTGCATTCAGAAAAGCGTAAAAAAGCGCTAAATTTATCTGCATTTGTGCAGATCGCCCTAAAGTAATAGTGTAAGACCCACTTGTTCTATTACCGGTAGACTGAGAATCTCTTTCTGATTCGATTTAAGCATGTCCATCTGTCCGTCCAGACGACTGGTTGTTCGCGTGTTTCTTAGGGCTAAAACAGCTTTAAATTTCACTCTCAAAACAATTACCTTGTTTTAAATTGAATCTAATTCATTTTACACCATGAGCCCCCCACAAGTATTTTCTTAAGCGAAAACTAAAAATTTCAGTTTTTCAGTAATTTCCAAATATTATTCAGGATTTGATCTCAATTTTCCCAATATTAAGAAATAATTGCAATACGAAAAGGTTTTGTTTTCAGTAGTCCTTATAATACATTTAATGGTTATCCAAATGTATAAGGGAAAAAGAAAATCAAAACAGCTAATGGCGAAAAATGGTTTGTTGGGTTCTGAAAAGGCTCTTGAACGTTTTGGTTTGTTTGTAATTCTCAATAAGTTTATTGAGGTTATAACATAGGGACAGAAAATATTCATGCGGTTTTTTAAAAATTTGCTTAAAGTCTACTGATAATTTGGTGTAGGAACCAATGCAACTTTAGTTTTAGTTAAGCAATACGGATTTATATTTTTGTATAAAACATATGTGTACTTATAAAAAATTTTGATTTAAAGCTGACGCTTTGAACGAGAGTTCAAGCATATTCCGTTTCTAAAGTTTGATTAAAAGATGTTAAAGTGAATTGTAATGGAGCGGTTAATACGCTTTTTAATAAATATGCCAAAATACTAAAGGAAAATAAAGAGTTTCTGGGCGAAAAAAAACATTCGTGAGACTTGCAAAAACAGTCACTGCATACAATAATTGCTGATAAATTTAAAAAAATTTTAAAACTTGTAAAAAGCACTTAAGGCACTATCGAAAAATCAAAAAAGCACCAGCTTAGTGCTTTTTCTCAGCTTGGCATTAAACTAAATATTTGGTTTTTTGAGTCATTAAGAAGCTTAAAAAATAGTGCTAAAAGCACTGAGTTGGCATCGCTGATTAGGGTCTACAATTTTTTTGTCTAAACAATTATGTTTAAAGCTGAGAACAGAATTTTTTCTCTCACGTATCCCCCCCTCTCTCTCTCACTCACTCAGTTTACACAAGTTACAAGATTCGTATTTTTTGGGGACAAATAAAATGTTTATTTGTTTTTCTATTTCTCTGTTTATTTACATGAACCACTTTTACTCTTCTTCTAGTTAGTTTTCCAAGTGTTAATGACTTTTACAAGAATTTGAAAAAACAAATTTGAAATTCCACAGTTTATCAATGTTTACATAATAAAAATAAAAATAGTTTTAGAATTGTAAATGTGTATGTGCTTATTAACATATACATATGTATGTATGCATGTATGAATGTATTTCAAATCTAGATGCATTAGAATTTTTCTATATTAGAACAAGTAATAAAAACAGCTGTTTGTTTGGAATGTTAAAAATAAACAAGAACATGTTGCAACGATTACTAAGTGATGGATGTAAATGTTTACAATTTGTAGTTTTATCTTAAGATTTCAATATTTTATCAAAGTTTTAGTGGAGAGTGTTTAGGATGTCAGATAAAAAGAGAATTTATCAATGATATTTTATGATTGTTTTACTATTTTTTTTTATTTTAGACGTGGTGCTTAGAGAACAGTTAGCTTTAAAACTCTCCACTTTAACTTATTTATTTCCTCTTCTTTTATAATGACCATTTATGGCAGACCTTGCTCTTTGGGGCCATTCTTCTATAATATACATATATACTCTTTACATAAGTGATAAGGGTAAATGTATATCAGTTTGTCATTCTGTTTGTAATTTCTTTATTATCCATTTGCGACCCCATAAAGTATATATATTCTGGATCCCTATAGATGGGGAAGCCGATTTAGCCTTGTCCGTCTGTCCGTGTTATTGTTGAAATCAAATTTCTGTAGTCCCCGGTGTCTCATAGATCCGTAAGTGGTACCAAACTGTCAGAAATATCTAAAAATTCAGCAAAATCGCCAAATAACTGCCCGAGATATATGTTAGCCAAAAACCAAGACTACCTCTGTTTATTTCTTTAAAATTTGTGCCTAATAACCTCTAGAACTTACCCGAAGTTGCCCCTACAAGAGTGCAACGTAAGTCCGACTCTCATTAATTTTTCCTCGCAAAAATTTTTGTGGAAACTACGTACACCCTATCTCCGCCCCCTAACAGGGTTGCCATACAAAATTTGAATAGAATTGGGTAAAAACCCTGACAACTTCTTCAAGAGTCGCTCCTAGAGGAATAAAATGTATCCCAGACCTCATTAGTTTTTCCTCCCAAACGTATTTTGCCATACAAAATTTTCAAAAATGATGTAAAAACGCCCAAACCTTCTACAGATTCGGCCTTAGCGAAATAAAATAGAGGACCGACCCCCATTAGTTTCTACACGCAAACATATTCCTTGAACATACTTGCCCCCTATCTCCAGCCCTTAACATAGTTGCCATACAAAATTTTAAAAAAGAGGGTAAAAACCGCTACAACTTCTCCGAAGTCGCCCCCTAGAGGAATACAATTTAAAACAGACCCCTATTAGTTTTTCCTTCTAAACGTATTCCTAGAATATGCTTGGCCCCATATTTCCGCGCCTTAAGAGGGTTGCAATTCAAAATTTACAAAAATGATGTAAAAACGCCCATAACTTCTACAGAGTCGGCCTTAGCGAAATATAGGACCGAGGCCCATTAGTTTCTACACGCTACAACTTTTCCGGAGTTGCCCCTAGGGGCATTAAATTTAAAACAGACCCCCATTAGTTTCTACACGCAAACATATTCCTTCAACATACTTGCCCCCTATCTCCACGCCTTAAGAGGGTTGCCATACAAAATTTGAGAAAAAAGGGTAAAAACCGCTGCAACATCTCCGGAGTCGCCACTAGAGGAATAAAATGCATAACAGACCCCCATTAGATTTTCCTCCCAATCATAGTCCTAAAACATACTTACCCCCTATCCCCATCGCCCAAGTGGGTTGCCATACAAAGGTTTAAAAAATTAGAGTAAAAGCCCATACAAAATTTAAAGAAAATTAGGGTAAAAACCCCTGCAGTTACCCTAATCACCCCAAGAGGGTAAAAATATGACACCGACCCTTATTTAAAAATTAAAAATATTTCATAAATAAAAAAACGGATAAAAATAAAAAAAGTTTGGGGCTTAAAAAGTCCAATGTGAAGGGTATCTAAGATTCGGCACAGCAGAATATGGCTTGTTTTTCTTAGGTTTTTGAGCATTTATTATGTATAAACAACTCTATGGAGACGTGTGTTCCAATCAGCTACTTACTGACCGTAACCCATCGTAATTATAGTTGTAAAAGCTTTTGATTCGTTGCACCATGCAATATGATGGGCATACAAACTCATTTTAAATATTGTGGTATTAATAAAAAGTGAAGCAGAGGATTTAAACTATTACTGCCCAAGTAGATGACAAGCAATGTCGCATTCAGGCAATACCTGCACAAGTTTGGTCATGAAAATAGCCCGCCCTGCCTAGAGTGCCCTTGATACATGGGGTAGGGTGTTAACAACGGATCCATTAAAATTTCTTAAGCATATGACTCAGACTATAAGAAACTGGAGTTTTTTTTATGGATTGTGCTTCCGAATAACTGAGGATCTAAGACAGCTGAAAAGGCCCAGAAGGTCTATTAAGAGGAGGCGTATATGCCAGCCCGAATGAATATTTCACACCAGCAGCTCGTGAGCAAAAAAAAGGGTAAAAATTATTTTCCTTTAAGCATATTTGTAACCGTTTAATATAACCCTAAAATACTTCAACTTAAAATATATTAAAACCCTCTCTACAATGTTGCCAACCTGATGAATTTCTTCAATTGAAGATATTAAGCTTTATTCCCCAAACAGCTTAATTTATCAAATTTAACTTGTTTATATTTATCCTAAAGAGTATTTTCAACAAAATTAATTTCTTTATTGACACTAATTGACATAATTCATCTCAATGGGTTTTGGACGTTTTAACTTCTTTTTAATTTCGTTTTAGCTGCTTTTAGCAACATTGTTGTAACCGGTGTTATAAAAAGTTTTTTTCTTGGCTCCTTCAAGTTAGTTGATCGTTTAGCAGGCGCCAATTAGATTAAGAAGACTTTCTTTTAACCGCAAGAAAACTGTATCAGCAATAAAGATAATTATAATTGAATTTGGAAAAAAAACCAACAAACAGAAAGAATACAAACGGAACACCTCAAAATTATTAAGAGGGATATTAATAGTGTCTCTTAAATAAGAATTTTAGTGATTGATAAATTTTAACGTCTTCATAATCACAGGGTAGTTAAACAAACAAAAAGGAGACGATTAAATTAAAAGTTAAGCAGAGTCTTAAAGGTATTAAATGCTTAACGGTAAACTGAAAAAAAAATTTTCAAACATATTGCCATAACCATAACCGTTGCCATAAAAACCAAAACTCAATTAGTTTCTTAGATTATGGTTATGGCGTTATGGTAAGTCATCTATAATCAAATACAGTGTTGCCCATAAGTTTGGTTCGAACAGCTGTTTACTGTGGTATGGTTAAGTCACGTATAAATGAAATTTAAGAACACCCTTTTTAGGCATAACAGCTTACCTTACTGCTAGTTACCGTGAAAAATAAAAAACACTCCTTTACTTTTAAAACATTAATGTTAAATTAACATAAAACAAATTTCTTTGCCTCTTACCCAAAACCCCTAAAAAGAACTTATTCTTTTCTTACTTAAATCCAAATTGTAAACAAACACTGCAGCTCCTTATCGCCCAACAGGTGAGTATGATTTTGAAAAACCTTAAAGCAAAAAACAACATGAAACTCATAATAATTTTAACTCATCATCATCGTCAACTTCGAAATTTATACAAACATGATGATGACTGTTATAAACCTGTGCCACGAATCCTTTACAAACAATCTCGTTATAGCCTTTTATAGCATGTGCTATACTACTGACATCTTCTTCTTTCTAAATGTGTGAGTTTTTTTCTTTACCAATAACCAAGCATGCTTGCCACTTGGTGGCATATTGCAGAGTTTTTAAAGAAAAACACAAAAAAAAAGAAATAAAAACTTAAACGGAGGATATGTGGTAATGTCGCATGAATCTTAAGGAGCTGCTGCAACCTGCAGTTAAGTACAACGAAACAGAACTTGCAGCATTCAAAAACAGCTGCAGCTGTTGCACTTATGTATAAACCAGGCACACGCCAAAAAATTACAAAATAAACCTTAATTCTTACACACATAAAGCTGGCAACTTGATGAAGCGAAAAAAAAAACGGAAAGCGATTTAATGTTTTGAATAATAACAGGTTTACACTAGTCCAAGAGTAAAGGGCCAAATTGTAGTTATACTTTTTTTAGCAAAATACAAGTAAGAGAGCTATATTCGGCTGTGCCGATTCTTTTATATCCTTCGAAATGTGTAGGGGTTTTTACCCTATTAATTTTAAATTTTGTATGGCAACCTCCTTAGGGGTTGGAGATAGAGGGCAAGTATGTTTTAGGAAAATATTTACAAGAAAAAATCAGTCAGTCCTACATTTGCCTTATCCACGGGCACCCTGAAATCTTGGGATGGGGAGGGGGGTCTACCAATTTCACAAACTTTGTATGGGAGCCCAGAGATCTGCTTGCATTGGAATTACGGGCGCACTGCGAAATAGTCCTTCTGAGGCATTGAATACTTTTTTGCATCTTGCTCCCATCGACCTTCACATAAAGGCCGTAGCTGCTTGTAGTGCAGTAAGGCTTAGATCGACTGGATGTTGGAAATCGAGGACATATGGGCATGCAAGAGTTCTGCAAGGACTGCCCCCATTAGTGGACCAATCTTCTGACTATATTACCCCCTACACGGACTTTGATAGGGTTTTTCAAGTTCTTATTCCCTCCAGGGGTGAATGGTGTAGGGGTAACCTTGGGGAATCTTATGACATTAGGGTCTTTACGGACGGCTCTAAGTTGGACTGCGGAGTTGGATCCGGGGTCTTCTCACAGGAGCTGAACGTGAATGCTTCTTTTCGTCTTCCGAATGAATGTAGTGTATTTCAAGCCAAAATATTTGCCATTCGGGAGGCTTGAAAACTACTACAGGACAGAAATATACGCGGGAATATTGACATTTTTGTCGACAGTCGGGCGGCGCTTCTGTCACTCAGATCATACACTACCACGTCACTATTGGTCAGTCAGGGTAGAATAGAATTGACTAAGCTAAGGCAGCTGTCTGACATTACTCTGGTTTGGGTTCCTGCGCATAGGGGCTACCATGGTAATGAACGGGCAGATGAGCTAGCTAAGAAAGGATCTGCTCTGAATATCTCCAATGTGAATACAGTCGCAATTCCGTTGCAGAGTATTAAGAGCAGCATCTAAAAATTCTTTCTGCGCACTGCTGACGATAGATGGCAGGGGTTGGATGCGTGTAGGGTCGCCAGGCAAACGCGGCCCTTTTTCGATGTTGGGCGTACTACGAAACTTATGAACCGGGATCGAGTGGAAATTTTGAAGTTGCTGGCGATGCTAACGGGTCATTGGATGCTGGGAAGGCATGCAGAACGACTCGGCCTCACGTTTAACGATCACTGTCGCAGCTGCAAGAATAGGGAAAAGAAGGATCCTTTTTCCATCTTCTCTGCGAATGCCCTGCTCTGGCTGTGAAGAGGCACAAGTTCCTGGGCCATCATATACTGGACAGCCTAGGGAATATATCTGAGATTGGGTGGAACGACCTGTCGAGATACATCAATGCGACAGGGTGGGTCTAGTACTCAATTTTCCCTTGGACCATGGTTTAAGGGGACCTGTCACCTATCGAGTGGAGTGATGTTGTCAAAACGGAGTCATTTAGACTCTACTTGACAATTTGCGTGCAGCGAACTACCACGAAAATCAATATGGCAACCCTTTAGGTGTTGGAAAGAGGGGGCTAGTGTGTTCTAGGAATACGTTTGGAAGGAAAAACTGATAGGGGTATGTGATATATTGTATTCCTTTATGGGGCGACTTCTGGGAAGTTGTAGAAGTTTTAACCTTAGTTATTTAAAATTCTGTATTACAACCCTGTTTGGGGCTGGATATAGGGGCTATCTTTAATCCAGAAAAATATTTGGAAGCAAAAATTATTGGGGGTTGGTCTTATATTTGACCTTTGTAGGAGCACCCTGGAAGCTGTGGGAGCGACTTAAAAATAACAAAACTTTGTATGGCAACCCTGTAATGGGGAGTGGAGGTAGGGTGTAAGTATTTTAAAAACAATCCTTGTGTAGAAATATTAATGGAAGTTGGTCTAACATTGCGCCCGTGTAGGGGCAACTGCGTGGCAGTTGTAGAGGTTTCTAGTTAAAAATTTTAGAGAAATAAATAGAGGTAGTCTGGGTTTTGGGCTTATATCTCGGCCAGTTATCGCGCAATTTTGCTGTATTTCAATATTAATTTTTTTGCAAACATTTCTGATAGTTTAATACCACTAACAAGTCTATAAGACATCGAAGGGCTCCAAAAACTTGATTTCAATTATAACACGGACAAACGGACATCGCTTAATCGAATTTCCTATAGGGACCAAGAAAATATATGCCTCAATCTTAATGCTGGGTAAAATTGTTACAATTTACGTTCTAACAAGCCGGACAAATCGCTTCAAATTCAGTTTTTTACCACTGCCACCAAGTGTTTGCCAAAACCACATTACCAACAATCAGTCTAAGTCGGTGGGGATTAATACTGATTTTCTTGGCGCCACCTAAATACTTAGGTAGGGCAATAAAGGGGTTCTATGTCCCCGCAGCAAGGGTAATAATATTCTACCCTGGGTTTTACTTTTTTTCCGGATTTAATTTGTCTAAGGCGTGGAAAACAATAGTAGGGGGGAATAGCCAATCTTTCCACTGCCTTATCACACTTAGTGCCCCCTGTTTGCGCTATCGCGGCATTGTAGACCGACCCCAAAATAAAATTGGCTCAAAATCTTTATAGTGATGTCTGGATGTACAAACAGCAGCCCTTGTACTAGAATCCAACTTAGCGGTATAATCATCTGCCCACAATAACTCCCAACTAATAAAAAATTCAAATAAAAATTAAACGACCCTACGCTGCTCTGGGAAAATTAATAATTTTATCAAAGGGGTTAGTAATTCTACAAGACAACTTTCTGCCCAGTAGGAATGTGTAAAAATGAGAATCAATCAAGCAATATTTCTTAAAATGGGTCATGTGGACTCCACCTACTTACATGCGGAACCGGTATAAACTTACTATTTTCAAAAAAAAGATTTTTATTCAATCTGCTCCTATCTATTTTGGCTTTTTCTCACCCTCTCGACAAGATGAATAAAGCCGTAAGTCATGTATATTTAAAGAACAACCACCAAAGCGTGGTAAACAAATAATGCAAAAAGCCCCAAAGTAAAACTTTAATTGGAAAAAACCATTGGAATAAGAAGCAGAATACAACAAAAAGACTAAAATAACTGTGATAACGGTATGCAATCAAAATTAAACAAGAAGAAGAAGAAGTCGTGAAGATTTTAGATCTTTTTTTTTTTTTTGAAGTAAACATTTTAAGCAGGTGCATTTGCAAGAAACCAAAAAATACACATTTAAATAACCAAAGCAAACATGAGGTCTCCTCCAGAAATACAAAGAATATAAACTGATCCTGATAATGATCATAAAGATGATAATTGTGCTCATTATCATAAAGCTCGTTTGAATTGGTAGCACGTTAAACAGTGTGTGTTTGTAATTAAACAAGGCGCTGCAACACTTTCTAACACTTGCATTGGGGACTGCAACAACTGTTTATCCAACTTTTGCCAGCCCCGTTCAACCCATGTCACGTGAAAGCGATCAGGCATAATTGTTAAACATGAAAACACAAAACATCAAAATGTTTAATCAAATGATTATTTATTTCTTTGTCTTTTTTATTTTATTTAAGAACTTATTTATGCGTTTTGTTTTTGGGGCTTCATAACTTTGGAGACGGCAGCTATAACACAGCTGTAAGTTAAGAATTAACAAAAACCCAAGAAAAGGATAAAACTGTGATAAAAAAATTCAGCTTATTTCGAAATAATCTAAGTAAATGTCACAAAAATACTTTTACGCATGAACAAACGAAATGTTTTAATTCTGACTTAAGAGGAACTTTAACGAAAAAATTAATTTTGGGCAAAATTATTTATTGAATTGAGTAAGAGTCAACTGTCCAAAATCTGGTTCAAATTCCTAATATAAAGGATGAACTTAAAAACTGAAAAAAAAAAACATATGAAAATATTTATAAAAAATATTTAAAAAAATATGTTTCTTAAACTTTTTATTTCAAAATTATGCAAAAAGTACTCCATTTGTCTGGCGCTTCTTTAAATACAAATACGACTACGCAACTACAGGACTACATATTTCGTTGACTGAAAATGCCACTTCGTAGTAATTTATTTATTTATAATAAAAATTTATTATAAACAATTAAAGTATAGTGATAGACGTTAAGGGGTTTTACATGAAACCTACCCGGAGGCCAATAATTCACGGTGCTCTTAACACCTTGGTGGAAACAATGCGTCCACCATCGCCCCCAGAATGGCTTACCAGACCCCTTAGGTTGCAATTCTCTGCCATGACTCTGTGCAAGCCATAACAGACCCCTTGCTGAGGAGTTGGACTATCTAAACCCAAATTACGTCTCTAGTTTTGATCTCGTTATTTCCATTCATAAAAACAGATCCGCATCGACAAGACACATCTCCACACGCTTGTGAAACAGTACCCAACCTTAAGCAAGAAAGATTATGATTATCATGTCGCACCCAACGAATGCGAAACCCAACTCTGTTTTAAGTATCTTTTTTCATTTAGACAAATCAATTTCTCCACTTTCATCAAGGCTTCATAATCTTCTCACCTCCAGTCAGGACCGAAACACGCACATGCTTTAACATGCCAAGGCCGGCCTTTTTATTATTTGCTACTACTCTGACAGGATCTTATTTTAGATCCTAGGGTCCCCAGCGGTAGCCAGTTTCTCTATTCACCTACTTCCAAACACACTTACACCTTTTCAGCTATTAGTTAGCCTACTCCATCAGTTGCTTATATGCCTGGGTAGACTCGCCAAAACTTAGAGACTCTATGTTGAGAACCTTAAGTTCATATAAGACCACTTACGCGATTACTCTAGGGCCCGTACAAGACGGACCCCAGCATATCAACTTTCAAACTCTATTTCCCCACTTGGGGATAACCACAGCCACCACGTGAACTCCCGAAGCAGACCTCACCACTAATCAGTTCATGCACTTGTAAGCACAGGAAGCCAACTGACTCCCGTGGTACCAGATAGGACTCTAGTCAGCCTCGGAAATCTACTTCTGTATAATTCCCACCAATTTCTTTTCAGCACAGATAAGGTATTGGTTCCCTTAAAGCCTTGTATTGCTGCGCCACTTATTGTTGATGTACATGCCACAGCGTCAACAAGGACAACCTGCCTCAAGCCAGACCAGTAAGTAAATAACCACTGATCCAATAAGCCCAAGGCAAATTGTTTTCAATTTAGCTATGTCTGTTAGCCTTCCAGTAAACTGAAAGTTGTCCGGTTGATACCACGAGGAGATAGACTTTGGCACTTGTGCTGATGGAAGGTTGCCCAAGGGCCCTCCTCTTCCATCATATAACTTATCAACGTGTAGTATAGTGAAAGTAATAAATTAAGAAAATAAATTTAAATAAAACAAATAAGAGCGCTCTATTCGGCTGTGCCCAATCTTATAAACCCTTTCTTCACATTGGTCTTTCGAAACCCCGAACTTCTTGTTTATCAATTTTTTTATTTATAAAATATTTCTCATTACTTAATTGGGGTCGGTATTATATTTTACCCCTCTAATGGGTTTGCCCTAATTTTTTCAAATTTTGTATGGCAACCCCCTTAGAAGGTGGTGATAGGTGGTAAGTATGCTCTTAGGTCACATCTGGGTAAGTTATGGGCGTTTTTACTTAATTTTTGTAAATTTTGTTTGGCAACCCTCTTACGTGATGGAAACAAAGGGTAAGTTTATTTTAATAATATGTTTGGGAAGGAAAGCTAATGGGGGTCTGTGATGCATTTTATACCCCTAGGGGCCAATCCGGGGAAGCTGTGGGGGTTTTTGCTCTATTAAGTGGGAAATAGAATTGAAAAATCAGTTTCTATATAGTGTCAACAGAGTAGATACTCAGTTGTAGTAGAAGTTAAAGCGCAAAATTTGAAATCTTGAACTTTATTTAATGGCAATACAATTGACATATACAAGGTGTCCGCCGGCAAGTTATACTACCTTGTTTTGTCGCCATTTTGGTAAATATTAGTCTTAAGAGTTCATATTCGACAATCGTGAAGTAGAGACGTGGCAAATAAGTAATGGAAAAATATTCAGTAAACCATTGTGTTTTAATCGTTAAAACATTTTATCAAAATCAATCATCGATTAATGTGACGTTAAGAAAGTTACGTAAAACTTTTGGGAGAAACAACGTGCCAACAAGACGCACTATTTTTCCCAGGATCCCAGGAATTTCGGGGTTCTTAACAAAGCTGGTATTTGAAAAGTAGAGCTAAAAGTCCATTTCCCGGCCGAAGACTACAGCGAATCCGGCGTATCGAATCCGCTTGAGTTTTTATTACTTGCACCGGGCTGAATCTCCTGGGATTTTTTGGGATTAATAAATCCCGATTCCCGATTTTGAGATCAGGATCCTTATAAAAAGAAAGTAAAGCAGATTATGCCTACTCTAACCTTCAAACCTAAAGCAGTCAATAAAACACCAATTTAAAAAAAGTGAGAACCCAAATAGTGGAAGGCATCATAATCAAGCTACGAAAAATATTGGCCTGTAAGAAATACCACTTTGTAGCAGCGTTAATATAAAAAATTAAAACTCACATCATCAACAAAGGAAAATATACATATATTAATCGATATCATACATTTGGATAAATTAACTATTTTTTTTTGTCAAAAATGTTTTACCCATGAACCATTTTAATTTTTAAAAACTCAATAAATATTTTACAGCCACAAACCAGCCTTCACCGTTTTTTTTTTTAATAATTTTTTTGCTTTTGTGTTGGTTAAAATTGCAAATTGAATTTCAACATTTACTTCTTAATATTAAAATTTATTTATTAACATTAATCCTAATCCTTAAACCTTTTGGTAACATTTCATTTAATAGCTTGAGACATGCAAATTGAAAAATAATTTTAAAAAACAGTAAAAACAACTTAAAAAGAAACAAGTAAGATCGCTATATTTGGCTGTGCCGAATCTTATATACCCTTCACAATATGTAGGGGTTTTTACCCTAATTTTTTTAATTTTGTATGGCAACCCTCTTAAGGAGTGATGATAGGGGGTAAGTATGTTGTAGGAAAATGTTTGCAAGTAAAAATAAGTTTGGATCAGTCCTACATTTGACCTATTCATGGTCACCTTGGCAGCTGTATGGGGGATTAATTGCGATTTCCCAAACATTGTATGGGAGCCGCTTTAGGCGATGGAGATATGGGGTAAGTATGTTTAAGGAATATGTTTGGGAGGGGAAACTTATAAGGGTAGTACATTTTATTTCTCTAAGTCCCACTCTAGGGAAGTTATGGGCGTTTTTGCATCATTTTCGCAAATTTTGTAAGACAACGCCCTTAGGTAATGATCGGGGGAAACCAATGGGGGTGTGTGATACATTTTATTTCTCTAGGGGCAACTCCGGGGAAGTTGTAGGGGCTTCTACCCTAATTTTTTTCAAATTCCGTAGGTAAATCCTGTTAGGGGCTGGAGATAGGGGGTAAGTATGTTCCACAAAAATATTATTGGGATGAAAAATTTATTAGGGTCGGTCTTACATTTGCCCTTGTAGGAGCACCCTGGAAGCTGTGGGAACGATTTAAAAAAATGAAAACAAAATAAACTTTGTATGGCAACCCTTTAAGGGGGCGGAAAAAGGGTGTATGTATGTTTTACAAAAATGTTTGTGAGGAAAAATTAATGGGAGTCAATCTTACATTGCACTCGTGTAGGGCAACTCCGGGGCAGTTGTAGAGGTTTTAATTTAAAAATTTTAGAGAAATAAGTTGTAAGAAGTGCTGCCTTTTGGCTTATATCTTGGCCAGTTATCGGGGGATTTTGCTGGATTTTAAAAGCGATTTTCTCACAAATATTCCTGATAGTTGGATGCTACTTACGAGTTTATGCGACATCGGGGGCTTCAGAAAGTTGATTTCAACCTTAACACAGACAGACGGACATCGCTAAATCGACTTTCCTTTCTACAAGGACCAAGAAAATATATATTTTATGGGATCGCAGATTGACATTAAAGAAACTACAAATAGAATGACAATCTTACATATACCCTTATCGCTTACGTAAAGAATATAATAAAAACGTTGAACAAAAGACTTTTGAAATATTTCTTTCCACTCATAACTTAATTGCTTTTGTGCATAAACGAGCTTCAGATTAATCTCAAGCCGCAATTGTGTGTTTCCCAATTGTCAGCAATGAGTGTAGCTGCATCTTAAACTTCATTGACAATAAAGATAGAAAAAAATGCATTTTGAACATGAAGAGATTAGGTACATAAGTGCATCGGTGAAGTGCTGCAATTGTAGCTGCTGGTGTCGAAAAACACCTTTTAAAGCACACGTGAGCTGCTTGTGGCTGCAAACTGACTTAACGACTGACAAGGTGACCATTTGAATAAAATACCATGTCTGTATTGGTTTTCATGTTGTTTTTGTTGTTATTGCCAGGTATTGTCTGAAAATATACTTTCTGCAACTAAAGGGCGCATTCATTCATTTTATTGCTCATCATCATTCCGAGCAACGAAAAAACAATACAATATTGGGATCTTGTTGAAAATTGTTTTCTTTGTGTGTGCTTTTATTGGACCTTAAACAATGAAATGCAATTATGCTGCCGTTGCATCTTCATATAAAAAGACATCTTCAGTTAACCTTTATTTTTTGTTGCATGCATACTTTAAAGAGGTAGTAGGGCAGACAGCAAGGATCATTATGTTAAAAGAAGTGCGATATGCTTAATAATATTTAACGGCTTTTGTTTAAAGACTTAAAGCTTTATCTTGTTATATACGGAAGTGCATTGCTAGCAAATTACCTCCAAGGAGACTTAATGATGAAACAGAATTCCGGCAGAACGTTTTTATTTATACAATTTGACGTTAGATCGCGCTGCTGAATGCGGTAATAAAAGAGCTTCGATTTTAATCTGACAGCGATTTTTCTTATGCTTTCTCTCTCTTTGTTCCATCAACAATATTGCCACACTTTTATTAAGTTGCATACATTTTGTAAACAAAGTAACGTGCTTAAGCCAACCCTGTTCGTGTTATTGAGAACATAAGGCCAGCAATGCTTAAAATTAAACGTCCAGTATGCTCTTCCCTAAAAACAGCCGCAAGTGCCAAGTACCCGATATCATTTTGAAGGCCATGATGAATCTTTTATGATATTTGTTTTTCACTTTTTTAAGTCTATTGGGCGTCAAGCCCTGTGCAGTTTACCGCGCAGCCCTACGTTAAGCCAGCATACCTTAATGTAGCAATGTTTTAAATTATATTACCACAGCCAACTGGCTAGTTGACTACAAATGGGTGTGCTGTTCTTAAAAAACACATATCTCGCATTAAGCCCCGGGTTTCCAAAACAAGTTCCCTGATTTCCTCAGAGCACATTACATTATACTATCGATAGAACAGTGAGAAAGATTCCACATTACGACAATGTTCAAGTGAATTGAGGCTGTTAGATACTCCAACGTCACCAATTAGTGCCTTCGCCCATTCCTGTACGTGGCTAAGTAGCTCTAAAATAAACTTTGGAGCACCTGCCCATACATTTGAGTTGTATTCCATTTTTGGTCGAACAAATATTGAGAAGATCAAGTGGTGTAAAATAATTCCTATACCGTTTGAGAAAGTCAAGACACATTTGTGCTTCTTTCGAGACAATAATATGTATTCCCATCACACTGAATTTTAATGTCCAGGACATCAAGAGTTTCCCTCTTCCCAATATTTATACCATCTATTAATAAAATCTGGTCCAATGTGCGTTTGTGTTTTAAAAGACAACACTGGGTCTTTCGGGCATTAAAATCAATCCTTTTCGCACGGCTCTAGTCGGAGATTAGTATTAGATCACAATCAAGTGTGTCATTCACACTCTGCCTCATAGCTTCAATCTCCAAAGGGCTGGGTCTGTAGTCAAATAAAAATTAATGACATATGCTGCTGATTCGAAGTCTGAGTAAGAAAGTCATTAAGAAGGATAAACAATTAGATTAGAAGAGATGACAGAGCCTTGTAGTACCCCTGAATTGATTTTGCCCTCATTGTAAGAGATCCCATTTATAACAAAACGAACACAAGGTGGGCCAAAGGAAGTCATCCGATGCTTTTAGGCTCTATTTTTTTATGTTTACTTGAATCTTAAAAATTTTATTGGTCAAGTCGAAAATATGATATTTGCCAAATTGGTGCCGTGACAATTAATTGCTATACGGGCTCGGTTTAAGGCTTTTTTCATCACTTTAGCGAAAACTTCCGGCGACAGATTCTCGTACTCGTGTCGAATGTTGTCCTTGAGGGTTTCTAGGGTCTCGGGCTTGTTTCCGTAAGCAAGGGTCTTAAAAAACCTCACAGAAAGGTCTGGAACGGTTAAGTCGAGCGATCGTGCAAGCCATTGCTCCGTCCTGTTGAAGCCACGTGTTTTCCAGTCCTAATTCGTTCGTCCACTGTGTCCAACTACCAGAGGCTTGTTAGAAAAAAAATGGCCCGATGACTCCTCCAGCATGAACAGCGCACCATGCAGTCACTTTGAGCGGACCCCAGAAGTGATAGTTTTGCTTGTTCACGTACTCGCTGAGGTGGAAATGAGCCTCATCGCTCATTGTGATTTTAGTCGAAAATCGTCCTCTATGATGTCGAGATTAAGGATGGCTTGGTCGAAGGTTACAAGCGTTTGGCGGTCGACAGGTAGTAGCTGATGCACGGACTAGATTTTTTACAGGAACATGGGCAGGTCTTTAACTAAAATTCGTCTAAGGGACGACTGGCTGGTGGCTAATTGCGAGGCACGGCGTCTGGTCGATGTTTATGGCGACAGTTCCACATCCTCGCCAACAGGGGCAATATTCTCGGCAGAACGGCCGCTCTGGGGACGGCCACTCTTGGCAGCGTCTCGTGTGGTCCCATACTCTTCAAGGTTGGTGGCCAAGCCACGCAGTGCTTACGCAGTCGATGCCGGGGAACCGGGGAACCGGCGACGGAATTCACGCTGCGCCAACCTACAGACAAATTGTAATCCAAAAAAATAGATACGATTATTCCGCGTTCCTGTTCACTTGTACTCCACATCTGCCCAGTTCACAAATGTTAAAATAGATTTGACATTGGCCGCCAAAAATAAGAGCATGTTTCAATAGGGTGGGTTGACCTTGTAGTTAAAAATTGTTGCCGACGCCAAAAGCAGCAAGTTTAGAAAGAAGCGCACAATGCCAGACTATATCAGATGCCCTACACCGCAAAAATGGTTAATGAAGCTACAACATTTTTCTGTTAGAAAGTTTAGTAGATTCCTCGTAGAACGTCTTCTACGAAAGCCATACTGACGGTCGCTTAGTAAGCCTTTGGACTCTCGATATTTAACAAGCTGATAGAACCATACTCTCCATGACCTTGGAGAGTGCTGAACAAATAGCTTTTACACTGAAAGAAAAAAGTGTCATCAATATAACTATACCGTTACGTTATAATTTTTACGTTATTTTTATGATAAGTTTCGTTAATTCTGTGAAATTGTTCATAAAAATAACAAAAGTATCATCAATATTATGAATTTGATATAAAATGTGTTTTTTATCATTTCCGTAGTTTCATCAGCGTAACGTAATCCAATACATGCTGACTACAAAAAGTTCAAGCTAAGATTTTGTGCAAAAAAAAAATCGTAAAATGAATGAAGCTTTTTCTCTGAGTGTAGGTGGTAGCTTTTGGGGGCTTCCGCTTTTTCCTTTTTGGAAATCGGCATAACATTGGCTATTTCCAGCATATGGAAAATACCCTAGATTGGTATGTTCTGCCGAAAAGTTAAGCTAATGGACGCGCCAGCATCGCTTCAGGACCTGTGCTGGTATACCGTCCGGCCCAGAAGACTTACTAAAATTTACGAGAAACGCCTAACTTTTCCTTAATTAAAGTGAGCTGCCATTTGTGTTTGTCATTTGTTTATGCATTTTGTTGGGTTCTGCAGCTAACTTCACTCTTAAACTCTTTGTCAAAATCGTTTTAACGAAACCCGCTTCTTTAGGTTGGTTCATACGGATGGTTTGAAAATAAGGACAAGCGCTCTTTTAGGTTTAAATGAAAACTTTGTTTACAACTGCACTTAATCAAATTACCAGTACTGTAAATATAATCATTTCATTTAATTTTTTATTTCATTTAAATATAAGGACTTATATATTTCATTGTCATTGGTAAAGGGATCTTCTTTATTTTTTAATCTTTTTATTGGAAACGAAGTGAAAAGAACTTTTTCGTATATAATTTCGATTGAGCTTTTATGACTTTGGCACGCGATATGTATATTTTTCTTTCATTAAAATCTGGCCAACCAAATGCAAACTTTTAGCGTTGCAGGCCCTAAAGAAAAAACCAAAGTTTTTTTTAAAACTAAAAACTTCAAGTGGTTGAAGTTGTTTTTGCTGTCACATTTGTATGTATGAACATAATAAACTTGTTGTAACTTGTAATTTTGTTGCAACTGACTCGCTTGTAATACAAGTAATACACGCGTGAGTATTTGAAAATGTTCAACAAGTTGCCTTCTACTTGCAAAGTATTTTAACGAGTTGATAATTGTAATTAACATATGTGCGTCCTTCTGTCCGTCTATCTGTCTGTATGCCTGCCTGCCTGTTACCTCTGTTTACACAATTGCAATTATATGATTTGTAAAATTGTCTTTAACATCTTTTCAATTAAATGTTTGTATTTCGGCGTATTGTAAGTAATTTAACGTTGAACGGGTATAATAAACTTAAAACAAATTTACAGTTTTGATCTCTGCGGGTACTTTTTAGTTGTCAATTAACCAGATGGAAGTAAATGTTTTTTATTGACACATATCGACACAAGTGGTAACAATGCCATCATTATGCATAAATATTCAGCAACAGATGGATAAGGATTTAAATAATTTTAGAGGTATTTAATTTTTAAACATAATTTAAAACTATCATATGTACAAGTATGTATCTAAACTTGCTGCTCTTGGTGTTGCTGGAAAGCTACCCGATTTATATCTAGTTTTCTCAGAGATCGCACTATTCGTGTTGTAATAGATGGGATCTCTTCCAACAAGTTTAAAGTACCGCTAAGCTCTGCCATCTCTCCTACTTTATTTCTTGTCTTTCTTACTGACCTCCTGTGTCGAACTTCAAATCTCATCTATTTCTTTGCAGATGACAGCAGCATATGCCATTCATACCCATTTGGTCACAGGCCTACTTCTTTGGAGATTGAGACTATAAAAAGGAGTATAAATGACACCCTTACCCGTACCCTGATGTTAATCTCCAAATGGACCATGCAAATAGGGTAAAACTTGATGCTCCTAAGACTCAATGTTATCTTTTGACACATAAGCGCACTTTGGACCACACTGCATCGTTTGTATTAATGGATGCTATAAGTATTGGGAAGACAACAACTCTTGATGTTCTGGGCATGAAAATCCAGGGCGATGTCTGATGGACGGAACACGTTTTTTTTATGGAATGCAATTCTCATGTATGGGCAGGTCCTCCAAGGTCTATTTTGAAGCTACTCGCTTCACTTGAACATCGTCGCAATGTGTAATGTATTTCACTTTAATGCCCGCAAGGTCCAATGCAATGTCCAAAGGACAAACAAATGCACATTGGACCATGCTCCATCGTCTGTATTAAGGGATGGTATAAACATTTAGGAGACAAAAACTCTAGACGTTCTGGGAATAAAAATCCGTTACGATGTTCGCTGGACGGAAATTTTTTTTTTGTTTGGAAAGAAGCCTTCACTTAAACTTCTCAATATTAATACCACCTTTGTCCGATTGAAAACGAAATGCAATTTTCATGTATGGGCAGGTGTTCCAAAGTCTATTTTGGATCTACCGCGTACAGTAATGGGTGAAGGTACTTATCGGTGACGTTGGAGTATCTAACCGCCTCGATTAACTTGAAAATCGATAAACATCGCCGCCTTGTGGGATGTGTTAGACTATTCTATCGATACTATAATGGAATGTGCTCTGAAGAAATCAGGGAAATTGTCCCTGAAACCTGAAATTTGTTTGATGATACTCGTCTTTCAAGAAGAACACACCTATTTATGATCGACTTGCTAGTAAGCCGCTCTATGCATTACAAAGAAAATTCAATCTTTAGTCGCACAGTTCTTATGTGGAGTAAACTTGCTTAATATTTCTTTCCAGTCCCAGTTAATATCGAAGAATTTAAATCAAATGCCTGCAAACACTCCTTCCTAAATCCTCCTTTCCCATAATCAAATAAGGATAACTACATAATGTTTCCATTAATTTTTTTTTCATTATTTGTATTTTATTTTCCTTTAGCTTCTATTGCTTTATTAGGTTTTGCATTTAATGTCCAACTAATAGGGGTCATCTGGAAACCTGTTCAACATATGACCAGTTTAGCGTCTTTTGGGGAAATGTTCTGTCTCCATCCGCTAGTTATTGATATGTGTAGTGCAGGTTTTTTTAAAAAAATTCAACTTATTCTCGTCACAGCTTAGTTTTCCTTTTGGATAGTTTTTTCTAAACTGTCATGCCCAGTCGATGCCACTTTAAACTTCGTCATCCGGGAACCTCTGCAACGTTGCCCTTCGTTGGAACATTCTGCTACCCTTCACATGTAATTAAAACGTTCAGCTCAAGGCTTCGTTATACAATATTCGACTTTTTCCTACCGGAATCTTAATTTAATCCAATTTCCTCTCTGTGGAACTGAAAAGAATAGCTTAGGAAGTTCTTTAGGTTGAAATTTCATTTCGCAAATGACCCAGAGGGTTTGGATTATTGGTTGAAGAAAGCTTGATGACTTTGTCTATTAAATTTAAACCGCTTAAATGTAATCTTATTTTATCCATATAATTTAACCTTCAGCGAAATTGCAACTGGTTCCGCATAAGAGATATATAGCCCAGATGCCTGGGTCTGACTAACTTGTCATTGTATTGGCTGCCTAGTAAAGGCATAGCTGTTTCTGTCAAAAGATTACAAAATTTCCAAGAATATTTTTTTTATGAAGTAGTTTACATGTCAGAAAAGTAAAAAGTAAATGCTTCTGACTGTAATACACTGCATTAATGAGCAAGGCGATATGAGGAACTTATCACTAAATCCTTCGAGTAGACGTCGAAAATAAAACACCAACCCATTTTTGGATTCTCCATGTAGATTTCGGCGTTAAAGTTTCTACGAGAAGTAGTGTGAAGTACTTCATTCTGGAGGGGGTTTAAACCTGGAATTCCACATCAAAGTCCATATATGGTGTAGGTTAGGCAGATTGCAAAATTGTAAAAAGAATAAGGTGCAGCCCGATAAGGTCTGTTTCTTCACTACTTTTTTGATACCTGGGTGAGAGACAGAGAGAGGGAGAGATAGAAAGATAAAAACATTAAACCTGTTAGGACTAGGAAATTTAGTTAAAGTATAGGTAGAATTCAATATAAATGGTTAACAATGGTCACCCTGAAAAGGTCCATGCCTCCGAACCATCTGATATCCCCATTAAAGGATTAAATACTATATATGCCAATATAAGCCACGTCCAAAAAGCTGTCTATTTTATCAACGCCAAAGTGCCTAATCAGAACATCGTCCAGAGCTGGGCAGAAGCACCAGAGGAGCTGTATTATTTCAATCTCTTCTGTGTCTAGACAGCTTCTGCCAAAGTTGCTGAAAACAGTTCCAATCTATTAACTTTGGTGCCAAATCGGCAGTAGCTTCCGATTGAAGCTACGAGATCTTCCAGTCTCCGTTTGTCTTCAGTCTCCGTTTGTCCTCACCAAGAAGATATTTGGAAAGTTTGGATCTATGCTCGGCCAGGTGGTTTTAGTAATTCCACAACTGGGATCATTAGACCTTAAAATGTTTGCTGGAGTGGTCTACATTAGAGGGGTTCGTTAATATGTTTTTTCGTTTTTTCATAGTTACAAACCCACTAACCCAACACCTCAACCAAATTTGACCGTCCTAATGGGTGAACGCGCGGCACTTTTTAACTCAGTACCCTTAATGGGTATTAAAGGCAGCTATCCAGGTGACACCACAGCGAGGTCAATGTCCACAGTTGAGATGAAGAAGAGCCAAGATTGATCTGGTCTTTGGCAAGTTAAAACCAATCAGAGGCGTTACTTTGTATCCAACTGCTACTACGTCACCAAATATTGACCAACAGATGCTTCTTTGGACTAAGTAAGCAGTTTTAAAGTAAAGCCATCTCCCGACAAAAAAATAACTCACTTATGGCTCTGAAACATGGATACTTACGAAAGCAGGTAAGGCAGTTCTTGAAGTTTTCAAGAGGTTTCTTATGAACCGTGAGCTATATGAGCTATTTGCCGACATTGTGCGTATCAAAATTCAACATTTACGCTGGCTGAGTCTTGTTGTAAGAATAATTAAAGATGCTCCAGCTAGGAAGCCATTTTATTGCGAACCTGGTGACAGATCACGTAAAAAAGGAAGACCGAAACCCCGATGGAAGAATCAAGTGGAGGAAGACATGTCAAAACTTGGTGTCAGAAATTGGAGAACAGGCGCAGAAGACCGAAGCGTCTTAATATGGACTCTAAGTTCGGCTAATGGAACAAACCTTCTGCAAAAGCCATCTAAGGAGAAGGAGGGTTCATTAGACCACCTGGCTTCACCGTTGTATTTATCCACCAAAGCTTACAAGAATAGAATGGAAAAAGGGGAATGCCAGCAGAAGAGGTCGATCGCCCCATCATTCAATGTTGCAACATTTTAGGCAAGTGCATCAGCAACACAGATGCATTGGTAACATGTTCTTCCTTTAGAGTCATCCGTATAAAAGTATCTCCAGATCGAAAGCTACTGAAAAGATAATTTCATCCGCCCCTTCCCTCTAATATAACAAAGAAGAACTTTCTGTGGAGAAAAGGTTCCGATGTGCAGTAGTCAATTAGATCGGGAACAAAATCGACAGTTCCAAAAATACTTGCTTAACCACATGCCCTCTGTCTCCATTCATCCACAGCATGTAGACATCTAGGTGTTAAGCACCAGCTTATTTGATAGAGAATCCGCTGGAAGCAATTTGAGTAGAGTCAAAAGTGACCTAGTTGTAGTTGTTTCAATTGCAACCTGTTATTGGGATTGCAATGTTGCGCATTAATCTTTAATACGGACGTAGGGGATTCGTGGTAGAGTCCATAGTATTTCACTAGGCCATAGCTCTAAGGAAAAGAATCGGCACTATCATATGAAGCCCATTGATATTTTAGAGACTGAGGCCTCAGGTCTTGCCAATGACATGTCTGCACACATGCATCTCATTCTGGGCCTTCGTCACTCTTGCCTCCATATTAGGCTTCCAAGATAGATTACTTTCTAAACTGATTCCCAGGTATTACATGCTATCTGATAGGCAGAACCAGTCTGTTCAGTGTCGGGGGGGCCAAAAGAAGGAATCTTATATCCGTTCGTGAGCAGTACAAGCTCCGTCTTAGAAAGGTTGATAGACAGTCTGTTCTCTGTTCTCCCTTCACTAAGTGTTCTGAAAGCCAACTCCATTCTGTCAGAGTTGGTACTCGGCAGACTCAAAATTTATGAGAAATTATCCATATTGGCCAGTATAACAAATTTGATTCGTTTTTAATGTAAAATTACTGTTTCACGAATTTTCGCTTTAAACACGTGCCAGAGGAAAGGAGACTAACATGTTGTCCTTGGGCGCTAATAATAAAGACACACGAGCTTTTGACTTAAGCAAAGCTGTTTTGTGCCTATTTTAAGTTGGAGTTTGAAATGGTGGTAACGCCAGGTGGTAACGCCTAGAGCTTATTTCTATTTTTAGACCTTAAGCAGAGTTTTGTCAGATTTATCTTCTTGTCAGTATCAAATAACAAGTATCATTAGATATTGACTGCTTCTCCTTTATATTTTCTAATGGCTGCCTTTGCTGCACCGAGTGGGAGCGTTTGATACTTAAGATTGCTTTCAACCCTTCAAACGGGTTAAATTGCTTTTCAGGATTTCAAACACTAATAGCTTTATTAAGTATTTAATTTATTATTAATTAAAGCTCTTAATCCAAAACAAATGCTTAAATATATTAAGTAATTTATTTGATAAATTAAGGTATTATTTTAATGCTTAAATATTCTACTTATGATTAATGCATTAAAACCACTTAAGTCCAACAATCGCCAAAAACATTCAACACGATTTTAATTTAACATTTTTGTTAATAATTTTTCTTTTTGTTTGCTTTTTTGGGGAATTAAGGTAATGAAAACTTATAGTTGGATTACATGCCACAACATTTATAATGCATAATTACAATAATTATCAAAAACACTATCTCTGCAACTGCTGCTTGCAACATGTGCACTTGCAATGCGGCCAAACGCTATTACAAAAACTAAACATCAAATGTGTCGATTCTAGGAAATCATTTTCAAAAGAGCCAAGAAGAAGCAGAAAACACTTAATCAGTTCGTGAGTTTTTCATTTTCAAATATATGTTTTTGTTTATTTTAATCGTATTAGGTTATAATTGGTTTATAAGGTTCTTGGTCTGCATGTTCTTACATACAAACTTTTTACCCCTTGTTTGGTTTGACAGCTTTCAAAATAGGTAATTGTCGCATAATAAACATGATACACTTTTAACCAAAAACATAAATGTTTATTTAAGCTAAACTTTAATAATAAATATTTATGTTTAACATGCAACTCTAAACTTAAAAACAAACAAAAAAATACCTGCAGCCGCTTGTCTTTTAATTTAATATAATGTTTCTTCTTTGCCTTTAAATTTAAACCACTTTTGTTAGAATAAAGTTGTTGTTGCTTAAATTATTATACAGGGTTGTAACGACACGTTTTACTTTGGTTGCTGGGGTAGGCTCAGCGGTGTCCAGAGTCGTTAACAAAAAAAAAATATAATTAAAACACACACTCGTTTCACTTTAACAGTACATTCCATTTCTTTATTTTCACGTTCAATTAAATTCCCGTTACATAGAGTATCGTACGGGCGTCTTAAAGTACCGACGGCTGACTACAGCCATGCCACGTCAGGAGAAACTTCGCCACCGGGGAAGGAAATGGTGCCGGTTACGTGCGGCGGGTTGCGACGCGTTCCACGGGTTTACCACTCTCGCTAGTTTACGGCACACCCTCGTCGCAATGCTAGTGTCGAGAAATGATTGGGGAGTTGTAAACTCCTAGCAACAACCAGGTTCTCTCCACACCGTTGGTGTCAAGAAGCGTTTGGGGGAAGTTTTAGAACTCCTAGCAACAAACGTCTCCTTAACCTCCAATCGATCCGATTGCCGCTTCACGATGAAAGCCTTGAGAAAGGGGTTGGGGAAGTTTTAGAACTCCTAGCAACAACCTGATTCTCACTACACTGCTGGTGTTGGGAGCGTTTGAGGAAGTTTTAAACTCCTAACAACAAACGCTTTCCGAGCACACAATAGTGCGGCTTTCCGTGCTCTCTATGAGTGAGCCTGATGCTAAGAAGTGGTTGGGGGAAGTTTTAAAACTCCTAGCAACAACCAGTTTCTTATCACTCAGCACTGCCTGTCTGTTGGAATTTATTTCGGGAATTTAAAAACTCCTAGCAAAAATAAGTTCTTACCTTCAGGCCACCTGCTCACTGACTAACCCTTTCTTTACAAAGTTCGTGCTTTTATACCTCTTGGCTAGGTACGCACATTCACACGAACACGTATTGTTTTGCAAACACATACGTGTGTGTATTGGTGTGGCTGCGTATGATCGTCATACACATTAATCAGCTGTCTCCTCCTTAGGGTTGCATTTCATGTATGCAACTTGTTCCTACTGACACGTAGGTGGCGTTACTGCTCAGCCGGCCGTTACTTTTGAATTTGTCTTTAAACTATTAACAATGAAAATACTAAAATAATAATGATAATAGAAACTAGTAGTCTCCTGTCCTTCAATAAATTGTCTTAGCAAAATAACAATTCATTCGTTAATATATTGATTTTACAGAGATACGCTGAAGCAACAATAAAGGATTAATAAAAAAATTCAAGTTATTTAAATTTATAATTCATTAGTTAAGATATTGATGGTAGAGGAATAATAAGCAAAATACAAAATAACAAAGTAATAATAACCGAATCAAATTCTTTAATTTATAATTCATTAATAACATTCAAGGAAGGAAAAAAAAATACTAATAATCACCATCGTGATGATTGAAAATAACTTTGTGGTGGTAAAAACGAGTGCAACGACTTTTGCCGTTACACGGCCCTCTCTCTTTGGGGTGAAGTAGTTGCCGCTTCCAGCTGGCTACAAATGATACGCACCTTCCCGCCACGTGCCATGTTAACTCGGTACCGGATTCCATTCAGGTTCCGGATCCAGCGCAGCTGCTGACGGTGAGACCGACCTTTTTCTCGGGATAGTACCTCGTTTCTTAGTTCTAAGGGGGCTTGTGCCAAGGCAATTTCCCAAGAACTAGTAGGTTGTGGTGGAATGGGTATGACTTCCCGGGATGACGTGGCAGCCATGCGGTGGGCCTGAGGTGAGGTCGATGGTGAGACCCACGGGGAGGCACATACCGATAGAGTTTCGGCTGTAGTGGAAGAAATGGAGACCGGCGATGATTGGCATGATAATGACGGGATACTCTTTGGTGTGTGGTCGGCTGTCGTCGAGGCTGCTGGACTTGGTTTCTCACGGTCCCTTTCTATTGTTGACCCCTCGGTTGGCCTGTTAACCGTGTTAGCGCGTGGCCCTTCTAGTACCTCGCCCGGGGATGAAACTGCTGGGGTTTTCCCGTCCACGACCCGGGATACGTTAGCAGCGACGTAGTGTGTGGGTATCTCCCTGAGCCCTGGGGTGGTATACAACCAACCCCTCCCGGGGGTGGGAGGTAGACTATCGTCACGTGTGCGGGGAGATATCTTTGCAATTAGCCTTCCCCCCGTGGATTCCGGTGTCGATGTTGGTGTCGATGTCGGATCGTGGGGCGGCGGAGTTGGCTGAGGGGACCTTACGTCGTATGCGATCCCCGGGGTAGGTACAGCTACTGGTACTAGTAACCGCATAATTATGGCCCGCTCATAACATTGTAGGCCTAGATGAAGATATTGCCGGTCCTTGATTTCCCACTCTCCAAACCCGTTACGCTTAGGAGGTGCCCGTGTTCGGGGGTTACCGTCCTCCTCGTCGGTAGTCAATGGTGAACTCGGTGGTGACGGTGGGGAGGGAGGCCGAATGTCGACGGTGCGGTCGCTCCCCCCGTAGAAACTACGCCGTATTTCTTCGCAAAGGGCTTCGTCGAACAGTTCGGTACTGTCAAAGATGTCATGCATAGCATCGGGGTCGCCCGCACTCAGAAAGATTGGCGGGCTTGGGCATTCGTCGTCGACAGCACCGTATTGGTCCTCGGTATCGGCGGTGTAAAAATACCCTGGTGGTGAGGCACGCCAATCGTGGAAGACCTGGGTCCCTATTCCGGGACTATATGCTCCGACAAAACTTGGGGGTGAAGGATATTCATCGTGGGTGACACCATCGTCATCGTGATTCTGGGTAACAGGGGGCGGTGGAGGGCATTCATTGATGTCAATCACCTCGTCTTCGTGCAACGGATTCTTCTGAAAAATGTCATCGAGGTCAACTTGTGAGGTGGTTGTGTTTGTTGAACCGTTTTGGCTTTTGGCGCCATGCTGGGACATGCGGTAACAGTATACGGGATGCGGTTGGCTGGGTTTCGTTCTTGGTGGACGTTTGTCCGCTGGCTTGGGAGGTTGGCCGCGTGGAGCCGAGCGTTTCTTGGCAGCTGGTCGGGCCCTCCTCCCCGTACTGGTACTGGGCACGTCGTCATCATCTAAAAAAATGGTTCTCTTTCGTTTGGCTTCTTCTCGCGCCATATTCTGCCGAAACTTGGCCCGTGACTTCTCAAATTTTGTTCGGTTGGGGCTCATTGTCCACTTACGTGTCTCCACCTGGTTTGTAATCTATAAGTACACAAACAAAAAAAAACAATTAGTTGTGGTAGGGCTTTAGTTCACTGATATGAGCTGTCCGTTCTTGGACATTTCCATCTCCACTAATCCTAACTATGACGGGGGACGTGAATCCCCTTACTGTGTAAGGACCCCCGTATTTGGGTGCCAGTTTTGCCGCAAAGCCTTCGCAGGCTTTTGAGAGGGGGTGTTGCCGGACTAACACCGGATCCCCGATCCGCGGTTTCCACTGGCGGCGTCGTAGGTTATAGTGGTGTTGCTGTTTGCGTGCAGCTGCTGCCAGATTCCTTCTCACCACTTGGAATACTTCCCGAAGTTCTTCCGCGCGTGCGTTCGGGGAAGGGTTGCGTGCGCCAGTTCCCTTGGTGACCGCATCGTATAAGGCCTTAGGTAGCCGGGGTTCTCGGCCTTGGGTGAGGTATGCGGGTGCGTAACCCGTGGATTCCGACGTACTGGTGTTGAGGGCCAACATTATTTCCGGTATGACCTCGTCCCAGGTGGTGTGTCGCTGGCCAGAGAATTGGGCGATGGTTGTCTTGATCGTTCGGTTAGCTCTCTCGGTCGGGTTCTCCTGTGGGGTGTACGGGGCAGTAAACTGCTGTTGTACCCCAATCTCCTCCAAGTACCTCCGGAATGGCCGGGCCGTAAATTGCGAACCGTTATCGGTGATGATCCGCTTAGGCACCCCATAGCGGGCTAGGATGCGTTCGCGAAACGCTCGGACTACACCTTCCGCCGTGGCGGTACGTAGGGGAATCAATTCGCACCACTTGGAAAAGTTGTCGAAAAAAACTAGTAGCATCGTATTACCATGCTTTGTCCTTGGTAGTGGCCCCACAAAGTCAGCACAGATGGTAGCCCAAGGTTCCTCCGGTATGCGTGTGAGCATCTCGCCGGCTGGTACCCGCTGGCTTATTTTGTATCGCTGACACGACTCGCATTTACGGATGTAGTGCTGGACATCCCTCGCCATACCGGGCCAAAAGTATCGACTGGCTATTTTATTTAAGGTCTTCCTCATACCCAGATGCCCGCCAGCAGCGTTGTCATGGTTTTCCCCGATGACCTGGGTTCTTAATGGCGTAGCGACACAGAGTTTCCAGGGCGTACAGTCTTCATCATTGATTCCTCGGGAGGTATGTTTATAGAGTTGATCGTCTATGATGGTGAAGTTCGAGAATTTTTCGGGGTGCTGGCGTACGTCGGCCATTCGGTGCTGGACCCAGGCGCAGGTGTCACGTTCGATTGTTCGCATTAGACCGATGGTCTGAGCTGGTTGTCGCGATAAAGCGTCAGCCACGACGTTGTGCCGGCCCTTTCTGTACTGAATGGAAAACTGGTATTGTTGTAATTCCAAGGCCCAGCGGGCCAGTCTGCCGGTGGGGTTGTCAATGCTGTTCAACCACTTCAAGGATAGATGATCGGTTACCACGATGAAATCGTAGCCTTCTAGGTACGGTCGCATCTTCCGGATGCCCCAGACTATGGCCAAACATTCACGCTCTGTTGTCGAGTAGTTTCTCTCAGCCCCGTTGAGGTGACGGCTGGCATACGCTATTACGCGCTCGGTGTCGTCCAGGTGCTGCGTTAGTACCGCACCCAAACCCAGTTCGCTGGCATCGGTTTGAAGTGTAAAGGTTTTGGTGAAGTCCGGACAGGCTAACACGGGTGCCTCGGTCAGCTTCGTCTTGAGGGCTTGGAAAGCAGCTTGTTGTTCCGGGCCCCATCTCCAGTGTTTGCCCTTTTTTAATAGCTCGGTAAGGGGCTTTGAGGTGGTAGCAAAGTCTGGCACGAACCGTCGATACCACGAGGCAACTCCTAAGAAACGGCGGACTTCCTTCACGTTGGTCGGCGGGGCCATTTCCGAAATCGCCGCCACTTTATCGGGGTCGGTTCGAATCCCGTCCTTCGTAACGACGTGGCCTAGGTATTTGGTTTCGTTTTTAAAGAACTCACACTTTTCTGGGTTGATTTTTAGGTTGGCCGCTCGTAACCTTCGAAAGACCTCCCGCAGGTTTGCCAGATGCTCCTCGAACGTAGACCCGATCACTATAATATCGTCCAGGTAGGCAAAGGCATGAGGCTCCATGTCGGGTCCTATGACGGTATCCAATGCCCGCTGGAAGGTAGCAGGTGCAGAGTGTAGGCCGAAGGGCATCACCCGCCACTGGTACAGGCCCCGTCCGGTGACCGCAAAGGCCGTATACTGCTTACTCGTCTCCTCTAGTGGTATTTGCCAATACCCATCCTTCAGATCCAGGCTACTCACGAATTTGGCGTTACGCAGCCTGTTGAGAATAGTGTCAATTCGTGGCAGGGGATAGGCGTCAGGGATGGATCGGGCGTTCAGTTGTCGAAAGTCCATGCAGGTACGCCAGGTTCCATTTTTTTTCTTCACCAGCGTGATTGGGAAACTATACGGGCTGCGGGACGGTTCTATACACCCTTTTGCGATTAGCTCGTTGACCTCCGCGTCGATAATAGCCTGCATGGCGGGATTGCGTTGGGCGTATCGCAATTTAATGGGGCGATCGTCCTTCATGACAATTTTGTGCCCGGCAATATGCGACAGACCTCGAATCTGTTGGAACTTGGGCAGCTCTTCCTCTAGGAATCTGGCAATCTGTTGTTGTTGGGACGGGACCTCGGTCGGGATGGTTTCCCCTCTCTGCGCACCTGTAGTACTTAACGAAAGATTAATAATACTGCTTACCTTTGTCTTACGGGTTCGACGGCCGGCGTGTCTTTTACTTCTCCTTGGTGTCCCGGCGTCGCACCTGGCCGTCAATCCGGCACAACTGAAAGTAGCGTCCAGTAACTTCAGGACATCTAACCCCAAGATGACGTCTTCCATGGCCTCTCTCATGACTAAGAAGTCACACAGGACTGTGGTGTTACCTAAGGTGAGGTTGAGCTGTACCGTCTCTTGGATCCCCATCTTCGTTCCATCTGCTAAAAATACGTCGACTTCGGTCGGGAGGGGAGCTGGAGGCTTGAGAAGTCGCTTCACCTGGGTCGGGGAGATAAAGCTCCGTGTGGCTCCGGTGTCGATTATGGTGGTGAGTAGTTGACCCTCAATTAGTACCAATGCCTTTAATTTCTCTTCCTCCCACAGCAGGCATGTTCGTTTGTCCGCTCTCGGCCGGATGGGTTGGGGGGTTGTAGGCCGTTCCGTCTGGCGAGGGGAACTTCCGCGGACCAGGCGATGGTGTTCGCTGCGCGGCGGGGGTGTCGTGGTGGGGATACTCTCGAGTTCGTCGGCCAGCTGGATGAGTTCGGGTAGGGTGGAAAAATCCCTACGTCGGATGAACCATTGATAGTCCGGCTGGGCGTTCCGGAAGATTCGCTCCAGTTTTTGTTGCTCAGATAAGTTAGTCGGCCGCATCAAATTTTGAATTGCCAATAGATAATCTTTAAAAGATTCCCTGGGACGCTGGGTTCGTTTACGGATTTCATCCTCTAACTTTTCCAAGTACCGTGGTGGAAGGAAAAATGTATAAAAGTCCTTCTTAAAGTGGTCCCATTGGCTCCACTGTTGGTTGTTGTTGCGAAGCCAGATTAGAGCCTTTTCCCGCAGTACCTCTGGCATCACCCGCGGTAGTTTGTCCCTGTTCACATTATACATACCGGCAAGCTCTTCCATTCGCTCAATGAACCCTAAAGGATCTCTTCCGCCATCATAATGGATGTCCCACTTCCGGACCAGCTCGACGGTCATGACTCGCTCTTCGCCGGCACAAGGTGTTCTACTGGGGTCTACGGGGGCTGGCGTCGTGTGGGCCAGGGACAGTGATGGTGGCTGCTCTGCACTCGGGAGTCTGGGGATGGTGGCAGCTGCGGCGGTCGTTTGAGACTCGGCTTTCACGGGTGACGTCGGGGCACTCTGTCCAGGTCCATTAGGGGGTGGCACTTCGAGGGCGATGGGGGTTGACGGGGTGGCATTGCTGGCTTCATGGTTGGTCTGTATCTCTAGGATTTTCGCTCGTCGGCTGTCATCATGCTCGGCTGCCAGGAATTTTGCCAACCTTTTCCGCATTTCATCTACGTTGCCTGCGGTATCCTGCTGAAACTGGCTAAGGTACAGAACTAGTTCGTCACGCCTCAACGAATAGGCCCATGATGTTCGTATCATCGTGCTGGTGGAAGTACTTAAGAAAAATTAATCAAAATAAACTACCTTTTCTTGCGATTACTATAATCTGGAAACGATTTTCTTCTTTACTTAATGAGTATATTGTGTCCCTTCTTTCTTTCCTTTTTGATCGTTTGTTGTAAACGTACTCACCCTCACCAATTGTTCTTATCTATATCGGCACTAAGTACTCCAATGAAATTTATTACTTAAATCATCATTTACACACGATTTCATAAAATTTAATCTTCTATGATTATTTAAGTTACAGTTGCAATTTAATCGCGACATACACTTTACTTTAAGTAAAAAAAATGATCTTTCCTTTGTGTTAAAACGGAAACTAGTTTGAACTGTGAGAAATTATTCATTTTACACCCCGTTAAAATTTTATTGAGAACGTTGCGTTTGTTTTATCTCTGAAATTGGCTATTCTTATGCTATATTTTCTTTTGGAGTTTTTTTTTTTTCCACTTTATTTTGTTCTCTTTTTTTTTTTTAGGTTATAATAAATCGCGCACCACCATTTTTTTTTTTTTTTTTTTTTGTTTTATATTCAAATTATTTTCTTTGTGGGTTTTTTTTTTTCACTTTATTTTGTTCTTTTTTTTCTTTTTTAGGTTATAATAAATCGCGCACCACCATTTTTTGTTTTATATTCAAATTATTTTCTTTGTGGGGTTTTTTTTTTTTGTTGTTTTTTTTTTCTTTTCTTTTTTTTTTTAGGTTATAGCGAATCGCGCACCACCATTTTTCTTCCCGTTTATTTATAAAAGAAATATTTTCTTCACTAGAGACTTATGGCCCCTTTATATCTATTTTATTCACGAGCTCGGTTTACGTTTATTCCTTTGATTTTCGTTTATTTTATATTAAAATTATTTTCACGCGTTAAGGTTTCAATTCCATTACCAAAAAAAAATATGTTTTTTTTTTTTTTTTTTTTTTTAGTTGGACACTAATAGTGTCCCTGCTCGGGCGCCATTGTAACGACACGTTTTACTTTGGTTGCTGGGGTAGGCTCAGCGGTGTCCAGAGTCGTTAACAAAAAAAAAATATAATTAAAACACACACTCGTTTCACTTTAACAGTACATTCCATTTCTTTATTTTCACGTTCAATTAAATTCCCGTTACATAGAGTATCGTACGGGCGTCTTAAAGTACCGACGGCTGACTACAGCCATGCCACGTCAGGAGAAACTTCGCCACCGGGGAAGGAAATGGTGCCGGTTACGTGCGGCGGGTTGCGACGCGTTCCACGGGTTTACCACTCTCGCTAGTTTACGGCACACCCTCGTCGCAATGCTAGTGTCGAGAAATGATTGGGGAGTTGTAAACTCCTAGCAACAACCAGGTTCTCTCCACACCGTTGGTGTCAAGAAGCGTTTGGGGGAAGTTTTAGAACTCCTAGCAACAAACGTCTCCTTAACCTCCAATCGATCCGATTGCCGCTTCACGATGAAAGCCTTGAGAAAGGGGTTGGGGAAGTTTTAGAACTCCTAGCAACAACCTGATTCTCACTACACTGCTGGTGTTGGGAGCGTTTGAGGAAGTTTTAAACTCCTAACAACAAACGCTTTCCGAGCACACAATAGTGCGGCTTTCCGTGCTCTCTATGAGTGAGCCTGATGCTAAGAAGTGGTTGGGGGAAGTTTTAAAACTCCTAGCAACAACCAGTTTCTTATCACTCAGCACTGCCTGTCTGTTGGAATTTATTTCGGGAATTTAAAAACTCCTAGCAAAAATAAGTTCTTACCTTCAGGCCACCTGCTCACTGACTAACCCTTTCTTTACAAAGTTCGTGCTTTTATACCTCTTGGCTAGGTACGCACATTCACACGAACACGTATTGTTTTGCAAACACATACGTGTGTGTATTGGTGTGGCTGCGTATGATCGTCATACACATTAATCAGCTGTCTCCTCCTTAGGGTTGCATTTCATGTATGCAACTTGTTCCTACTGACACGTAGGTGGCGTTACTGCTCAGCCGGCCGTTACTTTTGAATTTGTCTTTAAACTATTAACAATGAAAATACTAAAATAATAATGATAATAGAAACTAGTAGTCTCCTGTCCTTCAATAAATTGTCTTAGCAAAATAACAATTCATTCGTTAATATATTGATTTTACAGAGATACGCTGAAGCAACAATAAAGGATTAATAAAAAAATTCAAGTTATTTAAATTTATAATTCATTAGTTAAGATATTGATGGTAGAGGAATAATAAGCAAAATACAAAATAACAAAGTAATAATAACCGAATCAAATTCTTTAATTTATAATTCATTAATAACATTCAAGGAAGGAAAAAAAAATACTAATAATCACCATCGTGATGATTGAAAATAACTTTGTGGTGGTAAAAACGAGTGCAACGACTTTTGCCGTTACAGGGTGTCTGGTGGCAGATTTATATTTTTAAACCTAATTAACAAACGTAGTAATTGCTTTCCGTTGAGCTAAACGCACTATTCTGCACCACACGCTGCAGTAAACTTGATTCAATTGAGCTGATTTCTCAACGAAAATTTTCGTTTAAAGTCACAAGAGTTTGAGAATTGTCATTATATACCCTCTCTTTAAAGTAGCCCCATAAGAAAAAATTACATGGCGGCAGTTAGATCGAGCGACCTCGGTGGCCATGGGATGTCTCCAAAGCAACTGATCAGTTTTGGGGAAACTTTCCCAAAACAAATTCGTCGAAGCTCTGGCTGTGTGTGCAATCGCCTCATCCAGTTGAAACCCCGTAAGTGAGGAGTACGATGGATGAGCTCGCAGGTTTGGCAAAAAGAATTCCGTAACCATGCGCCGTTAATTTTCGCCGTTGACATTCGTCTCCTGGCCTCGAAAATTTAAGAAAAAAAAAATGGTTCAATTATCTCTTGCGTGGGTAAGGCACGCCACAGAGTTACCCTGGGGCAATGCAATGGTTTTGTAAGTTTCTGTCAAGGGTTGCGGGTTTCTAGAAGCCATTAACGACATTTTTGCTTGTTGGCGTGGCCGTTTAAGTGAAAATGAGCCTCGTCGCTTCAAAGAAAAATGGGGTTTACAGTGCAAAAATGCTCCAACATCGTTTCCAAAATAGTTTTGCCTAAATCAAAGTCACTTTATCAGTTCTTAAACGATTTGAATTTTAAAAGGATGGAACTTCAGATACTTTTCTAAAATTTCCATTCGCCTTTGGAAGTCCCAGTAAGGCTGCTCTTTTCTGTATTGAAAGTAGCGAATTTTTATGTAAACTGCCTTCAACCAGCTTAATGTTTTCGGGAGTCCTGGAAAATCGATTGGGCCTTGGCAGTGGGACACTGATAGCAGAGGCAGTTGCGTGAAATCTCTGCACCTACAAATGACCTAAATTTACACTCGGTCCATCACGTATTCGCCGAATACTGAACTTTGAAAAAAATTGTCTACGAGCAATTACGTAATAGAGTCCAGCTCAAGACGTCACTAAATAAGGCATCATCTTGAATTTTCAATTCATTTCATATACGTTACGTGTGCACACACAATAATAAGTGCTGTGGTGTATTGTTCGCCATTTCTTTTGTTTACTTAACTTAACTTAATTGAAAAAAAATATTTACACTTAAGCACACTTAAGTAAACAACAACGTCACATTAATTCATCATGATCACACATTTCAATTTCAATTCATCTTGAAACTTTACTGTTGACGGGATGTGTTGTGTGTGTATGTAATGTAATGTACTTACGTATGAATTTTAAATTGATATGCTTGCTTGTATATATGTGTGTTTATGTATCTATTCAACGTTGTGTGTAATACACACAGTTTTGTTGTTGTTGACCACACATCATCACAGTCATATTTTTATCAACCACACATCATGACAGTATATAAGTTGCGTCAACAACAGTGCATGACACCACTCTTTATTTTTAACTACACTACATTGCAACACACAAACTGTGTCAGCTACACTACGCTACAGCACTTAAACAGTTTAATCGCACAACAGCACAAGAATTAGAAAACCATCCGGTTCTTGAATTAGCTGAAATAGGACTTGATGCAGGCCTCTATTACGTAAGAATCATTAGTCTAAAAAAATGTCTCCACAACGAACGCGTGATTCTCCCTCGACAACTGCTACTTCGTGACTGAAAAATTCGCACAATCGTTAATTCTAACGACGCCATCCTTCTACCACACCATTTATTACTTTTTGAAATTATCGCATTTAAAAATATAATTTTCCACCCGACACCCTGTACTTGTAGTGTCCAACCAACACACCATATAAAACTAAAGTGTTGCAACAAAATATTTGACTAATGCATATAATTCTTTGCTATTAGAGTTACTTCTTACAAGTTAAGGCAATTAAAATGTTGAAATATTAAAAGAGTTAATGACTTAATGAAATTTATGTATATTAAAATGTAAATATATTTCTTTTCATGCCTTATTTGACCGGCATTTGTGCGCTTAAATGTTGCCAACCGAAAACAAACATAATTTGACAGCTGATAGGTGTTAGACAATATATTAAATGTAATTAATAAGACAAAATACATAAATTTAAATTATTTTATTAAATGCAAGGGAAGAACGATTGAAAGAATCATTTTCTGATCATGGCCATTTGTTTGTTTGGTAATAGGAATTGGTCCCCTTAAGGTTATAAAGTTTAAAAATAAAGACTTTATTTCAATGACATTATTAAAGAAAATTTAGGGGAACATTCAAGGCAAATAATAGTAAAATGGCGTCCATAAACCATATGTCTGTCTGTCTGTCTGTCTAAGTAACTTAAGCTAATCTTTGTAGGGTTTGAGTCCTTACACTCAAAAAATTAAATTAGTAAAATGTAAAACAACTGGGTATTCATTTAAAAACCCTCCAACAAGATATTTATTTGAATTCAAATCCTTAAAAATTAACTTGTAGAAATTTCTAAAACAAACAAATTTATATAACGTTACATTAGCAATGAGCGGCAGTTGTTATTTCCAAATTTTATTAAAGTTATCAACTCTTATACTTATAAATTTTAAAACAATTTATCTTGAGAACCATTTCTAAATATTATTCAGGATTTGATCCCGATTTAATTATAGGGTTTGTTGTAGGTTAAGTTTGTCTGTATGCATTTCATTTATTCTTACACAAAATGATCAGTAGAGTTCAACCAAATTCTTGAAAAACGTCATGAATGCTTTTTGCCTTTATATTATAACATCGATAAACTTAATGAGAATTATAATAAACAAACCAAAACATTTTTCTCTATTATTTATTTTAATTTTCGTTCTTCCTTATACAAAAACAAAACCTTTTTGTATTACAAACATTTTTAATTCTACAACAAACCCTTTAAATAAATAATTTTGACAAAATTTACTTTAAAAAAAATAAAAATATTTGTTTATTGAAAAAGTAACCCGATGCTACCAATTACGTATTTTTTTAGGAAGTTTTTTTTTCATTCCGTTTTGTAATTTCTTTAATATTCATTTTCGACCCCATAAAGTATATATCTTTTTTAACCACATAGAAGGAAAGGTTGATTAGGCGATATTTATTTGTCCGTTCATCTGTTGATATCAAGTTTCTAAAGCCCCTTGATACTTTTTTCGGACCTGTTTGTGGTGTTAAGACAAATAAAAAAAAATCGCCCGATAACTGACATAGATATAAGCAAGCAGCCACGATTTGAACATAAAAACTTCTACAATTGCCCCTACACGGGTGCAGCATCAAAACGACGCCCAGTATTTATTCTTCCAAACATTTTTGTTAAACATACTAACATCCTATCTCGGCCCCCTAACAGGTTTGTCATTAATAGTTTAATTTTTCTAAATTTTTTTTTAATCGCTCCCACAGCTCCAAAGTGCTCCTGAACACAATTAATTTTTACTCCCACACATTTTTGCAAAAAAAAAATACTTATCCTCTATATCCAACCCCTAGCAGGGTTGCCACACAAAATTTGAAAAATTAGGGTAAAATCTTTACAACTTCCCCGAAGTCGCCCTTAGAGAAATAAAATGTATCACAGATCGCCATTAATTTTTCCGTCCAAACATATTTCTAAAACATACTTACCTCTTATCAGCATCACCTAAGGGGGTTGCCATACAAAATTCTTAAAAATTCTTAAAAACGTCCATAACTTCCCCAGAGTCGATCCTAGAGAAATAAAGTGTATGACCGACCCCGTTGGTTTTTCCTTCCAAACATATTCCTAGAACATACTTACCCCCTTTCTCCATCGCCTAAGGGGGTACCCATAAAAAGTTTGGGAAATTGTAATAAATCCCCCCTTACCGCATTTCAGGCTGTCCGTGAATAGGTCAAATGCAGGACTGACCATAACTCATTTTTCCTTGCCAACATTTTTCTAAAACATACTGACCCCCTATTACCACCACTTAAGTGGGTTCCCTTACAAAACTTTAAAAGATTTGGGTAAAAACTCCTACACGTTGTAAAGGGTATATAAGATTCGGCACAGCCGAATATAGCGCTCTTACTTGTTTTTTTCACTTTTCTCAGTACTTGTTGTAACTTAACTTTTTTTTATATATAAATTTTTTTTGTCCCAAATTTTTGTTAATTGGTTGACAGTGGGCCGTGGTTAAATTTTTGGGGTATATAAGACGGTTGTGGAACAAAAAAGAAATTAAAAGTTAAATAAAAATAGGGAAACTTGTAAGAGAAGTTGTTGTAAAATAAAGCCAGTGAATTTTTGGCGAAAATTTCGTTTTAGGAACCCAGTGGAAAATTTTATGTTTAAATAAAAACTGTCTTAAAATTTGGTTTTTAAGATTGGCCGGGAACAATGACGGTTATATGTATTTTCTGTTGTGGCATTTACGTGAGTGAAATGAGATGAAATGTTTATTTTTTTTTTCTAGTCGACGAAATTTAAAATTCAATGTCTGCAACTGCAACACGAAAGTCCTTTAAAATTTTGAGAAGTGCATAGAAGGCAGAATTTATTCGTTTAATAGAGGTTACACGAATTCTTTTGTTTAAGCTTATCTTCCTAAGAAAATATTTATTTTTCGCTTGTTTTAAAAGACATTATATCGTTCCTTTTAATTAATTTTAGTTTTTTGGAAAGTCATGTATGTTTTATGTTCGGTTTTCCTAATTTAATTATGGTAGAAAGTTCACCAAATGGGGTAGAGAAAACTTAGGAATTAATGGATTATAGGGAATACCCAATATTTAACAGGGCGTTTTGGGTGTTCATTGAAAGGAAGGAAATTATAGGTTTGCCAGTGAGAATTTAACATCTGCTCGCTGGTCATCACAACTTATTGCTTGTAACTAAAAAAACTTCAGGTGCAGACAAGATCCCACACAGCTAACGTAAATCCGGTGCATTAAAACACCGAATTATTTTTTTAAACACCTTACCTTTTTTAGGTCCTTATAATATGTTACACCAGGTAATAAGAAATCGCTTATTGGGGTATTTTCCTTTTCACTTTAGTACCTTGTGATATCTCGTTTACATAACAAACTCCCACTCTAACTTAAACAAAATGGCGGTCTCTGAATTTGAGCCACCTGTCCTCTAAGGAGAAGATTTTATTCTCATAACATGCAAATGCAATAAACGCGGTAAATCAAGCAAAAAGTAGGCATAACACCGCCAAAGTGCAGCAATCGTCGTCTTAGACTAGACAAGCCAAGGCCCTTGATTGCGTAATTGGTGGGTAGTGAAAAAGGAAATGTTTTAAACGCCATTTTTTTTACTACTTCCGTACAATAGAAATGTGAATTTGGATTCGGATATCTTGTCACAATATACCACAACACTTAGTTCAGGGTTTTTTTTTTATTTTTGGGATTTTTCGTTTGTTTTGTTCTCATCGGGATCACCCTATTTATGGGATATTTTTTCTAAAGCCCTTTAAATGGCCCAAGTTTCTTTGTATATACTATCGGGAGTACAGATGAGTGCATTTTTAAACATCATGAGCTAATTTTTTTTAAGAAAAAAAGAAATAAAATGAAAAAGCTCTTCATAATGTGAAATGCTTTTTAATTAATTTGCGATATATTTTTTTAAATTAAGTAAATTCTAACCCAAAAAAGTTTGACATTCACTGTATATAAAAAATATGGCCGTCCCAGGATTTTAATTAAGCCTTAATTGTGTTCAAAGGTTTAGGGCTCTCTAGTTTTAGTGTCTGAATTTATATAGGATCAATCACCAAAACTTTGTTCTTTGTTTTTGTTTGTTCCCAAGCAACCGTGTGGCGCCGTGTGGGTTGTCTTAAACATTTCTGCAGTTTAATATGACCCTAGATGTGGTTCTCTCAGAATTTTTTGCTTTAAATAATGTTTGGCTTTCTTTAAGCCTGAGCAAGAGTACGCAGGGGATGCTCCCTCGAGCCACGGATAATTGAATCGTGACGTGGTCTGAAGCGTAAAAATAAATCTTGATCTTAAGATGTGCAATAAAGGCCCTCCGTCCTAGACTTATCAGTGCAGGAACACGTTCCTACGAAAGGCTGCCTTAGAGTCAAGGATTTCTGCTCCGGAAATTCGCTTTGAGAAGCTAGTAAACAAGTTACTTTACAAAATTTTTTGAGAAAAAACGCTTAAGTGCTCCGCCATTTTAGGTTTTAAGGTTTTGGAAAAAATTGTCATCATATTGTCCAGATGTCCTTGATATCGATAATAAAATTTTGTTTTCTAACAAAAAAAGCTCCCATGCCCTCTACAAATGTATCATTTGGAGTAAGCTAATGATGGCAGTAATAAATATACCCCAAGCTGTAAAAATAAACTCAACATATTGCATCACGCCCTTAAAATGCAACCATGCAATTTAACAAAGTTGCAAGGGTAAAACAAATTGAAGGAAATATCTTGATTTAATGTATGCAATTAAAAGACATGCGAACTTATTAGAGAAATCTACTTTAAAGATAATGTGTTTCAAAATTACGTTGTTTTTTTTAAATTTTATATGTATATAATTTAAATGAGGTGTCACCTTTTAAAAAATACATTTTCAAAATCAGCAAGCAAAGAAGACCAAATAAAACTTTCTCTCTTACAAATGGCACGACAATTAAATGTAGGAAACTCAAAACTTTTCTGGGAACCAAAGAAGTTGAGGCAGGCAAATAAGCGATTTGTCAAACCATCAGTTAAATTACAATAATAATAACCGTAATTGTCATAACAATATTAAGACCCAGTTAGTTGTAAATTATACTTGAGAACAACAAACATAATTCTGAATAAGAGAAACAATAATTATAGCCCCATTATTTAGCCCACATTTTTATCTGTGCAAAATCAACTGGCAAATAAACAAAGCAGACAGGCAGACGGACAGACGGACAGACAATTAAATGAATGGATGAATTGATAGACAGACATACTAACACATTTCTTTAAAACCATTCACATGAGTGTTATAATTTCATGAGGAAATGCAATAATTTCCGCTTTTACTTTAAAGAATTTTTCTTAGTAAATTGAATGGCATGCAATGTATGTTGTAACATATGTATGTGTGTGTGTGTGTGTTAGAGGGGATATGTGAGTTTGTATTGGCCATTTGAATTCAATTTAGGTGTCTTTTCATTTTTGGCCATAACCCATTATCATAAATGTTGTGTCAAAAAATTGTGGAAAGAAATGTAATATAAAATTCATTTAAAGTTATTTTTCCTCCTCTCTCTCTCTCCCTCTCTTTCACTCTTAAGTCATAAATTTAAGCCAAACACATATAGGTTAAACGACTTAAAATTGTTTAACACTTGAAAGTGTATTTCTCTTGTTTAGCAAAATAAAGTGTTTCATTTTCTTTTTTGCCATTTGCCTCTAGAATTTATTTTAAGCGTCTGTTTTTAAATATTTGACGAGTGATGACCACAAACCAAACTTTTTTGGGGGCAAAATTTTTCGCTGCATTTGATTTAGAGACCCTAACGGGGTTAAACTCTTTTTAGTTTTAAAGCAATTGATAGTGGATTCCATTCGTCATGCTCTTTTGTTTCATTAATTTAATTACCAAGGCATATCGATACAAGGTAGCCGCAGTAAAAAAATTAAGAGAGTCGTTCTCTTACTCTTAATTTTTTTTACATGGAGTTTGACACTAAACTCGAAAAATTTTTCAATTTTGGTGTCAAAATTCATATAAAAAAAATAAAGAGTAAGAGAACGACTCTCTTAATTTTTTTAATAAGACCACCTTATATAAATATGCCTTGTTTAATTACTTATAACGTTTATAAGCTTTTATAGGTTAAGCCAGGGTGACCGCTGAGAATTTAAAAAAAGTGGCACAAAAAGTCATTTTAAGCAAAAAACAAGTAAAAGCGCTATATTCGGCTGTGCTGAATCTTATATACCCTTCACATTGGTCTTTTTATATACCCAGCCGAGTTATTTTGTACTGCAAATAATATAATAAAAACACCTTGCTGCAAGTTTTAAGGTCCATAGAAAACTTTACAAAATTTTAACGTTCGTATGAATAATAGAAATAGATGAGTAACGTTTGAGGTCGACAGTTTTAAAAGTTTTCGACATTATTCATATTAAAAGGTTAATAAAAGTTGTTAATTTTTATGGAATGTTCTAGTTCCCCGCTCTTCTCTTTGTAGAATATTCGAAGTCGATAGCTGTTATAGTTTCTCAGACGTGGCCTATCAAAAATTTCATAAAAATTGTTAGTTTGTGTTAGAGCTACCCCTTCCCCTGCCCCTGCCCAAAAACTTTTTTTGGAATGTAGGTCTTATTATCCTCTTACTTTTTGCAGAACATTTGATTTCGATATTTGTTATAGTTTCGGAGATATAGCTTATCGAAAATTTCATAAAAATGGTCAATTTGTATGGGAGCTACTCCTTGTTCACCCCCCACCCAAAAACATTTTTTTTTTACATAAATCTTGATGTCCAATTACTTTTTGTCGAACATTTGATTTTGATATCTGTTATAGTTTCCGAGATATAGCTTATCGAAAATTTCATAAAAATGGTCAATTTGTATGGGAGCTCCCCTTTGTTCAGCCCCCACCAAAAAAATTTTTCTTTTAAGGGTTGGTCTTATTGTAAAATTACTTTCTGTAGAACTTTTGAAGTCGATAGCTATTATAGTTTCCGAGATATAGCGCATAAAATATTTCACTAAATTTGTGCAATTGTAGGAAAAATACCACTTCCCCTGATCCTATCTGAAAATTTTTTTTTTCATTATTTAGATCCCTACTTAAGGAGTATCGTGCCAAGTTTTGTGGCAAGAGTGACTATATTTACTGAGATATTTAGGGATATATGCACGGATTTCGTCCTAAAAAAATAGGTTACTCTGGGTTTTTGCTTATATCTCGGTCAATACTGAACCGATTTTGCTGATTTTAGAAAGCGATTGTCTCCAGGATATTTCTAATAGTTTGACGCCAATAACTGGTCTGTATCTTTTTATTTGACTCCGGAAACTTGATTTTAACAGACGGACAGACGTACATGGCTATATCAATTTCCCTATCTATAAGGATCTATAAGTATATATACTTTATGGGGTCGCAAATGGATAATAAAGAAATTACAAATGGAATGACAAACTGATGTATACCCTTATCACTATGTGAAGGGTATAAAAAAGTCGCATAAAATAGGATTTTTAAAAATATAAAGTCACTTTCATTTATAAAGCTTTAATTTGATGTTTCTTGTAAATTATTTGACAGAAAAGAAAAATACTTTGTTTTCCCATACTTAGGGATCTCATGAGAAATATTTTTTCATCTGTTATTACAAAGCAGCCGGTTCATTCTATAACAATCAGCTGTTAAAACAAAATAAATTGAAAATTTATAACTTGTCAGGGAAACATGTTGATGCCAGTTATTTTTTTTTTCTTAAAAAAACATAAAAAATTATTAGATTTTAATTTAACAAATTTATTTTCTTCAAATAAATTTTTTGGGAATTTTAAAAGAATTTCTTTTTTAGCTTTCCTATCTTTGTGTATTCCTGTTGTTTTAGAAAATCCTTTTTTTGAAGCGATAAAAATAATTTTTTTCCTAGAAAGGAGATTTTTTGAAATCTTCTGCGCTTTTATTATCGTCGCAAAGGTTTAGCAGTTTTTTGAAAACTTTAAGGTTAAATTTGAACTCTTGGTGTTTTTAAGCATTAAGAATGAAGCTAAATATGATTGAAATGAGGAATTATGATATTTTATATTTAAAAAGATGGATGCTTTTTAGCTCACTGTTTAAGAACTTTCTACATAACTGCTATATTTCATTACGATATCTTTTTTAATGACAAATTTAAATAATTTAAAACCTTAAAATTATTATTTTTAATTAAATTGAAAGCCCTTTTATTCATTTACACCATAGAAATAATAATTTTAATGTTTGACATTCTATGAAATTTGTCATGTACGTGCACGCACACAGAGTAAAAAACATATTTTTATGTTTGTTATAAAAAAAAGGTCAAAAGTATCAAAAATTAAAAAAAAAATTCCAAAATAGTATCAGTTTAATGAAGTCGCACAAAAACTCGCAGGCCGAAAAAAAGTGGCAAATTGCCACATAAGCCGACCAACGGACATGCTGGTTGAATATTGTATAAGTAAAAAATCCAAATTTTGAGTTCTTTTTTATTTAAATATAAAATATTGCAGAAAAGTAGGAAAAAAGAAGGAAAGTAAGTATTCAAAAATTCCAATCAATTTAAACAAAATCCCTTTATTCCTCAAAAAGGAAAAAGTCGTTTAAGAAAAAGTCTTTTTGTAGAACCCTTTTTGCTACAAAAAAAAATGTGAAAAAGATTCATTTAAAAAAGACTTGAAACATGCAATTCCCATAGACAGGTGCTAAAAGAAAGTTCTTGTGTCTGTCTGACTGTCGTTTAAGAGTAAAATAAATTTATGGTTAATTTGAAGTTTTTGCATTAACGTTACTTAATATTATATCTGATATATTTTAAATTAAAAACGTTTAACTTTTTACTTTTCTTATAAACATTAAAAAAAACAAAATTTAATTAGAATTAATACATTTTTAATTATATTGAAATGCATCACGGAAAAAACGCTAACAAGTTTTGCTAATGGAAAAATTTCTTAAAATATATAATTAATTGTAAATGATCAGAATAACTTTTTTCTTTTTAAGTTTTGTGAGGGAAAAGACGTTGAATTACGCTTTAGATTAATTTAATTTCTTGTGCAAAAATTTATGAAATAAATAATTTGCAGGAGTTTTTTATTACTCTTTTTAAAGAAAACTCAAGAAGGGGAAAAAGTTATGGCTTCACCCCTTAATTGATTTAAAATTTCTTCAAATAAAAAAAAACACATTACATTGTAACTTACTTGAGGAATAATCATTTTGCACAGCGCAATAAGCCCAATCAGGCTAAAGGTGGTTTTATACGAGATGTATTTTACATATGACCTGCCAAACTTTTCACTGCAAAATTGATGCATATCGTGTGAACGCGTGGAAACATTGTTTGTGTGAAAAAAACATATAAAAGTCACATGACAAAATTTCAAAGCATGTATCATCAGCTGTTTCTAGAACAACAACAAGGAAAAGTAAGTTGTCTATTTTGTTTCGGAGGTTATGTCAGATGTAATTACAAACTTGTGGAAGCAAAAATTATACACCATCTGTAAAATGAATTGCAAAAGTGGCAAGTCATGTGTAAAATACATCTCGTATAAAACCACCTTTAGACTCTGTGTAAGGTTAAAGAACTTAAGCGAAAAGCAGTTCCCTACAGATAAAACGACCAGTTCCTATATGCAAAATGAATTAGAGTCAGTTTTATATACGATCTATCCACGGGCACCCTGGAAGCTGCATGGGGGGATTTATTACAATTTCCCAAACTTTGTGTTGGAGCCCCCCTAGGCGATGGAGATAGGAGGTAAGTATGTTCTAGAAATGTGTTTCTAAGGGGAAACTACTGGGGGCCGTCTTACACTTTATTTCCCTAAGGCCTGCTTTGGAGAAGTTATGGGCGTTTTAACATCATTTTTGTAAATTTTGTACGGCAACCCCCTTAGGTGATGGAAAAAGGGGGTAAGTATGTTCTAGAAATATGTTTGGGAGGAAAAACTAATGGGAGTCTGTGATACATTTTATTTCTCTAAGGGCGACTCCAGAAAGTTGTAGGGGTTTCTACCCTAATTTTTTTAACATTTTGTATGGCAACTCTGTTAGGGTTTGGAGAATATGTTCCATCAAAATGTTTGAAAGAAAAAATTAATGGGGCTGGTCTTACATTGGACCTTTGTAGAAGCACCCTGAGAGCTGTGGGAGCGATTTAAAAAAAATTTAAAAATTAAACTTTGTATGGCAACTCTGTTAGGGGCAGAAGTAGGGTATAAGTATATTCCACAAAAATGTTTGTGAAAAACAGATAATAAGAGTCGGTCTTATATTGCACCCTTTTACGGGCACCTCCGGGGTAGTTGTAGAGGTTTTAATGTACAAATTTAAGCGAACTAAACAGAGGTATTCGTGGTTTTTGGCTTATATCTCGGTCGGTTCTCGGACGATTTTTCTGTATTTCAATAGTGATTTGCTCGCAGATATTTTTAATAATTTAGAACCACATTTGGGTCTGTCTGATGTCACACAGAACCAAATGTGGTAACTTCAAAAAGTTGATTTCAACCCCAACACGGACAGACGGACATCGCTAAATCGACTTCCTTATCTATAAGGACACAGAAAAAAAATATATATTTTATGAGGTCGCAGATGGATATTAAGGAAATTAAAAACGATATGACAAACTTATATTTATCCTTATCTTTAATGTGCAGGGTATAATTATGAGGTCCTAGTGTCGGACCCATCTTTGTATTGCATCGGAATAGTTTCAAAATTACTCCCTGCTAAACTATAGAGGTTTAGTTTTACAGCTACGACAACCCAATTTGCGATCATTGAAATACGAAAATCTGCTTAACTACAGGTTTTTTGTTTGACAAATGATAAGTTCCATAACTGCATCACATAGAATCATTCATGAATATTTTTTGCAGGGTAGTCAAATTCAGCTCATTTGGACCAAATTCAGTGTCGAAAAAACAGTAAGAGTTTTTAAATCCTTTAAGCCTTTACATATTATTACCTTAAAATACAACTCAGAGACTCTAAGGGCAAATATCCAACACTAAGGCAGCTCCGGGTCAGTTAGTTGGCCATAGACTATCTACAGGTTTTCGAAGTTTTTATCATCTAAAATCCACAATGGCCTCCATTATTTCACAAATAAAGTGCACACAGTATTGATTGCAACAGACCCCCGAGCGTTGCACATTTCTTTAAACAGAATGACGTTATCGTCCACAAATGTAACGATCTTCATTTCTTTATTATCAAACTGTAAGAAGTCAATTAACACAGAAAAAATAAAAATCATTTTCAATTAAAAAATTAGTTGATTTGATTAAATAAATGTTTATATTACAACTTATAAAGAAACTCGCATATTTGATTAAAAATTTTTAAAAATTTTGAATTAAAAAATTAATTAATCGATTTAATCGAAACAAAAAATCTAAAATTAAATGCAAAAAAAATAAAGTTCCACTTGAATTGTTATATAAATAAATAACTTTTGGGTGGTTTTTTTATTTGTTTATATTTATTTCTATTTATTTATGGTCATTCAAGTTGTAAGCCAGCTTCATTGTTGGCATTTAATTTAAAAAAAACAATTAATATTATAATTAAGACAATTAAACTTTTCAAAAATGTTTGATTAAGGAGTTAATTGAAAAAAATTGGGGATAATTTTTCCTGTGAACTCTCTGGTCACTGCTCTAGCAACAATTACCTTTCCCAACCTAGAATTATTAACTCTTACATTTTTAATCTCAAATGTATTTTCCCACAATTCAATTTGCCACCTTAAATAAGTGCAATTTGCTTATTACATGTAATAAAGTTTGTGATGCCAACCAGTAACTTTAACAACTTTAAATTAATAAAAATTATAGGAATTTAAAAATATCACCAATCAATAGCAGCCTTAAACCAAATGTCCCCCTTAATTTATCTCCAACTTAAAGCAATTTTAACTTAAATGACGATAATCTTAAAACGGATAAAAACAAAGCCAGGGGTAACGCTCAGTTAATTACAGAGCAGAAAGACATTTTTGTACAAATATTAGCTTTTAAGCTGAGGAAAGTTAAGGTAAGGAAATACAATTTAAATTAAGTTCAAGCCATAAGCTAAATAAGTCCAATATACACACAAATTAGTTAAATGAATGAAAGACTAAATTATGTGGTTAAAAAGGGATATTTTGTGCTTTAAAATTTAATTCAATTTGTATTCTGTTTAATAAATTGATAAAAGTGAATTTAAGAACATTCAAGTAAGTAGGAAGGGGTATGAATGTCTTAATTTAAACTTTATCTTTTAAATTAAAGAAATTTAATTTTTATTAATAATTTTTCTATCATTCTTCAAGGCTTAAAACTAAAATTTTAGTTCGAAAATCTCATGTTATTTCCCTAAAACAAAGTCTTATTTTCAATTTTCAAGGGTGAAATTTTTTTAATGAATTTAAAATCTCCTTTTTTAATATTTAATTTCTAACGTTATAAAGCCATTATGAAAACAGCTTGAACTACGCATTTGAACGCATTTTTTCAATGTTAATGTTTGAAGTTAAAAAAATTTCATTTAATAAAAAAAAATACGGACTGCGGTGCTTATTTGAAGGGTTGTTTTAGCCAACAAGCGGTGGGGGTATAATATATATCCCAAAGCTAGAAAGTCTATGACAATAAAGCAAACTTAATGGAAAAAAGCGCTAATATATCATTAAAGTTAGGGTTTGCACTTATAAGAAGAAATTAAATTAAATTAGTTGGAGTCAGTCCAGCATTTGACCTCTCCACGGGCACCCTAGAAGCTGTAGGGGGGATTTATTACAATTTCCCAAACTTTGTATGGCAACCCCTTTAGGTGATGGTGATAGGGGGTAAATATGTTTGGGAGGGAAGACTAATGGGGATCTATGATATATTTTATTCTTCTAAGAGCGACTTCGGAGAATTTATAGGCGTTTTTACATCATTTTTGTAAATTTTGTATGGAAACCTCTTTAGAGGGGTGGAAATAGGGGATAAGTATCTTATCTTCTATGGATGTTTGGAAAGAAAAACTAATGGAGGTCGGTCCTACACTTGACTTCTCTAAGGCCGACTTTGGCGAAGTTATGGGCGTTTTTACATAACTTTAGTAAATTTTGTATGGCAACCCCCTTAAGTGATCTTGATAGGGGGTAAATATGTTTAAGGAATATGTTTGCGAGGGAAAACTAATGGAGGCGTGTAATACATTTTATTTCTCTAAGGGCGAATCCGGGGAAGTTGTAGGGATTTTTACCCTAATTTTTTCGAATTTTTTTATGGCAATCAAGTTAGGGGTTGGAAATAGAGAATAAGTATGTTTCACAAAAATGTTTGGATGGAAATATTAATTGGGGCCGGTCCTTCTTTTGACCTTTGTAGAGACACCTTGGAACCTGTGAAAGCGATTGAAATAAATTAAACTTTGTATGGTAACCCTATTAAAGGGCGGAGATAGGATGTAAGTAATATATTCCACAAAAATTTTTGTGAGAAAAAATTAATAGAAGTCGGTTTTACATTGCACCCTTGTAGGGGCAACACCGAGGCAGTTGTAGAGGTTTTTATGTACAAATTTTGGAAAAATAAACAGAGGAAGTCGTGGTTGCTGGCTTATATCTCTGTCAGTTATCGGACGATTTTGCTGAATTTCAACAGCAAAATTCTGGCAAGTAGAACTTATGCTTTGATACTACAAACAGGTCCAAAAACTTGTCAAGGGGCTTTAGAAACTTCATTTCAACCGATTAACGGACAGACGGACATCACTAAATCAACTTTCCTATTTATAATCATCAAGAAAATATGTACTATATGGGGTCGCAAATGGATATTAAAGAAATTACAAATGGATTGAAAAACTTTTATATACCCTCATCACTAATGTGAAGAGTATAAAGAAATATAAACTGAAAAAATGCTTTGAAAATAAAATATTTTAATAACATATAAATTATAAAAAGCTTATAAACAGACATCTACTATCCTATAAATATATATTTATAAATTTAAAATCCAGTTTAAGCTAAACTGGAAACCCTATTTGAAAATATTTACAACTTCGTTAAAATGCCGGCTAAAAAATAATGAAATAAAACAATGTTCAAAAGCAGGAAACAGTTAGTGTTGCCAAGTTTAGCTAAAATCTTATTTTTAATGAACTTACTTTTGAACAAAAACCATTTCTATAGAAATTATTAATGTAAAGTTGTTTACAATAAAGTATTGTACGAGGGTTGCAGTTTATATTTCGGGATTAGAGAAGAAAAACATATATAAATCATCAAAAATCACTTTATTGTTTTTCAAAATATTTCCCATGAAGATTTTTACACTTTTGCATGCGTTCGATCCAATTGTCGAAGCACTTTTGCTACTCTGATTAAGGGATCTCCAAAACATGCATTCTAAATACATCAACCGCTTCTTCAGGTGCCGAAAAACGGTGACTTCTAAGTTTATTTTTTACGTACGGGAATAAAAAGAAGTCATTCGGTGCCAAGTTAGGATTAAAAGGCGGATGACTCATCAAATCGATAATTTGGGTGCTTAAAAATGCAGTTGTTTGAGCCGAAGTGTGAGAGCTCGCATTGTCGTGGTGAAGAGGGATCCATCTTTGACGTTGGGTTTTCCTGGTTTCTTGGAAGACAACTGGCAAACAAATGATTGTGTGCCACTCAAAATTGACTGTTCTGCGTTCTTCCAGTGCTACGGTTGCGATATGTCCAGTTTTCCCGAGAAAACTTGCGATCGTTTGCTTAGAAGTGCTTCGTGCGCAAACAACTTTTGTTGGATTTGACTTACCTTGAAACACCAATACAGTCGACTGCTATTTACTTTCGGGCTCATACGCATAAGTCCACGATTCATCACATGTCACGATATCATATACGTGTTTCGAAGCACCGCGATAGTAATTTCCGAGCATTTCTTTCGGCCAATCGACACGAGCTTTTTTTTAACGATTGACAAATTGTGTGGGATCCCTCGCGAAAAACTTGTTTTGACAGTCAAATGTTCATGCAATATTGAATGCATGCTAGTCCCACTAATGCCTAAGGCTGTCTCAATCTCACGATAGGTCACGTGACGATCTGCCAATATCAGTTCATGCACAGCATCAATGGTGTTCGAAACAACAACTGATTTTGGAAGACCTTCACGAAATTCGTCTTGGAGAGAGCTACGACCACGATTGAACTCACAATACCATCGATAATGATGGAGCTTTATCGCCAAAAACAGAATTGAGTTCACCCTTGTACTGTTGCTGAGTTAACCCACGTCGAAAGTTGTGAAAAATAATCGCACGAAAATGCTTACGATTTAATTCCATTTTTGGGTCGAGTTGAATCTTTTAAGTTACTGTAAACAAGACAAATAGCGCTCGTATGTCAAAACGTTCTGAGTACGTATAACCTAGAAAATGTCAAATTTTACGATAGAGCTGTGCGTTGTCAGATTGCAACACTAGTTTTGCCAAATCCCGAAACATGAAAGGCAAGCCTCGTATACAGGGGGCAAATTACGGCGTTCGATTCGAATCGAAGTTAAAATATTCCTATACTAAAAGCATTGACAATTCGATCGATCGAGTAAAGTTTCGATTCGAAACGAATGCCGTAATTTGTCCCCCTGGTGAAGTAAAAGTTATTGCAAATAATAACTTTTTTTTGATTTAGACATTTTTACTGATAATTTCTTTGTAATTCGAGTTAAATAGAAAAGGCTTTTGAAAAAAAACTTCCGATTCGATAAGCAATTCGTTGCGTCTTCTACGTTTAAAAGATTCATAACTTAAAGATTTAAGGGAAATATTAATTGATTCTAAATTTGAAAATTTGTAAAAACACGATGACACTTTAAAAGTTTGCTAAAGTGTTCTCTAAATGTTGATTTAAATTAAAAAATTTAGGTTCATTTCCAAGCATTCGTAAAGAAATCTTCGAAAGCCGCATAACGTTATCAATTTCTACGAGTTGATTTTTTTTCATTTTCCCGAAAAAATTTAAAAAAAATTTGGAGCAAAAAATTTTATTTGAAAAAATTGCAAAAACAAAAGTTTTAAGTGGGAGCACAGTAGGCAATTTGGCCCATTTTCAATGCAAAAATTAATTTCAGTCAAACGACGATTTAGTTGGGCTTATGTTTTGAAAGACATTTTATTTATTTTTCGAAATTAGTCACTCACGTTCACGCTTACGATACTAGCTTGTCACTTTCGTGACCCTTAAAACTTTTTTAGCTCTCTTTACAATAGCAGTGTTTTTTTTCAACAATAGCAGTGTTAGCTCAACAGAGTCTAAAAAAATTATTTTCCAATTGGCTTTCAATTGGCATGTTCCATTAAAACTCAAAAAAAAAATTCTTTTTACGGCTGCTTTGGTGGCCACAATGTTTTCAGTCCTTTCTTCAACTTTTTTTAAACAACCAAAAACTGGCAACTCTCTTTTCACTTTCAAACAAATCTGAATCATTGCGATTTTAATTCTCATTTGGGACATGTTTAGCACAAAGTCTAAAACGCACATAAAATCACACACGCACACGCACACACATTAACACCAAAACGAAATCTCTTTCATTCTCTCCTTCGTTTTATATGAAACGACTACAATTATAAACTGCCATAATAGAAAAGATTTTAGAAAAAAATAGTAAAACCAGGGAGGAATTGAATTGTGCGTAACAGGCATAGAAAATGGATGTGAACGATGATGGAGGGTCGTGGAATCGCTGACAGCGTTGCCAATGAATACTAAATAAAAGGAGGAGAAATATTGGGATTTTTTAGAGAAAGTTAAACTAATTTGCAGATTTTCTTTAAATCGCCTTAAAAAAAGTGTCAAAACGAAAGGCTTTCCTAATAAAGACTTGCCAAAATGAAATCTTCAAAGCTTTAGTGGCAACATTTTTAAGAAATCATTTGAATTTTATTCCACATTCCTCTTTTATTTGCAAGAGGGCAATTCCATGGTAAAATCTGTGACCATTTCAAAACGTTTTAAAATTTTATTAAAAAAAAAAATTTAAATCTTTACATGTTTAATAATAACTAGACACTGAAAGAACATGATTTCTGCTCATAATGACCACTTAAAGACTGTGACGGGTGTGACCTTATAAAATTATCTTCTACAGAATTTTCATTCTTATATTGTGTTGTGCAAAATATTTTGAAAAAATTGGAAAAATTTGTGGAAACCCCTTTTAAAACATATAATGGGTTTGACACTTTCATCACAACCAAAAAAAATTAGGAAGGGAAAATTATTCAGTATAGGTCTTATTTAAACTTTTGCGAAATTTCTTTTAGAAGTAAATTTATTGATTTTTTAATAAAGTAAGCGGTTTGGTCCTTGTTTGGACAGTTTTTCGAGGAATTGACTATAAGTAAATTAGTATCATAATATATTTCTTTCTTTTTTCTTTCCTTCATTTTTCTTTCCTTCTGAACACAATTTGTTTCTAAAACATATATGTATAGCAATCAAAACAAAATTTGTTTAAGATAAATGGTTTGAATTCTATTTGTCCTTATCCGTTCCAGTCACGAAAGAAAAATCTTGCCAATCAAGGCTTTGAGTTAATTCAAGCCAATGCTAGAATATTTTTTTTCTTTAAAATATAATAGTCTTAAATAGCACAGAAAGTCAGAAGGCACAGAAAAAAATAAAAATCATTTTCAATTAAAAAGTTTATTAATTTAATTAAAAAAATGTTTAGATTACAACCTATTAAGAAATTCGCATATTCAATTAAATAATTAATAAAAAAATTTTTACAAATTTTTGATTAAAAAATTATTAATCGATTTAGTTAAAACACAAAAAAAAAAATCTAAAATTAAATACATCTAAATTGAAGTATGTATTACTTGAATTTTATATAAATAAAAAAAATATTTTTTTGTTTTTTTTTCATTATTTTATATTTTCGTTTCTATTTATTTATTTATTTATTTATTTTTTTAAATTAAATTATATATTTATGTATTATTTTTAATTTAAATTTAAGTATACATTACAAGTCTCAACAACAACTCGAACCGCGGGCCATATGAATGCGAGCTCTACCAGCTCAGCCAACAAGGACTTCTATTTTCTTAAGTGTTAAACTTATGGTGTTTTCTTTTCTGAGCATAAATGTTGCCATTTTATTTTGTAACACTTTTTTAAAACTACCTAAACCTTTGAAAAGTGGTACATTTTCAGTGACTACAACAGAACAAACATTTTAGGCTGCATGAGGCTGTTTAATACATACATGACATTAAACTGTGATACAATTTGGCGATTTTCTAAATAAATATTGAAACGACCAATTTATATTTTATTTTATTAATTTATAATATTGATTTAATGAAATAAATATACATATAGATTTATAAAAGTAAAAAATTCAAAAGATTGCCAAGTATAGAAAATGCAATTTTCTAACAATTTCACTTAAAGAAAAAAGCAATCGATTAAAATAAGAACAACTAGAGTTTTTTTCTACTAACTCTTTAATTTGAATTTAAATCTTTTCATTTACTCGTTCTTATTATATTAAAAGGCAACAGATTTTAGCAAACTGATTTAAAAAATTATTTTTGAACATGGAAAAAAAGTACCAAAATCGTATATAAGTATATATTTTTTCATAGGAGCCTAAAAAAATGTAAATATAAATTCAAATTTTTAGGAAATATGTACTTGAAAAAATATATACATACATACATGCATACATATGCACATATACAAACACGTATACATATGAATGTACATATATACACACATACTAGAGTGTTTTATCGCTCATAAATCCAATTTAGAAAAAATAATTGACATTACTGCAAATCAGCTGTTAAATTAGTTGAGGTGTTAATAACAAACAACAGGTTATTTAAACAGAAATTTATTGCAAAAATTAAAATAAATCTATTTTAAACAACTTTTTTGTACAAAAATGGAATCCGTTGCAGAGGAAAATACAGAAAGTCCCTTATCATTCAAAAAAATTCAATGTAAGTAATAAATAGAATATGTTTTGCAAACAACAAAAACATTTGGCCAATTTTTAGTATGGTCGGATGGAGACACTAGACAGCTGTTGGATCTGTATGCAAATTACATGATGGATGTTGGACCTATGAAGAAGTTTAGAACCAAAAAAGATATGTGGGTCGAAATTTCAACAAAAATTGGAGAAAAAACACCAAAGCAGTGTGAAGAGCGCTACAAAACAATTCTTAAAAGAAAAAAAGGGGCTGTAGATAATAATATGGCATCAGGTTCAAAACGAAAAAGTATTGACTTTGAGGATGAGTTAAGAAAAATAAGTGATATGGACGATTCCATCGAACCCGAAGTGCAAATAAGTAGCCAGAAGTGTATAAAAGTTGAAAAAAGTGGCAATGAAAATAAAAAATATGCAAAGAAAAAAGTGACAATTCAAGAAACATTAAAAGAAATTACTGATCAAAAAGAGGAATCTAGAGAAAGACGCCATAGAGAAAAAATGGCTCTACTTGAAAAGATATTAAAAGAGAAAAATTAATTGATTTATTTGCCTGAGTTTTTTTATTTAGCTTTAATATTAACTGCAACTTAAAAATAAAAAATGAACTTTTTTCAATGAATTATATGTGTTAAATAAAAGTACAAAATATAAATAAATATGTTTTTATGAATTATACAGTAGAGTCTTTATATGATTTCTTTTTACTTGTCCCAATTGTGTTAGCAAATTATCTCTTATGTCACCATCAGAACGCTCGGAACCAATATGGATTTCGTTGTTTCTTATTTCTTCATCAAAAAAATCTTTCTTGTCAATACAAATATTATGCAAAACACAAGTTGCAACTATAAACTGTGCCATTGTTTCGTTCAATAAGCACTGCATACATTGCTTCATCTTCATCTGATGAAGAAGATGACTCCAACAAATAGTCAATCACTATATTTTTAGATGAGATCTCGTTTTTTAATTCCATTTTATGATTTCTTTACAGAAATAAAATTTTTTTATTCAACGTCAAAAAACTGATAGCAAAAAAATAGATCTTCTTCTTTTTAATAAGGCAGTGAGTAACCCTTTGATTATTTTAGGGGCAAAAATGTAGCATTTTTTCATTTTTTTAGGGTAACATTACCAGAAAAGAACTTACGACTCTGTAGCAATGCTGCCTTGCTTTTCAGAAAAGAACAGAAATGAGTGCATAGGGCAGAATAAAGGCAGCATTTCTGCCAGAAAAGAAAACGCCATTAGTTTTATTTACTTACCTCCACATTCAAAAATTCAACTCCAGCAACTGAACTTGAGGTGAAATTTGCATAAACAAAGGCAAAACAAAAATAGCTTTAGGCAAAACTGAAGCTTTTTTTTTGAAGAATTTGTAAACAAGCTTCATTGTGGGTATTTACTTTTAAAAAACAATTAAAATTTTAATTGCGACAATTAAATTTTTAATTAAAAATTTAAAATTTTTTTGATTAATGAGTGGATTGAAAAAAAATTGCGAATAATTTTTTCTGTGTAATGTCATTGAAATCATTGAAATCGCCCAAAAAAAATCTTTTATAAATACAACTCTGTTTGAATGGCAAAAGTTATTTTTAAATAATTTTTTTATAAATTACATTTTCTATAAAAGAAGCCCAGCTATTAAAGAAAAACCTAATTCAATTAAAACCCGGCAAGTGGATATTTTATATGCACTGTGGCAACGCTATTCGTAGACTCGTTTCACGCACACATTTAAACACATCTTTTTTTTTTTAGAAAATTATATAGAAGCTTAAGGTTTTGTTACTAATTTTAGTATTTTTCAATGTCAAGGACAACAACAAGAATAACAAGAAAAGGAAGTCTAGAAATTTGTATTAAAATCTTGTTTCTTTTTTTTTGAAAATTAAATATGTAGTTTGAAGTGGCTGCAGAATTTGTTTAAATGAAAGATTAAAACTAGGGTGGTTTAAAATATGTTCAAAGAACTGAAACACGTGGTTTTTTGCAGAAAACAAGATTTAAGATTTTGTTTGCAAGGATAAGGAATAGAAGACAATGTTTTTCTAAGGAAAAGAAAATTTCAAAAAGGCTTTAACATTTTAAAATGATTTTAAAATATATGTAGATATTGCATAACTAATTTAAAGTCTTAATGCCTTATTTCATATAACGCAAACCGTCTGTCAAAAGCCATTAAAAAAAAACAAAAATTTCAAAATACCTATTTTATTATCATAGCTTCAATGTCTCTAAGCGTTCGTATAATTAATATTTTTTTTTTTAATTTTCTTAAATCTTGGTTGTAAAAATTAATTTGAATACATTCTTGACCATATTCGTATCACAAAGGTGATACGAATAAGGACTTGTGATAGTTGGGTGTTAAAATTGCAGTGTTTTTCAGAATTTACAATTTTCATCCCAGCGGTGATATGGGAATCCCAGGAGAATCCCTTCACCGTCAGCCTTTGTTGAGCTCCAGCAGACTGCAACATGTTTAAATATAATTTTTTTCTCCCCTCCCCCCTTGTTTCTTGGGGAAGTACTTGCCTTATACACGCAGGAGATAGTTGGACCATTTTTTTAGAAAATTCTTGAAGCCAGGCGACGAATGACAACGGTTAAAATTTTCGAATCATGATAACGGAATTGTTTTTGCACAACTTGCGAGCTCATCCATCGTACTCTTTACACACTTGGCTGAGCACACAGCCAGAATTTCAATGGCTTTGCTTCGGGAATATTTCCCCCAAAAACTGATCAGTCGCTTTGTGGACATCCCATATTCACCGAGGGCACCTGATGTAACTCCCATGGATTTTTTTTATGCGGCTGCCTCAAAGAGAGGGTTTCTAATGACAATCCTTAATTTCTTGTGGCTTTAAAAGTAATTATTTATCGGGAAATCAGCACAATTGAACCAAGTTTACTGCAGCGTGTGGCGCAGAACACAATAAAAATCTGGCACCAGACACCCTGTATATATGAAAAAAGACTTCTTTTGTTAACTGCCCTTAATCTTAATGTTCTCAAAGATTTTTCAAGCCAAATTTAAAACTCATTCAGATTTTTGTTTTTCTTTTTTTGGGTATTGCCGCTGTCAAAATCTTGAAATGAATGTAAACATTTCAGTTTAATGTGTTGTTGAGGTGAAATAGTGAGGGTGAATTTTGTTTAAGGCTACGAATTTAGCTTTTGATATCTTTCAGTCCTATTTCCAATGGCATGATACAATAATATTATCGGGGTGTTAAAAATTTTTAATGTATTGGTTTGTATTCCATTTCGCGCTTTTCATTTATTTCGTTTGGTGATATTTTTAATCAACATCCTTGTGACCTAAAACATCTTTTTCCTTCTTTAGCGTTTTAAACTTCCATATTCTACGAACAAATCTCAGGTAAAGTCTAAGAACTGAGCCTTAAGTGGTAAGTTGCGTCCAAACAATTTTGATGGCGAATAATTAGAAGACTTGGTTATAATTTCAAAACTAGCTTTTTTTTGGTTAATTGAACAATGGACCAAATTCCAATTTAATAAACAAATTGACCTTTTAACCATTTTAAATCGCGTACTAAGTCCTTTAGGTCTGCCTGATTCGTACATACATACATTTGTAAATCAGGATTTTTGTTACAGATTATCTTTACTTTAAAATCACAAAATTAAAAATCAATATGAAGACAATTTACCATTATGCGTCTATTTTTTGCCAACGTTTACTTGTATTTATCATCGTATAACTGAATATAGATGCTGATGTGCTTCTAAAGGATAACCGAAGCAAAACTACCTTAACTTGCTAATGAGAGTGTTTAATGGCAAAAACATTAAATTTTTTTTTTTGCAAAATCTTAGGATTTTTTTTATTATTAATTGAAGTGTTTGAACCTACCGGCTAGATTTATTAATTCTCTTTAATTTGTCCTTTCTCTATCCCTTATTGAGACAAACACATGTAAGTACATACATACATACATACATATGTATGAACAAATGTGTTTAAGTGACTTTTACCGATTTTGTTAAGTTTACACCCAAATAAGATTTTTTAAATGAATTGTAATTTCTGATTTTTATAACAAATATGTAAAATTTTCTAAACTACAAAAAAAACAATTTTTTTTGTTAAAACAAAAAATTCCTTTAAGCAATATCGCTTATTTAAGATTAAACCCCACTTCCCTTTTAACAAGAAGAAGTGAATACAAGAAATAAAAAAATTTACTTCACGTTCATATGCCCTCGCTAATGACGGTACAGTTTCATACATACTTATGTATGATTTATTTTCTAACCTTTTACAAAAACAACAACCGGTAAATCGGTGTAAAGAACAAGAAAATCTCTCTATTTTTGGTCTTGTCTCTTTTAACTGAATTTCCACTCTTTTTTTTTTGTTTTGTTAACACTTCTTTTTCTATAATTTTTATTAAATTTTCTTTTATTTTTTTGTTTCTGCTTTTCCTTACACACATTCCATGTGGAAAATTCATTCTCATACCTGAACGCACAAAAACCCTACAAGAATTTTCTTTGCATCTCTTTCTCTTGCTGAGGAAGAAAAAACAACTACGCGCACACTAATGCAATCCACAGTGGGAAAATAATTTCGTGGTTGTGTGCGTGTGTGTGGAGCAAAGAAACAAGCCGATCAATAAAAATTGGCGGCGGTGGCTTAACGGCCCGTATTTATCATTAGAATAAATATTTTCTTTAAAAATGAATATTTTAAAACAGCCTTAATTTATTTTTTCAACTGCTTGAATGTTTTTATGTACTTAAAGAAAAACATAATTGTGGTTCGTAGGAATTCTTAGCAAATATTTCACCTTTAAAAAATTTTTTTTTAAAACTGTTCACCGTTAAAATTGGTTTAAATAATTTTTAATCTCCCTCTCTCTCTCTCTTTTTCTAACCATAAAATTGGAAAATTTAAAGAAACTAAAAGGGAACAAGAACTTTAAATACAACAATAAAAAACTGCTTATTTCAATTACTACAGATATTTATGCTGTACCAAATCTTATATACTCTTGACAATAGTCTTTTGAATTTCCAGTAAACCGTAACCAGAAACTAGGTTGTTTTCAAAATTTTATCAAAATGAAATTTCTTTGCCCGAGGTCAAAAATTTCACAAAGTTGGATTGTTTGGACTGTCACTTACAATGATTATTATTTAAAAAGTTAGAAGTATGTTTTAAGTTCCTCATTGGAGACTTGAAGCTCATAGCTGTTATAATTTCGAGATCTAGCCTTTAAAAATTTTGTTATTTTCTTCGTTTGTATGGGTACTTCCGTTTGTTCCCATTGCGCAAGCCCAAAAAAATCCCAAAATTTTTTCTTAGAAATATTTAATGATTGTTTGGCTCTGTAGAATTTGGTCCGGCACCACAAAATTAATTTTAACACATATACTTAGGGGCAAGGCTATACTCGTATCAGCTTCCTCATCTATAAGAATCCACAATATAAATTTGAGCCGCTGTTCAGCCGAGCTTTTCGGCGACGGCTTGATTTAAAAAAATCGTCTAAGTGGCTAGCCGCCAGTCGCGTCGTTATGGCCTGCTTCTCTGGTGTGAAGTTGGGTTTGTTTTTTTATTATTGCTGTTAAATGCGTCATCGTTAAACAATATTTAGTTCAATAGCTAATGTTTACAATAAGTGCTGCCAGAAATACCAAAAAGGTTAGTTAATTTACTTAAAAATTGGTTCAAATTTGTAATAACTGTCACTAGAAAATTTTAATTGACCAAAAAAATTAGCATTGGGAGAGCCTCGAAAGAAAGTAAAAAAATTGAGACAAAAAAATTCTTGCGAATTTTGCCAATAACATTTTTTCTTTAAAAGAAGTCAACATTAACAAAGTACATTTGCTTGCAAACTTTTATTTATTTTTTAATATTTTTAAAGTAAAATTTTACTTTCCGTTGCAATTATTTACTGAACAAACCTGCTGTGTTCAAAGAAACAAGCTGTATACCTACATATATTACAATTTATTTTCTTACAAAAATTTTAAAACATTAAGTGCCAAAATGCGTTTAGAAAAAAAAATTAGAAAATAATATAAAAATCTTTAAATGACCTTCATTCGACAAGCCTTTAGGCGATTACTAGTTTTTTAAACATTTTTTTTTTTTAACTTTTCACTTTTTGTGATATTTTTGATTAAAAAAAATACAAAATTAAAAAAAACAAAGATGCATGTCATACAATAATAAAACACAAAAGAATTTTTTACAGGAATAAACGCAAAAAATCAATACATTGCCGCACTTCAAGGAAAGCAATTAAACACTTTTTGTTTTTTTTTTCGGTTAATTGATAAGAACTTAAGCATTAAATACATTCCTCGCTACAGGCTACCGAACACAACCAGTAAAAAATAGAATACACGTGTGCTTATGAGAATAATTTTTTTAATGGCTACAATGCAACACGACTACGGGTTGCTGTCAATTCTAATTTTATGGCGTGGTCGAAATTAAACTAATTTCTATTTTTATACGCGACGGTTAACAGATTAGTGCTGCCAATACGGTAAGATGCAAAAAATATAGCTTAAACAGTACAAAATGACTTTAGGTGGCACCACTGAAAGTCATATTGCTCATATGTTTATTTTGTAGTGGTAGTCTAGTAAATATTTCAGTAGCAGCCAGTCGGACACAAATTTAGCAAGCAACTTTTGTGTTCGTGTGTTCCTGTGTTCTTGTATCTTAAATGTGTTTAATGCATTAAGTGTGGCTCGAAGTAACTATCAATATTAAGGTTTTTTTTTAAACTAGCGCAGTCCAAAATTAAGCCAAATATTATCTATAATATTTCTCGAAAACGCTTCTTTGTATTGTTCAACAAGCCAGTTGCCTCTTAATTAGAGCTGTGTAGCTCATGAACGAACGGGTCAAAATGAACGGATCACCGAATTGAACGAAGTGATCCGGTTATTTTACTGAGCGCTTTTCGTTCAATTGTGTTCCGTTCAATGTTTGTTTCTTCAGGTCTTTTTTATGTCACAATTTCGTTCGTTCAGATGTGTTTTTTATGTTATCTTCTTTTGTTTCAGTTGATTGTTTGTGTATTGATAAGAGTTGCTTTAAAAAGTTTGCGAATGTGCGTACATATTTCTTTTGAGCATCGCTGTGGCACTGCCATAATTTTTTTAAATTTGGTTCAACAGTCTTTTTCTAAGAAGTTTGATTTATTATAGTGTTTGTGTTTTTATAATTAAAAAGTGTAAAAAAAATTAAAACCAATTCAAATGGAATCAAGGAAGAGCAGCGAAATTTGGTTACATTTCACAGAGGATGGAGCTAGTCGTGCCAAATGCAATTACTGCAAAACACAATTTTTATATATGGATTATTTAAATTTTATTTTACAAAAAGTTTTTCCTATTTTGAATGTCAAAACCACAAGCTATGTCAAAACAAAACTTTAAAAAAACATGTTGCCGTACTGTCGTTCAGAAGTGAACGATTGAACGAACGGGTTAATTTTTGTAAATTGAACGAAACTGAGCGATCACTGAAATGAACGATTTGGCACAGCTCTACTCTTAATATAACTCTTATTTTTAAAAGCTTTCACTGGCAACACCGTATTTATTATTAGTGGGAGAGGGAGTAAGCATGTGTGTGTGTGTGCATTACCCTGCAGAAAACAGGACTAGTCCATACATGCGTGTATGGACTAGTCCATAAAGGAGTAGGATTACTCCAAAACTAACCCAAATGCATGTAAAAAACATGGTCTTTTTAACATTATGATGTCCTAGGGCCGGACCACTTAACCCAGATTTGCATTACGTCGGAGTAGTTTCAAAACTACTCTATCCTACCTACAAACAACTTGGAAATGGACTAGTTACAACATGGTCCTTGTGTAATGCAGTCATGGACCATGTCATTGTCAAACAAGAACTTGTAGTTACTTAAGTGATATGCGTTCGTGTTTTAAAGATCGTGTTTTTTGTACGCAATCGTTAAAACACGAACGCATATCACTTAAGTAACTACAAGTTCTTGTTTGACAATGACATGGTCCATGACTGCATTACACAAGGACCATGTTGTAACTAGTCCATTTCAGCTAAAACGGACCATGTGGTCCAAGATTTTTTGCAGGGTTAGGAGCCTTTTTTTTTGGTATAAGTGAGTGGGACAACAATTTCTTAGACAATCTCTTCTTGAGTAACTGCAAAAAAAGAAGAGTAAAAAATTACTTGGAAAGCATGAATGTTCGTATGTGTGTATGTATAGCTAGTGATTAAGCCAAATAGATTAGCTTATCTAGCGGAAACTGACAGTAGAGTTGATAAAACGTTTAAATTTATATTTATAATTTAAACTGGGCCTGATAATTAAACACAATTTGCACCAGAGAACCCGTGACCGTCAAACTTCAGCCTTATGTAAAAATTAAGTTGAAATTAATATGAGTTTAAGATTTTTTCGATAAAAACTAAATTTATATATACGGAAAAAAGATATAGCAAAATACTAACGCTCGTATTCCTAATAATTAGGCTTATTTATAAAGGGCTTATTTGACAATTATGCCATAGACATCTTCCAAATAAACACTTAATGACCCTGCTTTAATTTTTATGAATATGGGGGCTAAGTTAGAAAAAAGCAGTTGGTATATGATAAAGGGAAGTGTTCAGGGCAAGTTAAAAATGGCAAAAAATTTTTGAAAAAAGAGGGTATGGAAAATGGCATAAAAAAGAGCATAAAAAAAAATATGCAAAGTGGAACCAGAAATCACTAAAGATATACGAAACCTAGCGTTTTTTTACTTTTTTCCTGAAATTACCCATGTACGTTGTTTGACAACTTATACTGTAAAAAAAATTTTTATATTTTTAACAAGCAAACTTTATCATTTTAACAATTTTATGAAATAGTCTACTGCCAGACCGCTAAAAAAGGTACAAAATAATGAAAAAAATGGCAAAAAGTGACATATGCCTTTCCCAACTTGCTCTGTTCATTATCAATGCGATCCAGCAAATAGACATTTTTTTTTAATTGCAAACGCTAAAGACAAATGAATAACGAGTTTTTTTTATTTTTCATTCTATTGAAAACCATTTTGAATGGAATTGGTTTCAAAAAGACGTTTCACACCTTTGGTAGGCGAATTATCTCTATCTTGTTTTTGTGATTTGACATCTTTAAACTGCTTCTTGTGGGGGTGCGCCCAGTCACTAGTCTATACTAATGGTGTTTTCCATTCTGGCAAAAATGTTACATTAATGCTACCATTTGAGCGGGTTTATGTTCCATTCTAAAAATACATGCAAGAGTGAAAACAGTTATCGTGTTCCTTTCTGAACATGTTGCACAAATAACTGGAAAGAGTGTAACATATCTTACCCCCAATTATATTTCAGTGTTACAAAGTACCACTTTTTACAGCTGTGTTATGTATGCAAATACTTTTTTATGCAGGCGAGTTTTTAACGCAGAGTGCAGTTTTTATTAAAATCAAGCAATTTTCTGTTCCATTAAAACAAAAAAAATGGACAACTTTTTAAGTGTGTGTGTAAACTGATAAAAATGTTACACATACTTATTGTAACATTTTTTTTTAGAATGGAAAACACCATAAGTAACCAACAATGATTAATCACTTTAAAGGCAATATACAATTTTTAAAACGAAAAAAAAATTTATTAAAATTTTTTTTAATGACTAACATTTTTGGAAAATTTTTGTCTTCTCTAATTATCCACATTATATAAATTTCTTAACAAAAAAATCTTCGTCACTGATTTTTTTTCTAATAGCATGTTTATACGGGGTTCAAAATGTAAAGGTTTGATCTCCCATTCACGCTTTGCGCCCCAATTGTGGTTGAAACTACATGGTTCGCCATACAAAATTTTGTGGGCGAAACTTTTAGTAAAAAAACTTCCAATAAATAAAACATGTATATATATGTATATATACATATATGTATATATATTTAAAAACCAAAAAAATATATATATTACGTTAGTAGGATGAAAGGAGACGAATCAGATCAATTAGAGTCTCTGATGGGAGTCAGGACCAGGACTCTCATATTGATAGTCCGACGCACTTTTCAATAGTCTATTAGAACACTCATCATTTAAAAAACATTCTATACAATACTTTCGGTTATGCATTAAAAATTTTATTAAGAATTTTTTAATATGAAAATATAAATTTAAAAATATTTTTTCTGATAATTTTCTGCTTAACAAATGATTATGTCTATTTTTAAAATTTTTAAATTTTTTTGTACGAAATTTCCTGTTTTCAAATTAATTCCATAGAAATTTTTTTGTTTCAATTTCTATTTTAAAGAAAAAAACTTTCAGTAGGAATATTTTTTGTGTAAAACTGTTTCTTGCTTTCAATGGATTTTTCTTAAATAACCGTATTTTTTTTTTAACAAGGTTTTCTTTGTTAATAATTTTCTGTGGAATTTCCTAAAATATTTTTTATACAAAATATTTTGGTTGTTTTTTAAACATTTTTTGTGATCAAAAGTTTTTTAAAAAAAGTGTTTTGGTAATTTTTCAGTGTTACTGAAAATGTTCAATAACCAAATTTAAGTAAATGCAAATTTTATAGGTATTTAGTTTTTTTCCTAATATTTATTTGCAAGACTGAGGTTTTTTGTTAAAATTTTCTTTTTTAAAATATCTTCAAAATCGTTAGTTTTCTATACGAGGTAACTTGTTATCCAAAGTGGTTATCATATCCTAAATTAGCGTTTTTCTTCTGCTTCAGTTGTTAATACTAGTTCATATTTAAAAAAAACTCTCTTTTAGTTTATCTCTATGCGAGAACGGTTCTGATAGTGTGTGTATTTGCCTGCTGTTGTTGCTGCATTGGTATTCACACACAAGTAAACAATTCCATTTGTATGATATAGTTTTTGTACACGCAACAACAACAGTTTTTATAGTAAAACGAGCGTGTGCCGTATAGTCGTATTGTCTTTGATATTTCAAAGCAGCCATTTTGAGTTTTGTGTGTTAAAAAATTACAAAAAAAATATTAAAAATAAAAGTTTAAAAACAAATTAATTTTAAATGTCTGAGATTAAAAATATATAATTTTAATAATTTGGAAGAAGAGTTAAAATAATCACAATCATACAACAGTTTCCCTAAAAGAAAAATTAGGAAAATTTTTAAATTTTCCAAAATAAGAGGTTAGAAAAAGAAAACCAAAGAAAATTTTCAAAACTATAAAGTAAATACCTTTATAAAAACAAAAAATAATTTAACAATTTTATTTAAAAAAATGTGTAAAAAAAATTGTTAAAAGTTTTAAATAAAAAAAGTTTAAGCCCCACCCATGAAAAGAAAATTTATTAAAACTCTTTAAATAAGTCTGGATACAAAAATGTTATGTGAAAATTGTTTAATTTATAAAAAAAGTTAAAACAAGAAAATCCTTAATTATAATTGAAATCCTTTTTAAGAAAAAGAAAACCACCTACAACCTCGTGGTTTTTTTAAAGAAAACCTACGTCATTTGTGTATCTACTTATTTACATACATAATTACATACAAACAAATATACATTTTTGTATGTTTAAAATAGTCACATTTTCCTTTACTGAAAATACAATCATTATTCATCCATCTAATATCTTGATATTTTAATACATATAAAACGTGTTTTCTTTCTTTATGTGTTAGTGTGTTTAGGTATCTGCAAGTTTTTCCTTTTCTCATAATTGTGTGTTTGCTTGCAAGTGTTTGTGCTTATATCCGCAAGTCTGTATCCTTTTTATTACTATCAATACCAACAACTACTCTTAACCAAAAAAAGAAAAAATTATAAAATTTTAATACATTTAACCGCAAAAAAATAGTTTTTATAACTTCATACAAACATATGTATGTGTGTGTGTATAATCCTTTTTACTACCAGAAGCATCGGCGTAGATAGCCCGGTCTGGGGGGGGCTAAGCCCCCCCCAGAAAAAATTTAGCCCCCCCCAGAATTTCTGATATTTAGTTCCATTGCTTTTACTAAAACTCTGAATTGAAAGTTAATTGTTCTGTTTTCCCATAAATATTTTTTTTACGTAGCTAAAGAACACTTCCAAACAAAAATTTTGTTAAGTGTTTAGCATGTGGCTAAATGAAAACTTTTCAGTGTAAATAACAGCTGATTGAACAGATGATAGTAAACAAGCGTGAAAACAAAAAGCAATTCTTGCCGGCTATTAATTAAAATGCACAAATTTTTGTAAAAATTTCAATAAAAAAGTTAATGAAGTAATTTTAGCTAAAGTATTGGTATGTATATTGGTTATTAAATCATACTAAATGTATTTAGACGTTTTTTTTATAGTTATGAAGAAAATAAAAGATATACGATCATTTTTTATACCAAAACAAAGTGCAAGTGTTGGATATTTTAAACATTGAAAACGACCTAGTCAAAAACGATATTTTGGCAGAAGACATTCTTAATATATTTTGCAAACAAAATAGGAAACTAATCTTCTGCTAATACTTGATATTTTTACTATCCGTAACTGATACAAATTTAGAAATTTATTTTGGTGTTTAATTAAATTTTTTTTTTGTTTTTATGTTTATTAAATAACAAATTTTATGTTTTATTGAACAATGTGGTGATAAAAAATCTGAAATGTTTTTTTTTAGTTTTATACGTTAATTAAAAAAACCTTTGCTTTATTTAACAATATGTAAAATTAAATATAAAAATGTACAATAAAAATGAAAAAAAAATATTTTCTTAGAAGAGCTACAGCCCCCCCCAGGAAAACGACCTGGCTACGCCGATGACCAGAAGTAAAATCAAAGCAAACAAAAAAATCAATAAATTTTCATAAAGTGTAAATGCAAATTTCCCAAAATAGAATCTAATTACAGCAGAAATATTCTTAATATTCAAAATAAAAAAAATTGTTAGAAAAAAGTTCTAAAATTGTTAAAAATCCTAAAAAAATTTTAAAATTTAAACGTTTTATATTTTTGCTAAAAATTTAAAAATTTTTATAAAAAGAATTTTTGTAACAAGCGATGCCCAACAGCTGCTATTTGTTGCAGAATTATCAGGATTTTAACTTAATCAATTCCTTGGGAAATTTTCAAAAACTTGCCTTCAGCCAAAGGTAAGTATTTCAATAAAAAATTCTTTATTTTTTTTTAGTTAAAAACGATATACATTGTAAAACATTTTTTTTAATTCAAAATTTTTAAAGGAAATGGTTTATAATTTTGTTCTACACAAAAACTTTAAAATATAAAATAAAAGTATTTATTTAAAAAATAAACAACTTTTCTAGTCTAAAGAACACCTATTGGTTTAGGTTTTTATTGAACCTTTCGGATTATTTAGAAGATTACCTCAGTAGGGCTGCTGAACATCAGCTGATACATTTTTAAATACCCGAAACTCATGCCTTTCCTCCCTTTTTTTCTTTAATTTTAAATCTTAATATTATTTAACGTACCTTAGAACTACTTTTCTGCAGTTTATACTAAAAAGACCAGGAATTGCCTCAGGGTATGCTTCTGGAACGCAAACGGCATTCGCCAACACAAAAATTTACTGAAATGGGGATTAACGTTATATCAACTGGACAACCAACTTATTGGCCAACTGACCAACATAAAATCCCACATCTCAAGCCTCGCTGGCTCTATCTGTAGACCACTTGCCCAAAATAGTCACCATTTGCAGTTCCCAAAAATAGTAACTTGTGATTTTCTCTTACCTAAAAGGGTAAACTGGCTCAATTTTAAAAATATATTAGCAGTCACTGCTCGGAAAATTTACCATTACAAACCCCGAGAGATATTGAAAACTGGCCTGAGTACACAGAAAAAAATAAAAATAATTTTCAATTAAAAAATTTGTTAATTTGATTAAAAAAATGTTTACATTACTACCTATCAAGAAAATCGCATATTTATTTAATTAATTTAATTAAAAATTTTCGGTTAAAAAATTAATTAATCGATTTAATCAAAACACAAACAAATCTAAAATTAAAAACAAAAAAAAAACTTTTTTTTTTACTTTTTTTTTACTATATTTTTCTATTTATTGATGTTTATACAATTTAATTATTTATGAATGTATTATGTTTAATTTACATTTAAGTATACATTACAAGTCCCAACAACGACTCGAACCATGGGCCATTTGATTGCAAGGCGTATCATCTATCCACTCAGCCAACAAGGCATTCTATTTTTTAAAGTGTTGAAACTTAGTTTTATTTATTTACCTCCACATTCAAAAATGCAACCTCAGCAAGTGAACGTGAGGCGAGCTTTGCACAAGCAAAGGAAAAACAAAAAAAGCCTTGGGCAAAATTGCAGCTTTTTTGAAAAACTTGCAAACAATTAAACTTTTAATTGAAACAATTAAATGTTTATTTAAAAGTTTTTGATTAATAAGTTAATTGAAACAAATTTTGGAATAATTTTTTCTGTGTAACCTTAATGAACATATTGAAAAAGCCACTTCTTCCTTACTTCATGATGAAGCATAGAGCTACGAAAAAATTCTAAAATCTACTTCTGTCCAATGACAATCTTTTAATCTCATTTCAGGTTCTTTTGCCTTTTCAAATTCTTTTTTAAATTGCCTTCTTCAAGTGTGCACCAAGTACCTTTTTTTACAAGATCCCTGAGGGTTCCACTTAATTACTTGTCTTGTAATGCCGTGCGGATCTCTTCTTAGCGTGTAACCAATCCAGTTCCATTTCTTCCTTAGGATGGCCGTGCTGTCTGGGAATTGGTTGGCCAGCGCCCATTTCCTTTCATTTGCTATGATTTCTGGCCAGCAATAATGCCACACCCATCACATGCTCTAAAAATATTTAAAGAAAAAGACATACTTTAAACTATAAAATAAATCCAAATAATTTTTCTTGTTTTCTAAAAAATTTTATACAACACGATCTCAAAAGTCAAAGTTCTTTAAAATTCAAATAAGTAAGGTCACATCCGTTTTCTAGCGACCATAATGAGCAGGAGTCATTTTATTTTAGTGCACAAGTAGGGAGCTGCACAGATATACTTGAACTTGCATATACTTGAGTAATTTTAAGCTTGAACTATTATACGTAGTGCCTCTCAATTGTAAGTACTTTTTTTAGGAACGTCATTATCATCAACTATGTTTTCGCGGTTACTTGACAGAATTTTTTTTATTGAGATTTCTTGTTCTCTTTTCTTTTCTGCCAAAAAAAAAAAAATTCAAACTGATGATGGAAGTATGAATCAACTACGGCTATATTCGTTCTCGCAAAAGGAGTTGATCAGGAACAACCACACTTAACATTTGGTGACTTGTTAAGTTCATTGGGTTTTTTCGGTATGTATGTATGTGTGTGTATGTAAACGCAAATTACATAAGGTGATTGTTTTTGTTGTAATAGCAAAACCTACACAAAACGTTACACATTACCACAAACATACAATTAACGCATATTTTCATTCCCAGCATACCATTATCGGAGCGCTCTTATATATGAGCTCATATATGAGTGATTTTTTGAGCCTCTATGAGTGTTTCCTGCGTGCATATTTCTGAGCTCATAAACGATCGATTTTATGTGCTTTTTATGAGTAATTTCTGCACTCTGACAGATAACGGTAAATTCCAGCTAAGCAGAAGAAAGAAGTTGCTCAAATTGATTCATTAGTGAATATTTTTGGAAGCGTAAAGACGAAATTGTGAGTTATCTTATAATAAATACAAAAATATTACATAATTGAAATAATGAAAAGAGCAAACTAAAAAAAAAGATAATTAATAATAAGTGAACTTCGTTCAAAAAAATTAAGAAAAGAAAATCCAGCATGTAGTATTAAAAATAATAGTGTTGTTGAAGAAAATAGTGAGAGTGAACGTATTTTAGAAAGAGAGAGTAGAGTGTAAACGAAAACTGGAATAAGAGCTCAAAATGCGTTTTAAAAAAAGAGTCATAAAATACTTTTTTATGCATAAAATTTAGAGCTCTTTCATGAGTGACCAGTTTAGTGGAAAAAGCCACTCAAAAATTAGCGTTTTATGACTGTTTATGATTATTTTATGAACTCTTTATGAGCGTCAGCGTTCCGACAAAAGAGTCTTTATAAGCTCATTTAGAGCTCATATGGTATGCTGGGTTGTGGCAACAAGTGTGTTCCCAGCATACCATATGAGCTCTAAATGAGCTTATAAAGACTCTTTTGTCGGAACGCTGACGCTCATAAAGAGTTCATAAAATAATCATAAACAGTCATAAAACGCTCACTTTTGAGCGGCTTTTTCCACTAAACTGGTCACTCATGAAAGAGCTCTAAATTTTATGCATAAAAGAGTATTTTTTGACTCTTTTTTTAAAACGCATTTTGAGCTCTTATTCCAGTTTTCGTTTACACTCTCTCTTTCTAAAATACGTTCACTGTCACTATTTTCTTCAACAACACTATTATTTTTAATACTACATGCTGGATTTTCTTTTCTTAATTTGTTTAAACGAAGTTCACTTATTATTACTTTTCTTTTTTTTTTTTTTAATTTGCTCTTTTTATTATTTCAATTATGTATTATTTTTGTATTTATTATAAAATAACTCACAATTTTGTCTTTACGCTTCCAAAAATATTCACTAATAAATCAATTTGAGCAACTTCTTTCTTCTGCTTAGCTGGAATTTACCGTTATCTGTGTGCAGAAATTACTCATAAAAAGCACATAAAGTCGATCGTTTATGAGCTCAGAAATATGCACGCAGGAAACACTCACAGAAGCTCATAAAATCGCTCATACATGAGCTCATATATAAGAGCGCTCCGGTAATGGTATGCTGGGTTGGCACAGGAATTTTTTGTAGTTTTTATTTGTAGTAGTTTTTATTTACGTTCACTTTCAAAGGTATTTCTTTATTACCGAGTTCATAAGTGTTGGCATTTGACAAACTACGGTTAAGTTACCCTTCGTACTCTCACACTGCAAGCGAATACAAGAGAGTATTTACGTCAAATTTCAAAAATTATTTGAAAACTTATCCGCTGCAGACCTCTAGTGCCTGCATATTAATAAACGTTTTTAACCCTACAAGGTCAAGCATTTTTTGTCGCTAGCAGGTATACCTCGGTCTAAGCAGACCTTTATGGAATTTATGTGATGGAAATACATAGACGGGTGACTCAAAAGTATTCGAAAATGGGTTTAGTGCAAGGAAATAAACGAGATAAATAATAAAGATTTTTTTGTACCCTGTTTACACCTTTAGTTATACATACATATGGTAGTCAAAAATTTTAAATGTCTTCTGCCATGATTTGGATGAGTTGTCAGCGCAATTGTAGAGCTTAGTCGAGATAAGAACCATAGCTTTTTCCTTTTTGGTAGATGCAAGCATAGTGCGATATTGCTGTGATAAGAGAAAAATATGTTGAATACATCCTGTTTTAGATCCAACATTACTTTCGGTGATACATACTAAGTGAATCGTGCGGGACCTTAAGTTGCTCATGAGCATGTTCCGAGCGCCGTCAATTTAAGCCCACTTAACCCACTTAAAATCGCCTCCCTCCCCTTTCAATCATACATGGGTCTGCATAGACCTTAACGATCCGTTCGAACCATTTCGTGTGTGAACATGGATAAAACCAAATATAAAGACAAAAGTTGTCTCATTTTGTGCTTATTGTGTTCACCTTAATGATCCGTTTGAACCATTTCGTGTGAACATAAATAAAACCAAATATAAAGACATAAGTGGTCTGTATTTGTGCTTATTGTGTTCACCGCAGTTAATTCTAGGTAGTCATAGACAGATTCTAAGCTCATAAACAAAACAAAAAAAGTTTTACACAAATCCTTATGCAAAAGGTCTGCATAGACCTGCTTAAACCTTGTAGGGTTAAACATATTGTATTTGCAAATCATAGCCTTTTCCAATGCAAATTTAAAATATTTAAATTAAGATTAAAACGGTAACACCAATTGCTTAAATCTCATTTTTACCAAACACCACACAAATTTTGTTTTAAAAAATTTACATTTATCCTACATGCGACTCTGCAAAATTTGCTTAAACAAAAATATCTTTTAACATGAATGAAATCTGTTTAAGGAGTTAAACACTTTTTTCTATTTATTTTTATTTTAAATCAAAATTGTCTTGTGTCTACTAGGCTGTCTGGCCGAAAACGCTAAATTTAGACACAACTTCCTCTTTGGCAATAGATCTAACGTAATGCACACACACTTAATATATCGCTTGCTCAATATTACAAGGTTTTAGATGGCATGTCACAGCTATAGAATGCATAACTTACATAAAGTAAAGTTTGTTGCTGAACTCTTGCCTACTTTTGGCAAACAACCATAAAACACCGCTTTTAAGAGGGGCTAAAGACATCCTGCCATCTTCCAAGCAACACTTAAAGTTAAAAATTGTGACAAATAATTCTAAAACATTATTGATTTAAAATTTAGAACAAATTTTACATGCAACCTTGTCATATTGTACAGGCGATGTGTATGTAAGTGAAGCATTAAGAAAAACAACAACAACTAAACACAAAGTTCAACAGACTACAAGGCGTGTTAGAAAATGCAATAACAAATACAAACGTGCACAATCACGCACTCACTTATCTGGAAGGAACTCAACACAACAAAGTTCATTGAAAGTGTAGATATATAATTATAATTAACGATTAGGGGAAAACTTGTTGATGTTTAAATCTTTTCGTCTTTTTCCAAAAATAAAAAAAGATTTTTAATTTATATTTTTAAGACCATAAATTCGTCATTCGGAAAAGCACTTAAAAGAATGCATAAGAAGAAAAATAAAGGGGATGTATAACGGCAAAAAGGAACCCTATATGTTTCGGCATTTTGGACCCCCATTCACCCCTATTCTCATTTCGATTTGAATAAAAAAAAATCAATTCCTATTCCTTGCTTTGAAATAGTTTGGTCTATTTGGGGGTTAACTATCCTACACTCTTCAGATGGGCAGGATTTTACTTGCTTGTAGCACAAAAAAATGTCCAATACTTGTCCTGTTTTATACACATCCAGCCAGAATCATACCCAGTGGAATCAAATAATTTACCTCAGGAAGCTATAGGCTACTAAAAGGGGCATTAACTTCTCCCCTCTGCCTCAGAAGCACTTTACATATGTTAGGTTAGGTTGAAAAAAAGAAGCGCAAAAAGAACCTCAAGTACACCTGAGCCAGTGATCGGCTGGTTGTACGCCCCTTGCAATGGAAATATAACATTTGAGAAGTTCAGCGAAATGGCCGAACTCCCTCAACGTTTTCTATTTAACACATCTTAAGTGGGGCATCTCTAAAGTAAAATCGGACCAAAAGCATCAGGTTCTAGCTTTTGCTTCATAAATTCAAAGGATAGATTCGATGCATCCACCTGAGATGTGCAAAAAAGTTGCTTGTTTTATTCAGGTCTTACCATTTTCAGGATTTTCCTAGTCCGATTCTGATTCAGCACCGCCAGAGGATTCTCACTGTTTTATAGTTTCCGCCCTGATACAACTCTGATCTTACCTATAAACATTGTTGGAACAATGCATCTCTACCAAGAATAGGTATTAATATTAATATTAATATTATTATTATTAATAGGTATAGCCATTAAATTACCTACCAGCATAGGCTTTGCATAACGCCTAATGGCTTGTGCGGCAAAATGCTCGCTGGTGTAGTAAAACTGCTGCCCAGAAAGCGTAGAGCACATGCTCCGAGGCCTCATCCGAAACACAGCAAAAACAACAAATCGATGCTGCCGATGTTGTTCAGATGGAATCTGAAATTGCAGTGGCCGTTTAGAAAACCGGTCGCCTAGATTTGACTCTAGGTAGAGACAAAAATCTCTTGGCCCGCGTTGTCCCAAGCCTTAACACCATTAGGCAGCAAGTTTAGCGTCCCTAAGAGCAGCCAACTTATTGCGGAAACACCACAACACGGCAACGGGCTAACAAGAAGGTTGTTAACCCCGCTGTTGAGGAAACGGTGAGCACGTTCGTTTGCCATATTGCCCGCATGACCCAGAACCCATAACAGCATTACGTCATTAGCGCGCACCGAGCCACTTCGGAGTGGCCACATACTCTATTACCAGAGCGGAATTAATATTATAGGCCGTAGGTTAGGTTAGGTTAGGTAGAACAGGCAGCCGTTTGAGGAAAGGATACAGCTCACTTGGGTCCGCTTAATTCGGTCCCTTTGTGTTACCTGGAGAGGCAAATAGATAAGGTTGAGATGGAAGGAAAGAAGCAATTTAAAGAAGGATAAGAAAGAAAGAAAGAACAGAAAAATGAAGCAGACTTTACCAGGGTCTCTGGTGGGAATCGAACCCAAAACCTCCAGACTGGTAGACTTGTGAACTTACCACTGATCTACCGAGGCAGCCGTAACGGAACCTAAGTCCGTCTGGCCGTCGGATAAAATATGTAAATATACAAATTCTCCTCCTTTTTTTTTTTGTAAATCTTAGCCTAAAATATCGATGCATATTTATTCATCGCTAGAGCCCTCTGAAAACCGGGCCCATCTACTCCAGTGGCGGTGTTGCCGTTCTGATTTTTACACTCACCTTGACCTTAGAAAAAAGATGATGAACCCGATCTTTTGCTGCCCTCATATGTTTACTCAAGTCCCCACTTTTCAAAAAAAATATATCCTGAAGTCTTAAGACTCCTGAGCGCCTAATGCCCATTACGAACAAATGAAGCGGGGGTATCACAATCAAAACCCGTATAGCATCGATCGGGCCACGCAAGAGCAGCGTAGGGGATCATCGGTTTTATAAAGGTATCAAACGACCAATTTACCATACTTGTTCTGAGGCCCCATGTCTTACCAAAGATTCTCTGACAGGCGTAAAAGTTTCTAAAGCCCTTGTATGTTACGTTTCTCAAGTGATCGTTTCAAGGAGCCCCTTGTTTAAAGTATCCCCTAGTTACTTCACATTTTTAGAACACTTAATATTTCTTCCGTCCAGTGTGGGCTTTTTTAATTAATCTTCACGGGGTTAATAGTCGAATCCCGTTCCCTAAATCGTTCAAGAGTAATTTTCAAGGCTTGTTATAAACACTCGGGGTTGGTGATGCCATCCTGGCTTACGGGCGAAATTAATATTTGTCGTCAGCGTGCCTAAAAGTTCCAAAACACAAGTCCTTCAATTTCCCAAGTAGCTCTGCTGTGGTGTGCGTGCAAAAGCTACAACCCTGAAAGCAAGCATCCTTAAAACCCAGTCGATAATGTCTGATGGAATGCCATTTCTTCTCATGGAAAATTCAATTGCTTCATAAGATATGTTATCAAATGCACCGTGTATATCAATAAAGGCATAGAGGACAAATTATCTGGCCTCCAAAGCCATATCGATTTATGTAACCATGTGGCGAAAGACGCTTTTTAGAAATCACAACCAGCGAAGTGGCAGAATGATAAAAACCCGCCAGATTGTTAGAAGCGAGACCAACCGATGCAAAAACCAAAGGAATAAAAATACTAACTTGGCAAAACTCATCGCAGAAAGAATTAAGCCTGAAACTACCAAAAGAAACGGCACAAGTACTTGGTATTAAAAATGGGACCGTAGGACCTAATGGGGCTTCCCAAAATTGATTCAGAAGGCGGACAGCTGGGCAGTTGCTAAGCCATCTAAATGGAAGAACATCCCATAAATCAGCACTGAAGTTGATTCCGAGACAACCAGCTTAATTTGGGGTGCGTGTTTTCATTTTACTCTTGACCGTTACAAACATTATCGCAAACGAACATCATCACCGAGACATTAATGTAAGTGGTGTAGGGTATAAAAAAGTGTGGGGCCTTAATGAAACTAAAGAGCAGTGCATCTAGCAACTGATCAAAAGAATTTTCTTTTCAAAAATCTTAATGAAAAGAAATTAATTGTAAAATCTTAATGATCATTAGATGGGAATCGCACAACTGCCGATACACACGCACACACACACACATACCTTCATTCTTATGCTTGTCGTTTTACAAAACGGAACTAAAATTTTCTTTTCTTCAAGGAGAAAATTATAAAATTCCAAATAAAATTTAACAAATTGCTATTAAAAATTTTATTTACGATTTTCTTATGAAATCTTGCTTTCACTTCCATTTACTTTTAATTTAAAACAGCATTGTTAGGGTGAAAGGGGGCCAAAGGAGTGGGAGGAGGGCTTTGTTTTACAGATTAATGGAAAAATGATTATATGCAATATCCAACATATGAAGTTGTTGCTGTTGTTGTTGTTCCTTAAGCCCAAAAATTATGGAAAACAAACAAAAAGAAAAACATGTTCTTTGTAAGTGGTGTTACGTTGGGTTGGCTAAGGAAACGACGAGGGGGAAGGTTGTTACCATAAAGTCTTTTATATTAATAATAATACATTATGTTTTTAAGAAATTTTCTACATAAATTTTGCTTTGCCAAAGTAAAGTTACGAAATCTTTTTTCTTATTTTAATATTTATGAGACATTTTTTCTTTCGTCTTTTTTTTTCTTGGTTTAAATTAAACACAAAAAACAATTGCAGCAAGACGAGTGAAAGAAACTCATAAATAAATTTTGTGTTTAAGTAGAAACTAATGGAAATATTGTGTTTTAATATTTTTAAATTAAAGTTAAACATAATAATAACAATAACAGGGCATAAAATTATTTAATTCTTAGGGGCCAATGCCAACGTACATGTACAACATGAAACACAAAATTTGCAAGCAAAAAGTTTTAGTAATAAATAAAAAAAAGCTTTTTAAAAGAAAAAGCTTTTAATTAACTAAGCTTAAAGTACTTAAATGGCTAAAGATCTTTAAAAAATTAAGGTTAGGTTAGGTTCGATAGAACAGGAAGCCTTTAAAGATACGAATACACCGAACTTGGGCCCGCTCTTTCGGCGCCTTTGTGCTACCTGCCAAAAATAAAATAAAAAGTGCAAATAGAAAATGAAGTTTAACACAGAAAAAATAAACATAATTTTTATAAAAAAATTTGCTGATTTAATTAAAAAAATGTTTAGTTTACAACCTACCAAAAAATTCGCACATTCAAATAACAATTTTAATTAAAAATTTAAAAAAATATCTTTAATTAAAAAAAATAAATTTTTAAATTTTAAAAAATCTTCAATTAAAAAAATATTATATTAATTAACGATTTAATCAAAATACAAACAAATCTTAAATTGAATACGAATAAATTAAAGTTTTTGTTGATCTTTATAGATTAAATAAAACAAATAATATTTTTTTTTGTTTATATTTCTCCTTATTTATTTATGTTTATTTCATTTAATTATATATTATGTTTAATCAACATTTAAGTATAGATTACAAATTTCAGCAACGACTCGAACGCCATGACTCGAACAATGAGCCGTTTGATTGCAAGGCGTACGTTCTATTCACTCAGCCAACAAGTCATTATATTTTTTAAAGTGTTAAACTGATCTACTTTTTTCATGCATAATTCAAAGCTGGGTTGTAAAAGTTGTTTACTTTTACACATCTTTTTTGACACATAAGCCAACAAAAACCACAATAAAAACGAAAATTTTACTCACCACAATTTAGTTGTTGTAGAACCATCACCACCTGATGCATTAATTCACCTTGCCAGCAACCGAACTTGAGGTGAGCTTTGCTTTTAAATAAAATTAAAGCTTTTTTTCAAAGAATTTGTAAACAAACATCATTGTTGGCATTTGGTTTTCAAAAACGATTAAATGTTTAATTAAGGCAATTAAATTTTTAATTAAAAATACAAATTTTTTGGTTAATGAGTTAATTGAAAAAAATTTGGGAATAATTTTTTCTCTGAAGAAAAGATAAGAAATAAATCCAAATAGGAATAACTAGACTAACCCTGCAAATAATGTGACTAATCTATACATCCTTGTATAAACTAGTCCAAGAAGAAGAAACACTATTCCATTAGTAACCTAATTGTATGTAAAAAACAAGGTCGCAGTTGTTACATAACTGCTCTATGGCACATCGTAGATGAGTCTTACAACTTCGGCACCTCAGTATGCGATCGTTAATACACGAGCACCTGTCGCCTAACTACAAGTTCTTGCTTGACAATGACAAAGTAAAATCCTTTACATAAGTAAATTTTAATTTAAGAAACAGAACCGTGGCTGCAATTAAATTTTATACGGACGTATTTTTCTGTTGTAGTTACAAAATGCTTGTTGTAAATCACAACTCTGTACTTAGTGGTGACCAGGGCAACCAAAAACATGCTCTTAAAAGTCAAAAATATGCTTCAACAAATAAATGCTTTAAAAGTAAGAATGATAGAAATTGAGGCTAAAGGATTGAAAATCGCAGCATTTAAAATTAAGTTGCGTTAACAAAATAATGAAATAATGCTGCCAAACAAGCAGAGGATCGATTTTTCGTCAAGTTAAAACAAACCAGAATGGGATTCGCTTTAAAATAAATAAATAACGAGCTAAAAAATATGACAATAAATACTCAAAAGAATTTTTGCTAGGTTTTTTGTTAATTTAGTTGATTAAAAAAAGTTAAAAAAATGTTTAAAACCGGGCTACACAAAAAATATGTTCTTACAGTAAAAATATGCAAATATATGCTGTTATATGCAAAATATGTAAAAATATGCCCCAATAATCGATGCAAATATTTTGCTAAAGCTCTGAAATCCATAATAATAATAATGGGTTTCGATTCAAAATAAATAATTAGATAAAAAGCAAAAACTTAATAAGGGTAACACTCAACACTCGAAAGATTTTTTTTTGGGGGTTTTGACTTAAAAATTAAAAAAATTTAAAAAATTTAAAAAATAACGGGGTTTACAAAATAATTTACTTTTAAAAGGAAAATATGCTAAAATATGCTGTTATATGCAAAATATGCGTTAACAAATTGATGCCAAAATTTTGCCAAAAGTCTGAAATTGATGATAATAGTAATGGGTTTCGCTTCAAATTAAATAATTAGATAAAAAAGCAAAAACTTACAAAGGGCAACACTGAGCACTCGAAATGTTTTTCTTGGTTTTTAAAAATTAAAAATAAGAAAATCTTTTAAAAAAAGGTTTTACAAAATAATATGCTCTGAAAAGGAAAATATGCTTAAATATGCTGTTATATGTAAAATATGCAAAAATATGCGCTATAAAATCGATACCAAATCTTTGCCAAGGTTCTGCAAATAGATGATAATGATAAAAGGTTTCGCTTTAAAATAATTAGATAAAAAAAAATGTTTTGGTTTTTTTAAATAAAATAACAAAAAAAAAATCAAATAAATGAGAATTTAGTATAGTATTGAACTTGAGCCTGATAAGGAAAATAAAATTGTCATTAAAAAACAAATTAAAAAAATTCTTTTAAAAACGGGGTTTACAAAATAATATTCTTCTAAAAGGAAAATATGCTTTAATATGCAAAATATGCAAAAATATGCCCTAACAAATTGATGCCAAAGTTCTGAAACGGATAAATAACAACATTATAGTTTAATGCGATGCACAGAAAACAAATATGATTTTAAATATTTTTGGTTGCCCTGATGATGACTATAAATTGAACTTTTCAGCGGTGACTACATATTAACGAAGTTCTGTAACCACAAGCAACCATGCGATTAGCGAAGATTCTCGTTATAAAAACTGAAACTATTTTTGACATAAAGAAAACTTAACTCACTTTAGATTTCTTTTACAAATTGGCGGGAAAGGAAAAGTAGGACCTTGAGATAGTGACAGATGCAGGAGAACATTTTTTCGGGCCTATAAGTTTACTTAGGTTTTCATAATGGAATATTTCTTTAATTAATTTTAAAGCATTAATTAACGTTTCTAATGGCCGGGGATATAAAAAGCGCTCTAGTAAAAATCGCCCCCCCCTGGGGTTACGTCCCTGTACAATAGTCTAGCCTAATATATAGACGACAACAATTCTTTTGCAAAATTTATTTGAAAAACAACTCTTTATGTGAAATTCGCCAATGTTTAATCATTGTCTTTTGGCAGACAATAAATCAAGTTTAAATTTCTATTCAATAACAATTTAAATTTTAAACTGGTTAGTAACATCCTTTTGCATTTGTTGTAAGGATATACAAGTTATAGATATTTCTTAAGAAAATTTAAATTGAAAACAAAAAAATTTCTATTGTCTTTAGATATTTTCTCACACATTCCGAGTTTGCTAGGACAGGCCTATTTCCAGTTTGGTTACCTTTTTCTTTTTTTCTAAATCTTCTTTACGCTGCTTCTTTAATGAATGAAGCTTAAGCGTGGATAATGAAATGTAGATATGAGCATCCTTTTGCTTTATCTTATTTCTAATATGACAAACAATAGTTAGACACAGCCAGCAAACATTTTTGAAAATAATTTGTTGTTTGTTGTTGGTTTATTTGAAAAAGAAGAAGAATTAAACTGAGGTACAGCTTAATAAGCAAAGTGGAACAAATTGCGGCAAATGGTATTTTAGATTGCAATGTTTGGCTCAAATAGCCCTGCTTGGCATCTCAAAATCGTTCCGAGCGACCTTTTTATATACATGGCCTTGGGAAAAATTATCCTTTTTGTATGAAAACATTACGGGACTTAATTTTAATGAAACTAAAGTCAGCTTTTTTTATATTAAAAATAATTTTTCCTTCCTCGAAGATTAAGGAATGAAGCAAATATTTTTTTAATAAAATTTTTCGAACAGGAGCAGCTATGTCCCATACAATGCAGTTCATGTTGAAAAGCCAAGGTATCAAGAGAAACAGCCTACTCAAAACATCACGTAATACAACCGCACTGTGGCTTTATTTCTTTGAATTAAGTTTATTTTAAAAGTTGAAAAAACACGTTTCCCGAAGACGTTCTCAATTTATTTTTTATCGCTCATTTGCGGCTACAAAACATACATACGAGGACATATCATCTCCTTCGACTGATTAAATTATTATCAAACATAAAAAATTAATTTTATTGCCTTAAGTTACCTTAAGCTACCAAAAACAAACTGTATCCGTGGTCTAGATGGTAGCAGGATGGTGTTGTCCCAGGTTCAAATCCCAGTTACGGCAAGTGCAGAAAAAAAAAATTTTCAAATAATTATTACTTAAATATTTATAAAATATAAAACTCTTTTTTTAATAAAGCTCCGTAAGTCAAAAAAAAATTAGTTTTTATTTACGCTTAAATCAATACCTTAAAGCCTATATGAAGTACGGCTTTGAACTTTAATCAATCCTTTTTTATCTTAAATATGGTCAAAATTAAGAAATTCGTACCTTATAAATCCCATTTGGTTTAAGGAAGTCCGTACTTAAGAAAATCCTTACTTGGTTTAAGAAAATCCGTACTTGGTTTAAGAAAATCCGTACTTGGTTTAAGAAAATCCGTACTTGCTTTAAAAAAAATCCGTACTTGGTTTAAGAAAATCCGTACTTATCGTAATTTTAGCACAGCTACGGCTTGATTGAAGTAAGGATTATTTTTGTCCAAAACGAACTGGTTTATTTTACGTTTTCGCTTATTTTTCGGTCCGTAGTAAACTGATCGTTTTATTAGCAATTTTCCTGCCAATTTGATATCAAATCCAGCTTGACTCTGCTGCGGATATTTGATTGCAACAGACTGTCATAGTTAAATTATTTTTCTATTTATAAAGATCCAGAATATAAGTATATACAGGGTGACTGGTAACAAATTTATATTTTCAAATACAATTATTATAATAAACAGTGCGGAGGGAGGCAGGAGCCGTTGAAATTATCGATTGTATGGATTTATCATTCACGATGTCGCAGTGGTAGAGTGAGCATCGCGCGTTCGCTGTGGAGATATTTTTTTTAGGACTAATGCTTCTTACGTAATTACTCGTCGACAGTTTTGTTCAAAATTCGGTATTCACGAATACGTGATGCACCGAGTGTAAATTTAATTCGTTCGTGGGTCCAGAGATTCCACGCAACTGCTTTGGCTATGAATGTCCCATGACCAGGGCCCAGTCGATCTTCAGGGACTCCCAAAATTATTGAACTGATTGAAAGCAGTTTACGTGAAAATCCACGACTTTTATTACGAAAAAGAACAGCCTAATTGGGACTTCCAAGCGCGGTTATTCATGAAATTTTAAAAAATGATATGAAGTTCAATCCTTTTAAAATTTAAATCGCTAAAGAACTGAAAGAAATTGTTTTCGATTTAGGAAAAAATTTTTGGTGAAACCAATTTTGGAGCGTTTTCGTACAGAAAATCCCATTTTTTGGAGCGACGAGGCTCATTTTCACCTAAACGGCCAGGTCAACAAGCAAAACTTCGGTTACTGGTCTACAAAAACCCACAACCCTCGATTGAAAAACCAAAACAATTGCATTGCCTAAGGGTAACTGTGTGGTGTGCCTTATGCACGCATGAGATAAGTGGACCATTTTTTTCAAAATTCTTGAGGTAAGGCAACGATGTCTACGGTGAAAAAGATCGACGCATGGTTACAGAATTCTTTTTGCCAAACCTGCGAGCTTATCCATTGTACTCTTCACATATGTGGTTTTAACATGATGGAGCGACTGCACATACAGCCAGAGCTTCGATGAATTTGCTTTGGGAAAATTTCCCCCAAAAACTGATCAGTCGCTTTGGGGACATCTTATGGCCAGCGAGGTCGTCCGATCTAACTCCAATGGATTTATTTTATGGGGTGCTACCTAAAAGTGAGGGACAATCTCCAATCTCTTGTGGCTTTAAAGGAAAATATTCATGGAGAAATTAGCTCAATTGAACCAAGTTTACTGCAGCGTGTGGGGCAGAATATAAGGCTCCATTTGGAAGAGTGTCTTCAAATCGACGGAAGTCAACTGAATGACATTCTCTTCGGAAAATGAAATCCGCATTTCCATTCTATCCTTCAATGCTCTTAATAAAACTTTGTGTAAATAATTACGTTTTTTATTTAAGTTCGAAAACATAAATCTGCCACCAGACACCCAACAATATGCAACCCTTTTTTGCATTTCCATGGAGATACATATGTAGATGCCTGACTTTAATTGCAATGGCGTTATGCAGTGTAAAAAATGCCACCAACAACTAACCAGCAAAGCATAACATTTTCTGTTGCTGATTTTCTTCAATGAACACGAACCGAAAAAAAAGTTTCACTTAACTTGCAACATTTGGACTTCATTTTTATTGCACTTGTTAACAGACTAGCCAAACAAAACACACATACACACATACATGCATAGAAACTCTTGCATAGAGCACATGGACTAAATGGTCATACCTATGTATATGTAGAATGTATTTTATTTTGTTGCAAGTTAATCAACCAATCGCCTTTTAATGCATAAAATGCGCCTACGCATGCAAAATCTGCATTTAGTTTCAGTAAAGTATAAACGCATACACACATATACACACACACACACCCAAACACCCAAACATTTAAAATGAAAAAGTGCACAAAATAATAGACTTTTTGCAACAACCTGCTTGCAACCACACAAGTACATAGAATATGCTTTTAGACCTTTTTTCCAAAAGCCCTCTTGCAATTTGTGCATCGCATGCGCTAGAAAGAGGAGAGTCATTCCTGTTTTTTTTATTGTTGTTGTTAATGTATTTTCCCTTTAACCCTTTTTTTATGCAGTTTTTTAAAAAGCCTTTTTTATATGTTTTTTTTGAAACAAAATATTTATTTTAATGTTTTATTTGCAACATCCCCTGCTGCACTATGACCTTTGATGCATGCGCATCATTGCATACAATAGAAGACACATTAGCGTCACCAACATCAAACCAAACATCATCCCATCAACCCTTAAATAATGCATTTACCTCTATGTGTGGCATTTATTTAATGTGTGAAGCTAATTCAAAAAAAAAAAGGTTTTAATTTTTTAAAAGAAATAAAAAAACAAATTGTGGCAAAAGGGGAAAGTGCATTAAATTAAGCCAAAGGCAAAAAATAAAGTTTTACTTAAAAAAATATTTTATGCCTTCTTAAGTATTATATTTTTATGAATTTTTTCTTCAAAATTTTTTAAAGAAAATATTTCAAATTCGTATAAAAAACAAACACATTTTGGGCCAAAAAAGTCTCAAAACCCTCCACGAACCGGAATGTGGTTGAAGATATATTAAAATGTTTGATCTGGCAAGGCTGTAAGCTGTAAGGACCGTCTGCCCGTGTTATGGTTTAATTCAACTTTTTGAAGTCCCACGATGCCAAATAGACACTTAAGTGGTATCAAACCAGCAGAAATATTTGCGAAATAATCGCTATTGAAACCCAGCAAAATCGCTCTATAAATGACTGAGATTTAAGTCAAAAGCCAAGACTACCTTTGTTTATTTCTCTAAAATTTTTAAATAAAAACCTATACAGCTGCCCCGGACTTGCCCCTACACGGGTGCAATGTGAGACCGACTTCCATTAACTTTTCTTTACAAACATTTTTGTGAAACATACTTACATTCCATCTCCGCCTACTAACAGGGTTGCCATACAAATTTAATTTTTTTGAATTTTTCTTAAATTGCTGCTCCTACAAAGGTCAATTGTAATACCAACCCCAATTAATTTTTCCTCCCAAACATTTTTATGGAAGACTTTCCGCTATCTCCAGCCCCTAACAGGGTTGCCATATAAAATTTGAACAAATTATGGTAAAAACCCCTACTACTTCCCCTTAATCGCCCTTGGAGGAAAATAATGTATTACAGACCCCCATTAGTTTTCCCTCTTAAACATAATACTAGAACATACTTACCCACTATCTCCATCACCTAAGTTGGTTGCCATACAAAATTTACAAAAATTATGTAAAAATGCCCAAAACTTCCCCAGAGTCGGCCTCAAAAAAAAAGAAAGAAAGCACATCCGAACCCCTTTTGCTGCCTCTCTCAAACATATACCTAAAACACAATTGCCCCCTATCTCCATCGCCTAAGGGAGCTCCCATACAAAGTTTGGGAAACTGTAATGAGCCCCCCCACAGGTTTCAAGATGACCGTGGATAGGTCGAAGGTAGGACTGGCCCCATCTAATTTTTCTTTGCAAATATTTTCCTAGAACATACCGCCTATCTCCATTCCCTAAGAGGGTTGCCATATAAAATTTGAAAAAATAGGGTAAAACCCCTACACGTTGTAAAGGGTATAAGGGATTTGGCACAGACGAGAATAGCGCTCTTACTTTTTTAACTTTACTTCTAAATCCGAAAACTTGACAACCCGTTTAAAAAAAATCGTTTTTAATTTAAAGCAAGTTATCTTAAAATCTAGAGAAAATTAATTAAAAAATTTGGTCATAATAGAGTAATATTTTAAGTCAGTTATAGCCCACAATGCTTATTTCGAGAGGACATTTGTATGGGGGCTATGTGAAAAAATGGATCAAACAGCATCACAAAAAATAGGCTTACTGCCAAAAGATTTATCTTCTTAAATATTGACTCAGAAAGTGATTCCTAATCAGCCAGTAAACTTTACTCAAAAAATTTGTTACATTAGAGCAAACCTAAAAAATAAAGTATATTTCTAGCAACAGAAAGTGTATTAAAGTTATTTTTATCTATTGGCAGCTGTCCAAAAATTATTATATATTTTTTAAATTTATTTTCTGAATCAAGTATTGACATGCGACCTGTTCTTTGATTACAAGAATATATAGACACCCAAAAGGACGAACATATGTACATGCTGTAATCAAATCGGTAAGTGATTATAATTGGTTCGCTAAACTTTGAGGTGGATCTTAGACTTTAAAAAATAAAAAACGTACTGATTTTGACTCAGAAATAAATGGTCACCCTAAGTATAACGTATGTGATGTGGGTATAAAAATATTACAGAATAAAAAGCTCAGTGCACAGAAAAAAATTAAAATAATTTTCAATTAAAAAATTTGTTGATTTAATTAAAAAAAAAGATTACAACCTATTAAGAAATTCGCACATCCAATTAAATAATTTAATTAAAAAATTTTTATATAAAAAATAATTAAAAAGTTTAATTAAATCACAAACAAATCTTAAATTAAATACAAATAAATTAAAGTATTACTTAAATTATTATTTAAATAAAAAAAATATTTTTTTTTGTTTTTTTAATTTGTTAATTAATATTTATTTTTATTTATTTATGTTTATTTAATTTAATTATATATGTATGTATAGTGTTTAATTTACATTTAAGTATAAATTACAAGTCTCAACGACTGCTCGAACCGTGGACCATATGAATGCGAGGCGGACGCTATATCCGCTCAACCAAAGCTTCATTGTTGGCATTTACTTTTCAAAAACAGTTAAAATTTAAATTAAGACAATTAAATCTTTAATTAAAAAATTACAGTTTTCTAGTGGCGATTTTATTAAAAGAAATTAACAATTTTTGTATCTTTCTTAAATATTTATAATATTTAAATTTTTTTCCTCAAACATTTACTGTTCACGCAATACAAAAACCCTCATTCCAAAAGTAATTAATTAAAAAATTTTTATAATATTTATTCTTAAAAATATAAAATTGTTTAAATTTTTTAAAACTTTTTTTAATTTTTTCAAAACCTTAAGATATTTTATTAGTAACGATAAGTCAAGTAAAAACTTTATCATATTTCCAAAATCATATCAAAACTAAAATTAAATACAAAAAATTTATTTTTTTTGTAATTTAAATTTTATTTAAATTAAAATTTATTTGTTTACCTGCGGGCAAATTACGGCATTGAATACGAATCGAAATTCTACTCGATCGATAGAGTTGGCAATGCTTTTAATATAGGAATTCTATTTACAATTTTGTAAATTCGATTCGATTCGAATGCCGTAATTTGCCCCCCTGATGTCAATAACAAAATTTTTGAAATAATTTTTTTTGCTTTCCCTAAAAATTTTACACCTTTAAATATATCTTTTAATAACAATTTTAAAAACTACAAGTTTTGTAATGGCAGAAAGCCATGACTTTGTCCTAATGACTTTAGTTTTAATTGCAACTGCATGCTTACACATGCCTGCCTTTAAAACTGTCCTTTAATTTATGGTTTTTATTATGAATATCTTTTTAAAAATTTGTTAAACTAATTGCAAGCAATTAGGGTCACATAAATTGCTTTTCTCCTTTAACAAATTCTATCTTAAATGCTGTAATGCCCCTAAAAATGTTCAAAATAAGTTCCTTATTACCTTAAGCGTAAACAAAAAAAATTGTAAAAACTTTCTTTACCTTTTAAAGCTGATTGTTACAAACAGACAAACAAACAAAAAAATGTCCTTATAAATAACAAAAATTAAACTGTAACAAATTATGAGTCATAAATTTTGTGGCATCTTATTGTAAATGCAACAAGTTGTTTTGCTTCCCTTGAAATACACTAACAAGAGGCACGTTGCCAAGTGCAACGCATTGTGCATAACAAGTTCCTTTGTTTTGTGTTTTTTTACTGAAAACGAAATTAGGTCATGATTGGTTTGAAATGGCAACCCCCCCAATTTCCTTAATTTAAAAAATGTATTTGAATTCTCTTTTTTTTTTATTAAAAATGCAATTTTGTTTTTTGCCTCTCTCCAGCTTTTTTGTTCTCTCTTTCTAAATACTTCCTTCTCCCTTGCACACAATGCATTTTGTTACGGCTGTCAGTTTTTTTTCTCTACATTAAAATTGTTTTCCTTTTGTTATTAAAATTCTTTTGTTTTTTTTTTTTTTTGTTGCATTTGTTTTTGGCTGTTTGTGTGATTGTTATTGCATGTTAAACAACAACATTGCAATGCATTGCAATTGCATTCTTTGTACATGATGCCACATACCACTAAAACACCTTTTTTGAAAGAATTCTATACATTTAAGGTAATGAAAAGGGAATATTTTAAATAATCAAAAGGTTTAATTTTCATGAGTTTTGGGTATGTTTTTGAAGGTGCTTTGATGGGCAACAACAATAACAACTTAAAGGGACTTTTAAGGTCAAAAGTTGCAATTTAAATGATTTTATGGAGATTTTGAATTAGTTACGCCAATTTATTCATACAAACACTGTCTCTTCTAGAACAGAAGCAAAAAACAAGTTTGGAATTTTTTAGATTTTATTAAAAATATTTTTTTTGAAAACTTCGATAAAAATCTTGTACTTTTTGTCACAATTTTTTTTCATAAAAAAATTGGAATAAATTAAATTTTTTAAAAATAAACCTCAAGCTTGCAGGATCTAAAAACAATAATTTTTTATCTCATTAAATCCCTTGTTCTATTTCAAGTCCTTGAGCCTAATGAGTGGGACACGGCCAAAGAATAAAGTAAAATTTAGTAAAAATTTTAAAATATTAAAAATTCATAAAGGAAGTTTATAAGTAAGTAAATATCAGAGAAATTGACCAAATAAAAAAAATTAAGATATTTTTTTAAAATTTTAAAAATAACCGAAAAATTTCTTTTCACATTTTTAAAGTAAAGAATAAAAAAAATCTCAAACGTTTTGGGGAAATAATTATTTTGGTAATTAATTTTAGAGGAAATTAAGCAACCTTTAAAATATAACATTATTTACATGATGTCAACAATTCCAAATATTTTTTACCAAACTTTTATTAAAAAATTCAATTTTAAAATTTTGAAGATTTAATGTATTATGTTGATGGTAATGATATTTAGATTATGTCAAAAAAAAAAACAATACTAATAATGTAAACAATGTTTGTTAAACTTAATGTTGCAAAATGCCTTCAACTAAAAGTTTTAAGAAAACTTGGAAAAGATTAAATTTTCAACGTTTATATACATATTTGTTTTTAAATTTTTGCCTGTAAAAAAAAACATTTTTTACACAATGTTTGTTTTAATTTTTTACTGTAAAAAATTATTCTTTACACAATGTAAACAATTTTGATTAAAATTAAGCTTTAGGCAATAATAATTATAAGAAGATTTTATGGTCCAATACATTTTTTTTAGAAACTCCGGTGCTTCCACTGAAATATATAGTTTACGTGGTGTAAATTATTTAAGGAAAGGACATTGCATTAAATAAATATCTTCAATAATAGTTTTCAAAATAAAAATTTTTTAAACAAAATTTTTTATTAAAAATTTGAATTGTTTTCCATAAAATAAATATTTTACTTTTTTAATTTTAGCAAACTTTGCAAGTCTTAGTAATGTTTTAGGAATTAAATACATTGTTTACATGATGTCAATAATCGATTATCAAATTTTGTTTTAACAATTTTTACAAATGATTTTTAAAGAAAATAAACAAAAAACAATATTTTTTAGATCTTTTTTTAAACAGAAAAACCATTGTTTACATTATGTCAACAATTAAAATTTTTAAAAAGGTAAATTTTTTTTATATTTTTTTAGTTTTAGCAAATTAAAAATGCCTTCTTACAGTTATATATTTTTTTACAAAATTGATAATTATTTACATAATGTAATTAATTTAAAATCTTTAAGTAAAGATTTCAAGTTGTCTAATTCTTTTAAAATTAATTTTTGAAGGAAAACTAAGAAAATTTTACACATTTTAAGACTTTTTACACCTAAAATATATCGTTTACATCATGTCAACAATTACAATCTTTTTTTGGGGCTTTAAAATTTAATAAAAATTTCTAATTTTTATGAATAAAACCAAATTTTCGAAATGTGCTAATTTTTACCTTCTTTGAATACATTGTTTACATGATGTAAATAAAACTAATTAAATTAGTTTGTATTTAGTTTTAATTTAAATAATTTAAATGTTTTGAATCATATTAAAAATCTGTTTTGTTTTGCATAAACATTTTGCATATTTTACACATAAAATACATTTTTTACATCATGTCAACAATTACAATTGTTTAAAATATTGCACAATCTTATATAAATTTCGAGTTTGTATGAACAAATTGCCATATTCGAAGTTTGATACTTTCCTTTAACTTAAATATGCATTGTTTACATGATGTCAATAAAGTTATTTAGATTAAAATACATTTGTATTATTTATTGGGTTTCTGATACAACAAGACAAATTATCTTATAAATTATAGTATCAGAATCAGAAAAGTTATTCAATAACACTATTTAAAGATATTAAAAATAAAATAAAAACAAGAAAAAAAAAAAAACATTAATGAGTAATAAAATATTAATACATTAATAATATGAAAACTAAACAAAACTAAACAATAATTATGAAAATAATAATAATAAAAATAATTATGAAAAATATTCAACAAGTAATCTACGAAACCTTATTGTGTTGCTAGCAGTGTGGCCATATTAGCTTTTTTGGAGCTAAATTTAGCTTTATTTTTCTTCGTTTAGCCCGAAATATTTACATTTAGCCCTTAGCTTTTTTTTTAGCTTTTTTCAAAATTGGATTCAGCTTTTTTAGTAGTTTTTTGAAGCTAGATAAAAGGTCAAAAATTTGTCGTATTATATTTTTTGGTATATATCTTAATTATTTTGAAAGGTATCAAGCTCCAAATTTTCTTCGAATTTACAACAATACAGTTTCCGAACCATTGTTTTGTTTAATAATTTACTTCTAGCGACATTTAAAAGACGTGAAACAGCACAAGAATTCAATAAAAAAAACGTAAGAATTTGTTTTCCCAAAACAAATACTTTTAAATGCGGCAATTTTAAAGAAAAATCCAAATGCGACACAAACATTTTTTTCGTTTTTTGGTTATATTACAAAATAGTTTAATATATTGCTCAAAAATGTAAAAACACTTTTGTCTTTCGTTAAAACAAATTATTATATTAATATATTTATTTAATAAGCATTTTAAAGTGTATTTTTGTCAAAAAATCAAATCAAACAGGACCGAAATAATTTTTAAAGAAAAAAGCAGGCACAAAGAAAGATCTTAGGGTCAAGTAAAGCTCAACATTTTGATAGTATTAAACTATGTATCTTTGTTGAAAATCATATTCTTTGTAAATTTTGTTTTTTTAGCAGGACGGTAATTTTTTTAATTTAAATAAAAACGGTTAATAACGATAATTATTATTTTAATAGATAGGTTTAAAAAAATAATAATATTTTTTATTTATTTGATTTTAATTTTTTCATTTTTACAGTCATTGGTTTTAAATACTAATTGATGCACACATGTACAAATAAAAATACTTTTAAAAATGCTTTCTTACCATGTAACTTTTTACATTAAAGATTATCTTTTTTATCATGAAGGCATTTTTCATGATATATGTATGTATGTACTTATGTAACTTGAATGAAAATTTTCGATTTTTAACGAACTGCGTAGAAAAGTAGTCTCTTTATACTTGTTTTGTCAACAAAACAAAAATTTCATTGAAGGAATATTCAAAAAATTGCATCGTGATTTTTTATTGTTTTCATGTGTTTGTATTTATAAAAAAAGTTTGTAAATAAATTACTAAATTTTACGTGTTTTTGTAAAAAATATGAACGAATTGTGTGTGAGTATTTATATTTAAACAAAAACAAAGTTGGTTTTTTGTTTTTTTTTAAATATATATCTTACAAATAAGTTTTTTTTACCAAAACAGCCAGCAAATTAAAACCTTCTTCTACAAACTTTTTTAAAAAGCTCCTGTATATGCATATGTATATGAACACATATTATTTTTCTTCTTACTTAAGGTATGGGCTTACCAAGTTTTTGTAAATAAAATCAAAATTTTTAAAAAAAGTATTCTTTTTAAATATTTTTAGCACACAAAAGTTTCGTTCCTATTATGGGAAATATCTAAATAACGAAGAAATTTTTTAAAAAACGAATTAAAAAATTTAGCTTTATTTTTTGGCTTTAAGTTTTTGTTTTTAGCTTTTTTTAGCTGTTTTTTAAACGTAATGTAGCTTTAACTTTACTTGAAAATCTGGTCACACTGGTTGCTAGTGATCTGCAAATAATTAGGAAGTTGATTCCAGAGACGTATAGTAAATATAAAAAATTGACATTCTGAAGCATGGTCACGATGGCGAAACTGAACTATACTTCTTCCCCTTCTTGATTTTGAAAACTGTAATCTATCATACAGATATTTTGGCTCCTTTGTCGTTATAATTTTGTGAATAAAAATTATATTTTTGAATTTTAAATAAGTGGGAAAAGACATGTTGAATATACGGCATGAATATTGAGTGATATGATCAAATTTTCTTAGACCATAAATGTAACGAATAATGTTATTATACGTCATGGTGAGTTTTCTCATGTCATTTGAGTTGCAACCAGAAAAAATTTCTGATGAGTAGAGAAGTGTTGGCAGTAGATATGCTTTTGCTAAAAGGATTTTAACCTTCAACGGGGTAAATTGTTGAGTGGCCCATAAATTTCGCAACACACTGTATGTTCTGCCACACGCCTGGCTAATTTGATCCGACCAAGTTAAAGATTTGTTAAATGTTACACCCAAATTTCTAGCTGTGTTTACTATGTCTATTTTTGAGCCATCAAGAATAATATTAATGCCATCATCAATGAGTGTATTCTTTTTTCTTATTATTATGCATTTTGACTTCATTGGATTAAGGCGTAATCCGTTTGCAGAGGCCCACGTAGAAATTTTCTCCAAATCATTATTCAATTCCCAAATTTTCTCAGTGATTAATTCCTTGGAACAACTAATATACAACTGAACGTCATCAGCATACATATGTATTTTAGAATATAGTAGTTGTTGTGGTAAGTCATTAGCATATAATGAATATAGCAACGGTCCAAGTATGGAACCCTGTGGAACACCTCTTGTAATTTGAAGCGGATGTGAAATTAAATCACCACTTATAACCGATTGCGATCTACTAGTAAGGTACGATGAGATCAGTCTAACAGCAAGCGATGAAAAATTAAATAATTTCGATAATTTTAGGCATAACATTTTATGATGCACATTATCAAAGGCCTTAGAGTGGTCCAATAACACCAAAAATGATATTCTTTTATCATCAAGATTACTACGAATTTCCTCTATGACATCAGATAATGCTGTTATACAACTACGTTGAGGTCTAAATCCTGATTGACGATCAGTAAATAGGTTATTGTCTCTAACATACTCATATATTTGTTTATGTAATAAATGTTCAAAAACTTTCGAAAAATAAGGAAGAATTGCTATTGGACGATAGTCATTTCCTGATTTTGGCACCGGAACAATTTTGGCATATTTCCAACACATTGGAAAGATATTGGTTGTAATTATTGTGTTAAAAATGTGAGTAACAAATTTGATAATCCACGGCAAAATAATTTTTATAAATTTAGGGTTTATATCATCCAAGCCGACAGAAAGAGATTTCACTGCGTTGAAACCATCAACAACATCTAACACATTAAGGCACTTAAAATTAAATTCAACAGTGTTACAAGAGGGATAATGATCGTAAAAATCAGTTTGAACAGTTGGCATAGGAATATTGACAAAATTTTCATTGAGCAAGTCAACATCAGAAACCACAGTATGACTATCTGAGTTACCAATACCTAGCTCACGTATTTGTCTCCAAGTCTTCTTACTGTCAATCGCAGTATTAAATTTATGAAAGTAGTATGCAGATTTATCACGTTTTATTTTGGAAACAACAGCTTTTCTAGCCAGGTGATGCTCATGTTTTATTTCGGGTGTCCTGTAACGTTTCCACAAATAGTAAATTTTATCACGATGTTCAATTAATAATTTAGTTTCAGTTGTAAACCATGGCTTTACTTTATTATTAATTATTTTATTTTTAACTGGCACATGTTTATTAATTATTAATTAAAAATTATTAACATTTAATTAAAAAGTAAACAATTTAAATATTTTTTAACATATTATTCAAGTAAAATTTATGTATATTTTACACATAAAAAACATTGTTTACATTATGTCTACAATTAAAAAATTTATTTCATTTTTAAATTTTATGCAAATTTCTGATTTTTCTCAAGAAATTAATCATTTTTAAATTTTTTATTAATTTACCAATTTATAAATTGTTTACATTATGTCAATAGTTTCATGTTAGTACACTTTTGACTTACATATAAAATATGCAATTTAAATAATTTTCTTTTAATTCCTTTGGAGAATTAAGATTTTTTAAGTTTGTTTTTAATTCTTATAAAATACTGGCATACTTTACACGCATGTAAATACCTTTTTTACATAATGTAAACAATTGAAAATTTTTAAAAATTAGCATTTTTTATAATTCCTTAGCTTTAGCACAATAGAAGAGGTTGAAGGTTTCTTAGTTGCACCAAAACCCTTGTTTACACGATGTAAATATTTTTAATTTATTCATTAAAAATTTTTTCAAAAAATTAAAAAACTTTATTTTACAGCTAGGAATACTTTTTTATCAAAGTATGCATTTAAAAAAGCTTTTGTATTTCCTACACATTAAATACATTGTTTACATAATGTCAAGAAATTAATTTTTTGGAAATTTAAAAAATTAAATTTTTTTTTATAAAATTTTTTGAAAAGAATACCTCATTAATAAAATATACAGATTGTTTACATAATGTTAACAATTCAATTAAAACGGTTAACAAATAACTCAAGGACTATAAAATTAATTTCATTGAAACTGTTAATGTCCACAAACTTCTATAATTAAATTGTTTACCTCTAATGTCATTACAAGGTCAAATGTGTTTAAGCAGCCAAAAGAAATGCTTGTCGCAAATGTTGTAGACACAAAATTTAAAGCTCCAGAGACCAGACACATACATACATAACCACATACATACATACATACATTGCATGTGCTGTTCATGTCCTTTTACAAGAGTTTTGACACAAAGAGACAAACATTAAAGTCAATTAGCTTTTAAAATAACAAGAAACCCAAAACAAATTTATAGATAAACAATAAAATATTAATAAACCTAAAGGACACTTATATTGTAAATGACAAAAAACTAAAAAATATTGCATGTTTTTTTTTTTTATTTTAAAGCCAAGGTGTGTCTTAAATTTTTAAAAAAAGGACATAAATTAAAGTTTTTAAAATTTTGGTAAAAAAAGGCATAAATCTCTAAAACAGATGGTTTAAAGTTGAAGCTTTAAAATATGGCCTTCACCTGTGTGTAACCATTAAATATAAATTTAAAGCCAACCACTTGTTAACTTACAATCATACCTTATTATGACCTTAATTAGCCGTACGAGGTGTATATTTTACCAGACATTAACCGTTACCTCCATTTGCCTGCAATTATGTATATGAAACATATATTTGAGTTTTCCCCCTTTTACAGAACAGCGTTTACTCCGCTTTGTTTTTTTGGGGAGGAAAATATTTAAAAGGAATTTTTTTTCTCAAGAAAAAAAAAATTGTTCAACAAATTAACGCATAAAAACTCTTAATTTCAACACTTTTGAAATGTTAGTTGCTGCCGATTTTATTCAGGCGCAATTAAAGATCTTGAAACATGAGTCAGACTAACCGGAATGTTTATGAAAACTTTTTTAAACCAAATGTTTGGCAAAATTTTTGAAATTTATTTCTTTGAATACCTTAACAAATTACAAGAAATTATGAAAAAAAATTTTTAATTAAAAAAATATTCTGAAAATTTTAGTTGCGAAAAGCATGCAAAAGCAAAAAGATATGGGCATTTCCAGTGAAAGGTCTGCCGAGTTCGCAATTTCAAATTTTTAAAAAGAAATATTTTTTTAACAAGATAGTGAAATATTACCTTCATTTTTAAAAAATAAAATATTTAAAGCTAATTTTGAGAACTGTTACGATAGAAAATGTATGGCATACTGAGCATAGATACAGGGTGTCTGGTGGCAAACTTTTATTTTTAAAAACGAACTTTTCAAAAAGTAATGAACGGTGCGTAGGGAAGGAGACGCTGTTGGAAATATTGATTGTCTGCAACTTTCAATACAGAAAAGAGCAGACTCACAAGGACTTCCAAGAGCGCTTATATATGAAATTTTTAAAAAGGAGCTGAAGTTCTGTCCTTGTAGGGTGCCCCGGTAGGTCAGTGGTAAGTGCACGAGTCTACCAGTCAGGGGGTTGTGGGTTCGATTCCCACCAGATACCCTGGTAAGTCTGCTTAATCCTTCTGTTCTTTCTTTCTTTCTTACCTATCCTTCTCTAAATTTCTTCTTTTCTTTCGTCTCAACCTATTCTATCTTCCTCTCCAGGTAACACAAAGGGACCGAATCAAGCGGACCCAAGTGAGCTGTATCCTTTCTTTCAACGGCTGCCTGTTCTACCTAACCTAACCTCTGTCCTTGTAAAATTCAAATCGTTTAAGAACTGAAAGAAAGTGGCTTTTGTCTACGCAAAAATTTTTGTTAAGCGATGTTGAAGCGTTTTCCCACTGCAAATCCCATTTTTTTTGGAGCGACAAGGCTGATTTTCACCTAAACGGCCACGTCTGCAAGCAAAACTGGCCTTACTGGTGTCCAAGAGCCCACAATCCTCGATTGAAAGATAAAAAAACCATTGCATTGCCCCAGAGCAAGTGTTAAGAGTGCCTTCTCCACGCATAAGGTAAGTGGACTGATTTTGTTCGAAAATTCTCGAGGCCAGGCAACGAATCTCAACGATGAAAATTATTAATGCAGGATTACGGAATTATTTTTGCCAAACCTGCTAGCTCATCCATTGTACTTTTCGCAGACGGGGTTTCAATAGGGTGGGGCGACTGCACACACAGCCAAAGCTTCGATGAATTTGCTTGGGGAAAATTTTACCCAAAAACTGATCAAGATTTGGGGATATCCAATGGCCACCGAGGGCACCCGATCTAAATCCAATGGATTTTTTAATGGGGCTGCTTCAAAGAGAGGGTTTATGATGGCAATCCCCAATCACTTGTGGCTTTAAAGGAAAAATATTCGTCGAGAAATCTGCTCAATTGAACCAAGTTTACTGCAGCGTGTGGTGCGGAACACAAGACTCCGTTTTGAACAGAGTGTTTAACTCGTCGGAAGACATCTGGATGACATACTTTTCAAAAATAAAATCCTTATTTCCATTCTATCGAACTATGCCCTTAATAAAACTTTTTGTCAATTATTACTTTTTTTTAAGTTTCAAAATATAAATCTGCCACCAGACACCCTGTATTTTTGTTCTTTTAGTTACTTTTAATGATATTTTCTCTTTAGTTATTATTTGTTTAATATTTATATTGAATTTATTTTTTCAAATTTTTTCAACAACAACAAGTTAACAAACACATTAGGTGCATTTGTGCATGCATGCCATCAATGTTAGGTGAGAAGAATATTTATTGGCAATTTAAAAGAAAAACAATCAAATCAATACAACTTTTAAAATACTCAACAGATTTATTTAAAACTTAATGCATTTAGAGAAAAGGACTTAAGCTTTTATAATATTTTTATTCAAAGAAAAATTTTTGATAGAAGATGGTAAAACGTTGCATTAAAGTTCACTACCTTTTTATGAAGTTTAAAAAAATTTTCCTCGAAATTAAAAAAAATTTAAATTCTTTTAATAAAAATTTAAAAATAAAAGAAAATATTTAAGAAATATGGGAAGTTCCCTTTTTAATAGACTTGTTTAACATTTTTTGGTTATTTTAAAACAAAGAAAGGAAAGTTAGGCTGGATTCCAAAACGCAGTTTGCCTTGCATTACAAATTTTCAACTTCTTCTCTTATACACTCCTTACAATTTTGACAACGTTTTTTGCTTCCAGGACATTAATATAGCTGTAAACACTCATTTGGAAGTAGAAGATATTATATAAAACCTCATCTCTGCTTTCAGGAAAAACTTGAAATTTTGTGATGCAAAGCAAAGTGCGTTTAGGAATCCAGCCTTATTTTGCAGTTTTAAAATGAATATTTTGACTTCTTAAGCTTATTTGTAATAAAAATTTTTAATGTTTCCAAGTACTTTTTCTTGACTTACAAATAAATTTATTTTTTCCGTTTTGTTAAGTCTATTTTTAATTTTTAATAAAAAAAAATTTTTATAAAACATAATGTTTTTATTGTTGTAAATTTTAATATGAAAACGCCTTAAGATTCGTGTTTTGCTTTAAAAAAAATTAGAAAAAAAACTAAATGACAAAAATTTTCAAAACGCTTAGAAAAGTTCGTAACTTTTCCTACAAATTATTGTATGATTCTTAAAGAAGATATAAAGAATTAAAAAAGAAACACCTAAACACGTGTTTGATTGTATCCTTTTAAAATTGTTCAAAAACATATCTTGTCATTCCTTTAAAATTGCAAACGCAGCTCAGCGTTTTATTTCTTATGTTATAGTTAATTTTTCAAAAGTGGAAGTAAAATCAAGGACAAGAGCAAGGATATGTATTTAATATAAAAACTAAAAACACACATACATACACATATTTCCCTATTATTTTTTATATTTATTAAAACAAATCAAATATATAAAGAAACATCCTTTATTATATAACAAGAAACGAAAAAAAATATTTGTTTGTTTCTTTAGCTCCCCGGTATTTTTTTTCTTAAAGGGCAAAATCCCCTGAAGCTCTTGTTTATTCTAAGGAAATAAATGTTGAATGTCTTTAAAACACTTATAAGAAATCCAACTGAATTTTTTTTTTTTGTATATGAAAATGTATAATATCTATTGTTTTGAGCACGTCCTTTCTCAAATATACTTCCTTTTTTGTGTATTTCTTTTTCTAATTTTTTTGTTAAAAAAAAATTTTAGATTTTTTTTGTTAAATTTAGAAATAAAAATCTTAAACAAAAAAAAAAAACAAATCTTCTATCATATTTCTTATTTTGTTCCTACACATTTTTTGTGTGTACACTCTCTTTAAGGACCTCAACTCACTCTATCTTAAACACACATGTGTTTGACTACATGCTTTCATTTGAAAAGTTTTATGAAAAAAAAATACTTTAGTTTGCTTTCTTAGGAATTTCTGTTCTTGGTTTCCTTTTTGCTTTATTCTTTCTCTTTTGGTTTTATTTTGAATTTCTCAATTCCCTCTTATATAATTCCTTTGTTAAATTTCCTTCTGCACTTGTTGGCGTTAGCTGCTTCACAACCGCTGTTATCCTTTATGTTCAACAATTTAGACAGAATTTTTGGCAACGCAAGCGTCAGGATGTTACAAATACCTTGAAATATTTAGATGTATGTATGTGTTTAGCCACAAATACTGTTGCATAAAATATTTGCTCAAAAGTAACGGTGTTTGGTGAGCATTTTTCTCTTTAAGGCTCTCATTTTAAATGAGTTAAATACATAAACAATGGAGTTCTTTACTTAAGTAGCCATAAATTTTACTCAAGGATCAGCTGAAAAAAAGGAAAAAATTTACAAATTGGGAAAAAAAGTTAAATTTAGTACCTTTGGAAAAATGTAACTAAAAAGGGGACACAACTTTTTATCGAATTAGGGTTTTGTAAAAAAGTAAAAGTACTTTTATCCAAAATATATGGCAAATACATACTTGGCATAATTTTTTTTAATAACAATTTCGTAAGTAGTATATTTGTGGGGATTCTGGAACAATAGGATTGCGCCGTACACGTTTTCCATAAGGAGTAATCCGTAGACGTTTTCCATAAGGAGTAATCCGTAGACGTTTTACAGAAGGAGTAATCCGTAGACGTTTTCCATAAGGAGTGGGGTGGGGTGGCGAGAAAATTTTTCCAATTAGAATCTAATTAGAACCCAATTAGAATCCAATTAATGTGTTTTCCAATTAGAATTCAATAAGAATCTAATTAGAACCCAAATAGAATTTTTAGCGTTTGCAATTAGAGTTCTATTGGAGATCAATACGATTTCAATTAGAAGGCAATTGGAACCCAACTTTAATCCAATTAGAACTCAATTAGGATTGATGTGTGTATGCGTTTCTTTAAGCATTGATCTGTATAGGTTTAGCAATACCAGTGCATATATTTATCCAATAAGGATTATCATATATCAATTTCCCCATAAGAAATAATGTGTATTTGTACACAACACCCATAATTTTTATTTTTAATGTGTGTTTTTCTCTTAAATAACAATCATTTATTCTCTATGAATTCATTTAAACATTGAGTTTTTAATGCTTAGTTAATTGAGAGTTTTATTGTCTATTATAAACTTGATATAAAAGGCTGTAAAGTGGTTTACTTAAGTTATTTCTGTTATCATCGCTTCAAAGTACACGTAATAGAATGGTAAGAATAAAATTTCTTAAAATAAAGGTTTTCGTTTATTTATATACATACATTAATTTTCAGATGTATCAACAAATAATTAATATTGCCCAAGGTATAAAGCCAGAGTACACCAGAATTGATGATATTCCATTGAATCAAACTTACGAAATTATAAATTTCGAGTGGAAGGTCACACAGCATGGATCAAAAGTTATTGTATATTTAGAAAATAATAAATGGTTTTATCTTCCACAAAGGATTGTAAAATATTTGAACAAAGAGGATCCTTACTTAGCCAAAATAAATGAAAAAACCTGGACAGTTATTTACAAAGGACGTCAATCACCGAATGGTTTTGCAATATTTGAACTTAAATATAACTAACATTTTTAGGAGCCTGTACTTTATATATAGAAAATAAAAAATTTTTTACAAAGGAAAAGTCTACCATTTTTTTTTAAATGTAAGAATTTCAAGGTAAGGTTTTACTTAAAACGCAACTAATTCAAGGTCACAGTTATATATTCTTTTAAGAACAAATTACATCAAAAATATAAGACAGGCATAAACATGCAAAACTCTTAATGATCTTTTACATTTAACACCTGCAAAAAATTAAAAATATCTCCTGTTGCTTATTCGATATCTTTGTTATATTAATAAATGCATATACAAAACTATAAATGACCTTTTTTAGGTTTAACAGACACTTTCTATGCATTCCTTAATACAATAGTTAATAAAGGAATTGAAAAAATTTTCTCAAACAAAGCAATGCTTTCATATAATGTTAATTGAAAAAAGGTAGGTGTGTTTTTCTAGTTTTTGGTTACACTCATTAACCGAGAGGATCATAAATTTATTTGTTTTCTATTTATTGCTTCAAAAGGATATTGAAAATTCCTTTGTTAAGTAGCTTTGTTTTAGGGATAAAATATACATTTAAAACTATAAATGACCTTCATAGATTTAACACCTGCAAAAAATTAAAAATATCTCCTGCTGCTTATTCGGTATCTTTGTTTTATTAATGAATGCATACACAAAACTATAAATGACCTTTTTAGATTTAACACCTGAAAAAAAAAATTTTAAATATCTAAGGTTCTACTTAAAACGCAACTAACTCAATGTCACAGTTATATATTCTTTTAAGAACAAATTACATCAAAAATATAAGACAGGCATAAACATGCAAAACTCTTAATGATCTTTTACATTTAACACCTGCAAAAAAATTAAAAATATCTCCTATCGCTTATTCGGTATCTTTGTTTTATTAATGAATGCATATACAAAACTAAAAATGACCTTTTTAGATTTAACAAATACCTACTATGTATCCCTTAATACAATAGTTAATAAAGGAATTGAAAAAATTTTCTCAAACAAAGCAATGCTTTCATATAACGTTAGTTGAAAAAAGGTAGCAGTGTTTTTGTTAGTTTTTGGTTACATTCGTGAACTGAGACGGTCATAAATTTATTTCTTTTCTATTTATTGTTTCAAAAGGATATTGAAAATTCCTTTGTTAAGTACCTTTTGTTTTAGGGATAAAATATACATTTAAAACTATAAATGACCTTCATAGATTTAACACCTGCAAAAAATTAAAAATATCTCCTGTTGCTTATTCGGTATCTTTGTTTTATTAATGAATGCATACACAAAACTATAAATGACCTTTTTTAGGTTTAACAGATACCTGCTGTGCATCCCTTAATACAATAGTTAACAAAGGCATTGATAAATTTTCTCAAATAAAGGAATGCAGAATGCATTCATATTATTGTACTTATGTATGTAGTAGTGCACTTAGAAAAATGTATATAAACTCTACTCTTTTAGAGCAGTGATTCAGTATTCTGTGCTAAACAGTTAAAAAAACAATTTAGTATTCTGGGCTAAACATTTAAAAAATCAATTCAGAGTTCTGTGCTAAACATTTAAAAAATCAATTTAGTGTTCTAAACATTTAAAAAACAATTCAGTATTTTGTGCTAACTAAACATTTAAAAAAAAACAATTCAGTGTTCTGTGCTAAATATTAAAAAAAAAAAAAAATAAACAATTCAGTATTTTATGCTAACTAAACAATTAAAAAAACAATTCAGTATTCTGTGATCAACTAAGTATTAAAACAATCTTATTTGGTAAGTAAAAACTATTTAGTGTAAATTATTTAAATATTTATTCAAACCAAAAAATAATCATAGCATTAGTGTTTAAAAAAATTTAATTTATGTTTGTATTCATAATAATTAAAGTAGGCTTACTAAGAGCTTATTTGACAATTATGCTAAAAACATCTGTCAAAAAAGCCCTTAATAAGCTCATTTTAATTATTATGTATATGATGGCTAGTTATAAGTATGTTATTTTGATTATTTTTAGATCATATAAAAAATATAATAGAAAAAATGGAGTCAAAAATAGTCTGCCCCGAATGCAAAAAAAGTTTTTTTAATCATGAATTTTTAAAAATGCATGAGATGACTCATTCTTCGGGTTCGAATAAAAGTGCAATGAAAGTGGTACAAAGGGCATTTAAGAATAGAATAATGACCTATTCATATAAAAACACGAATGAAGAATGTCTACTACCAGAGTTATTTTTGGAGGAAGCTAAGAAGCCGTTCGAAAACGAAGTGTTTTCATTTTTAAATTGCAATTTAGCTTTAAAGTTTAACATAGAGTTGTTTGGTTTGTATGCTAAAGGGGACCTAAATGATATGGAAAATAGTGTGATAGAGGTGAAGCATTTTCAAACCAAAATGAAGGAAATTTTTCACATTGACGGTTTTAATAATGAATATAATAGCAATGTTGATAATATTAAAAGTAAAATGGAAGAGTTTCAAGAACGAGATAGTGGATGGACCCTTATTCAACTCATTAAAATCCATCTAAATTTAAATAAATATCAACCGTTAAAAGGTTCAACATATATTCCGCTTCCACCAAAACTCACACTGAAAAAAGCATGCATAAATGTGCAGAATAATGACGATTTCTGCTTCAAATGGTCTCTTCTTTCTGCTGTTTCAAATCAAGCTAATAGTCATAGACCAAATAACTATGCTGTTAACATATCAGATACAGTAATTGACTTTAATGGATATTCTTTTAACTTCAATGGTTTATGCTTCCCCCTTAAATTAAAAGATATAAATTTATTTGAAAAAAATAATGCAAATATAAGCATTAATGTATTTGGATATGATGATGACAAAGATTTGATTGTCGGACCTTATTATAAAACTAAAGAAATCAAACCACTTCATATTAATTTGATGTTTATACAAAAAAATATAATGAACGCAACTATTTCACACTATGTCTGGATAAAAAACATGTCAAGGTAAAATTTATTATAAATTTATATTTAATGTGTGTTTTAATTAATTGTAATTTTTATATTTTTTTTTTAATTAACAGATTAATAAGATCACAACAAACTAAAAATAAGAATAGTATTTTTGTTTGTGATTTTTGTATTCACCATTTCCAGGAAAAGCAAGATTTGGAAAAACATGTGAAAAATTGTAGTAGAAAGATAAGTTATGTACCCCAAGCAAATAAGGTAAAACTAGAATTTAAGAATTATAATAATTGTATGAATGTACCATTTGTGGTATATGCAGACTCGGAATGCATATTTGAAAATATTCAAACATGTGTTCCGAGAGGGGATATTTCATCGACAACATTAGTTGATAAACATATCCCCTATGCTTTTTCTTATTATATTAAGTGTAGTTTTAATAACGATTTAAATAAGCTATGTAGCTTTAAAGGATTAGATTCACCGAAACAGTTTATAGAGGGTTTGGTTAAAGATATTAAATATTTACAGGACAAATATTTATCTCTGGTAAAACCCATGATACCCTTAACCGAACAGGAAAATTTAGAATTTCTTTTGAACAATATATGTCATATTTGTTCTAAAGATATTTTACATGAATTAAAGGTGAAAGATCATTGTCAGTTAAGTGGCAAATATAGAGGACCTGCTCATAATTCATGTAATCTTAATTATAAAATACCAAAATTCTTTCCAATAATTTTCCATAACTTTTCGGCATACGATTGTCATTTATTTGTTAAAGAGCTTAACCAAATTGATGATGGTCCTATTAATATAATTCCTCTTAATAAGGAACTATACATATCCCTTTCAAAAACCATTAAAGGTGATAAAGGGGGTGATATTGAATTACGATTTTTAGACTCATATCGATTTATGTCATCTAGTTTGGACAACTTGGTTAAAAATTTAACAAACAGTGATTTGAAGTTAGTTAAATCAATATATTCTAATGAAAGCCAATTTAATTTATTGGTAAGAAAAGGTGTGTTTCCTTATAGTTATTTAAATTCTATAGGAAAACTTAATGAGTCTAGTTTACCAAGCATTGAACATTTTTATAATAAATTGACAGACACAAAATGTTCTTCTGAAGATTATAACCACGCTCAAAAAGTTTGGAAAACATTTGATTGCAAAACTTTGGATGACTATTTAATGTTATATCTAAAGACTGATGTTTTATTGTTAGCTGATGTTTTCGAAAACTTTAGGACAATTTGTAAAAACATTTATCATTTGGATCCATGTCACTATTACACAGCTCCGGGACTTTCATGGGATGCCATGCTTAAATTTACAGGCATCAAATTAGATTTACTGACGGACATAGACATGATAACATTTCTTCAAAAGGGTATTAGGGGAGGTATTGTGCAATGTTCTAAAAGGCATTCTATCGCAAATAATAAATATTTATCGAACTATAATAATGAATTACCTTCTAAATATTTAATGTATTTAGATGCAAACAATCTATATGGTTGGGCAATGTCTGAAGCTTTGCCCGAAGGTAATTTTCAGTGGGTAGAAGATGTTGATAGTTTTTGTTTGGATTCAGTTTCAAACGATTCAAATATTGGATATATATTAGAAGTTGATCTGATATACCCAGCTGAAGTTCATGACATCCACAATAATTTACCATTTTGCTCAGAAAATAAAAATCCTCCAAACTCTAAAGAAAAAAAGTTAATTACTGACTTAAATAATAAATATGAATATATAATTTATTATAAAAATTTGCAACAATGCTTAAAACATGGGTTAAAATTAAAAAAAATTCATAGAATTTTAAAGTTTAAGCAGTCTGCTTGGTTAAAAACATATATCTCATTAAACAATTCTCATAGAATCAATGCTCAAAATACTTTTGAAAAAAACTTCTTCAAATTACTAAATAACGCAGTTTATGGTAAAACCATGGAAAACGTAGACAAGCGAAAGAATGTTAAAATAGTAAACAGTTGGGAAAGTGTTGGAAGGAAAATTGGAGCTCGTTTCCTTATTGCAAAACCAGAATTTCATTCCTACAGCATATTTGAAGAAAACATGATAGCAGTAGAACTTAATCAAAGTTATTCACTTTATAATAAGCCTATATATCTCGGATTTACAATTCTAGAACTTTCAAAGTGGAAAATGTATGACTTTCATTACGATTACATACTTCCTAAATATAATTTGAAAGCAGAACTAAATTATATGGATACAGATTCATTTATATACACAATAGAAACTAACGACTTTTATAAAGATATCGTTAACGATATTGATGAAAAATTTGATACGTCAGAATATGAAGCTAATAATAAATTTAGTATTCCACAAAAAAATAAAAAAATATTAGGTATGATGAAGGATGAAAATAATGGTAAGGTTATGAAGGAATTTGTAGGATTACGAGCAAAAATGTATTCATTTAAAACTGAAGATTTGAAAGAAGTCAAAAAAGCTAAGGGTATCAAAAGTAATATATCCAGAAATTTAAGTTTATCCGATTATAAAGACTGTTTATATAATAAGAAAATATTCTATGGAAGTATGTATATTTTTAAATCAAAATTACATACTATATATACATCCCTTATTAATAAGATATCTTTAAGTTATTTAGATAATAAGAGATATGTATGTAGCGACAATATTAATACATTAGCTTGGGGTCATTATAATGAAAAATTTTTAAATGATGATGATAATTTTTTCATACAAATTGATAATGATGCAGAATTTCAAAATTATAAAGATCGATTTATGAATGAAAATGAAGATGAAGATGATATTTTTATGGAAATAGATAACGATCAGGAATTTATAAATTGCAGAGATCAATTTATGAATGACAATGATGGAGATGATATTTTAATGCAAGTTGAATAAAAATTATCATCATTATTTATTAATATTTATAATATGTTGGTGAATAATAAATCTAGCAGATATAATAATAATAATAATATAAGCTTAGTAGTATGTAAATAATGAATAACAATAAGAAGAAAGAAAAAAAATTAGGTAGGTTTCGGTCACTAGATTTGTTAAGTGTAATCTAACATATTAATTAACATTTTAATTAACACGTTGGATTATACTTAATCAAACTAGTAAGCATAAGCTAAAATGCTACCGAACGCGTCCACAGGTTGCGGATAGTGGAACGCCCAGTAAATATATTGGGTAGCTGCGAATAAAATAAAATAAGCAGTCGCGGACAATTTTAGTAGTTTTTAGTAATTACTAATAACAATTCGCAATGTATAAAGGCGAATGAATAATCTTAAACAACAAATTTCAAATTTTTGTAAATAATTAAGAACACAATATTGTAAAATCTTTAGTTATTTATTTATTTATTTCAAATTATATTTATTAAATAAAAATTTAAGACATAAATGTCCGCAATTAAACGTATTAAACTTTTGTTTTTGTTCATAGTTATATTTGATAGGAGTTTTTAAATAGTTTACTAGTTCTAGAGGTGGCTGTAAGTTTCCAAAACTATCAAAATATTCTTTATAGTTGTGATTTTTAAAGTAGGCTACCCAATGTGTTCCAGGACCACTAGAATTATCTAAGTTAATTATACCACATTCTTGAACTAATGGTTTTTTAGGTAAACTGTCACGCATAAAAACACCTCTGAAATGTTTTAGGTGTTTACCATATTTTATTAAATGTAGATGATTTAATGGCTGATTGGGTAGATTATTTAAAAGTTTTTTGGAGTTGATTTATAGTAAAGTCCAAATCCAGATTTATATGGTTTCAGATATAAACCTTTCCCCATAGCAATTGATTCCATATATCTATTATGACGAGTTGCTTCTGCTAGTTGCTCTTTTCCTTTTTTTATATCATTAACTGCTTTAACAATAGCTGATCCTCCTGTTGCTAAGCCTCCAAGTGCAGACAATGCTGTCAGAATTGGAATTAATGGTAGGAATCCACCAATTTTTGGCATTGGTATTACCCTTGGAATAACTACATTTGATTTTTTATTCTTCTTGAATTTTGAGTTTATGATTTTTTGCGCCATTTTAATAGCAGAATTGATACTTTCAGGTTTTTCTTTTTTTAATATCTTCAATGCATTTTTAACAGTAGTAGAAAATAATTTTTTGTTATATTTGTTTCTCTTTTTTAACTTTTTCTTCGATTTGCTTTTTTTCTGAATTTTGTATTTCTTCATACCTAATCCTAATTTAACTTTTGCTTTCATCGTGTTTGTCACAAGCCAGGCGTGCGCTCGTTCTTTGAAACTACTATCGTTGGATATAACTCGCTGCCAAGATTTTTCCGCCAATATTTTATCGGCTTGATGTCTTTTGTTTATATTGTTTGTTTTTGAATATGTAATATCGTGTTGTCTACAAGCTGCATCTAATAAATTGATCCCTTTATCTCCTCTTGCTAAACGTTTTTCAAGTTTTGTTCCAGGTCCGCAAAACTCATAACCAGGTAAATGTAATTCAATAGGCAATTTGTTTATTAAGTTGTTTACTAAACCGATACCAGTTTTATACTGATTATGTTCAGATCTGTTGTTGTAGCTTATACCCATTTTATACTTTAATTATTTAAAGATGTGTCAATGTTTAATCCTATTGATATTCTAAATTCAAATGATAAGTTTTTATTATAAAAGAGGAATAATATAGCAAAACAAATTAGTTTTAAATATGCGATTGGTAAAGCAAGCAAAAGAAATCGTAGTAAGAAATGCGGACGAGGAACAACATAAGCAATTTCAAATTAATCATAGTGTATTGCTACCAAATACAATACGAGCATTAATTGTTGGGCCCTCAAACTGTGGTAAAACAAATGTTATGATCAGTCTAATAGAAAGCCCTAATGGTCTTCGCTTTAAAAATATTTACATATATTCTAAATCTTTATATCAACCAAAATATTGTTATCTCAAAAATTTAATTACTCCAATCAAAGAAATCAACCTTTTTACATTTGCGGAAAACGAAAAAGTTCTAAGCCCAGCTGAAGCAAATCCCCATTCAATAATAATATTCGACGATGTTATTTGTGGAAAGCAAGATACTATAAGAGACTACTTTTGTATGGGTAGACATAGACATATAGATTGTTTTTACTTATGTCAAACTTATACAAAGATTCCCAAGCATCTCATACGCGATAATTCAAACATGATAGTACTATTTAAACAGGATGAAATGAATTTACGACATATATATAATGATCATGTTATCGGTGATATGTCATTTAAAGAATTTACAAACATATGTAGTGAGTGTTGGAAAGATAAGTATGGGTTTGTTGTTATTAGTAAGGATAACTCAACCAATAATGGTCGATATAGAAAAGGTTTTGATAAATATATTCAGTTGTAAGGTTATAATTTAATATCTGTTGACCGCAGTCAGAAAGAAAGCAGATTATTACAAAAAAAAAAAAAAAAAAAAAAAAAAAAAAAAAAAAAAAAAAACAAATCATCATTAGATATAAAGCAGATCATCATCAGATATAAAGCAGATCATAAGCAGATATAAAGCAGATCATAAGCAGATATAAAGCAGATCATCATCAGATATAAAGCAGATCACAAGCAAATAGAAAACAGATCATAAGCAGATATAAAGAAGGTCATAAGCAGTTAGAAAGTAGATTGCTTTTAGGTATAGAGTTGATCAGTTCATATTGAAACGTCTAAATATGGATAATAAATTTTTGGGTGATATTGTTAAGACAAGAGAGATATTAAAAGAAAAGTTTAAAAAAATTAAATTAAATAACGAAGATAGAGTTCAAGTGTTAGAAGAAACACTTAAACCTATAACAAGACCTTTAAAACACATTATAAAAAAAATTGATAGTTATCAACAGGATGACTTATCAGAAAAAAACTTTAAACCTTCAACAACAAAGTCATACATTATAAATAAACAAACTAATGAAGGGATGAAAAATAACAAAATAGATGATTATGAATTAAAGAATGATACTTCAGTAACACAAGTTCCACCACTATCATCAGAGGGTAGCTCTGATAATTATGATGATGCTGAGAGTTATGAATCCATATCTGAAAATAAAAAACTCCCACTAGTTGAAAATATAAAATTACTCTTAAAAAATAATACGATTGACAAAGTTTATGGCTTTAACATTGATAAATATGGTAATTGGCGATATGCCAATAATGAACTTAAATTTAGTAGAGATAATAAAGTTCAAATAGGAGAACCAATGTGGGAAATGACTCCAGGATTATTTGAATTAGTTTTTCATTCGAAACCTATTCATTATACTAAAACTGATTTAAAAAAATACAAAGAACTTTTAATTTATACAAACGCACATAAGCGTTGCTATCAATCAAATGATCAAATTAAGGGTACACGAGCGTATAAATATCTTCATATCATAAAAAACTTATTTAATACAAAACCAGATGATTTAACGAAAGGTTGGGGTATTTCATTAAAATCTGTTAACAACCGAAAACCTAACTATATATATTGGAATGATCCGAATGAGTTAGTCGATAGATTACATTTACTTATTTCATCAGAGGCAGCTGGTCATAATAACCATAAGAACGAAATAATTTCTATTGTGGAAGAACTTAGAGAAGCTAACGTAATATATTAAAAAAAATTAAATAAAATAAAATAAATAAAATGAATTATATAAATAAATTTGGAGAAAGTTCAATTAAACATAAAATAAGTAATCCCACATTTAGGGTCTGCTCCCATAATATACAAATTCAAAATATTAAGAAGGACGTAGACTATATAAACAATATAATAAAGGCTTTTCAAAATAAATTAGATAATGTGGATATAAGTGTTTTAACTAAAATACAACAAAAGCTCAATGAAATAGAAAATTATATATTTGGAATAGAAAATATCAAAAACGAATATGATTATAAATTAAATATTATAAGAAGCGATATAAAAAAATCAATTACAACAGAAATTGTTAGAGATGTTGAAGTTATTAGAAAGATCGTTGTTGAACAAATGCACTTTGTAAATAAGAATTTAATAAAGAATATTGAAGAAAGGTTTAAAAAAATTGATGGTTTTATTTCTAAATGGAATGTAGAAAATCAACAAACTGATGTAAAAAAACGAAAAATTGAATTCCCTAGAATTAAAGTAGCAAAATAAAAAAATTCAATATATTTAAAAAGATAAAAAAAGGAACCAGTCGATTGTATGCATACATATTAATAACATGATTGCGGATACTGATAAGAAAAAAATAGTTGACGAGCTACACAAACAAGCTAGAAAAAATTTTAAAAGAAGACGAGTAGTTATGAAGGGAATTGATGATTTGTGGCAAGCTGATCTAGTTGAAATGGGAAATTATGCTAAATATAACAAGGGATATTGTTATCTTCTAACTGTAATAGATACTTTTTCAAAAAAAGCATGGACTGCAGCCATAAAAAAAAAAACTGCAGCTTGTGTAGCTAACGCATTAAAAAATATCTTTCAAATCAATAAGCGAAAACCCAAAAACTTGCAGACAGATGATGGCAAAGAGTTCTTCAATAATCAATTTAGGCAATTAATGGATAATAATCAAATAAATCATTACTCAACATATAGTATTCTGAAAGCATCAATAGTAGAACGATTTAATAGAACATTAAAAGGACTGATGTGGAAAGAGTTTAGTTATCAAGGAACATATAAATGGATTAACAAACATGAAGAACTTGTTACCAAATATAATAATACATTTCATAGAACAATAAAGATGACTCCTAACGAAGTAAACCATTCAAATGAAAAAAATTTACTTAACACAGTATACAGCAATTTAAAGATATTTAAAAGACCTAAGTTTAAAGTTAACGATTTTGTTCGAATAAGTAAATATAAACATACTTTCGAAAAAGGATATACACCAAATTGGACTACAGAAATATTCAAAATTAAAACTATTAAAAACACCAATCCTAATACATTTTTATTGGAAGATTATCAAGGACATGAAATCAAAGGCGCTTTTTATGAATATGAGATTATGAAAACTAAATTTCCAGAATCATATTTGATTGAAAAAATTTTAAAAAGAAAAAAAAATAAGGTCTTTGTTAAATGGTTGGGGTTTTCATCACAACACAACTCTTGGATAAACGTAAACACTGCATAATAAAAAACTATTACAAAATTGTAGATCTTTTATTCATTCGCCAGCGGTTACAATGTCAATAACATTAACATTAAACGGAGATTCTTCTTTACTGATTGCAAACTATTTTCCATCAATTGAACTTAAAGAAAATTATGTTTGTGGTCTAATAAGTTTTGATACTTATCACTCAATTCCTAATATCGATATAGAAAATAATTTGTTTCATATTGGTAATTATGAAATAGAGATTCCCGTTGGATCATATGAATTTTCAGATATAGCGAGACTACTCACTAAAAGATATCAAATTCTAAATGAAAATGGTCTTCTTTCTCTGGAAGCAAATCATAACACACTTCAGACATATATTAAAAGCAGTTTAGACCCAGTTTTATTTAACAAAACGAGGTCAATTGGATCTTTGCTAGGTTTTAGCAAAAGAGTGTTAAACGCAGGTGTGGAACATTATTCTGATAAAACAATAGATATAACGAAAATAAATACTATAGGCATTGAATGTAACATTGTATGTGGGTCATATATAAATAACACGTCTGCACATATTTTGCATCAGTTTTCACTTAACGTTAGCCCAGGATATAAAATAACTGAAGCTCCGGCTAATGTTATATATTTACCGGTAAATTCGAGAACTATTAGTAGTATTGTTTTGAAAGTTGTCGATCAAGACGGAAATCTTATAAATTTTCGTGGTGAAAAAATTACTGTTCGATTACATTTAAAACCTATTTGAGTATGATCATATTTAACAAAAACGAGTTGCAAAAAGATTCGGCATTCATTCTTTCTTCATCAACTGAAGGTGAAATAGAAAAACCTTTATACTTTAAAAATCGCTTCAAAGAAAACAATAAAAAAAATTTTACAGCCCTTAAAAAACAGGCTAGCATTCTTAATAAGACCAATAAGGAGATTCTAATTAATCTAGGATTCAAATTAAAAAATTAAAAATTATTACACAGTGTAATACAAAACAATTATAATAAAATGAGTAGTATTATAAATATTTTACAAAAACCTCAATTTGATAACTCAATCATCAAAAAAGAGTATCACAGCTATAACTCTTACTTACAATCATTTAAAAACAATGATGAAATACGTATCACAATTCAAAACCAGGATTTATATGTTTTACCACATGAAAGTCTCTTATATATTGAAGGACGTGCAACAAAGGAAGATTCAACGGCTTCATCTTCTATACATCTGTTAAATAACTGTATGGCACACCTTTTTGATGAAATTCGATATGAAATTAATGGTGTAGAAATTGATCGTACACGACATTTAGGAATTGCAACAGAATTGAAAAACTATGTATCGCTTAATAAATCTGAAAGCGATAATTTATTAAATGCGGGGTGGTCACCATTTAATAATACTGATCTTAAACTTATAAATGGATATTTCAATTTTTGTGTACCATTAAAGTTATTACTTGGATTTGCTGAAGATTTTAATAAAGTAATAGTTAACTCTAAGCATGAGTTGATTCTTTTACGATCCAAGGATGATAAACAAGTTTTAAGTTCTGATGTTCTAACTGAAAATATTAAAATTAACATTTTAAATATTACTTGGAAAGTACCACATGTACAACTCTCTGATTCGTATAAATTAAAAATATATAAAACTGTAAATAATCGTCATCCACTAAGTGTAGCATTTAGAAGTTGGGATATGTATTTTTACCCTTCACTTCCAGAAAGTACAACAGTTTTATGGAATGTTAAACTTGCAAATGAAAATGAAAGACCTCGTTTTCTACTCTTGGGACTTCGAAATAATGAAAATATATATAAACATTGTGATTTGACTGATATAAAAGTACACCTTAACTCTAATACATATCCTTATGATGATCTAAATCTTAAATTTGATTCTAATCGGTTTGCTCTACTATACGATATGTATTTAAAATTTCAGCAGAGTTATTATTCACGAGATCCACAACCATTATTAACACGAGAAAATTTCAAAAGTATAGCGCCAATTATTGTTTTGGATGTTACACATCAAAATGAATCAGTAAAAACAGGACCGATAGATATTCGTATTGAACTTAAAACTTTAAAGAATATACCAGCTAACACATCTGCATATTGTTTAATAATACATGATAAAATGTTTGAATATATTCCTCTTACAAACGAAATAAAAAAACTCATATAGACAAATTTTTGAAATAATATAAATGCTGAAACTATTGCTTTATATGATTATTAACAAACATTTCGTTGTAGCAAAGAGTCATACTTTTAGTGAAAAATGATAATAAAAGATATATACGATTTTTTCAAAAAATGTTCCCATATTGTTTCTGATGAAGACAAATTTAAGCTTATCAATATTCAGTCACATCTTGAGTATGAAAACAATTTAAAAACCTTCAAAAATAAGTTTGGTGAACACTATGAAGACTGCTCTTGGTCAGACGAAAATGCTAAATGTGGACCAGACACCTGCTCATGTTCTCAATATAGGAAAAGAAAATTAGCAGTCGAAGAAGAAGCAAAACAGCTTATGCAAACATACTACAACATTTATAATATTACCAAATGTAAAAATTGTAATTTCCATAAGACTTAATAAATAAAGAAACAAAAATATTATTATATAAAATTAAACTTTTATTGTTATTATTTAATATTTTTATACTTATATATATATATATATATACATAATTATAAAAAAAAAAAACAAAAAAAAATATTATAAATTTTCTTCAATTTTTTTTAATGCTTCTAATAAAAGCTCATCCTGACCGTCGTTCATGGCCAAGAATGTTACCACATCTATCGGTGGTAACTCTTCAATTTTTATTATTTTAATAGGGGGTTCCTGTGCTAATGTATGCATAAATAAATCATCATCTTCTTCCATGAATTGCTGAAGCACTGCTTCATATGATGTTGTTGTTGTTTCTGTTGAGGATGGTGCTGATGATGTTGTTGTTGTTTCTGTTGAGGATGCTGTTGATGATGTTGTTGTTTCTCTTGACGATGATGCTGTTGATGATGGTGCTGATGATGTTGATGATGTTGTTGTTTCTGTTGAGGATGGTGCTGATGATGTTGTTGTTGTTTCTGTTGAGGATGGTGTTGATGATGTTGATGATGTTGTTGTTTCTGTTGAAGATGATGCTGATGATGTTGATGATGATGTTGCTGTTGACGAAGTGTCTTCTATTATACGTTTTTTGTTGTGATACGTCTTTAACTTATAATATAAAGGGGTTCTCCCCGTCATATATAAGTTATATGCCTCATTGTGTTGTTTTCGAATGTGTCTTCTCTGATTCGACACATTCGAAAAGGTTACAATTTTGCAGATAGGGCACAATATTTTTGACTCCATTTTTTCTATTATATTTTTTATATGATCTAAAAATAAACAAAATAACATACTTATAAACTAGCCATCATATACATAATAATTAAAATGGGCTTATTAAGGGCTTTTTTGACAGATGTTTTTAGCATAATTGTCAAATAAGCTCTTAGTAAGCCTACTTTAATTATTATGAATACAAACATAAAATAAATTTTTTTAAACACTAATGCTATGATTATTTTTTGGTTTGACTAAATATTTAAATAATATACACTAAATAGTTTTTACTTACCAAATAAGATTGTTTTAATACTTAGTTGAACACAGAATACTAAATTGTTTTTTTAACTGTTTAGCACAGAATACTGAATCACTGCTCTAAAAGAGTAGAGTTTATATACATTTTTCTAAGTGCACTACTACATACATAAGTACAATAATATGAATGCATTCTGCATTCCTTTATTTGAGAAAATTTATCAATGCCTTTGTTAACTATTGTATTAAGGGATGCACAGCAGGTATCTGTTAAACCTAAAAAAGGTCATTTATAGTTTTGTGTATGCATTCATTAATAAAACAAAGATACCGAATAAGCAACAGGAGATATTTTTAATTTTTTGCAGGTGTTAAATCTATGAAGGTCATTTATAGTTTTAAATGTATATTTTATCCCTAAAACAAAAGGTACTTAACAAAGGAATTTTCAATATCCTTTTGAAACAATAAATAGAAAAGAAATAAATTTATGACCGTCTCAGTTCACGAATGTAACCAAAAACTAACAAAAACACTGCTACCTTTTTTCAACTAACGTTATATGAAAGCATTGCTTTGTTTGAGAAAATTTTTTCAATTCCTTTATTAACTATTGTATTAAGGGATACATAGTAGGTATTTGTTAAATCTAAAAAGGTCATTTTTAGTTTTGTATATGCATTCATTAATAAAACAAAGATACCGAATAAGCGATAGGAGATATTTTTAATTTTTTTGCAGGTGTTAAATGTAAAAGATCATTAAGAGTTTTGCATGTTTATGCCTGTCTTATATTTTTGATGTAATTTGTTCTTAAAAGAATATATAACTGTGACATTGAGTTAGTTGCGTTTTAAGTAGAACCTTAGATATTTAAAATTTTTTTTTTCAGGTGTTAAATCTAAAAAGGTCATTTATAGTTTTGTGTATGCATTCATTAATAAAACAAAGATACCGAATAAGCAGCAGGAGATATTTTTAATTTTTTGCAGGTGTTAAATCTATGAAGGTCATTTATAGTTTTAAATGTATATTTTATCCCTAAAACAAAGCTACTTAACAAAGGAATTTTCAATATCCTTTTGAAGCAATAAATAGAAAACAAATAAATTTATGATCCTCTCGGTTAATGAGTGTAACCAAAAACTAGAAAAACACACCTACCTTTTTTCAATTAACATTATATGAAAGCATTGCTTTGTTTGAGAAAATTTTTTCAATTCCTTTATTAACTATTGTATTAAGGAATGCATAGAAAGTGTCTGTTAAACCTAAAAAAGGTCATTTATAGTTTTGTATATGCATTTATTAATATAACAAAGATATCGAATAAGCAACAGGAGATATTTTTAATTTTTTGCAGGTGTTAAATGTAAAAGATCATTAAGAGTTTTGCATGTTTATGCCTGTCTTATATTTTTGATGTAATTTGTTCTTAAAAGAATATATAACTGTGACCTTGAATTAGTTGCGTTTTAAGTAAAACCTTACCTTGAAATTCTTACATTTAAAAAAAAATGGTAGACTTTTCCTTTGTAAAAAATTTTTTATTTTCTATATATAAAGTACAGGCTCCTAAAAATGTTAGTTATATTTAAGTTCAAATATTGCAAAACCATTCGGTGATTGACGTCCTTTGTAAATAACTGTCCAGGTTTTTTCATTTATTTTGGCTAAGTAAGGATCCTCTTTGTTCAAATATTTTACAATCCTTTGTGGAAGATAAAACCATTTATTATTTTCTAAATATACAATAACTTTTGATCCATGCTGTGTGACCTTCCACTCGAAATTTATAATTTCGTAAGTTTGATTCAATGGAATATCATCAATTCTGGTGTACTCTGGCTTTATACCTTGGGCAATATTAATTATTTGTTGATACATCTGAAAATTAATGTATGTATATAAATAAACGAAAACCTTTATTTTAAGAAATTTTATTCTTACCATTCTATTACGTGTACTTTGAAGCGATGATAACAGAAATAACTTAAGTAAACCACTTTACAGCCTTTTATATCAAGTTTATAATAGACAATAAAACTCTCAATTAACTAAGCATTAAAAACTCAATGTTTAAATGAATTCATAGAGAATAAATGATTGTTATTTAAGAGAAAAACACACATTAAAAATAAAAATTATGGGTGTTGTGTACAAATACACATTATTTCTTATGGGGAAATTGATATATGATAATCCTTATTGGATAAATATATGCACTGGTATTGCTAAACCTATACAGATCAATGCTTAAAGAAACGCATACACACATCAATCCTAATTGAGTTCTAATTGGATTAAAGTTGGGTTCCAATTGCCTTCTAATTGAAATCGTATTGATCTCCAATAGAACTCTAATTGCAAACGCTAAAAATTCTATTTGGGTTCTAATTAGATTCTTATTGAATTCTAATTGGAAAACACATTAATTGGATTCTAATTGGGTTCTAATTAGATTCTAATTGGAAAAATTTTCTCGCCACCCCACCCCACTCCTTATGGAAAACGTCTACGGATTACTCCTTATGTAAAACGTCTACGGATTACTCCTTATGGAAAACGTCTACGGATTACTCCTTATGGAAAACGTGTACGGCGCAATCCTATTGTTCCAGAATCCCCACAAATATACTACTTTCGTATATGTATATATATAATTTATGTATTTTTCTTAAAACAAATGTCCTGGACCTTTGAATGATGGGAACATGTGGCAAAAGATTTATTTAAAGCCAAAATCTGTTTAAGCCCTTATGACACTTGCTTTTTTTTGCATTTTATAAACTTTGAAGAACAGTACCTACTTATGATATAGGAAAATTACACTAAGTGTGAAGAGTTAAGCTATATAAAGAAAAATACCAAAACGTCAAAAGCTCCCCAAATGCAATTGATAAAAAAGCAGAAGCTGTCAAAAAAAATGTAAAAATTTTTAACTTAAACTTGACGTTTTAAGATTAAAACTCTAAACATGTTGTCAATTTGATCAGTTTATAGTTAAAAAAGCGATTTTTCGCGCGTTTATTAAATTTTATTTCAGATTTTCCGCTCTGCAACAAAATATCAAGTGGGCAACATTGTTTCGTTTGTTTACTTTTTATCATAATACATATATATTTTGTTCTATCTAACATTTGCTATTTCGTTCTTTCAATCCAAAAGCAATCAATTAAGAAAAAAGCAAGTGTCATAAGGGCTTTATGGTCGCTGATTGAGTGAGTATGGGGTAGGGTTCACACTGCAGTCGTACTAAAACTGTGATGCCAGATCGTTTGCCAATAAATCTTCAACTACAAAAAATTCCTTTTCATCCACTTTTCCTACGGGTTAAGGTATATCGATACAAGGCAGCCGCAATATCGGAGGGGCATTTTAACTCTCTTAACTTTTTTTTTGTGAATTTTGACACATCTTTTAAAAGAGAATTTCTATTGTAGTATCAAATTCCATATAAAAAAAGAAAAGAGTAAGAGACTGATTCTCTTCATTTCGCCTTGCAATCACCTTGTATAAATACACCTAGCTACGGACCGTTTCTTGTTCGTAAGATTTTCGATTAGTTTTGGTGTACTGCAGCTTACGAAGGTCCCAAACCTCTCATCACCAGTTTACCGCTCTTAAAAAAAATTAATTGAAAATAAAGCAACAGATAAAGTAATTTACAAATTAACAGCAAAGTTGTAAATATAACAACAAAACAACTTATATAGTTTGTATATTTCGTGGTTTAGTTTCAAAACAATAAGTTTAATAAACTTCGTTGCAAAAAATAAGTTCCGTTTGCATTTAATGCTAATATGTAAGTTAAAGAGGTGATGTTTACAATCAAAAACACAATCTCCAAATTAGTATCTGCACAGAAAGAAAAAATAAATTCTAAAATCAAGAATTTTGAAATTTTTGAAATCTTAAAGGACTTAGTTTTCCGTACTTACTTTTTTCTTAAATGAAGTCTAGTCTGGATTTCTCGATAAAAATAAAACAAAAAAAACTTGTTATTTTAATATATATTTTTACATTTAAAAACAAAGCGTCTAAGTAACCTAGATGTAGCGCGCTGGGTTTGCAGCTTGGAGAGTCCCAGGTTCAAGTCCCAGCCACGGAAAATACAAAAAAAAATTTTAGACAGATTTAATAATTCCAAGACAAGGTAAGCGACACTGTCGTTCATTTTAGCTTGTATAAATTTGCAGTTTGAACTGTCCTCAGTTTTTTTTTACGATTATCTTTGATCTTCCATCCCTTATTAAAGATGTCACGACGTGGCCAACTGGCTGATGTCGTATATTTAATAAGGACTTAGTTGGGGGTGTTCAAGGTTTTTTTGGCGTTGTCTTAAAGTCACGGGCTAATGTAACTTCCGCTTAGTGAGCTTTTAAGAGAAACTTCTAAAAAAATATCCAGAACTTATTACAGAATTGCAGAAAAAACAAAGAAAATTCCAAAATCGTATTTGAAAACAGCTGGACGTCTCTAAACTGAAACCATCTTTGGATAGAGCTCTGTCCCACTCACAAACAAAAATCGCAACTTATTACGTTCACGCCATTGCTCAACAGAAGAACAGATATCTATGTTCTTTGAGAAATACAACTCTGATCGCATGGGAAATTTTATTTTAAATTTTTTTTATTGATTTGCAAATTGATAAAAAAACTGTCACAGATTGTTATTTTAAAGCTACAGTTTTATACTTTTTGATAGTAAATCCTTAACCGAAGGACATCAGGGGAATACGTAAAGCCTATTTTAACTCAGAAATATGGACTAATAAACTTTCTTTAATATAAAAAGGACTTGAAAAATAAAATGCTTTAAAGGGTCGCGCAGGACCATACAACCGCACTACTCATGTGAAGGATTTAAAAAACACTCAATTCTATGTGAAAAAACTTAAACTAAGTTTAATTAATTTGTAAAAAAATAAAAATAATTCAATAGCAATTTGAAATAGTTTTCAAGCAAGAACAAGACTTTTATAAAATGGCGTTTACTTTTCTAATCTAAATATTTTTAACAACAATAGCTTCCATAATGTTTATCAAAATTTTACTTTTCATTGCGTAGCAATTGTTATTACTTTTTTATTTAAAAAACTTACTGTTAAAAGCTTTAATTTATTTCAAAATGGAAGACATTTACTCCTACTACGTGTCTAAACTATTGAAAATATTAATTTCAAGTTTAAGGTCGCCAAACACTACCTATGACCACCCCCCTTTCCAAACTGGTATAAAAATCAATTTATTTAACAAAGAAAGTTTTTATTACTTTCAGCCCAACCAAATATTTACATAAAAAAGCTTATGCATATAAAATCTATTAATTAATACTTAATTAGAATCACCCTTAGATACAAAATTATACATAAACTTTAAAAAATGGTTAATCAAGCAACTTTAACCGAAATGGCATGAGTAATCTTCAAGCAAAAACTAAGAACAACAACAATAACAACACTAATTAAAAGTAGAGAAAACAAATTCAAACTTTTTCAACTGAGAAATTATAAAACCAAAACACATACAAGCAAAAGCAATCAAACAAACATACACTTAAAGATTGTGGTGAGTAAATTACTGCCAAAAATTTCTATGAGTATCAATATGTTTATGTCTGTATCGATGAAGTAGAAGAAGAAATCAATTGATTACCAAAAACAAAGTAAAAAGAATACGCAAGTAAATGTACTACATTTACTCACTAGATTACACACATTCAAACAAACCCATAGAAATTTAACAGCAAGAGAATTTTTTCATAACTGTTAGTAGCGTTGCCAGAATAATAATTTTAAAGTTTTTTATTTATTTTAAAGAAATGGAAAGTATTATATGTATATATTTTTTATAAAATAAATGATATTTATTCTGTTAAACAGATTTCTTTAGTGCTTCTGTCATCGTAAATATTTAAATAAAAGTTATATATTCTAGTTTAAGAATATTTAAATTATAAAAACCTTTTTTAATAAATTCCTCTAAATTAAACAATTTTCCATAAAATATTTAATTAAAAGTAAATTATTGCAAGACTAGAATTCGTATTATATCTCTTTCAATATTTAATACTTTTTTATAAAAAAAAACATACTTTTTTAATTTTTTACAATTTCCAATTATAAGAAATAACTAGATGTGGTCAATTCCACGTAAAAGGACCCAAAATGTATAGGGAAAAACATTTTCTTCTTTCGAAAATAATTTGATGAATTTACGTCCAAAAGGGATTAAAAGTAATAGAAATATAAATTAATTGGTTCATATTTTATTTATTTTACAAGAGTTTAAGATGATTATGAACTGAAAACTCGGCTATCTTTTTTTCACCCGTCACATTTTCTAAGCGGAATTTCCCTAAGAAAAAATTGTTTTTTGTAAAAATAAATTTATAAATGCAATTAAAAACACTTTAAACTACCGTGAATCTTTTGAAATTAGTCCCTTTCTTAAAAAAATTGTACACAACACGATCTTGAAGACCAAATACTTAAAAATTCAAATTTTTAAGATCACACGGTCACGGTCTTTTAGTTGTCATTGTTAGTAGAAATTGTGTTCTTTCAGTGTCTTCTTACTATTAAATTTTTAAAAACATTATATCTTTGTACATCATACCCCTTTTTTAATACAAAATTTTGAACTTTTTAAGTTATAAGCAAAAATGTGAGCAAAATGGTCACACTCGACACAATAAATTGGACATATAAAAAAAATTTGCAAATTTAAACATTTTTTTTCGATGTTGATGCGTGGGACCGGTTTTTCGCAAAAATCAAAGCCCTAACTTTAGAGGGTTATTACTTCAAAATTATGTTCTGTAAAATATTTTTTACGATAACATGCACATTAGTTCCTTTAACTAATTATTTTAAGTGTTTTTAATTGTATGTATTTAATATTTAATCGCTTAAAAACGTTTCCTCAAGAAAAATCTTTTTAAAATAGGTGTCGAGTGTTTTTAGAAATCATGCCAAGTAGAGGTATGGACTATTCAGTATCTGATGACTAATGGATGACTCATTTGATGTGTTTTATAGGTAAATAATTCTTTTTAGAAACAAGAAATAATGGACTTTATTAAAAAAAATGTAAATTGCAACGCCATAGCTGTATAAGCAGGCTCAGCGTTGCCAGAAGCTTTGAGAAGAAAGTCATCATTTGGTAAAAATAAAATAATATTTTAAGAAAAAAAATCATTAAATTTTTACTTAAAAAATTTTATTTTGTAGACAAAAAAATTTTATAACAATTAAGTTTATATGCATAAAAACAAATTTCTCTTTGATGCACAGCGCAAATAAGTTCTAAAATTTTTACATAAATTCTTCATCGATGAGATTATCTGGAGCGGCTAGATGATCCCTACAGTTGACAAACGAGGATTACGAAGTTTTCTTAACTTCTTAACTTAATTTTTAATATTCTGTTCAATAAACCTATCAAAGAAACATTTTACCAACACTAAGCCTGAAAAAATATTACATACAGCCTTGTAATATAGACCAAACGATATGAAAAGTATTTAAAAGCAATAAATGACAAGCTGGAACAAACCTCTACCGGTTTTTTTTAATTTATTGCTGATTAAATTTGTAGCAAATTATGTATTTCCACGTACTTTTAAATACTTAAATAAGAAAAAGTCATGATTTCTAAATATAAAAAATAATCATTTGAGAAAAAAAATCATCAAATCATATTTTGACAAAAAATCATCAAAAATATGATAAAATCATCATTCTGGCAACGCTGAGCAGGCTGTTAACAGTTGTTGTTGCGAATTTTATTTGAGCTACTACTTGTGTATTTTCTAAGTATCTATGTGTGTGAAATTTTATTCAGTGTTGCCAAAGGCACAATTCAACGTTACCCATCTAAAGACGAAAATTCTCGCATGTGACTTTAATTTAACGCAGAGTCGTGCTGCCCAATTCTTCTTAATAACCTGTTGGGGTCTTAACACTTTAAGGCGGAGTATCTAGACATTAACTTTAATCGTCGCAAGACATGGAAGCCATAAATGAAACTGAAAGCAGCCCAAATTCTATGACTTATTGGTAAAAGCTATGGGCTTTGTCTCGACTTGGAACTTCTACTCTAAAAACTCAATTTTAAAACGAACTTGGTTCAACCTAAACCAAACTGAGCGCTGATTCGCCTCCAGAATAGAGAAAATTTAAAGATGGGAAAACAAAATACTACGAATGATAACTGTTTTTGCTTTGTACATTTAAAACTAAAACATTCACAAAGATCTTTAAGTTCCATTAGTAAAATGCAAGACGTTAGAAATATAGGGTGATTCATCGTGAGGTTGGATTTATAACGTGTAAAAAAAATTAATGGCATTTACATTATTTTTGTAAATATTAGCCACGATCACGTCTTAGGTGGTTTATTTGGAAGGTCAAAGCTTGGGTGGCTCGTTCACGTAAAGTGACTGGTGTCTTGCGAATAACACGATTCTTGAGATGCGATATCGCACCTTGAAGACCGAGATTTTTACGTAAAATTCGCCAAGTTATTGAATACGACAAGGCAAGCTGCTGAGGCCGACGATGAATCGGTTTGTCAGGGCCTTTGTGTAAACTCTTAGAAAAAGTCACTATTTTATCTTCACTACGTGCTGGATATTGTAAAATCGGTCAGTTATTATCTACTAGTGTGAACTGGGACTTAAATTTGTGGAATGGCATGGCAATAATTGTTTCAGCAGGCAGGAAAAACATTTCCCATAGAACGCTAATATTCCTATTAAAGCTGAAAAATTTTAAGACGCGGTTGTTGTGTAAGTATCTTCATGGTAATATGCCGCACGATACAGGACAAAAATGATAAAGCAGTTTGATATGAGTCATTCGGAATCTTTAAAAAGAAGCATATTAAATCAAAGAATCACCATTTACATCCAAATCTGCTTGCGTGAAATATGTTACAACATGACGGACACACTTGTGTGGAAGAAAGGGACACTACTGCCTTACTTTAATTTATACATTTTTAATGTTTAAATATTTATTTTAGTTTAATTTTTATTTTAGAAATATTTAAGTAATTATTACTTTAAAATTTTGTTTCTGAATTTGCCGTAGCTTGGATTTGAACTTGTAACCCTCCGAACTGCAGCACCAGCATACTACTATCTTGGCCACCAACACAACAGGTTTTTTCTGCAAAATTTTGTAAGTAATCCTGACTAGACTTGATATATGACCACCTTAGTAAAGATTGTACTTAAAAATTTCAAGTACAGGGTGCTAGTGGCAAACTTATATTTTTAAATAGAATTATTTCAAAAGTAATAAGCGGTGCGGAGGGATGGTGGCGCCGTTGAAATACTTGTTTGCAGGAAATTTGTTAAACACAGCGCGTTCGCTGTGGATACATTTTTTAAAAGTAATAATTCTTATGTAATTTCTCCCCAACAGTTTTGTTTAAAGTGTGGTATTCGGCGATTACCTAATGGACCGAGTGTAAATTTCATTCTTTCTTAGGTGCAGAGACTCCGCGAAACTGCTTCGGCTATGAATGTCCTACGGCCAGGGCCCAGTCGATCGTAAATAACTCCCGAAAACATTAAACTGGTTGAAAGCAGTTTACGTGAAAATCCTCGACTTTCAGTACGGAAAAGAGTAGCCTCACTGGGACTTTCAAGAGCGATTATTTATGAAATTTTAAAAAGGGATATGAAGTTCAATCCTTTTAAAATTCAAATTGATCAAGAACTGAAAGAAAGTGACTTTGATTTACGCAATAGTTTTTGTGAAACAACGTTGGAGCGATTTCGCATTTTTTGAAGCGACGACGCTCATTTTGACTTAAACGGTCACGTTAACAAGCAAAACTGCTGTTACCAAGAACCAGCAACATTTGATTGAAACATTAAAAACCATTGCATTGCCCCAGGGTAACTGTTTGGTGTGCCTTATCTACGTGTAAAATAATTCGACCATTTTTTTTAGAAAATTCTTGAGGTCCGGCGACGTATGTTAACAGTAAAAATTAATGACGCATAATTACGGAATTCTTTTTTCCAAACTTGCGAGCTCATCCATCGTAGTCTTCACACACGTTGTTTAAACAGGAAGGGGCGACTGCACACACAGCCAGAGCTTCGACAAATTTGCTTCGGAAAAACTTCCCTCAAAAACTGATCAGTCGCTTTGGGGACATCCAATGTCCACCGAGAGCATCCGATCTTACTCAAATGGATTTTTTTATGGGGCTATCTCAAAGGGAGGGTTTATAATGACCATCCCAATCTCTCGTGGCTTTAAAGAAAAATATTTGTCGAGAAATCAGCTCAAGTGAACCAAGCTTACTGCAGCGTGTGGCGCAGCATACAAGGTTTGGTTTTGAACAATGTGTTCACCTCGACAGAAGGCATCCCTTTCATTCTATTCCATAGTTCAATGCTCTTAATAAGACTTTGTGTCCATTATTACGATTTCATTTTAAGTATAAAATATAAATCTGCCACCAGACACCCTGTACTAGAATGAAGCTTGGGGCCAGTTAATCCCGCAATTTAGAAGGCTATTGACATGTTTGTTGTCCTTATGACTCTTATGTCCTTAAGTAGGTTAGAAAAAAACTGTAAAGAAAAACTTCCTTCTTCCTCAGCTTAAATAAGATTAATTTAAAAAAAATCCTTAATGTATTACCTTCCCAAAGGTCCTTACTTTAGGAAAATCATTTTGGGCATAGAAAACTCTTATTAAATATAATTTTGAGGTACAATTCCATGTCTAATTATTTAGCAATTTCGCAAAGTCCTTAAATAAAGTTTTTTATTATTAAAAGGACTCGTGACCAGTTACAATATTTTTGAGCTTAGAAAGGCTGTTTTACAAAAAGGATAATTGAGTTTCCTTAAAACTTAACTTTGGAGCATAAGGTTTTTTGTGGGACTTAAGAATTATAATGGAAGTTTTAAGTTTAAGTAAAATTGAGTAAGAAATTATAAAAACACATACATCCATATGGGAGAGTGTTTTGTGTCGCTAAACGTGTGTAAGTTTGTGTGTGTGTGAGTATTTAAGGCAATTTTGGAAGTATGCATGTATGTATGTAAAATTTCGGGTATTAGGTTGAGTGTATTTGATTGTCATTTGTATAATAAACATTTCTCACAGAGTATTTATGTGACCATACGTCACCATACATTAGTGTGTATGTGTATTACTTATGTTGGCGGCTAAGCTTATATCTGTGTTGGTAAAAGTGTGCTTGTGTTGTGAATTTTTTTTTTGGGTATTTTTTTCTTCTTCATACTACTACTTACTTTGAAGAAACTTTTGGTAACTCTCTTGTGTTTAGTGTTCAAATACGTTCCTAACCGTGAGCAACCAAAGAATTTGTTTAAACACCTTCCGTGAAAACGTATGTGCCGCCAGCTATAAAACAACAAAAATTATTTCACAAAATTTTGTTTCTTAATCAAACAGCAACATAGTTTAGTTTAAAAGTTTTATATATTTTTTTAAAAAGTGTTTGGTTTAATTGTTAAATATTGTTTTAAGTAAAATCCTTGGGGTTTTCCCTAGTTTTATGAATGTGTGTTTGAAGTAACTTAAAAATTAACCATTAACTACCTATTTGATCCAAAAACCGCCAAATTAGAAAACCTTAACAAATTATCAACCAAAAAAGCGGTGCAACGTTTTTAAGAAAGTTTTAGTTTTTTTTCTCAAAAAACAAAAAATAAAATAAATTAAAAGAAAATTAAAAAATCTTTAAAAATTAAAAAAAAAATTATTAAAACAATGTAAATTTTCTTTAAAAAAATTAAAATAAAAAAAAATTCAAAATAATTTTTCATTTATAAAAGTGTTTTAAAAAAATTTCCATATTTTTTGCAAAAAAAAAATGCTAAAAACCTTAAAAAAATTTACCAAAAAAAGCTGACATCATCTTTTTAAAAAAAGCAACAAAGCAAAGCAAACACTATACAACAACACAAAAAAATTGAGTTTTAATTAAAAAGCAAAATCATTGAAAAAATTAAGTTTCTCAAAGATAGAAAAAAAAATTGCAAATTTTGTTAAAATTTAAATCCAAAAAAAAAAAACAATTTTTTCATAAATACTAAGCCAATATTTAGCCATTATTAAAACAATATCCGCAAAAAAAAAACGTACAACTCAAGTTCATCTCTTAATATCTTGACATCTACAAACTCAAACGAAATACCACAACAGCAACAACAACACCAACTACAACAACTTCAATTTAATAAAAAAATAAATAAAGCAAAAATCATCTAAAAATTCTAGAGCAAATGTAGGTATATATTTATACAAAACTTTATGTACATACATATGTTTGTATGTATATTTATTTAGGTCTTTATTGTTAATGTATAAGTAATTTGTTATAAAAAAAATATTTATAGCAAATGCTTCCCATATTCGCACACTCTAACAATTTTGCAAAAAAAAAACCTCTTGATTAGCAAAAATTAAAATGGTGAAAAATATTAGAAGAAGAAAAAAAAAATAAGTAAGAAAGTTATAGGCGGTCAGGGTTGGCCTTATTACACCCTACACCAAAATGTATTAAACCATTCATATAGTGTTAGATATATATATGCACCTATATCAGTTCGTCATTCCTTTTGTAATTTTCTTAATATCCATTTTCGACCCCATAAAGACTATATGTTCTGAATACTTATAGATAGGGAAACCGATGTAACCATGTCCGTCTGTGTGTCTGTGAAATTCAAGTTTACAGAGTCAAGTTATTTATTTACCAGGTATTACTGTCAAATCACCAGAAATATCCCTAAAATCATCGCTATGGAAAATAAGCAAGATCGGTTAACTATGAACCAAGATATGGGCAAAAAACTACGACTAACAGGTTTGTTTTTAGGACAAAATCCATACATGAGAAGTCGCAGCACACAGCGTGTTTTATTTTTAATATATAAAAAAATGTTTTTACGCATTTGTATCAATTTTGTCTAAGTTCTATTATAAAAAAATCTTGTTTCCATAATATTTCTTCCTTTCTTATCAAAAAAATGGGTTAAAAAATAATGCAGAACAAATTTCGATAAGAGAAAGTTTTCCTATCTTGAAGCTTAATATATACAAAAAAGCCAATGTGAAGGGTATATAAGATTCGGCTTAGCCGAATAAAATTAAGGCAGGTTCCTATATTAGGAACGAGACTAATACAGAACCAATGGTAAATTGTGAATGGGCTGCCGGAAAGTTCTAGACAATTAATTTATATATTTTGTTGAATAGTCTTATACTCATACTCACAATTGCTCTTGATGACGCTTTTTGTATGATTCCATGTCTGAAATGGGACTGAAGGTTATTTCAACTGGACAATCAAGCTGTTGGCCAACCAACCATAATAAAATTCCAGACATTATTGATTTTGCGTTACAAAAGTTATATCTTCAGAATCTTTGGGGCTCAAGCCTCATTGATTCTATCTAGGAATTTTCTTTTATTTTAAGGGGTAAATAGATTTAAATATAAAATAAATTTATATCAGCACTCACTGCTCGGAAAACCAGCCGTTAAAAACTCGGAAAAAAAACGATGACTGTCTTGGAAGCCTTAAGGAACATATGGAAAATACTGTTTAATAGGCTACATCTAACTAATACTGCATAATTTAGGAGGATTCTAGACAAAAATACATATAACTTTTTAAACGTATTGGCTGAATTCCAAAACGCAGTTTGCTTTGCATTACAAATTTTCAACTTTTTCCCTTACACACTCCTTACAGTTTTGACAATGTTTTTTGCTTCCAGGATATTAATATAGCTGTAAACACTCATTTGGAAGTAGAAGATGTTATCAAAAACCTCATCTTTGCTTTCAGGAAAAACTTGAAATTTTGTGATGCAAAGCAAACTGCGTTTTGGAATTCAGCCATTCACTCCCAAATCATCTACTGGCATAAGTGAATTACCGCCTGTTTGCTAACAGACAACCTTTAAAGATACGATCCAAATTGATAGAAGCTGTTGATAATTTAAATTTAGAAAAAGCTCCTGGTTTTGAAAAAAGGAGCAACAAAATGCTTTTAGAGCTCCGGTGAAATTAAAAAAGACTAATTCTCTTGATTTCTGGTGCCTGATAGAGATATTTATAATAATTGTTCGCCCCTGCTGGTATTCGATAGTAGCAAAGGTGAAGATACCAAAGAACCAATCCCAGAGGACAGTATTAAGTGCATACCGCCTAGTCGCAATGAGGTCGCAATAGCAGTTATAACAAGGAAGCAGGAGCCGATGGGTTGCCAGCTGAACTATTTTAGATCGGAAGCGGAAGCATCAGCTTGTTTGTTAAATCTGTTTAAAAGAACGAAACCCCCAAGATTAAAACATCAGTGTTTTATGTCCTGTGCACAAAAAAAGACAATTTAATATGTTCCAACTACAGATGAATAAGTCTCCTTCCCAATGGTTACAAAATACTATCCAGTATATTAAGTGAAAGATAAAAATCAAAACTCGACTAGACTGTCTGAGTTTAATATTTTTGAAAAAATCCTCCAGAGTCGTACGGAATATAAGCTTAACTTTTACGGAATCCTAAGTTAAGATAGAATATATCTGAACCTTCCACTACCAAGCAAGGTTTCAGACAAGAAGACCGTCGTTTGTGTGATATTTTTTATATCCTCTTGGAAAAAGTGAATGGAATTAGCACTCTACACACAAAACAGCACAGCGACTTCATGGGGGAAACATTGCGAGCAGTAACTTCCAAAAAGTCAATAAATAATCAGCTGAACTGTGGCTGGCAGTAAAACCACGTTGACGCAATTACTTTCTACAAGACACTGATATTGCTCGTGCTCTGAAGCATGGGTACTTGCGAGGCAGTTGAGGCAGTGTTTTAATTGTTTGAGAGGAAAGCTATTCGGAAGATTTATAGACCGGTCTGCATTGAGGAATAATACCGGTGTTGTTTTTTTCGGTGAGCTGTATGAGCTATTTGCCGACATGAACATGGTATCGCGTAGCAAAATTTAACGTTTGCGTTGGCCAGGGAATGTTGTGATAATAAATAAACTTGATTCAGCCAGAAAGTCATTTGAATGCGAACCTGGCAACGAATCGCGCAGAAGGGGAAGACCGTAACTCCAATGAAAGGATTAAGTGGATGAAGACATCTCATAACTTGTTGTTAGAAACTGAGGAAGAAGCGCAGAAGATTGAAGCGCTTGGAGATCGATTATACGTTCAGCTAACGGAAAAAGTTTCCTGTAAAATGATAAAACTTGTGTAATCCATTCCGAATTCATATTACATTACCCCAGGATTATATGTTGTTAAATAGCAACCTCTTGATTACAATATTTTGAAAGAAATTGGGCTGCATGGAGGTCTTTGTTGTCTAACCAGAGAATAAGTAAGAAGCTTCAGCACTTGTTCAAAGTAAGTTTCTGGAGAAGAACTTTAGGAAAAAGTTTTATTCATACCATACTATCAATAGGCATGCAATTGAACAATAGACGCGCTTTGTATAAGTTCATCAGAGACACTGAACACTTTGATGTAAATGGTTCCTGTTGAACTTCATAAAATGGCCATAAATATATGTAGCGCAGTAAGGCATAGTGCATTGGGATACTGTAAATTCGGAACGCGCAGTCATTGTGTGCTTAGACACACTGCTTTCAATTCTGGACCAACCTTTTGACTATGTTGTACTCCACAATGACATTGGCAGAGTGTTTAAAGATTTAATTCCCTTCAGAACTAAGTAGAGTGAGGATAATATTGTGGAAAACTTGGATGACAGAATTAATACAAAAGGTTCTAAGATGAACTGCGGTGTTGGATCCGAGGCTGTTCCTAGGATATTGACAAAAGTTCTTTCACCGTCTGCCTGATTAACGCAGTGTATTTAACACAAAAATATTTTATACTTTAAGGCATACAGGCTGCTTGTGGCACGAATATTGACGGGCATATTGGAATTTTTGTTGACAACCAGGCAACACTTCTGCCATTTAGTTTCTTTACTACCTTATCCTAGCCAGTCATCCAATGTAAGAAAGATTTGTTCGGGCTACGCAGGCTTTGGTCGGCATGTATATGCTTAGATACTACCTGGGATCTGCGTGACATACACTCCAATACGCAATTAGTCGCAATTCCGCTAGGGACTATAAAAAACGTGAACTGCAGACACGTTTTGAAAGACCTTAAAACTAGCTGCGAAACCTAGAGGGTCTCTCGGTGGATGTAGCCCCATTTTGAGGGAAGCATACAATACGACTGAGAAGCCGTAATGAAAATGATATGCCGAGTTTGCTGTCAGTCTTTAGGAGTCATTGTATTGGGGGGCACATGCAAGTGCAATAGGTCTTCCTTCAACGACCACTATTGTAGTTTTGCCGACAGTTTTGCACCTTCTCTCTGAATTTCCTGCCCAAGCTGCCAGTTTCCGGGTAGTGATATACAGATTAACAAAATGAATAAGTTAAATTTACTTTTTCAGGGGATATGTAAAGTTGCAGGTATATACAAATAACCAGAAGTGATTCAGTACTGCATGACTGCGGAAATACTTCCTAATTTACAGCAAAGGAAGCAGGGAAATTCTCAAAAAATACCCTGTTCTGTTTTTTCTTAGTTTAGAAGTGTTTCTTTTAATTTAAATTATTTTGTACATTTGCATTGTTTAAATTTATCTACGAAAATTTTAAAAATAAGAAAATAAAAAAAACTTATATATAAGCGTTTTTATGCTCTCATTTTTTTTGGCGCTTTTTTAATTTTACAGCTGACAACACTCTTTTCGTTATCGCTGGTGTTTACTAACACAAAACAAAAACAACAAAGTCCCCAATATAAATAGTTTATTTTACCGGCCGGAACAACAACAACAGAAACAAATTTGTTTATAGTAAATTAGTATGGATGTATGTGTATTTTAATATTGAAAAAGGTTACTGATCCATACAAACTTATAAATGTATGTTTATAGGTATATGTGTGTTGTAAAAGAATTAAATAATTTTATAAATCCCAAAAACTTTAGGGTTTTTATCTCCCCCGCCCCCCACTTATATGTTTGATAAAAAAGTAAGACTCTTTTTAGTTGGCGCTCTTTTTTATTGGCTCTCTCAATCATTAATTTAATGCAAATATTAGCTCTTAAAAATTAGTTTTCTCCTTCTTTTTCGTTTTGTCATTATTTTTTTAGTTTATGTTTTGTGCTTAGATTTTCTAATACATTCTTGTATATTTCTGTAGCGGTACGGTTCTGTTTTTTGTGTTTTCATTTTGCTTCCATTTTTATCGTTTAATTTTTTTTTTGTAAATGTTTTTGGCAAAGCTGCCAGACTGATTGTTTTTTATGTGAAAGGTATGATAATTTTTCCTTTTGTTAAATATGAAACAGAACATGTTCGCAACTTCAAACAAAAACGACTTTTAGAGAAAACAGGCCCCATAATTAAAACGTCGGCAGCTAATTCACGAACTCACATGTAACTTTTCCAATTTTTATTCACAAGTCTTCCTTTAAAGATAAGTTGTACAAGGGCAACTGCAAATTGTCATGCTATTGTACTTCCTTAACTCAAATTTTTTGAGTTGTGACTTTTTATGATTAACAGCCTAAATTTGCTAAAAACCGCTGGCAGCCTTAGTTGCGACTACTCTGGTCTGCTTAAGTGTGTGTTTGTGTTTAGTTTTTGCCTCCAACCCGAAAATGAACCTTAATTTTTTTCTCACTTGCCAACAAATCTTTTTGGTTTTATTGTTTAAATTTAGATTTATTTTTTTTCTTGTTATAGTTTTTACTGATTTCTTTTGTTTCCAATTTAATGTTGTTGTTGTGTTATGTTCTTCCATTTGCTTAGAAAATAAATATGTGTTTGTGTGTGGCTGGTAGCATGATTTGTACATATATTATTAGAAGCTTTTAGCGTGTTTTTTGCTGTGATTTTTTTTGCAAATTAATTATAGCGTTGCCAGATTATAGTTTTTTTCTTAAGATTGTTTCATTTTGTACGGCTGTAAGAAGGCTGTCAGTGGCTATGTAGGGGCCCACAAATTTCTTTTAATGGCCTCCTAATGAGGACTTGCTTACTCTGTTTTGTCGTCTTGTTTATTATATAAAATTTTTGCAGTTTGGGCATTACGATACTGGACCAAAGATTTTTCAAAATAGCTATTTTATTAACAATATACATATTTAGCTTTTTTATGACTTATTATTCAAGTTACCTAGAACCCTTTAAAAAATATAATTGAAATAGTAAATGTATCTGACATTTTTTTGCAATTCAAAACTGTAAATGTTCGAACTTTAAATCTATTTTATTTAGTAACGGAAAAGAAAAATTTAGTCCGAAAACATTGATTTAATTTAAAAAAAATATAATGAAAAAAGTTTGTGGGCTAGTGCTCTTAAAAATACCTTAGGATCTTACATTTCTTCCTTTTTCCTCTAGCGTAAATCAGTGATTATCCAAGAGCTGTCCATATCTGTCGATGTTCGGATATCAAAGGAAAAGAGACCCGAGGATGAAGTGATTTGCTTCGAAACTCACCCCTGCAAATACATAACACAAATTTATTAGGTTTAGTTTACTTTGTAAGTAACTTATTTTTGGCTGTGGTTCGAAGGACCATAAAATATTTAAAAAGAAAACGCAGGGCAAAGTTATCGGCTGAAATATTTTCTCCTGGTAAACACAGAAAGTAGTTTGAATGTTAGTCTTTTCCGAGTTATTTGCACTTTATAATTTTAAGTATTTTCAGCATTGGTTCGGAGGACCATAAAAAAATTAAATCGTTTAAATTAAACCTTGCTTATAAACAAAACATTTTATAGAAAATATATTTGCCGGTTAGAAAGTTAATACAAAGATCTAACCCAGAGTAAAGTAAAAATAAAATATTTGTCTTTGATAGGTAGGCAGGTTTAAGGGCCTTAAAATAGTTCTTTACTACAACCATAGAGATTAAAACGCCATTATGTTTCCCTAAAAGTAAAAAAATTATTAACTAAGAGATGAGATAAAGTGTAAATAGGAAGTTTGAGGTATAATGAAAACTGGCAAATTGTTAGTCATACCATGCCCTTGGCATAACCTGGCGCTACATAGAGATTTAAGCCCGATATGTTTAATAAATCATCAATTTGTAGTTGTTAGAGTGCAAACGTCTTCTTTGACAAGTTCCCGATTTTAGCAAGGTATATGGAAATTAATATAGTGGGGGGAAAAACTGTGAAGAACTAAAGCAGTCACCATAATGATATCTGCTCCAGACTTTTTCGGGAATCCTAGAGTACTCCAGAATCTAGACCAGTCTGATACTTCCGAGTTCATGAAGAGCGGATTTAAGTATTTTTAAAACTAAACGTTTAAGTATTGGTTCAAGAAATTGTAAAAGAAAAAAGCTAAATGTTAAAAATCGTAGACTTGAGAAGTAGGAATTGTCATATCTTTAATCAAGCGCTCTGCGTGGGTTCGAAGGACCATAAATACAATAAAAAAAAATAAGAAATCACCTAAAATTCAACTTAGTTATTTAAGTTGAAGTTTAATTTTCTTAAACTGTAAAACAATATCTAAAACAAAATGAAACTGTGGGTGGTCCATATGAAACGGCAAATTTCCAAAACAGTCTCTAAGATTAAAAAAATTTTGGTTGGCTTAAGATCTTTTTTTTTTACTAAATGAAAGTAAAAATCGTATTTTTATTTAAATAAATCTCCTAAAATATTAAAGAACTAAAGATTTTCAAGCAGGTCATAAAATTTTGATATGAAAACAAATATCCTTGAGTCGTCACAGGAAAAGCAAAACTTTATTTAATGAATTTTTTTGTTTGAAGCTTTAAAAATTAAAGAAGCATGCCTTAACATGTTCATTCAACAGTTATATTCTTCTTACAAAACATCCTATATTTGAGCTTTTTTTATATGAAACAATTAATTACATCATTATGTGATTAGCCAATTTCAATAACTCTCCCTTTAAGCGACAAAGCCTTAAAATGAACAAATTAAAGGCAATTAAGCAAGAGGAAAACTAAGAATGACAAATTATTTTAACCAATTTTGACATTATTTTGTAATTTTCTTAACTGTTTTTCCTATTACCTTTGTCTGCTCTTTTGTGTGAATAAGCAAAAATCAATTTATTGATTTAAATTCAATGACCTAAAACCTTAACAGAAATATAACACTTTATGTCAAAAAAGAAAGGAAAAACAAAACAATTGAAAATAAAAAATGAAAACGTCAGAAGTAACTAGAGAAAAAGAACAACAACAACAACGAAACATGAAAGACCACCAATTGAGTAAGGTTGAGAATAAATGATTACATGTCAAGTAAAAGTGTAATTTGAGAAAATTAAAGAAATTAAAAGTTCATGTCGTTGGGGTAAATGTGATTTCAACAAACGAAACATTTTAACTAAAGTTTTAATTAAATTTATTTTATTTAAAATCTTTTTTTAAAAGTTTTAAGTAAAAAATATTCAACAATAAAGAAAATATCAATCTCTTTTAGATTTCAGAAGACAAAGAAATGTTAGCAAAATTGATAGTTTAACAAAGCAGGACAAAATATTTTTTCACGGGCCACCATTTACTATCGTTCTTTTAGAGAGGTTAGGATAGGTTGAAATCAAGAGACCTTAAAAAAAGACATCAAAACCCGCAGGACGTACAGTTTAGCTTGTTGTGCGCTCCTAGCAGTGGAAAAAGATTGGGCGGGGAGAAGTTAAGGAAAATTTTATGATTTGGAAGAATTCCCTTTACATTTTTCATTCCTAACCTTTCAAGAGAGCGTGATTCTACTCCCTGTGCAAAAGCTATGCAATAACACAGAAAATACTTCGTCGATTCAATGTTATCCCTACACTTCGCTGTTCTCCGCAAGCCCTATTGGATGCAGGTGTGCTTGGGGATTTGAATGAACCGTCAACATACTCGTCACCTTAATCAATTCAGGTTCCCTCAGTTTCAGGATTTCCGTAGCCTTATGCTCGTTTGTATTGCCTGGAAAGATTTTTGTCATTCTGCCTATTTCATTGTTACACAAAGCAGTTTCTGCCTAGTACTTTAACTCGGATTCCGTTGCAAAAAAAAGCTTCGGGGACTGCCTGCTGTTTCTAGCCCGATTTGGTGGATTATTTGGTCGCTTATTTTCGATCACCCCACGATGTCCTGACACCCAAATAATAATTCGTACTTGGCCATATTGACCTAGATTTGATATTTCCAGACACAATTTCTCTTATCGGTCCTTGGCTATTCGTACAAATATTGACCCAGCATGTGCCCTGAGCTAGGGCAAACATTACGTGATTGCTTGCTGTCTCTTCCAGGATAGCATTTTGGTCTGAGAAAGTAAGTAAATTTCGCTCTCCGGGTTTTCAAACAAGATGCTTAGTGCCGTTTTTCCGACCACCCTAGGGCCACCCATTAAATATCATGTTCCTTTAGGCATCTGCACCGATGTCCCGTCCAGCCTAAATAGTCTATTTGGTATTAGAGCAAACCAGTTAACATTGACCTTTATTTAAGGTCGACGATCGAAAGATTCCACTATCTCCGTGAAACCCTCCTGTAACTCCAAAATGCGTTCATGGTTAGAAATTTAAATCCCCATCAACAAAATCTCCCGATGCCTGTAGGCGTGATGCCACAAAGTTATCCTCATAGCGGAGTGGGTTTCAATAGGATAAATATTCAAAACCATCACTCATGCCCTTGTTGGAGTAGTCCTTCTAACCCCGCTTATTCCGGGGAAACATGGCCTTTTATTCTAATGTTGTACTTTCTGGTCATTGACTTCAACCTTACCACCAAATCGTACATAAGTACTCGTCTAATAACGGTTCTATATGACAAGTGTGCCATTTTTGGAATGAGGTCCCATGTTTAATATATAGAAATGCTCTGCACTGTGTCCAACATCAATGTGTCTCACTGTCACTGATCTCCTATCTGTCAAGGTCCAGGTAAGGTTGTATTTTGTATTAACCCACTAAGTGGCGAAAGAGTGACACCTTGTGGCGAGCTCCTACTAAACCAATTCTTTTCTAAAAGTGCAAATGGTAATGAAAATATTAAGTGACAATTTTGAAATCGATAGCTGTTACCACTGTGGAGATAGAGCTTATCGGAGATTTCACAGTCAATTAAGAACAACCCCCTCTCTACAAGAATTTGTTCGTTGCCAGTTTTAAGTTGATAACTGCAACAGTTATAGCGTTTTGAAAATTTCATAAAGCGGGGTAAGCTTTACGAGACTACAACTTTTCTTGTTCCTATCCAATTAGTTTTTCCCCCATGTAGCATTTTACTAGATTTACTTCATAGTCCGTAACAGTTGCCGAGTTATAGTGTATACAAGGTTTTATGAGATTTACGCATTTTTAGGGGACTACCACTCCCCTTGCTTTTCTGGAATAAAACTCTTAATGGTGTGAGTAGTAAATGTTCTAAATTTGTTTTATCCCTTTTAAAAGGGGGCGTGGCATTTTTTGATATGTATTAAGCCTAATTTTTGTCTCTCAAAACTAAGTTTTACTGCAATTTTTTTAAATTTCAGGCGGGGACATTAGCTGGGCATAAAATAAATCGTAATTATTAAATTCAACCAAAAATAAGTTTAAGAACCAGCTGAGGTCACTTAATTAACAAAAAATAATCTTTTTAATTTAATGTTTAAAAAGGGTTAAAATTGGCAGGGCATTTGTTTCTATCTTAAACAAATGTGTTAATATCTTTAAGACATAAAAGTTTTCGCTAGTAATTTTGATTTTTCTAGCAAGTAGTATTTGTTCACAATGATAATTAAATGTACACCCTCCTTACCTTCCTTACCCCTTACTTAGTTAATATGCTTATTTAAAAAAAATAATAAAAAATATATTTATAATTTAATTTTTATAATTTTTTTGCTCAATTTATTTTTCATATTTTTTTCTTTTTTATTTCATTATAGGCTTTTGGAAAAAATTGACAGTAATTGACAAAGAAATTAAAAAAAATCTGGATTATCATTTCTAATTCAAATCTTAAAAATTAACAAAATTCTAAATTAAAAAAAAATTTAAATTCTCAAAATTATTAAACAAAACATTCCAACTTTTATTAAAAAAAATAATTTTGTTTTAAATTATTTTGCAAAAAAAATCTTTTAATTTCTTACTCCCTCCTTAAAAAAGTTAATAAATTTAAAAAAACCTAAAACATGGCTTCAGAATTAGACCAGTTTGCCGAATTGGAATTGTCAAAAGAGGACAGAGAACAAATTTTCGATCCACCTTTAGATCGACAGCAAATGGAAGGTGCTGGCACCTCAAGGTATTTAAGACTTTTTGTTTGAAAATTTTTTTTATAAAAATTTCTTTTAGCTTTTAGCTTTTCTTTGTAGTTTCTGCGGTTTTTTATAAGTAGTTACTGTCATTTGATGTCCTTTTCTTTAATTTGAATATTTTTTTTACTTTTAAACTTAAATTTTATGGCCTTATAAGGCCACTTAAACCCACAATTGCTTGTATATATCACGCCTTAAAACAGCCATAAAAACGTTTTAAGTTACAAATAAAGACAAAGATTTTTTATAAAACTTTTTCATCCTTAAAATTAAAACTCCTTTTTTTCAAAGACAAAAAAATGAGAACAAAAAAAACCCTTAAAATATTTTTGTTGTATTTACTTCCCTGAGTTTCTTGCTAAAATATCTTTCGCACGTTCTAATAATTTCTTTGGATGAAAAAATAATTTTTTTGTGCAATTTTTTTCCTTAACCCTTGAAATTTTGTCATTTGTTTGAAAACGTACAAAAAAATTTAAAAAAAAATTAGTTTTAAGTGCTGTAAACACCGTTTACTTTAGAATAATTCTTGTTTTTTTAGTTGTGAAAAGAAATAAAACACATTTTAAGATGTCTTTTTGGTACAAGCTCATTAAAGATGCACCCCTAATCAGGGTGTTTTTTTTTCAAAATTCTTAACCAAAAAAAAAAAAAAAACTGTACACAAGTAATTATTAAAAATATCCTGCTGTGAGCAATAAATATCTACTAATTCATATAAGTAGAAATTTATTGGCAAGTCAAGCCATGTGTTACATACATAAGTACCTGCTAATGAAAGCATACTTTTAAGGGACTGCTAAATTAAAGATTTACACCTATAAAAGCTTTAACATAATAATACGTGGTATAAAAGCTGCTTAAGTAAAAAGGATATTTTAAAACGTTCTTTTGAAGAAAAAGAATTATTGTTTTATTAAAAAAATATTTGAAAATATTTAAACTCTAGTACAAGGTGTATCAAAAGAAGTCATCCGATGTTGTTTGAATCTCATTTTTTTTTTCTAAATGAAAAACTCCGATTCGGTTTTTTAATTATGTTTATCTGAACCTTTAGAACTTTATTGACCAAGTCGAAAAGATGATATCGGCCAAATGGCCGCCGTCACAATTGATTGCTATACGGGCTCGTTTTATGATATTTTTCATCACTTTGGCGAGAACTTCGGGCGACAGATTATCGCACTCGTATCGAATGTTGTGTCCTTGAGGACTTCCAGGGTCCCGGGCTTGTTCACGTAAGCACAGGACTTCAAAAAACCCCACAAAAAAGTCTGGAACGTTTAAATCCGGCGATCTTGCGGGCCAATGTAATCCGCCAAAACAAGAGATGAGGCGACCCGGAAACGACGCCTTCAGAATATCGGTTGTGGCTCGCACAGTGTGTGCCGTTGCTCCGTCCTATTGTAACCACATGTCCTCCAGTCCTAAATCATTCAATTGCGGCAGAAAAAGCTCGGCTAACATGGCCCTATAACGCGCACCTTCCACTGTTGTCGTTTGACCAGTAGCGTCCTCGAAAAAAATGGCCTGATGACTCCACCAGAGTAAACAGCGCACCATGCAGTCACTTTGAGTGGGTGTAATGGCTCCTCGTGCATCACTCGTGGGTTTTCAGTGTCCCAGAAGCGATAGTTTTGCTTGTTCATGGACCCGAGTCTCATCGCTTATTATGGTTTTGGTCGAACAATTGTCCACTTCGTCCTCGATATTGAGGATGGCTTGGGAGTAGGTTACACGCGTTTAGCGGTCGACAGGCAGCAGCTGATGCATGGACTGGACTTTGTACGGGAACATGCGCAGGTCTTTGGCAAAAACTCACCTTAGGAGCAACCGGCTGATGGCTAATTGCGAGGCTCGGCGTCTGGTTGATGTTTCAGGCGACAGCTCGACATCCTCGTCAACAGCGAAGATATTTTCGGCAGAACAGGCGCTCCGAGGCCGGCACTCTTGGCTGCGTCTCGTGTGGTCCCATATTCTTCAAGGTTTGTGCGGAGTTGGTGCCGGACGAACAGGGAATCGGCGACGGAACTCGCGCTACAAAACACTAAAGACTCTGCTGTTGGAGTTAGGGTTAAAGAGGTTTGGCTTAATATCACTTCGTAAAGCAGCGGAGAAAATTATTTATGAGAATGTATGGGTTCTGTTTCGCTGTCTGTGTTATTTAAACTCCTTGTTAACAGTGGTTCACGTTCAAAGGGCCAGACAACTGATTAATTTGATATTATGAAATCCAGGGTGCTCCACTCTCTCTTGCCAAACGCAAGTAGCCTTATCTTTTCAAGATCGGATATTTCCTTCAGGCATTGAAACAAATAAGATCCTAGACAGCTTCCCTTGAAGCTTACGACCGCTAGACAATGAAACAGAATATGCTCAACATTCTTCCTATCCCCGGTTATACCACAGAACCTGCAGTTATCACTGGTCACTCGTCCTAGGGTCAAATCGTTACATTCGATTCGAATCGAAATTAAAAAATTCTTATTAGAATTCTTATACTAAAAGCATTGCCAACTCGATCAATCGAGTGAATTTTCAATTCGAATCGAATGTGACGATTTGGCCCCTGCTCTTTTGGCATGAACCGCTGTCCAACAATGATTTGTTATTATCCCTACTAGGAGTCTACAAGCACTCCTTGGCAAAGGCAGAATAAATCTTGTCGCTTGTGGGTCATAAGATCCCCATATTATCCTGAAGACTCTACACAAAGTGGTATGCACTTAGACCTCCGTGGCTCTGACCCTCGCCGTGGAGTGGAACTGAAGTGGCTAACAAACGTCTATTGAAAAATTACTCTTGCTTCCCCAACTCGTCTGCCATCCCATGTTCCTCAATAACCCTGTTTCCCAAACCCAAAAAATGTTCACTTTCCCGTCGGCATACAGTTTACTAATGGATTCCTTGCATGCTTGAACAATTAAGAAGTAGGTGAGGTTTGCGGAGATGGTCTTAATTGCCGTCTGACTTTCAATAATCGTATTTACCTGAGAGTTCTTAATTTCAGAGAATAAGCCAAGATCAATGGCCAATTTGGCTGCTAGAGTTTTTGCCTGAAAAATACTGTAGTTGTCAGGAAGCTTATAGGACTCCCTAAAACCCAGTTATCCATCTTGGACTCATTCTGAAAGAAGTTATAGGTCCTGATGTCTGGGCAAAGGCCTGCCATCCAGCCGTGTTTCTCAATACTTACACCGGCTTTCTAATGAAACTCAGTTTCGGGAACAAGTAGCTCCCAATAGTTCTGCCATGACCATTTGGCTCTCAAGGAAATTGTCTTGTTGACCCCAATCGGGTGGCATACCTCCTTGCACCACTCTCCAAGACCAGATTTAATGGTTTCAAATCCAATATAACATCCATAGCCGCCGTGGGGGTGCTGCGTTCAGTATCAGTTATACACAGTCCTGCAAGCCTCTGTGCGCTCTCCAGGTGCCTGCAATTGACTTACTTTTCCAAAGCAATCCATCACACAAATACTCCATAAAGTAAGATAGGTCTAGCCACTGCAGTGTAGATCCAATGCGTTCGATTTGAAAGATGAAACCGTTGGCAGAATGACAAGAATCTACTTGTCGGACCCAAAGTAGCATAAGACAAGGGGAATTCCGAAACTGAGAAAGCCTCAATTAGGCAGAGTGATTGGAGTGCTGATGGGTCACTCAAACCTACAAGCACACCTTCTTCCTTTGGGGGTTGCGAATAAAACCGCTTGCAGGGCATTTAAAAAGGAATTCGCATCCATAAAGCTTTTTCTGTTACTCTTCCTCGCATTTACTCAGACCAGAGCCTGATGTTTTATGTCTGATTTTATACCAGATGTTACTCAGTTAAGAGAGGTAAAATGGGAGAGATTCGTCCACATCCCCGAATTTCAGCAAACTTCTCCACCAAACTGTTTTTTTCTGCTTCTTAAAGCACCCAAAATCCTTTTCACTGGCTTTAGTACATGTCCTGCGGGATTTAACGCCATTCTTTAAGGCCTCTTCCTTCCATTCTAACGAATTATATAACTTAGGGACAACTTGGCTGTATCGGATCACTAAGAATACAAAAGCCTTAATGTAAAGACTGTATAAGACTCGGCACTGTGCGAACATAGCGTCCCTACTTGTTTTCTACTGATATTTAGATTTCCAAAAAAGATAATAATTTTGTTGTACAGCAGGATCCTTGCGATAGTTTTAATAAAATCTTAACAACGATCTAACGATTTCTAATTTTTAAACATTAGATTTAGAAACTTCAATTAATTTTTTGTTGTGAAAGAAACGAGATTATCTACAAAGATCTCTTGGCATTTAAACAAGTTAAGTTTAAGGAATGGCAGCATGAATAGGAAGCAAAAGAAGAAGGTTTTTAAGGAAACAAGTTTTCCCCTAATTTTAAAAATATTTCCAAATTTTTAATTGTGATTTTTTTTTTGTTGCAACAAATTTCAAAGTTTAGGTAAAAAGTTATGTGAAGTAGAAGGGAAAAGAGAACACAACAGTATGTGTGTTTGCGCACAGAATTATATTTGACAAAGACACATGTTGCAAGGACCTCATAACTTTATATTAAGAGTGGATTTTTGTTGTTTTTATTTATTTTTCGTTCAAATTTCCAACACATCGTTAGTAACTAATTTGCTTTTTGTGGCAGCCTAGATTTTGTTGTTTAGAATTTGAAGCTTCAATGTATCAATTTTTTTTTCATGTGCTTTGGCAATGTAGCAAATTTGTTTGTGAGATTTCCGTGAAATTTTTAGATATTTTGTTTCCAAATTTGTGTTTATTTTATTGTTTGCTTGTTTTAGAAATAAAGGGCTAAAAACCCCTAAATGTATCTTTTATTTTTTTTGTTAAAAAAACTTTGCAAACTTTGCTTCCTTTAAGGTAACTCTAACATAGCTTGTTAGCAAGGATTTTTAAGACTTTTCTTAAAGGACAAAAAAAACTTAAATGACAAACGAAAAAGGTTCTTTGGAAAAACCTTTGTCCTTTTTTTTGCCAAAATTAACAAAAAAAAAATTGCAAAAAAAACAATGTCATGTTTTCTTATCACATTCTTTATTCGCTTCCTTAATCATATCTCTGTGTCATTTGATTCCCATCGATTATGTAACACAAATTACCTATAGTTATAAATGGTTGTTGTGTGGAAGTTTTCTTAAACCTTTTTGATTGACACTTAAATTATAATTTTGTTGCTTTCACAACTCACTGCCTTCACATGACAAGTTTGTCTCATAGTAACTTAAAGGATTTATATTTGCATAACAAATACTAAATTTTATTGTTGTACTATGATGATGATAAGGATGAGGCTGAGGTGCTAATATGTGTTTCTTTAGGGTTACAAAAAGTCTAAGATTTTATTTTAGTGATAAAATTTTAAAAAAAATTAATTAAATATAGAAATTAGCAAAAAAATTATAAAATATAATATAAGAAACCATTTCAGGCAAGGATGTCCCGCCTGAAAATGTTTTAAAACCTTTAAATTGCAGGAACAAGCTTGAAAATACTTAAGAAAATTAGCTTAAATGTGTTGAACCAAAATTTGATTACGTTTACTTGAACCCTTAAAATTTAGTGGTAAAGTCGAGAAGATAATATCGGCCCAATTACCGCCGTCACAATTGATTGCTTTACGGACTCGTTTTATGAAATTTTTCATCACTTCACCAAGAACTTCGGGCAACAGATTCTCGCACTCGTGTCGAATGCTGTCCTTGAGGGCTTCCAGGGTCCCGGGCTTGTTCAGGTAAACATGGAACTTCAAAAAACCCCACAAAAAAGTCTGGAACGGTTAAATCGGACGATCTTGCGGGCCAATGTAAATCGCCAAAACGAGAGATGAGGCGACCCGGGAACGCCGCCTACAGAATATCAGTTGTGGTTCGCCCAGTGTGTGCCGTTTTTTCGTCCTGTTGGAACCACATATCCTAATTCGTTCAATTGCGGCCAAAAAAACTGGGCTAACATGGCCTTATAGTGCGCACCATTCACTGTTATCGTTTGGTTAGCGGCGCCCTCGAAAAAAAAGGCCCGATGACTCCTCCCTCTCCTCCTCATCACTTCACCAAGAACTTCGGGCAACAGATTCTCGCACTCGTTTCGAATGCTGTCCTTGAGGGCTTCCAGGGTCCCGGGCTTGTTCAGGTAAACATGGAACTTCAAAAAACCCCACAAAAAAGTCTGGAACGGTTAAATCGGACGATCTTGCGGGCCAATGTAAATCGCCAAAACGAGAGATGAGGCGACCCGGGAACGCCGCCTACAGAATATCAGTTGTGGTTCGCCCAGTGTGTGCCGTTTTTTCGTCCTGTTGGAACCACATATCCTAATTCGTTCAATTGCGGCCAAAAAAACTGGGCTAACATGGCCTTATAGTGCGCACCATTCACTGTTATCGTTTGGTTAGCGGCGCCCTCGAAAAAAAAGGCCCGATGACTCCTCCAGCGTGAACAGCACACCAGGCAGTCACTTTGAGCGGGTTTAATGGCTCCTCGTGCATCACTCGTGGATTTTTGGTGCCCCAGAAGCAACAGTTTTGCTTGTTCACGTACCCGCTAAAGTGGAAATGAGCCTCAACGCTCTTTATGATTTTGATCGTCCACTTCGAGATTAAGGATGGCTTCGGCGTAGGTTACACGTGTTTGGCGGTCAACAGGCAGCAACTCATGCGCGGACTGGACTTTGTACGGGAACCTGCGCAGGTCTTTGACTAAAATTCGCCTTAGGGACGACCGACTGATGGCTAATTGCGACGCACGGCGTATGGTCGATGTTTTTGGCGACAGATCGACATTCTCGCCAACAGCAAAGATATTCTCGGCAGGACGGGCGCTCTGGGGCCGGCCACTTTTGGCAGCGTCTCTTGTTATCCAATACTCTTCAAGGTTGGCGGCCAAACGGCGCAGTTCTTGCGATGTCGGTGCCGGACGACCGGGGAATCGGCCATTTGCAAAAATAAGAGCATCTTCCAATAGGGTGATTTCTTTTGGCCCACCTTATAGATAGAATATCAGAACTTTCATAAAATTTTTTTCATCTTTATGGGGCTGCCCCTTCCCCTGCAACTAACCAACAAATTCGGTTTCCCAAAATGTGGACATGGTTGCACAATTGTATTTAAAATCGATATCTATTAAACTTTCCATGGTATAGCGCATCAAAAATTTCATAAAAACTATTCATTTGTATGGGGGGTACCCTCCCCTGCTTCTACTCAACTAATTTTTCTTTCTGTGTTGTACGTATTATACTGAAGACCTGCAAGTTTTGAGTAAAAATTTGATAAAATTTCTGCAATTGTAGGGAGGGAGAGATGGAGGGTACCACTTTCCCTATCTTTAAAGTATCCGTGCCAAGTTGTGTGGTAAAAGTGGATGTATTTACTAAGGTATATAGGGATTTTGTCCTAAAAAATGGGTTATTTTGGGTTTTTGCTTATATCTCGTTCCGTGGTGAACCGATTTTGCTGATTTGAAACACCGATTGTCTCAGAGATATTTCTGATTGTTTGATATCAAAACATTTTCTGTGCGATTTTTTTTGGCTCCATAGACTTGAGACATACAGACGGACATGGTTATATCGACTTCCTTATCTATAAGGATCCAAAATATACATTTCTACTTCATTTGAACTCCATTCATCTATAGCCCAAATTTGCATTAATTTTACCTTTAAAAAATTTCTTTTGAAAACATTTTATATTTGCATTTAATATAACAATTTCCTTAAACATTAAACATTTTAATTATACTTCAAAGATAAAAAAATCTCTTAATTAAAAAAAAAATAATTTGCTTAAAAATATTGTGTCAAATCTTCCCTTTAATTCTCATTTGGTTTATAACAAGTTTGTGTTGACAAATTGATTTATATTTTCTTACTCTAAGGTCACTTACAATTTTAAAACTCAATCTTAACCACAAAAGAAAAGAAAAAAAAAACAAATAAATAAAATCTGTTATATTTACAAAACCTTAAAAATTTTTAGTTAAATAAAACTGTTAAAGTAACAAATTTCTGTGAGATTAAACAAAAAAAAAACAAAACATTTGGTGTTTGGTAAATACATCCATACGGTCAATGGTTAACTAACTGGTTAGTTTGTTGGCCAGTCAACTGGCCGACTGACTGGCCTCTTGGTAACTTAACTTATCATAATGCCATGTGTATATTTTGTTGTATATTTTTGTTAATATTTTGTTTTATTATTTCTTTTTCTCGGCTAAGAACCGCAGACATAAGCAACAATTTCAATTGTTTCATAACCAGGTTATAACAATATTGTTTATTAAAAAAAAAACTTAAAGTCGAAATGTTTATCTCTCTGTATTTAAAAAGAAATTTAACATATTCACACACATACAAACAGACATATACACATACAAACAGTCAGAATTTATAGTTTTAAGTCCAGGTCAATGAACTACAAAAATACTACGAGTCATATTTGTGTGTTTACACTGAAAAAAAAATAAGATGATAAAACCACAAAATTTCAATAAAAAAACAAGTTAGAGCGCTTTATTCGGCTGTGTTGAATCTTTTATGCCCTTCACAGCGTGTAGGGGTTTTTACCCCTTCTTTCGAATTTTGTATGGTAACCCCCTTAGGTGATGGTGATAGGGGGTAAGTATGTTTAGGAGGGGAAACTAATAGGGGTCGGTCGTACACTCTGAGGAAGTTGTGGGCATTTTTACATCATTTTTGTAAAGTTTGTATGGCAACCCCATTAGGGCATGGAGATAGGGGGTAAGTATGTTCTAGAAATATGTTTGGGAGGGCAAACTAATGGGGGTCGGTCGTACACTCTATTGCTCTAAGGCCAACTCTGAGGAAGTTGTGGGCATTTCCATATCATTTTTTGTAAAGGCGATGGTGATAGGGGGTAAGTATGTTCAAGAAATATGTTTGAGATGGAAAACTAATCGGGGTCGGTCGTACACTATGGGCTTTTTTACATAATTTTTGAAAATTTTGTATGGCAACCCCCCTAGGTGATGGGGATAGAGGGTAAGTATGTTTAAGGAATATGTTTGGAAGGGGGAAATAATGGAGACGGTCGTATACTATATTTTTCTAGGGCCGACTCTGGGGAATTTATGGGCGTTTTTACATAATTTGTGTAAATAGGAATATGTTTAGAAAGAGGAACTAATGGAGGTTGGTCACATATTTTATATCTCTACGTCCGATTCTGGAGAAGTTATGGGCGTTTTTACATCATTTTTCTAAATTTTGTATGGCAACCCCCTTAGGTGATGGGTATAGGGGGTAAGTATTTTCTAGCAATATGTTAGGGAGGGGAAACTAATAGGGGTCGGTCCAACACTTTATTTTTCTAGAGCCGACTCTGGGGAAGTTATGGGCGTTTTTACATAATTTTTGTAAATTTTGTATGGCGACCCCCTTAGGCGATGGTGATAGGGGGTAAGTATGTTCGAGGAATATGTTTTGGAGAGGAAACTAATGGGGGTCAATAGTACACTTTATTTCTCTAAGGCCGACTCTGGGGAAGTTATGGGCGTTTTGACGTCATTTTTGTAAATTTTGTATTACAACCCCCTTAGGTATGTTTTAGGAATATGTTTGCGAGGGGAAACTGATTGGAGTCTGTGATTACTCTAGGGGCGACTCTGGAAAAGTTGTAAGGGATTTATCCTATATTTTTCAAATTTTGTATCGCAACCCTGTTAGGGGCTGAAGATAGAAAATAAAATTAATTGGGGTCGGTCTTAAATTTGACCTTTGTAAGAGCACACTGTAAGCTGTGGAGCGATTTAAAAAAAACATACATACACACATTAAAAAATAATTAAACTTTGTATGGCAATACTGTAAGGGGGCGGAGATAGGGCATAATTATAATGTTTCACAAAAATGTTTGTGAGGAAAAAATTAATAGAAGACGGTCTCACATTGCACCCATGTGTGGGCTACTCCGGGGCAGTTGTAGAGGTTTTTATGTACAAATTTTAGAGTAATAAACAGAGGTATTGGTTTTTAGATACTTCAGATCGCAGATTTGCACTCCTGTCTCTTTGTGCTCCTCATCACTGGTCAGCATTTTTTGCGCCATTTAGTTTAAATTTCCTATTGGCTTCTTTCGGAAATGCAAACCTTGATGCTTATTCGTAATACCAGGGCTTGTTGTATTTCATTCGCAACAACGATGCACGGGTCGATTACATGTGGGCCCCAAATCCCCATGCTTCTCACCAAATCTTCCGGTTTTTTTGTTTTGTAAACTAAAAGTGCCCCTGTGGAACTATTCTCTCGTAGAACTGAAGAACAGAAGGTGCATTGGACAGGCGTTCATTGCACCCGTTATATCGAAGCATTCAAATCGTCAAGGTTCTAGTTGTGGGGTGTTCGGTCTTAATCCCCACGTACTGTAAATGTTTGTTGCTCTTGTTGTTGGGCTACGTGGCTGTTGCACGTATGCAAGTAATATGTTAAGAGTAGCACCGAGATACTTTACCTCACCTGGGAACTCACATTTTGAGCCTTTTGACATTAGCTCCCTGAGCCGTAAGCTACTTGCGTTTCGTGAAGGGTACCAGTATCGTCTTTGATGGATTATTTAAAGGTAAGCTCTGCACCAGGCTAGATTGAAAGCCTGTTGGTTCCTTTCCGACATGGTTTCATTTCCCGATCCAACCACAGATATGACCCTATCATCGCCGCAGCCATATGTATGAAAATCTAGGTCGTTAAGCCGTTGAATAAGTTCCTCAGTGGTCAAGGATTATAGAAGAGCGGCCCCTAGAACCTTGATGTTTACTGATGCACCATATTGGTTGGTCTAACCCACCTTAGTTGCAAAAATCTCCAGTTCACAGTCGTACTTGGATCTATTCTTTTGATTATTCCTTGCCTTCTCTGACTAAGAACTCTCAGGAGAAAATGTTCATTGTTAGTCAGGTGGCGATCAAGTCTACTTCGTGCAAGAAAGCTATTGGTTAACTGTGCGTCTTATAGCAGACTGTGTTGTGGAAGCCAAGGCCGCGAAAGTCTAGGTAAAAAACAAATTCCTGTAGAGTCTCCGGAACTCTGTTAAGTTCTTCTGACCCGGGGGCTCTGTGAAGTTTCGGAGAAGATCACCTTCTGGGTCATTAAGCAGCGCTCGTACCCTAAAAGGCAAACTCCCTAGGATCTCATCTGTTGGAGAACCTGGAGAAAATATCTGTAACTGATAAGATGAGCCTGTTGGCATTTGTTAAAATATTGTGGAGCACCTTTGAGTTCATTACATTGGAAATAATCAGTTTGAAATTATAATTTCTTCTGATTTGAACCCAAAAGGTCTATGTGAGGTCCTCACAACCAGCCAGTTCAACTTAATCTAACTTTTTTCACTTGCATCATAGAATGTGTTATCAAAGGCCCCTTGTTTATAAATACGCATAAAGCTATTTGACAAGTCTTTAGAACCTTCTCTAAGACCGCAGTCAACTGAAGAATTGCGAACACCTAGGATTTGACAAGCTGGTATTCAAATTATTATCGGTATTTTGGATTTATCCCCAGAAATACCTCTCAATATTTGTAGCTAACTTGGAGTCTTTCTATTGTCTTAAAGAAAAATAAGTTGGATCTTATTGACCTTTAGAGCTTGGTAAGGTAGTCGTCACGTCTCAGCTATTGAAAAAGTTTGTAATCTCGATTCAAATATTCTTGACAAATGGGACATTATTTCTCCGGGGGAAAATTACAGGTGGCACGAATTAATGCCGTTGTCGGTTCTGGATACCTTTCTTCCCTTCTGTTAAGTATTAAAAAACCCTAAACAAATTAAAATTTTTTTTTCAATCCTTTTCTCTGCGTGCAGTAACAGTTTAAGAACATTTTGTTTAAAACTTTTATATATTTGCTACCTTTTCAGCTTAAGTTCTTATGATCATATGGCTTTTATTGGTATTTTTTGGCATTTTTTTTTGGATGATCTTAACTTAAAGATAGTACAAGTGTTCTAATTTATATATATTTCTTTGTGGCCAGAGAACAGTTGGAATTTAAGGCTTGAGTAGGCCTAAAACAAACCAAGAGAAAGAAAGAAAATTTGGCGAAAGAATAAAAAGTGTTGAGTTTGTAATTCGAAGGAACGGAAAGAAAGAAAGTAGAAAAGGTCAGGATAAATGTAATTTATTGTTAATTAAATGAACATTTGTTTGTTTGCTTTCTTTACTTGGGAAATGCTTTCTTTATTATCCTTTAGTTTCAAATTTTTTTTTCGGTTTGTCATTTCCTTTGCCAAATTGATCCTGCCTGTATGACCAAATAGTATGTTCATACGAATGTATATCGCGTTTGTATTTTACAGTCAAAATTAACTTTCTTTCTTGATTAAATTTACCAAAAAAAAAAAAAATGCCAAATTGCAGAAGGGTTGCTTGTTGCAAATGCCATAAAAAAAAGGTTTTATTGATGGTCTTTTTGGCCAACTTAAAAAAAAAAAAAAAACAAAAAAAAAAACATAAAAGCATCTGTCGTATGCAGTTTTTAGGCTTAAAATACTAACGACCACGACTGCGACTACACCTTGTTTTGCAGTTGCCAAACATTGCAAGTCAACGTTTTTCGTTGATGATGATTCACATTATTGAATTTTTTGGTATGAATGAACAAACATATACAAAGTTAAATAAAAGCACACATACATACAATCAAACATATTAAACATACTGCAACGGTACTACGTGTTGTACTTAAAATAACACTTGGCCTTAACGTGCTATACTGTACTTACCTTGTCAATTACCGATAAAGTTTAAAGTAAAATAAAACATTTCAACTTGCATGCAACATTAATCACAAGGAGATCACATACATCAATCCCTTTGATCTTGCATGATAAGTTTGATAATAATGGTAATGCATTCAGGTTATTATATTTTTGCTTTAGATAAAGGGTATTTAATAAAGATCCAGCTGAAAATATTATTAGAGGTTTGATAAAATTAGCTTGAACTTTTTAATTAAAATATGGTCAAACTCCATGAAGTTTGATTAAGTTTGAAGTTTTTAAACTTAGTTTAAGCCTAACCTCCTAAACTACATATATCTTCCACGCAACTTCATACAAGACCTAGGTTGTATACAACTTCAATTATTTTTAATTTTAAAAAATTTTTTTGCTAATTAACTTCAAAAAAATATTAATATTAGATTCATAATTTTTGTTTTCACTTTAAATTTTGCGCGATTCTTTTAGTTCTTAAGCTTAAAAACAGGTGGCTCTTCCTATACGGCTACACATCAAACCAATTTTTTTATCCGGCTTAAGCCTTGTATTCATCTTATCTAAGACTTTTTATTTGATTTAAATAAATTTAATTTAAAATGTTTAAAACCTTCAATCGTAAAAGCTTTTATATCTAATGTTGCATCAGCCAAAAACATTGTTGGATCCCTTCAATATTAAAAAACCACCCCAATGCTGCATCTAACTACCATCAAACAAATAAGTTGGATCAAACATAGACTTCATAAAATCGAAAAAAAACTTACTTATATTCTTTAAAAACTAATCAAACGCAAAACGTTTTAAAATTAAACTATTATTAAACTTCAGGCTTGTGGCTTAAATATCAATTAAGGTAATTTGATTACACTAAGAACAAGTAACCGTTACTTGGTTTGATATTTTTTGTTAAGGAAATTAATTACCTTTACCTCAAACAATCTCTTTTTAACATTAATACTAAGTTGTGCTTTAAAACGTAAAAGAAAATATATGGTTACTTAATAAATCAATCGAGTAACCGCTTTAAATATTTTATGTATAAAACTGTTGCAGATATTTTATAGAAAAAAAAATATTTTTAAGCTTTTTTTAAATATTTTATATAACATGCATGTGTATACCAATGGTTACTTAGATTTAGAACGAGTACCCCTTGCAAATCAGTCGAATTTATTTAAAAAATATTTTATAAATATTATTAAGAAGTGTCTTTTATATAATTTTGTTTATTTGTTTTACAAAACTCACAAGATTTTGCATTTAAAGGGTTAATGGTTACTTAACTTTGAAACGAGTAATCATTGCGGAAGTTAAAATTTTTTCAAAGCAAATATTAAAAAGCCTGTTTCGTATTTATTAGTTGTATTTTTTTAGTAAAAAATTGTAAAAATTTTTGTGGTTACATAATTGGAAAACTCTAAGCGAGTAACCATTGCAAAAATTGCTACCTATAAGAGTTAATGCAATAATTATCTCCTTAGAAATCTATTTTTTTCTTACATTTTGTAAAATTATTTTATAATAAATATTCACTTTGTAATAATAATTCACTAAAAAACTAACAAAAACGCATATAGATTAAACATGAGTAACCGGTGTATATAATCGGACTTATTTAGTTAAATTTTATCAATTTTTAGGAACTCTTTTATTTATGTACACCATGATTTAAGGAAACTTGCATTGTGTTCATAAAGTGCGAGTTTTCAATGAAAATTGTTAAAATGTTTGTGGTTACTTAATTTAGAAACGAGTAACCATTTATATTATTAGATTTTTAGGAAAGCAATTTGCATATTTTGGTACTGATAGAAGTTTTTGTTAAAATATAAACAATTTTCGTTAAAAATTTACAAAAATTATTATGGCTACCTAAACTGTTAGCGAGTAACCATTGCAGAAATTGGAATTGAGTTAAAAAAAAACTTTAAAATAACTCTAACAATTCTATTTTTTACTTCTTAATATATTATTTTCTTAAAAAGGAACAAAAATATGTGTGGGTACCTGGTGCGAAAACGAGTAACCATTTGAGTAATAAAAATTTTACCAAAAAAACTATAAAAGTCTTTAACAAATAAGTATTTCAGGAAAAGTATTAAACAATTTTATTTAAATTCTGTTATATAATTAAATGGTTACTCGAGTTTAAAGCGAGTAAAAGCTCTTAAAAATGTAAATGGTTACTTTTACTAAAAACAATTAATCGTGGTAATTTTTTTAAGATTTAAAAAATCACATGAATTTTTTACGCTTAAGAGCAATTTTTGTCTAATTTTTCCTATTAAAACCCCTTAAAATATAAGTGGTTACTTAACCTCAATTAGAGTAACCGTGTTAACAAAAAGAGGAAACAGATTTTTTTTAATGGCAAAACCATTGAGATATTGTAGTAAAACCCAATTTTTTCAGGAATACACGGTTATAGAAATTTTTCTTTTTCGAAATGTGCCTTGAATCGCTTATGCTTTTTTCAGGACAATTTTTTTTATCCTTTCAGAGCAAATTCTTGTTACAGACTTTGTTTTTGTTATCTTTACATTATGCCTAAAAACATTTCTTAACCTTCTTTCTTAAAAACCATTACCTTGGCAACAAATTTCTCTTTACCACGTTTTGTTTTTAAAACAAATTGAATAAATTTAAACTGTACCGTAACCAGGACCTTCAACACAATTATCGTTTATTTGTTGTTGCTGTTATACAAATACAGGTAAAAGAAATCATCTAAATTAGTTTAGAAAAATTAACGCCTGACAATGAGAAATCTCTGAAAGAAACTATAAAGTAGAAAATGAAACTAAATTTGTTTTTAAGCGCAGAGCAATACGTCTGCCATTCATCCCTGGTTTTAAGCTCTCTCCTGTGTGTGTGTGTGTGTGAACATGTGTGTCAGTTTGTTGTGTTGTATGTGTTGTAGTTACAATACAATTTTTGTATAACCCTGATATCCGGATTACGAATTCGGTTAAATATACAACATCTGCTGCCACTGTCGCTGCCAAAATTTTGCTAATACAACCCTACAAACACTTTACGATCGCAATACACACACACACACACACACACGCAAGACAAATATGCAAGCAATTGTAGGATGAGGATAATAAAACTTTGAGACAGACACACTTTTGTGTTTGAACACCAAAAAAAAAAAAAAAGAAACGCTCTAAGATCATTTAAGCTGACAAATATACATAAAGGTTTTGTTTAATGGAAACATTTGCCACTTTTATTACCTTTTTCTGAGGATTTTTCGAAGAAAGACTAATGATCCCTGATGGGCTAAGTCCTTTTGGCAGGGACTAAAAACCAGGCTTTTATTGTTTTATAATACATTTATAACGAAAAAATAAATTAAAACTTATTTTTATTTTTTTCATTTTTCAAGAAAACCGAATGTTTTAGTTTTTTTTTACTTTAGAAACCGGTTTTTTTAATTAAAAATATTTTAATAGTTATAATATGACTTTATTTTAAGCACAGAAAGTGTTTTTTAAATATAAACCCAAACTATGAAAAAATAAAAACCCGGGTTGTACTCGGTTAAAAACCGGTTCCTTAGTGGAATGCGAAAGTTTTTAGTGTAAGAAAATAAAAAAAAAATATTTAAGCGAATTGTAAATTTTATAAGAAAAGAAATGCAAGCAATGCTTAGCTTAACAAGACAAGTGGTAAACTTTTCTTGTTTAAGGGTTTTCGGTTACAAATTCATACGTATTCGATTAAATAAAAGTAAACAACTGCTACTTGGCTTAAAACTTAAAGTCTAAATATAATGCGAACGTTTTCAGTCTATGTAAAATATAAATAACATATTTGAAGTGATTCGTTTAAAAACTCCGGTTATACCCGATTAAATAACCGGTTTTATTAAGAAAATAACCTAGAATTTTAGTGGAATGAAAAATTTGTTGCGGCGTAAAAACATAAAAAACTGTGAAAAAATAAAAACCCGGGTTGTACTCCGTTAAAAACCGGTTACTTAGTGAAATGCGAAAGTTTTTAGTGTAAGAAAATAAAAAAACTATTTAAGCGAAGTGTAAATTTTATAACAAAGTAAATGCAAGCAATGCTAAGCTTAACAATACAAGTGGTTAACTTTTCTTGCTTAAGGGTTTTCGGTTACAAATTTATACGTATTCGATTAAATTAAAGTAAACAACTGCTACTTGGCTTAAAACTTAAAGTCTAAATATAATGCGAACGTTTTCAGTTTATGTAAAATAAAAATAATTTATATGAACTGACTCGTTTGAAAACTCGGGTTATACCCGATTAAATAACCGGTTTTATGAAGATAATAATCTAGAATTTTAGTGAAATGAAAAATTTGTTGCGGCGTAAAAACATAAAAAAATATTCGCTTTAAGCCCGGTTTTATTTATAAAAAACCGGTTTTTATTTTTAATTTATAAAATATTAAAAAATAAGTAAAAAGTTTTTTAAAACAAATTTTTTTTAACTTTTTTTAATTTCATTAAGAAAAGAAATTAACTTTGTTTTAAAGATTTTCACTGAAACCCTGTCTTATGTGTCTTAAATGTATTCGAATACATTAAAAAGACTTATAATCGATTCAATATTTATGTTTTTTTTTTAATTGGAAACTTATTTGAAATCTAGCTTCTCTATTTTAGTTTTCCATTATCCTTAAAAAAACGAAATGAGTTTAAGGTTAGTCATTGTAAACAAAAGTAACCATTGAAATTTTCTTTGTTATTTATATCAAGTAACCGTTGCAAGCGTAATCCTTTTTTTATAAAACGGTTACTTTTCTTATTTTATAAACAAACTTAAAAATTTTATTAAAGTTAAATATTTAACATACAAATTTAATGCATTTCATACAATTAATTGTCCCAAATGAAAATCGTTACTACTTTGGATATCGGGTAACCATTTAAGTTTGTTAGAATTTATGATTACTAAGCTTAAATAAAAGTAACCATAACAAACTATGATGACTTTCAAACAAAATATTAAAAAAGTAATGTCTTAGCATATTTTATTCACATTTTTTCTCGAGAAACTTACAGATGTAAACGGGTACCCGCTTAAAAAAAATGGTAACCGTGTCTTATTATTACATAATAATTATAAATTAAAAAAAGAAAATTAAGTTGACAAAAATGGTTTTTAATAAAATTTAAATACATCTTTCTAAAGAAATACTATTGCAAGCAACGGTTATTTGCTAAATAAATAAGTAACCGTTGATATGGTAATTCGTTAAAGAAACATTTATTTATTTAAACGAATCATTTTTTCTTTTTATAGAAAGTTTTTAATTAAAATTTTTTTTACAAAGTTTTTAAAGCGACAACGGTTACTCTTTTACAAATCAAGTAACCACTTATGAGTGTTTTTTAACAAAACTGATAATAGTTATATTAAAAAAGATGTTGGCAAAAAAATGATTTTTTTTTAATTGAAAACGGTTACTTGCCTAAATAAAAAGTAACCACTAAAAATTTTTTTAATCAGGGAATTTGTTGAGATCAAAAAATTCCCCGTTTTAAACTTTCGGACTCGAAGTCGTATGTGTCCCATTATGTTTTAAAATTTATTCAACAAAACATTGTCCTAATTACGAATATCACTAAATTTTAATCCCTTTTTATTATTTCTGCTTTCGCACTCTCACTCCTCTCTAGATTATTGTTTTTTAAAACACAACAAAAGCATTCCTTCAGTGGCCTTGAACGTTTTTTGTTAACCACTGAGCGTACAAAAGCTTTTATTAAAGCTTTATTTAATTTACCCTTGAAATCCTTGTATGTAGCAAGTTGCTGCAGAATTAAAAAAGGAACCAAAAAAATGTTTGGAACAAATATTAAACAAAAAAAATAAAAAAAAGCGGTGGCATTAGTTACTCATCATTGATTAAGTAATATAAAATACAACAACAATAACTGCAACAAAAAACCTTGGTTAAATCATTAGAAAATTCTAAGAATTTTAAGAAAAATTTGATACTGCAACATGGCATTGAAAGTGTTTTATTTTTCTTGTTAAACAAATATATTTTAAACATTTTTTTTATTAGATTTTGCAATCTTCATTATGGAAGATGATCAATATGCTTTCAATAATATTGAGTGCAATATAACCTTGAAATATGATTAAAGAGTAAGAAAGAGAGTTTGTCAAAATAAAGAGAATAGAGAAAAGAAATTGAAGGACTTTACAAAATTCATAATTAAAAACCAATTTGTTATTTAAATAACTGTTATAAAATTGACACAATAAACAAATTAAATTTAACTGTTATATGAAACAAAATTCTACAAACTGTTATAAAAATCTTAAACCTTTAAAGTCCTTTGTCTCGTAATGTATAAAACTTTTTTCTCTCTTACCACCAAAAACAAACTGTTATACGCCCTAAAAATAAAAATTTAAACATTAAAGCACTTTACAAAAGTTATAATTAAAAACCAATTTATTATTTAAATAACTGTAATAAAATTGACAAAACAAACAAATTAAATTAAACTGTTATATTAAACAAAATTCTACAAACTGTTATAAAAATCTTAAACCTTTAAAGTCCTTTGTCTCGTAATGTATAAAATTTTTTTCTCTCTTACCACCAAAAACAAACTGTTATACGCCCTCAAATAAAAATTAAAACATGAAAGCACTTTACAAAAGTCATAATAAAAAACCAATTTGTTATCTAAATAACTGTTATAAAATTGACAAAACAAAAAAAAATAAAATAAACTGTTATATTGAACAAAATTCTACAAACTGTTATAAAAACTTTAAACCTTTAAAGCCCTTTGCTTTGTCATGTTTTAAATTTGTTTGTCTTTTACCACCAAAATCAAACTGTTATACGCCCTCAAAATAAAAAAATTAAAGCACTTTACAAAAGTCATAATAAAAAACCAATTTGTTATTTAAATAACTGTTATAAAATTGACAAAATAAACAAATTAAATTAAACTGTTATATGAAACAAAATTCTACAAACTGTTATAAGAACTTTAAATTAAAAATTTAAATTTAAAAATTTAAATTTAAAAATTCAAAAATTAAAGGACTTTACAAAAGTCATACATGTTCAAAAAATCAATTTGTTATTTAGATAACTATTATAAAATTGACAAAACAAACAAATTAAATTGAACTGTTATATAAAACAAAATCCTACAAAATTGTATAACAATCTTAAACCTTTAAACTCATTTGCCTCTTAATGTATAAAAATTGCTTCTTCTTACCATCAAAAACAAATTGTTATACGCCCTTAAATTAAAAATATATTTATCAAACTGAAGCAAAATTCTAATTATTAATGATGGCAATTCATGCAGCTTAAATTTCTTTTTTATTCACCGAAATCTAGAAACAAATCACATATTTCATGGCAACACAAAAGAAAACCTCTAAAATAAACTTAAAAAATGTCATTGAAATAATTATTTTAAAACTCGAAAATTTAAATTTTATTAAAAATTTGTTTTTATAATTTTTGTTGGCCAAAATATTTGCCAAATATTAAGCAAACAAATAACATAAATATTTGAAATAAATTATTCATAAATTATCAAAAATCAAACTAAAACTTAAAATCAAAAACCTTTAGCCGCAGTGATATGAACATAAATTATTTAGCAATGAACTTAAGTAAATCGTAAGAAATGTATGGCATAAAGTAACATAAAAAATGCATTGGGACTGTAAAAGTAATGGGTAAATGGATAACTGATTAAAAAAATGTTTCCTTAAAAAATTGTCATAATAAAACATGGAAAGATTTGCTTAAGTGTTTGCTAAGAAACCGGTTACCTACCACTTAAAGTATCGGGTTACCACATTTAAATACAACCTGAAAAGCTTTTTGTTGAACTAAAAAAAGCTTAATAGAAGTTAGTTTAGCATGAACAAATTTTAGATTTATTTTTAAGTAACCGGTTGGCTGTTATATAAACTATTAGGATAACCATTTTTTAATTAAACCAAAATTAAATAACTTCATTATAATAAGGTTTGATTTAATAAGTGCTTTTGTTGGACAAAAAATGGTTATTTGAAGCATAAGCTGGTCTTAGCATTCTTAAAAGATTGGTTACCCGCTATATTAGGTACCCGAATAACCAGATTTTCATTTAATCTTAAAAATACTTTTTATAAATAAACAAAATAACTAAAAGATAGTTGGATTAAATAAATACATTTTGAGCGCTTTTACCAAATAAAATAAAAACTTTTTAATATTATTTAGGAGTTCATCCCAATTAAAGTTTATTTACAGGATTTGTTATAGGTTAAGTTCGTCTATATGCATTTCATTTATTCTTGCACCAAACCGTTAGTAGACTTTAATCAAATTCTTGAAAAACCTTATCAATATATTTTATTTTTATATAATAACTTTAATAAACTTATTGAGAATTACTACAAACAAACAAACAAACCAAAACATCCAAGAGTTCTTTCAAAAATCCAACAAACCATTTTCCGCTATTAGCATATGCATATAGACAAACTCAACCTACAACAAACCCTATAAATAAATAAAATAATATTAAACGGTTACTCTTATTTTTTGGGCTTAATGGTATAAGCGGGTATTCGGGTAACCAATTTTAATAAGCCTTTAAGTAAGAAAACCAACTTTAATAGCAGGTTAATTTGCTAAAGCGAAAATAACTCTTACTTAAGCAAGCAACTAGCGACATTAAAACTTAAAAAATAAACCGGTTACTTATATAAGTTTTGAGTAACCATTGAAATTCTTGCACTTGTAGAGTGCAAATCTACAACTAAATGTTTATTTATTTGTTTAAAAATAAACCTAAACGTTATTAATAAAAATAAACCAACGACTACTCGCTTAAAATTAAAGTAACCATTATAATTTGAATTTGTTTAAGTGAAAAAATTGCTTGGCACTTTTAGTTTGCCTATTTTCTGATGGAATTACATGATAAAATAATAAATCCCGGTGTTTTAGTTAAACTTTTTAAGCGATTACTTATTACAAAATTTAAGTAACCGTTTAAAATTGTAACAATTTTAATATTTAAAAATAAAGTCTTTTGCTTCTTAGGTAATATTGTTAAGGTTGGGATAAGTTTTTATTTAAAATACTTTTTAATAATAAAGTGGTTACTTTTTAGGTTTTAAGTAACCATATAAATTTAAGTAGTTGCTGGCAGTTTTTCTATAAATTTCAAATTGTTATATGATTAGATTATTAAGTAATTAACCGGAAAATCAGTTATTCGTTTTGTTTATTTACACTTTTTTCATTATTCTTTTCCACCAACTAAATACCCAACAGCCAAACACAATTAACCATTCTATGTGCATACATACACACTTACAAACTTCAAAAAATTTTAAACCAGATTCGGAAAATATCTAACGCCGTTTTATCGCCAATTTTTTGCTGTCGTTGTTGTTCTGCTAACGAAAAAAAAATTTATATTTGAGCACATTTTTGTCGACCAGCAGAAACAAACGAAAAAAACAAGTTTCAAACTTAAAACTACAACAGAAAAAAATTTGAATGAATTTTTATTTTAGTTTTTTTTTGTTTGTATGTATGTTTTGTGTATTTTCGAGAATGAATTTAGAAATTCAACACAGGAACCAAAGCAGAAGCAGAGAAATAAATAAACATTAAAAAAGTTTTTTTTTCTATTAAAGCGAATGTGTTGTATCTTTGCCTGATTAAGTGTATGTATGTATGATTGTTATAATGCCCACTTTACCTATATAACTTTTGAATAAATAAAGCAGAGAAAAATTTTGCAAATTTTTGCACATTTTTAATGTTGACGTTGCCAGATCAAAGGATTTTATAAAGGGGAAAAGTAGCTTCCATATTAATTAAATTAAATTTAATTTGCAGCAATTCTTATACAAAGTAGGCTAAAAGAAGTCATCCGATGTTTTTTGGTTTTAATTTTTTTTCTCAATGAAAAACTTGGATTTTGTTTATTGATTATGTTTATCTGAATCTTAAGAATATTATTGGTCAAGTCCAGAAGATGATATCGACCAAATATGCGCCGTCACAATTTATTGCTATACGGGCTCTTTTTATGGCATTTTTTATTATTTCGGCGATAATTTCGGGCGACAGATTCTCGCACTCGTATCGAATATTGTCCTTAAGGGCTTCTAGGGTCTCGGGCTTGTTTACGTAAACACGGAACTTTAAAACACCCCACAAAAAATCTGGAACGGTTAAATCGGGCGATTTTGCGGGCCAATGTAAAACACAAAAACGAGAGATGAGGCCACCCGGGAACTCCGCCTTCAAAATATCGGTTGTGGCTCTTGCATTCTGTGCCGTTGCTCCATTCTGTTGAAACCACATGTCTTTTAGTTCTAATTCGTTCGATTGCGGCAGAAAAAACACGACTAAAATAGCGTGCACCGTCCACTGTTATCGTTTGACCAGCGGCGTCCCCGAAAAAAATGGCCCGATGACAACAGCGCACCATGCAGTCACTTTGAGCGCGTGTAATGGCGCCTCGTGCATCACTCTTAAATTTTCGGTGCCCCATAAGCAAAGGTTTGTGTGTTTACGTACCCGCCGAAATGGAAATGAGCCTCCTCGCTTATTATGATTTTGGCCGAGAAATCGTCCACTTCTGCCTCGAGATTGAGGATAGATTGGGCGTAGGTTGCATGCGTTTGCCGGACGACAGGCAGCAGCTGAGGCACAGACTGGACTTTATACGGAAATATGCGCAGATTTTGACCAAAATTCGCCTTAGGGACGACCGGCTGATGGCTAATTGCGAAGTACGGCATCTGGTCGATGTTTCTGGCGACAGTTCGACATCCTCGCCAACAGCGGCGATAGTCTCGGCAGAACGGTGCTCCGAGGCCGGCCATTCTTAGCAGCATCTCGTGTGGTTCCTACTTTGCAAGGTTGGTGAGTTTATCGCTCCATGGTTTGTTTACTTGTATTCTGCATGGGTCTAGTTCACAATTGTCAAAACAGATTTAACATTGGCTGCCATTTGTCAAGATAAGAGCATCTTCCAATAGGGTGATTTCTTTTGGCCCACCTTATAGGTAACTGGTTTTTGGAGGATCGTTATCGTCTGTCTTGTGAAACATTGCTCTCCATGGGGCATGTAGGCTACTTAGTATGGAACATGAAAATGAACAAAGAAAATGGCATCAGCATTTTCTCTGAGTTAAACTTGTGCTGCACTTTGAGTCTGGCTAAGAACGTGTCCGTTTACCAGGCAGAGATGTTTGGTTTGAGGCATGTTTTGGATCATTTATTGGAAGGTTTAAAGCACTTCACTTTACAACAAGTCAGTTAAAGAGCACATGAAACTGAGCGCTTAACTGATAGGCAAGGTAATGTTAAATTAGCTAGCTCTAAAAATCCCATATATACCCTTTCCTTCTTCGATGTTACCACAAACAAAAACTATAAACCCGGTTATTCCTGTCTAACTAGTATGGTGTAATAAAATCCATTTGGTTCTGTACTCTGTTGGCAAATGCCAGCAGTCTCCTCTCTCCAATCTCTGATATTTCCCCCAGGTCACCTCAAAATTTTTAATCATCGCTGCCCAGTGGTCCTGCTTCTTTTACATGAACCGGTGTCCAACAATTACCTTTTATAATCCCAAGTATAAGTCTACAATTATTCCTTCTGGGAGAAAGAAAAAAACTCGTCGCCTTTAAGCTGGCGCTTGAAAGGATTTTAAAACTCAGAAAATGTGTCTCTGTAAATAAGGTAGCAGAGTTATGGGTCAAAGGTCATATGGTTGTAGCTGATAATGAGAAAGCAGACGAGAGATTCTCCTTCATTTTTCTGGGGTTTAAACCCAGAGTACTACGGGTTGATTCTTAACTGAACTTGTCTAATTTTTTTTTAACGTTGGTAGAGCTCTGACTTTAAACTTATTTAGATTATTTAAATATTCAAGCCGCAATTTTGACAGCAGTTTTGGGAGGTCTCCGAGGAAAACGCTTAATTGGTTTTACCCGCTGTAGTTTTTTTTCTTTATCAATTAAATTTTAAATTTACGTTTAAGTCTTTTTTGTCCTGTTTTCCTACATTCAAATAAAGTCACAATGAATATTAAGCTCCTTGTAAATTCTTTTGAAGCTCCAAATTTGGTTTTTTCGTAAAATCGTAACTGTTTGTCTTGTTATCAGTCCGTTGTAAAAAAACTAACCATTAAAATTAATAATTTTCCTTAATATATCATCTGACATACTTACATATCTGTAAAAGGTATTAAAATAGAAATTATGAGAAATAAGAAGAAGAATTTAAAAAATTCCGAAAAAGCAGATTGAAATAATTTGATGCACGAGCTTAAAAGATCTACATTACAATTTAAAAAAAATTGGGATATATTTAATTTTTGTGGGAATTCTTCGAACTACAAAACTAGTTTTCAAGTCTGGCAACATTTTCAATAGTTTTTACACTGAAATATCTGATAGAAAACTACATACAACAATTAATATTTAACCAACAACTTTTCATGTTTACACAAAAATTTATGTACAAATGTATGTTATTAACATAGCAACAGCCTAAAGGTATTTTATGTTGCTGATTTTTATGATTTTCCTTAAAATATTATCTATGTGAGACCTTAGAAGTTTATAAAAAAACACTTGATTAAATTATTCTTGCAAAATATTGGGAATATTTAAAGATAGTGTGGCAAGGAAAAAGTATGTACACGAAGAAGAAGAATAAACAAAATTTGTTCTATATTTGCGTGCTTAAGCGATAATCCAACACATAAGCAAATTTTTTTGGCACAATTTTGTTTTGTAAAGGTTAATAATCGTAAAACATATTAGAAACGAAAGAGTGTGTGTTATAAAAGAAAAAAAATCATTAAAAAAGGCTGCTGTTTTGACGCCCGCGTTTTTTCTTCTTCATTTCCTTTAAAAAAGAATGCAATACAACAATGCAAATAAGGCAGGTAGTAAACTTGAAGATCTTAAAGTTAAAATATCAACCACTCACTGCTTTACAAAAACGATGATGTATTGAAAGCTTTAAATCATGACAAAAATCATTAAGGTTGAACTTGGAATACAAAATAAAAAGAAAACAAAAAATATTTTATAAAAAGTGTGGGAAAATGCCAAGCAAAAATAAACACAAATTTATAAATAAAAACAAAGTGTAAAAAACGGATTTTATTTTTAAGCAAAAATTTTTTGATTTTAGTTCCATAAATACATATATGTACATATGTATGTATATGTATGTACTTACTAGTAGAATTAGAAAAATAACTTTTTTCAAAATATGTAGTTCTAAATTCACATTAGAAAGTACAAGAAATATTGGGCATTTGCCATCATATTTAATGGTTCTTTTCATTTTCGAAAATAAAATTTGAAAAAAAATATAAAATTTCCATTTCTATTGTGTATAGTATAAAAAATATATCATTTTGAAATTATGTTCGAAAATTCGAACATACTTTCGAAATTACAAAAATCATTGCAAACTATTTTGCTTTTAATATACAATAGAAAAATTAAACAATTGTTATGTTGCTTTTTGTATTTTATCTTTTGTTAAGTTTCGAACATAAAAGTTTTATTAAAAAAATTTTAACTTTTTAATTTTTGCATTTCTGTTTTAAATTTTAATCCAAAATAAAGCTTTTTGACCCTCTATAAATAATATTAAATTTTTACTTTATGTTCGAAAAAACACTAATTTATAAATAAAAAAGTGTAAAAAAACAGTTTTTATTTCTTAGCAAAAATTTTTTAATTTTAGTTTAACAAATACTTACTTACTAGTAGAATTAGAAAAATAAATTTTTTCAAAATATGTAATTCTAAATGCAGTTCACATTAGGAAGTACAAAAAATATTGGGCATTTGTCATCATATTTAATGGTTCTTTTCATTTTCGAAAATAAAATTTGAAAAAAATATTAAATTTCCATTTGTATTGTGTATAGCATCAAAAATATATCATTTTAAAATAATGTTCGAAAATTCGAAAATAATTTCGAAATTACAAAAATTGTTGCAAACTATTTTGCTTTCAATATACAATAGAAAAATTAAACAATTGTTATGTTGCTTTTTGTATTTTATCTTTTGTTAAGTTTCGAACATAAAAGTTTTATTAAAAAAATTTTAACTTTTTAGTTAAAATCCAAAACAAAGCTTTTTGACCCTCTATAAATAATATTAAATTTTTACGTTATGTTCGAAAAAAAACACTTACATAAATGTGTAGGTGGTATATAGCAAATTTTTTCTAAAATTCGAAGTCAAATAAATTGTAAATATATCTTCAACCACATATACATACTATCAAATGCATACATATCTACATACATATGTATGCATGTATTTGTAGCCACAAGGTTTTTAAGCCCTATTGTAGTTGTTTTGCTTAATGTTGCTATTACTCAGTTTTTTAATTCTGTTACATTCATATTTTTTTACAACTTGTTGTACCTATGCTGTTTGCCCCATGACGCACCATGACACACTTTTGCCTCGTACTTTTTTTCAATTTTTTTTTTTGCGAAAAAATTTGTGTGTATGGCTTTACAACTGCCTAAACAAAAAAAGCCAGTTTTACGAAAAACTGAGGAAATTAACAAAACAAAATGTTAAAAAAAAATTTGTGCCACAATGCAACAACATCAACAACATTTTAACGCTTACAAGCAAAAAACAAAAATGTAATTTTGCGCTAAAGCTGATGTTTTATAGAGCCTAAGTAATACTATACCTGAATGCTTTAAAACATTGGTACTGCTGCTGCAACACCAACAACCACAAGCAACACACAATGACAACATTAACCATTTCAAAATTATAATCATATACAAACACACATAAAATACAGGAAACTCCGAATAAACATTAAGATTGCTGCCAGTTAAAACAAATTAAATTATTATGATGCCAAAGAAAAAAAAAAAAAAACAATCGAACAATGTTCGAAAAACTGTATGTACATACTACAAAAAAAACCAAAAAATTTGTCAAAATATCATATAAAAAGGATAATTAAATACTTAATTGGAATTTTCTGAATTTTAAAGCATATTCGAATTTTCGAACACTGCTCAAAAGTGTTAAAATGTATTCTTTTATTTTAAAAAGTGTAAAAATATAATAAATTATCGAAAATTTTTGGAATATTTATTAAACTTCGTAATATTCCTTCGTAAATATTTAAGTTCGAAAATTCAAAAACCCAAGAAACCGAAAAATATAGCAAAATTTTTTTAATTTATGTATTATTAAAGGGTTATATATAAGTTAGCAATGGTTTTCAAAATTTCGAAATTTAAATCGAATTTTCGAACATGGTAAAAAATTGGTTTTTAATAATTTTTAGACTAAAAACAATAGAATTTAATATTTTTTGCCAAAAATTTGTATGTAATTTAAAAAAAAAAAATTTAAAAAGTCATACCTTCAAATATTTATTTACATAAAAATTTTATGGACACAAAATAACTTGACAAAACCTTTGCATTACTTTTAAGCAGATCATTGTGTTGTAATTAAGACATTAAAAAATATAACAAATTTAATATCTAATAGGCACCTTTAGAATTTTTAAACAAACTTTAATAAGTTATCACAAGTTGTCTTATCACTGCTATTATTTTGAAAATCAATGCTACGAAAAAGAAAGAGCATTTTTTACATTTCTTTTAGTTTTCAAAATAAAATACCTATTTTTATGTTAAAATTTTTACTACATATTTTCAAAAAAAACTAACGACATTTTTCGTTAAAGATTATTCACAGTCTTATCTTTATACATACAACATATGTATAAGTATATTTGCCAAAAAGCTTAAAATATTATAGACTCTGAATCATAATTTATCATCACATGACTTAGAAAGTTCAAAGAACTCTATAATTTAAACAAATGTTTCCTTTTAATAGTTAAAAGTTCTCGTACGCACACACAAAACACAATACACACGCATAAATGCAAAGATCACAACATAATCATTCATAAAAAAACTATCTCTCTGATTTAGATCGGTGATATGTATTTATATATTTTTTTGATTATTTTTTTTTTTTGCAAATCCCCCCTTTGACAACATTTAAACAATCTATTTTTAAAATAGTAAAAGTAGACACAGTAAAACAAACAAAAAAGCTGATTAAAACTAATACAAAATATCATTTAAACAGTAAGAAATTATTTTAAATATATGTAAATCTAAAAAACGCCAAACACGCACACCAAAACCGCTTATGGTGTAGTCAAGGTTGCCAGATTTGTTGATTAAACAATGTTGTTAAAAAATGCCTTTAAAGAAAAAACACAATAGTATTTATATTACATTTTTTATACAAATTTAATAAAGCAATTCACTTTTAACTTTAAAATTTCATTTAAAACACTTTCTTTCATTTGAGGAGATCAAAAAAGTTAACCTTTTGACTTACAACCCGAAAGCGTTTAATTAAAAAAAAAAAATAGTTTAATTTAAATATCTTAAGATAATCTTGTTTTTTTTAATTCTCAAAACTTTGAGTTTTAAAGCTTTTTTTAACAAACGTCAGTTAAACAAAAAAACATATTAAAAAAAGCACTTTACGTGTCAACGTAAACACATGTTTTTCGATTTGAATATTATGCACCAAATTGATATGTCAACTATTCCTATGGTTATCTGGTAGCCTTGCATAAAAATTTGATTTTTATTTTCATGTCTTATCAAGGCATATTCATATAAGGTGGTCTTATTAAAAAAATTAAGAGAGTCGTTCTCTTACTCTTTATTTTTTTTATATGAATTTTGACACCAAAATTGAAAAATTTTTCGAGTTTAGTGTCAAACTCCATGTAAAAAAAATTAAGAGTAAGAGAACGACTCTCTTAATTTTTTTATTGCGGCTACCTTGTATCGATATGCCTTGTGTCTTATTAAAGAGATTTAACAAAGAGTTTTTTAATTATCCTCCAAATGGGCATGAACAAGGCATATCGATACAAGGTAGCCGCAATAAAAAAATTAAGAGAGTCGTTCTCTTACTCTTAATTTTTTTTACATGGAGTTTGACACTAAACTCGAAAAATTTTTCAATTTTGGTGTCAAAATTCATATAAAAAAAATAAAGAGTAAGAGAACGACTCTCTTAATTTTTTTAATAAGACCACCTTATATGAATATGCCTTGGGCATGAAGCTTACCAAGCAAGGCATATCCATACAAGGTAGCCGCAATAAAAAAAATTAAGAGAGTCGTTCTCTTACTCTTAATTTTTTTACATGGAGTTTGACACTAAACTCGAAAAATTTTTCAATTTTGGTGTCAAACTTCATATAAAAAAAATTAAGAGTAAGAGAACGACTCTCTTAATTTTTTTAATGCGACCACCTTATATGGATATGCCTTGTTACCAAGCATTCCTTTTTGTTATTTTAATTGCCAGATAATCCACGTTTATGTAATTATTTGAATTGGCGCCCACAACACTTATTGCATTTCAACATAAATGTAAAGCATAGGTTGTCAAAAATTCATTTTTAGTGCACAATTGTGCTACAAAAACAATAAAAAAAACTCACACCGACGCTTATTCTCTTTTATTTCAGTTTGATTTCAGTCGTTAATTGAGTGTTAACGAGTGCACATGTGGGGATGCTTACTGCTTTTTTTCAGCTTTCTTGTTTTTTCAGCTTTGATTTAATTTCAAAATAAACCAGCAAACAAAATAGTATAATGGAAGATAAAAAATTTTGTTTTGTCATTAAAAATGCTTTTGGTAACATGCAATACATTTTATGTTACCAAACATTTAAAACAAAGAAAACAAGAAAAACTTAATTTATAATACCTAAATACACTTAATTTTTTAAGTTTTAACTGTAAATTAAACTCGCCCAATGGAATATGTGTGAAAAAAAAATTGTCTAATTCTGTAATAACTGAGGCATATTTTTAATTTTAATAACTTTTTTTAAGTTCATTTCCATTTTGCTTTAAAGAGTAAAATTCATCACATTTGCAATGCTTAGTTTTTTGTTTGCTGGGCAATTTTCTCTTATCCAATACAGACGCATTTCATTAAATGAGAGTTTTGACAACCTATGATGTAAAGAAAATTTTTGTTAGTGTAGGCAATAAAGAGCATAAGTGTTGAAGTTTTAATACTCTTAAATATACAAGAGAAACAACAAGACAGAGATGATAAATTTTGGTACGATCGTACTATTCATGATACAAAGAATCAGGTAATCTCGTCGGCCCAGCTGATTAGTGCCTAAATGTCAAAATTACGCTCTCCCTGTGAAAATAAAACAACAAAAATTATTACTCACCGTTTATTTTCTATGAGCTTTTGTTTGACACTTGTGTACTAATTTGTAGTTGTTGCAGGGACGAGATTACCTGATTAGTTGTATCATGGTACTATTGTTTTGTTTTGCAAAATAAGCTTCAAAAGTATGTAAGTACGCCTTTCGACAATTTCGTACCAATTAAAAATTTTCTCAACCGACTTAAACGAATAAACATGGCTTAAAAAATTTTACTATTAATATGATTCTTTGAACACCTCAATATAAGCGTCCATAGTAGCTACGTGATATACAGAAAACTCTTTTTCGAAGAAGTAGTTACCAACTGCATTGACGAATCATTTTTTTTTTGTTCCTTTAAGTTTTACAACTACATATTTGCTTTAAAACTTGTTATTTCTTTCAAAGTTATTTGGAACAACATTGGTAATGCAGAAAGGAAAATTAGCAACCTGAAATGTATTGCTGGACTTTAATTCAAATACTAAACAGTTTTAAAAATTAAATACGTAATCATATTCCACAAATAAACAAAAAATAGTACTGTTTGGCTAAAAAGTACCATCTTCGAAGCTTTTTGATACGAAATTAGTTTTCTTATTTATCATCTCTGTATTTAATAAACAAAACAATAACAACAACATCATATATTGCATAAAAAGTGTTAACAACGTTTTGCTTCTTGTGAAGAGAGCCTGAGAATTTAAATAACATTCGGTTAATAATTTCTCATATGTTAATGCTAAGAAACACTTTCTAAAAGAACGAAAGTAATGCTACGGTACTCTTCCCTAAACTATTTAATATAATAGTTTTCCAATAAATGTTATAATAAACTTCAATCAACACAAGTTTTGTAACAACTGACTAGTAATAAACAAGTTATTAAAAATCATATTATTTTACCTTCTTGAAAGAACGAGAATCGGTCTTTTGAGTGTGTTGCAAACAAAACTACTTTTTTGTATCATTCTCATCAAAATAACTTAGTTAATATATTGTTTTTTTTAATTTTTACACCTTAAAATGAAAAGCGATTTTGCAATGTTAAACAAAATCTGGTTTTTATTGAAATGAACTTTACTTGACATTTGCATTAAAGTTTTAGGGTAACGCGAATAATCTAAATCAAATAGATACTTAATACCGCTAACATTTTAAACAGACTAACTCCAAAACCTCAAACCCGCTTATTTGCACTATGTTAAAAAAAACAGCTCAATTAGCCACTATCCGGTCTAATGACATAAACCGGTGTATGTTGTTGTTTTTTTCTCGGCGGCAGCAACAACAGCACAAAATTCTGCTGCCACAGCAGCTGGGCTAATGTGTTTTTTTTGTAGTAAAAATAGTAAATGTATTGGTATCTTGAATAAAGAGAAAATAAGAAAAATTTAGTTTAGCTTAGTACGTCACGTTTTGCGGTTGATTGTTAAACTTCGTCTAGAAAAATTCAAATGTGCTAACATAAAAAATTAAATTATCAAAAAAACTTTTTAACAAAAAAAGTAAATTTTTCTTTTCGTTTTATTAAACACACACATATTCACCTACAAACAAAAAAAGTGTAAAAAGAAAGCAAGAAAAAGTATAATTAAAAGAGAGCACTATCTTTATACAAAAATAAAACAAGTTAATTTGTGGAATTTAATCATAGTTAATTTTAAATCAAATAACATTTAAAAAAGAGTTTGGTATACATTTTTATGTAAAATAATAATAATAATAAAGCTAGCAAAATATGTGAAATACATATTTGCAAACCAATTTAAAAAGTTGCAAATAGCGTAATAGTGACCCGTTATAGAGAGAAATGCAAAAAATCAGGAAGAACAAATTACAAATTAACCAAAAACTAACTATGAAAACTGGCATCCAGCATTATTATGTAAAAAAAAAATAAACACAACAAAGTTGTGGGTGCTTGTTTAACGTAATCATTAGAAAACCCAAAAACAACAGCAACAAAACCTACTTCCGTATAATAAAATACAAAAAAACAGCAACAATAATAAGTTTTGCAATGCAACAAAAATAACAACATTGTTTTTTTAAATCTATTTTACCTACAAACTAACAACAACACTACTAAATCAAATACACAGTTGCAATTTTTATTCCCCTCAATTCGCATTTTGTGGCTATTTCAATTGTATATATTATGTGTCGTAATGCTGCCAGATTAATATTTTAGAAAAATTCCTTAAATATAGGTCAACAGATATGTAAAACTGATCGCCATTTTATTATTGATAAGTCATAAAAACAAAAAAAGTTTGCAAAAGCTTTACAGCTGGCTTACACCAGTGTTAAGTAGACGGCAATAAAATTCAAGTTTTAAGTGACCTTAAATCATATACCAAACATTTTCCAGCAAAACCTTTGCTTATCTAGTAAAGTAGCAAGTAATGTTGAAGATGAAGAAACACTAGTTACTATTTGACCGAATAACTAGTTATTTTTATTTGAGTTGTCCCAAAATTCACGGCCCCACTTGCAAAAGTTCTCACTCACAAAAATCAATCAGTTAACGTTTTAGGTTTTTGAAGTCTAGTTGAATATACCTATACCAAATTAGTACCTTTGTATAAAACGTAGATATGTACCTGTAACTTGACAAATTATGTAAACCTAATTATTTTCATTTAAATATAGTTTAGGAAATGCTAGACATAAAATTAGTGATAAAAATTATGTGTTCTTAAATAATACATAAATTTTTCCCCTGTCAAATGGCAGCACATTTTTCTTTTTTCCCCTCCAGATAAGCATCTAGAAGCCAGTGCTGCCAAATCAAATTTAAAAATTATCCCTAAATATATGCCAGTCCAAAAGAAGAAAGGTCAAGAATTTTTAAACTTAAGAAAAAAATATAAAATAATTTAACTAGAAACCAATAGTGAAATACAAACTTTAGTGTTAATGCACCTAAAATTTTCCCCTAAACATTTTTCATCTAAACAAGTAAGAGCGCTATATTCGGCTGTGCCGAATCTTATATACCCTTCACATTGGTCTTTAAATATACCCAGCCGAGTAATTTTGTACTGCAAATAATATAATAAAAAACCTTGTGCAAGTTTTAAAGTCCATAAAAAAATATACAAAATTTTAACGTTCGTATGAATAATATAAATAGATGAGGAAAGTTTGAGGTCAAGAGTTTTAAAAGTTTTCGACATTATTCATATTTAAAGGTTAATAAAGCTTATTAAATGTTCTAGTCCCCCTGCTCTTCTCCAAAATGTATGAATTATTTGATTATTACTTTTTGTAGAATATTCGAAGTCGATAGCTGTAATAGTTTTCCAGAAGTAGCGTATCGAAAATTTTATAAAAATTGTTAATTTGTATGGGAGCTACCCTTTCTTCACCCCCCATCCGAAAATGTTTTTCTTTAGAGCGTAGCCCTTGATGTCCAATCACTTTTTGTAGAACATTTGATTTCGATATCTGTTATAGTTTCCAAGATATAGCATATCGAAAATTTAACAAAAATTGTTAATATGTATGGGAGCTACCCCTTTTTTTTGCCCCCACTCAAAAATTTTTTTCTTTAAAGCGTAGGCCTTATTGCCCAATTACTTTTTGCAGAACATTTCATTTCCATATCTGTTATAGTTTCCGAGATATAGCGTATCGAATATTTTATAATAATTGTCGATTTGTATGGGAGCTACCCCTTTTTTTGCCCCCACTCAAAAAAATTTTTCTTCAAAGCATAGGCCTTATTGCCCAATTACTTTTTGTAAAACATTTCATTTCGATATCTTTTATAGTTTCCGAGATATAGCGTATCGAATATTTTATAAAAATTGTTAATTTGTATGGGAGCTACCCCTTTTTTTGCCCCCACTCAAAAAATTTTTTCTTTAGAGCGTAGGCATTCCTGCCCAATTACTTTTTGTAGAATATTTCATTTCGATATCTTTTATAGTTTCCGAGATATAGCGTATCGAATATTTTATAATAATTGTCGATTTGTATGGGAGCTACCCCTTTTTTGCCCCCACTCAAAAAATTTTTTCTTTAGAGTGTAGGCATTCCTGCCCAATTACTTTTTGTAGAACATTTCATTTCGATATCTTTTATACTTTCCGAGATATAGCGTATCGGTATTTCATAAAAATCGTTAATTTGTATGGGAGCTACCCCTTTTTTTTGCCCCCACTCAAAAAATTTTTTCTTTAGAGCGTAGGAATTCCTGCCCAATTACTTTTTGTAGAACATCTCATTTCGATATCTTTTATACTTTCCGAGATATAGCGTATCGGTATTTCATAAAAATCGTTAATTTGTATGGGAGCTACCCCTTTTTTTGCCCCCACTCAAAAAAATTTTTCTTAAAGGCGTAGCCCTTATTGCCCAATTACTTTTTGCAGAACATTTAATTTCGATATCTTTTATAGTTTCCGAGATATAGCGTATCGAATATTTTATAATAATTGTCGATTTGTATGGGAGCTACCCCTTTTTTTGCCCCCACTCAAAAAATTTTTTCTTTAGAGCGTAGGCATTCCTGCCCAATTCCTTTATTAGAACATTTCATTTCGATGTCTTTTATACTTTCCGAGATATAGCGTATCGGTATTTCATAAAAATCGTTAATTTGTATGGGAGCTACCCCTTTTTTTGTCCCCACCCAAAAAATTTTTTCTTTAAGGCGTAGCCCTTATTGCCCAATTACTTTATGTAGAACATTTCATTTCGATGTCATTTATAGTTTCCGAGATATAGCGTATCGGAAATTTCATACAAATCATTAATTTGTATGGGAGCTACCCCTTTTTTGCCCCCACTCAAAAAAAATTTTTTTTAAAGTGTAGCCCTTAGGGTACAGTTAATTTTTGTAAAACATTTTAAGTCGATAGCTGTTATAGTTTACGAGATATAGCGCATAAAATATTTCACCAAATTTGTGCAATTGTAGGAAAAATACCCCTTCCCCTGGTCCTATCGAAAAAAACTTTTTCCATTATTTAGGTCCTTTCCTTAGGAGTATCCGTGCCAAGTTTTGTGGCAAAAGTGATTATACTTACTGAGATATATAGGGATATATGCACGGATTTTGTCCTAAAAAAAATGGGTTACTCTGGGTTTTCGCTTATATCTCGGTCAATAGTGAACCGATTTTGCTGATTTTAAATAGCGATTGTTAGCGGGATATTTGTAATCGTTTGACACCATTTACTGATCTGTATCTTTTTATTTGACTCCGGAAACTTGATTTCAACAGACGGACAGACGGACAGACAGACAGACAGACAGACAGACAGACGGACAGACGGACAGACGGACAGACGGACATGGCTATTTCAACTTCCCTATCTATAAGGATCCAGAATATATATACTTTATGGGGTCGCAAATGAATAATAAAGAAATTACAAACGGAATGACAAAGTGATATATACCCTATCACTATGTGAAGGGTATAAAAATAGCGAAAATAATAAATGAAATCAATGTTGGCAACATAGTTTTTGCACATTTTTCTTCCAATTCTGTTTAAAAATGTAAAATTGTTTGAAGAAATGAATCTAGTTTATTATCATAAATTAGATTCAATTTTAATAAATTAAACATGGTTGCCATACAATTTCCACCTTTTTTTATTTATTTTACTTTCTACTTACAAATACGCATACAAACAAATAAATAAATATAAACTACAATTTCTTCTCGAAACATTGTATTTATTTTCTCTACATATTTAAGTTTACTGCCATTTTTACTGTAAGTTGTTGCCTTTTTTCTTTTTGCAAAATATTTGTTTAAAATGTTTTTTAATATATTTCCCTAAGTTGTTTACCCCTGTCTAAGTTCGCTAATAGTGGTGACCTAGTTAATGTTGTTTTGTTGTGAATTTTTTTTTTCACATTTAAATTCCTATTAAGTGCTATTTGGTGCTTTTTTTGTATTTCTATATAGGTATTTTCTTAAGGTAGATTTACATGGGATGTGCACTACATACGACTTTACACTTTTGCAATTCATATGTCATTACAAATGTCTGTCAAAATTGTTATTTTACAGATGGTTTATGAATTTTGCTTTCACACGTATATATGTAACTACGCCTGATATAACCTCCAAACAAAAATAAACAACTTTTCCTTGTTGTGTTTTTTAAACAGCTGATGCCAGATGCTTTGTCAGATAAAACTAGAGCGCCCTCTAATTGAAAATTTTGTCATTTGACTTTTACATACATATGAAAACATTTTTTCAACGCGTTCAAACGACATGCCCAATTTTGCAGTAGGCAATTTTACAAGTCATATGAATGTGAAATACATCCCACCTTTACTGGGTACATAAGTACATACATACATACATATGTATGGTGTTAATCCATTTAGATATTTGCATAGGAATCGAAATCTAATATGTATACTAACTGTGAATATTTAATAGTTTTCTAAATTAACAGCAAAAAAATTATTGATTTGTCACTTTTACAGCGGTTAAACGATATGTTTTAAATCTAACAATAGATGTTCGCAGGGTTGGGAAGTTCAATCATAATGAAGTTATTCTTAAAAATATTTTGTAGTCAGTCTTTTGTTAAAGATTTTATGTTGAAATCGATTATTAAATCCGAAAAATCGATTTTACTTCAAAAACACCTAAAATTTTTTTAAAATTTTTTTTAAAACATTTTATTTAAAGCTTATTTATTAATGATTTTTTTAAAATAATTTTGAAGGAAATTTTTTCTTTTAAATATGACATTAAAATTAAAATGATTATGAGGTTTGATTAATCGACTTTGAAAATCGAAATTAAATTAATTGATTATAAAATTGAAAGTCGATTATTGGCTTGGCTTATCATTCCCTCTGTGTAGACGATTTCGACAGTGTTGCCAGTGTTAACCAAATTGCTGTAGTTTACTAAAATCGGGATTACAAATTTTGCCCTTAAGATCAAAGATTAATTAAAAAAAATCACTAAATAAGTACTTAAAAATTAAATGTTGTGTTTGTTTTGATTTAAAAATTTTTCTCAGTTTCAGTTTTCTTAATCCTTACGAGTTTAAGGTATATTTTATATAACCCAAAAATAAATTAAAATAAATTAAATTTATATTTTACTTATCACATATAGATTTTTAAAGCGCCTTAAATTAAAAAAAAAATCTATGTCAAATACTCGTTAAAGTTTCAAGAAACAACAAACATTTACTGAATTTAAGTCTTATTCTTCAAGTGTTAAACCCCAAGTGTTCAAAAGAACAAATGGAATCAAATTAAACAAAATTGCAAAACATTCGTTAAACAGTTTTGCTTTTAAAGTGCCAAATTTTGAATTTTTTAAGGCTTTCGGCATTAAAAAAAGAACGAAATAATAACATTATTAGTTAAATAAGTGTCAAATTAGCATTAAATACCAACGAAATTTTTTGCTAAGAAAAAAAATTATTTTTAAAATATTTTTATAAGTCAAATAAATACAAAATCCAACAATATGCCACGTCATCATCAAATACGGTGAGTTTTTATTTATAAAATCAAAATTTTTTTAAACATTTCGTTCTTTTAAGTCAAGTAGTTCTTGTTTGCAGAGAGTTGCCAGATGATTTTTTAATAGGAAAACTTTTGTATTTTTTACAAAACTGTTGTATTGCAAGTCAATTTCTGTTTAATTTAAATTTTAATTTATAAAATAGATAGTAATGAAGAAAATACATGTAAAAAAATATATATAATGATATATATAAACAAAAATTTTAAATCGGCCGCTAACTTGTTTAATAGTAGTACTAGTAGAAGGAGAGCTCAAAAATGTTTTTTTTTTTATTATTAAAGTATGCATATAAAGTATAAAAACACATAGATTTAATGAATAAAAGTTTGAATTTTAATTTCTAATTCGTACTTATGGATTCCCAAACAGTTTTTTTAAATGCCCAAAACAGTTGTGACAAATATTTAACTTTAAATTTTTTAATACACTTTTATAATACTTATTTTAATTAAAAAAAAAAAAAAATTATAAAATGTTTAAAACTATTTCCTATTTTTAAAACCAGGGATTTCAAAGTAATAAAAAACAATTCCCACAAAATTTTAAAAAATACCCGAAAAAAATTCCAGAATTTTATGGAACAATTTTTTTCCAAAACGGATTGTGGCAAATATTTAACTTTAAACTTTTTTCACTATTATTACACTTATATTAATTTTTTAAATAAAAATAATAAGATGTTTAAAACTATTTCCAATTTTTAAAAACAGGGATTTCAAAGTAATAAAAAACAATTCCCACAAAATTTTTAAAATACCCGAAAAACTTCCAGAATTTTATGAAACTTTTGTGTGTTTTTTTTGTTAGTGTTTTGATTTGTTTTTGTTTTCTTTTTGTTCTATATTCAAAGCCTACAACAACTGCATTCCTAGAAAAAAAACCCAGTTTTTTCACTGCAGACGACACATACTATTTTTCTGCTGATTATGCAAGAATAATAGTTTTTCGTTTAGCTGCACAAATACTAGTTGTTTATTTTTCATAAAAAAGCAAAACCTAGAACATAAAAATGGCTGCAAAAAATCTTTAAATTAAGAAATTTTAAAATTTTTCTTTAAAAATCTTGTCCTAGTCTACGTTTTTTTTTTAAATTTTTTTATTGCGAGTTATTAGCCGGGGCTTTAGCTTTTTTGTAAAACTATGCTTTAGTATTTAATACATTAAGAAAAAGAGCGCATTTGCTAAATTGCAAACACACATACACTTATATTTACAAACGTATAAGCTTCATAAGACTTAAGACATTTATTCAAAACGTGTTTTGAGTTTTCCGTTAAAATAGTTTCATATTTCTTAAAACAACTCTTCTTGTCTAGCCACGTCTGTCCCTTTTAAATAGTTTGACTCGCCTAACAGCCAGCCAAATTAGATAAATAACAAAATGTGTGGCACATTTTCAATTTCCCCATACTCCCCAACTCTGCCTGCATGCCTGCCGCCTTAAAAAAAAGATCGTAAACATAAATTCTTTATTTAAAAAACTAAAGCATACAGACAGTATTTTTCGCTTTATAATGAAATTTAAAACCATTTGTTTTTCATACTACTTATGCTATTAAATGACAAAATAAACTGTTGTTTTTTGGAAAAAAAATTTATTTCTGAAAAATGAAAATTGAAATTTGCTGATTTAAGAAAATTATAAATTTCATAATAAAAACATATTTTTCTATTTCGTTTTTTGAGAGTAAAAATAGTTTTTCTTTGCTAACAATCTGTTTAATTTATTTTAAAATTTTTTTCTTAATTTCTTGGCAAGTTTTTGTTAATAAGGTAGTAGTAGGTTTTCTTAAAAAGAACAAGTAGTTTTAGGCTAAACCTATACATATATTAAAAAGATATTTTTACCTGTTGCAATTCATACAAATTATTAATTGTTAAAAGTGCTTTTACACGATATGTATTTTACACATGACTTGTAATTATTGCAATTCACATGTAATTGCATATGCCTGTCAAAATTGTCATTTTATTTATTTTAAAAAATGAAAAAATAGGGTGAAGAATAGAGGAATAAAATGTTTCACAGACCACCATTAGTTTTTCCTCCCAAACGTATTCCTAGAGTATACTAACCCCCTATCACCATCACCTAAGGGGGTTGCCATAAAAAATTTACAAAAATTATGTAAAAGCGCCCATAACTTCTACAGAGAAATAAAATAAACGACCAACCCCCATTAGTTTCTACTTGCAAACATATTTCTAGAACATACTTGCCCCTATATCCAGCCCCTAACATGGTTGCCATACAAAATTTGAAAAAATTGGGTAAAGACCCCTAATTCCACGCTTTAAGAGGGTATAAAATGTATCACATACTCCCATTAGTTTTTCCTCCCAAACGTATTCCTAGAGTATACTTGCCCCCTATCTCTACGCGTTAAGAGGGTTGCCATACAAAATTTGAAAAAAATAGGGTAAAAACCGCTACAACTTCTCCGGAGTCCGGGTTGACATACAAACATTAAAAAATGAGGTAAAAACCCCTACAACTTCTCTGGAGTCGCCCCTAGAGGAATAATATGTATGACAGACCACCATTAGTTTTTCATCCTAAACGTATTCCTAGAGTATACTTACCCCCTATCGCCATCACCTAAGGGGGTTGCCATACAAAATTTACAAAAATTATGTAAAAACGCCCAAAACTTCTACAGAATCGGCCTTAGAGAAATAAAATAAACGACCAGCCCCCATTAGTTTCTACTCGCAAACATATTCCTAGAACATACTTGCCCCTATCTCTAGCCACTAACATGGTTGCCATACAAAATTTGAAAAAATTGGGTAAAGACCCCTAATTCCACGCTTTAAGAGGGTGTAGCGGAATAAAATGTATCACAGACCCCCACAAATTTTTCCTTCCAAACGTATTCCCAGAGTATACTTGTCCCCTATCTCCACGCCTTAAGAGGGTTGCCATACAAAATTTGAAAAAAGGGCAAAAACCGCTACAACTTCTCCGGAGTCGCCCCTAGAGGTATAAAATGTATCACTGACCCCCATTAGTTTTTCCTCCCAAACGTATTCCTAGAATATATTTACCCCTATATCGACGCCCTAAGGGGGTTGCCATACAAAATTTAAAAAAAAATAGGTTGAAACCCTTACTACTTCCCTGGAGTCGCCCCTAGAGGAATCAAATGTATTACAGACCATCATTAATTTTCCCTCCCAAACGTATTCCTAGAATATACTTACCCCCCTATCACCGTCACCCAAGGGGGTTGCCATAAAAAATTTGAAGAAAATTACGGTAAAACCCCCTGCAGCTGCCCTAATCACCCTAAGAGGACTAAAATATGACACCGACCACTATTTAAACATTAAAAGGATAAAAATAAAAAAGGTTTGGGGTTTCAAAAGTCCAATGTGAAGGGCACAACCGAATATTATAGCGCTCTAACTTGTTTTAACTTACAAGGCCTGAATATTTGTTTCTGTATATTAAAAAGCGACGGCTTCATAAAAATCGTCAAATTAAAGCCAAATATTTAGCATGTATTAAAAAGTGAGTTACTTAAGCCAAATAAAATATGCTTAAAAGTATTTTTCAATATTTTTATTAAAAAAAAATTTTTATTTACTTTGCCAAACAGATAACGTAAAATATATACAACATACATACCCACATATGTACATATGTATAAGTATTTTGCAAATGCATTTTTAGAAAAGAGTTTGTGTTTGTATCTGTGTGTTTTGGCGTTGGCGCGTTTTAAAATTTTTTCATTCATAAATTTCTGGGGATTTTTATTATACACACACATTTTTTGTGTTTCAGCGTGTTTTTTTCTTGTTCATACATACATATTTGCATTTTGCGATAACAATTTACTTTGTATACATAATGTTTTTCTGTTAATTCAAAGCCATTGGGGAAAGAAGGGGCCTACATTTTAAAGCAGATAGCACCGGAAAGCATTAAAAGTTTTGGAGAATATATAAAGGGAGCTTAATAAGTATTAAACTTTTAATAGAAAGCAAATTGTTGTAGGTTTTGTTAATTATGTTAATATTTTTTTTTTTATAAATGTATACCTAATGCAAGTTTACGTACATGTATACATACATATGTAGAGTGCAATATTCGGCAGTTACCAAAGCTTATAGGTATATTCTTAACAAATGCTTAAGCATGCAAAAATAAATGCATTGTATTGAAATTTTCGAGCAAATAAGCGATATGTCTATTGTTGAGATATTTTGAGCCTTAAGGTATGCAGTACTTATTTTTTGTTTTATAATTTAAGTGTTTTTACCAAAATTTAAACCAAAAGCGCACTGAAAGACAATATTTTCATTAATATATATTTTATTTTTTAAAACAAACAATTGTCTTAAAATTTTATCCTTAAAACTATCTCTAACAAAACCGCAATTAGTTACAAGGTGGGCCAAAAGAAATCACTATTAAAAGATGCTATTATTGTAAATGGCGGCCAATGCCAAATCTGTTTTAACATTTGTGATTAAGATAGATGTAGAATACAAGTGAACAAGCCATGGAGCGATACGCTCATCAAGAACGCGGAATAATCAAGTCTATTTGTGGTGTTGGCGCAACGTGAATTCTGTCGCCAGCACCGATCGCGCAAACACTGCCCAATCTTGAAGGGACCACACAAGACGGTGGCAAGAGTGGCCAGCCCCGGAGAGCCTGTTCTGCCGTGAATATCGCCGCTGTTGGCGAGGATGTCGAGCTGTTGCCATAAACATCGACCAGACGCCATGCGTCGCAATTAGCCATTAGCCGGTAATCCCTAAGGCGCATTTTGGTCAAAGACCTCGTACGAAGTTCAGTCCGTGCATCAGCTGCTGCCTGCCGACCGCCTAACGTGTTTAACCTACGCCCAAGACATCCTCAATCTCAAAGCCGAAATGGACGATTTTTCGACCAAAATCATAATGAGCGATGAGGCTTATTTCCACCTCAGCGGGTTTGTGAACAAGCAAAAATATCGCTTCTGGGGCACTGAAAATCCACGAGTGATGCACAAGGAGCCATTACACCTGCTCAAAGTGGCTGCATGATGCGCTGTTAACGATGGAGGAGTCATTGGGCCATTTTTTTTAGAGGATGCCACTGGTCAAACGACAACAGAGGACGGTGCGCGCTATAGGACCATGTTAGCCAAGTTTTTTCTGCCGAAATTGAACGAATTAGGACTGGAAGACATGTGGTTCCAACAGGACGGAGCAACGGCACACACTGCGTGAGCCACAACCGATATTCTAAAGCCGGAGTTCCCAGGTCGCATCATCTCTCCTTTTGGTGATTTACACTGTCCCGCAAGATCGCCCGATTTAACCATTACAGATTTTTTTGTGGGGTTTTTTGAAGTCCCGTGCTTACGTGAAGAAGCCCGAGATCCAAGGACAACATTCGGCACGAGTGCGAGAATCTGTCGCCCGTATAGCAATCAAATATGAGAGCGCCTATTTGGCCAATATCTTCTTCTCGACTTGACCAATAAAATTCTTAAGGTTCAAATTAACGTAATGAAAAAACAGAGTCAAAGTTTTTTATATAAAAAAATAAAAGCCAAACAACATCGGATGATTTCTTTTGGCCCACCTTGTATTAGGATTGTCGCAAATTAAATTTAAACCTTGGTAAGAAACAAACAACTTTTGAAGTTTTACATTACATGATTTTCAAAGAAAATCAATTACGCATTTTATAAATAAAAATTATGCCCTTTTACTCATAATGCACTTTTTTTGCACACATTTGCAATAAAATGTAATTCAACATAAAGAAACAACAAGATAAACAACCGCATTAACAGCAGGTTAATGGTTTTGTTTTTGTATTCCATAGCAAAGAGTGAGAGCAAAACTAATGAAAAAAAAATTAAAAGTAAAAAAAAAAACAAACGGAAGGAGTACAAATAGTTTAGTGTCTGGGTTACAAAATTACAAAGGGTCGATGACGCCAATAAGAGGAGAAAACCAAGAAGAAGCACAAGACAAACTGCACAAATAAGAAGAGCAACAAAACAGAAAAGTCGTCATTCACAAAAAGTCAACAACACCCAATAAATGCAACACAAACAAACAAGCTTAAAATCCATAAGAGGAAAGTATATATGTGTGTGTGTGTATGCATTCGCACATTTTAACACACACATACAAACACAAAGTAATGTGGTTGATGGTTAGAAAAAAATAATCAAAACAAAACGAAAAACATTAAAAAAAAAACTCAGAAAAACACAACAACCTACAGCAATTTTAATTGAAAAAGGGCAGAGAACAGCAATAAAACAACAAAACAAAATCTCAACAAATAAAATAATAACAGCAACAACAACAAATATCAATGATAAAGTACAAAGTGCAATATAGGGGAGGCATGCATGCACTTCTTCGTAAGCTGCCTGTTGCATGTGAACGGGGATAAAAGCAAATATATATGTATGTATGTATATTTATTCATACAAAAACAATTTTTTATTCATAAATATGTATGTATGTAAGGTGTACATACTTACGTACATATGCATATAAGCATATGATGAACTCTTGACGCCTTTAAGCAAGACAGCTTTAAAATTTAACCTTGTTTTTGTGTTAACCGACGTTTATGTTTGTTCAGCAATCAAAAGGATTAAGTAAATTTTCAGGCTCATTTACAATATGGCAAGGTGTCATAAGGGGTTAAAAGTTACCAGACGACATTGTTGTCTGAAGCTACATTGCCACCTTCTAAATGCATACACTTGCATATGAAGCGAAGAGAGTCAATATTATTTTTCTTGATATTAACTTATTGGATACCTCTTACCTGTCAAAGCTGTCTTCAAAGAAAGATGTTTTTAATAAAACTCATGTAGTTAATTAAAGAATAAATTTTTTTCTAAGTAAATAAAGGCATATCCCTATTAGAAACAACAAATGTTGCCGTAATATTTTTTTATATGAATGTGCACAACTTATTGGAGAAACTGTATTTTTTAAGCATTTATCGCCGCTAATTCATACATATGTATATCCGGAAGAACTTTTGTATTTGGACTAGATTAGGTTCTGGATCAATTATTTTTACTTTAAACCAGTTTCGTAGCTTGTTATTTTAAAATATTTTACCTGTAAATCGATTCAGGAAGTGATCTTAAGTTGATCGGTATGTGTAATTTAAGGTGGGTGTAGGGAAAAAAAATGGTAATGAATCTGAAGTTAAACGGTTACAAGAAAGGGAATGAAAAGTAAGGGCTAAAAATACTAGTGAAGATCAAACCCACAACTCACAGAGTAGCAGATGTTTGCGCTACTAACTAGACTTTTAAAGCACCTTTTAAAAAGTTTAGGGCAAATTAAAAACGAAGTATTCATACATAAGTACATCGAACGAACGCCAGGTCAATCAAAGGCGACGCCGCTGTTTGGCAAAATACTTAGGCCTTAAACCATACAAAGTCCAACTGGCCTAGGAGATCAAAATGATTGACTCGCTTTTTCATAGAAAAAACTAAAGTTTTTTTTTTTATATAATGAATAACAGAATATCCAAAGCTATTCTTCCGGACCTCCAGTATGGGCAAACCGAATTCCCCCCATAGAAGTGTCTGAGCTCCGACGTAGTCGTTAACCGATGCCATCGAAGAATCAACACACCAGCTTTTAGCAGAACTTATTAAGGGCCTGCCAAAGTTGGATTTGTCGCACGCGTAGGCCACCTCGTGTCTAAGCTTAATCTGGATGTGCAGAACTAATAAAGACTACGAGCTTTCGTTAATCGCAGTCTTCAAAGATTTCTGAAAATTTGTTTGCCACTTACAATAACAAATGAACATGCGTAGACCAGGGGCCGAACCGCGACTTTCAATTGGAATCGTAAAATATCGTATGATTGAGTTGGTAATGATTTTCATATTGGAATTCTAATAAAAAGTTTTTAAATTCGATAATGTTAGATACATTAAAATCAACTCGCATAAGAAAAATTTAGGTTAAAACCATTTTACTCTTCGTAAACAACCTAAAGGCAAACGAGGAGGGAACTATAAGCCACCAATTGGTCTCTATTAAGAAGATTAAGACGGTTCCTAATATAACCAATCTTGAGCGGAAAAGCAGAAATTACTGTAGGGCAACTTTAGCTATATAGTCAGGGGCGATCTGAGCAGGCACTCCAAGAACAGCTTCATCTGCTTGAGCAAGTGCCCATGCCTCCACGCCGTAGAGTATTGCAGTGGAATAAGTGTCTTGTAAAGTGTGAGCTTTGGCTGCCGAGAAAGGGCTCTGTTCCTTAATTGCTTGCTTAGCTAAAAGCAACATCAATCATCAAGTATAATTCTTCGCTTTATTTCCAAGATGTCGTTCGTTTTGGTTATGGCGGGTCCGAGGTACACGAATTCCTTTACTGACTCAAAATTAAAGCTACCAACGTTCACAGATTGCCCTTATTTCGTGAATTTGCTATTCCTTGAAACCATCAACGTGGTCTGCCTTCATTTACTGCCAAACACATTTGTTGTCGACTCTTTTTTTATATTTGGAAACGCAGCAGTGACATCTCGCAATGCTCGTGCCATGACGTCGATTTTATCGGCATATGCAAACAGCTCTTAGAGAAAATTGTGATATTTCTTTTTACTGCTGCTTCACGCACGATTTTGTCTAGTAATATATTGGAAAGATCGCATGACTGACTGTCACTTTGTTTGAAGCCTCATTGGGTGGTGAACGGCTCAGACAGATCTTTTCCGATCTTAACGTAAGATTTTGTATCCGTTAAGGTCATCCTGCACATGCTGAATTCAGACATGGCCTTAAACATCTTTTTACGAATCCGACTATCGAAACTGTCTTCGTAATTGACGAAATGATGGTAACGGCCGAACTGCTTCTCATGGGTTTTTTTCCAAGATTTGACGTAGTGAGAATATCTGGTCGGTGATAGATTTACCAGGTCTAAAGACGGATTTTCATACAGTATACGTGGCAGTATCTTGTACTCGATGGGTAGGAATCTAATCATAGAGGCGATTGGCACAAAAAGTTTTATCTTCTTTTTTACGAACGGATCATAGCACCCTGAGGTTCCATTCATTTGACATGCATTTCTCCAGCAAATTGTTGCAGATTAATTGAAGCATGCTCCTTACCAACTCATCGCCTTCGGTTTTTTTTAAGCAGCTCCGCCGGTAAGCCATCGACTCCTGCAGCTCTTTTACTCTTCATCAGGGATATTGATATTTTTGACCTCTTCTTGACTGGAGGGTAAGCACTCCACACCATCATTACTGATTGGAAAGGGGGTACTCCATCGCCGCTGTCTGCAGAGGTGCCTGGTTCCCTGCTTATAACCTGAAAAGGTTAAAAAATAATTTCTTTATAGATTTTTTTAAAGATATTCCTGTAACAGAAAGCTATGAATTTGTTACCATTATTCAAATTCCATATGCCTGTCAAATATGTAATTTTTGCATCACAAAAGCCAGTAACTTCTTAGCTGGTGGCAAAAATTTCGACTTGCGCAGATGTCGCTATTTTTTTTGTTGGTCTGCAAAAAGATGCACCACTTTCGGTGCATTGCATAAGATGGATGGAATGCATTAAATACTCTTGCCGCCTAAATGGCATTGTGTGAACAAAACAACTGATAAATTGCAATTAAGTGTATCGTAGTAACGCCTACTTTCTCTTCTCGCATCTTCTTTGTTAATCAGCAAAACACTAATCTCTTCAATGCTACCAAAGTTATTTCCTAATTTATTTTAGAGCTAATAAAACTCCAATAATGATCAGACAAATTTCCCGGAATTTTCAAAAACAACAACTAAATCCTTTTCAATTTTATACAACTTAAGTTATTTAAGGAGTCAACAAAACATGCCTTTAAAACAATCTTTTCTAACCGTTAGTTTAATTTTTGCCTACAAAAATTCCTTAACTGGCTTGCAAGTCAATAATAAAATACTTTTTTTTTTTTGCTTTGTTGCTGTTTTTCTAAATAACCCTGTGTTTAAGCCACAAATAAAAAAAACATTAACTGAATGCGTGGACAATAATAACAAAATGTTTAAGCCAAAATTCCTGGAAAAGACATTTAAAAGATATTTTGGCACTTTTTTTCTTTTTTTTCTGCTGCTGTGTGTTTCTTACTTCTTTTAATTAAGTATGAAGTTTAGATTGCTTTAGAGTTTTATAAATGTACTTGGTTATGCAGCTTGTTTGTTTGATGAGAAAGAGTTGAAAAAGGTTTCGAATTAATAAAAAGGAAAAAAAACAACAAAAAGAAGCTTCAAAGAGACTTACCGTTGTTATGTTAAAAAAATCCAAACAAATAAATTTATGTATTTGCATGGGGGGAAAAACGATACAAGCTTTTATTGCTTGCAACTTTCAATACAGTAATGAAGTTTTAGCGTTTTTTTCTTTATGGATTAAGGAAAATGCAAAAAAGTGGCGAAAGTTTAAAAGATGTTAAACAGAATGTCCAAAGCCGGGAGTACACGAAATATAATAATCGTATGACTTAAAAAGATTTTTACTCATGGTGTACAAAGGCCATTCTGGTAGGGGCATGGCACCCCCCAGAATTTTTGTGAAAAAAACAAATTTTTTAAAATATAATTAATTTTGGATCGATAATGTACTTTTCAAAAACAGTCGCTCGCAAGTTCAGCTACAGTTTGTTAAACAGGCCTTCATGGCATCATAAAGCACTTCGACTATCGTAGGCCAAAACCAACAACAGGTTGTTGCGCCTGGAAAATAGTGGGGTCTGTTCCCATTGAAATAGCCGAAGTTTCCTGCACCATTCTCCTGTTTGAAATCGAATGAGGTCAGCATCTTCTTGTCATTTCGTTAAAGTTGCCCATTGGCTTCCAAAAAAAGCCTCGACCAACCGATGCCAACCTCAAAGCTTTTTCTATGTTGCATGTTTCAGGTTGGAAAGTTTTGCCTCATCCGTCTTACAGTTCAGACCTTAACTCAATCTGGCAACTTTTTTTATTTCGAAATTGAAAAACGTTCGTACTGGGATATTCTTCCCTTTAGAACAGTGTATCCCAAGTTGCTGTGATTTGTTTTGGGCTTTTAAAAATGAACAGTTTCGGAATTTTGTAATTCATATATTGCCAAAAAGATTATGAAGTATTATAACTAGCATTCTTCAATTCTTTGAATAAATTGGAAAAATTCCGCATTTTTATGTTATACACCCAAAACTTAGTCGCACTTTAAGGGTCTTTTAAACTTTTTAGTTTATTGACATGTTTAAAAGTGTTTTAAATGTAAAATTTAATCCCCTCTTAGAACTTTAATGTGCTTAAGTGCGGATCTAGAACTCAAGATCAGGTGTACAGCACTTGAGTTCGTTACATTTCCTTTTCAAAACGTGTAAAAGGAAAAAAGAAAAGAAAATTTTGGGATTCTGAAGAGTTTAAAAAATTACATCAAACAAATGGCATCCACGGGAGACGCACTGTTTTGTCAAAACTTTTTAAGACGATTCTTCATTCTTATTGAGACCCTATGGTCGTTTTAGGAACTGACATTTGATCGACTTGTTTTTGTTCGACCGTTGGATTAGCGGAACCTCTTGAGGTTAATGTGTACCAGCTAGGTGAGATCCTCACAGGCCGAAATATGCCTTAACATTTTTCATTTTTACATTTTGGGTATTTTTCTTTCCTTTTAAAATGATTTATGCTGTTTTTACTGCCATTTTTTTCCTTTAGGGGGCTTTGGGAGCATTTTTAAAGGAGCATTATTTTAACTTCGAACAAGGGTAAATTTTTCAACGATCCTGGACCAACCATTTCCATCATAAAACTATTTAAAAACCTGTAAGCGTCAAAGTACTGTTTGATTAAGTTTTTGGCAATTTCAGGATCTTTTACTGTCAACAAAGAACCCCGTTTTCTATTTGTTATTCTTGACATCAGCTTTCAGGCTTTCTGCGAGTTATTCAATAAGTAAATATTTCTTTTTTTTTCTCTCTCTAACTTTAACTTTGTTTTTATTTTAAAAAGATATTTTATTGTTGTTTTTCTTCTTATTATTGTTGTTGATACACTGTCTGCATACCAAAATGTCCAAGACAAATAACAGCCAAAGGCCGGCTTCAAAATGCACACATTTTTCAAAAGCTCCCACCTTAAGACAACATTGCCATTAAAACACCAAAGAAAAACGTTTTAGCCCCCCCCAAAAATGGAAAGGGGATACAATAACGTAGAGGTGGTAAGCGTAAGCACTAGTTTAAAATGTAAACAAGTTTGATGTGCCACCTTTAAGTGCAACATTTACCGCAAAAACGTATGCAGTTGAGAGAAGGGAAGTACTTTGTACTAATTTTATGTACAAGTAGTGGTAGTAAATATTTAAATAAAAAGAAAAATGTTACTCCTTCATTCAACAACTGTGCGGAAAAAGTAACAGAAATACTACTTAATTCTGTTTTATATTCCGTAAACTTTAATAATGTCTTTCGTAGCTTGTTCTTATATTTTGTTGTTGTTTTAATTTGTTTTCTTCTTTTGATTGCATTTTATTATTGTTTTGGTCTGGGAATGTTGTTTTGGGTCCACCACACAACAACGTTGTTGTTTAGTTTAGTTTTGTTTTTTTTTTTTTTTTTTTTTTTGTTATTCGTGAAGATGACGTTAGTGAAGTTGATTTGTTTTGCCGATAATGATGTTGGCGCATATTTTTCTTATATTACGAGGAAAATCGAAAACAACACGACGGCAATTTATACATATGTATAGCAATATTTTATATGCATTTATATGAGTCATTTCATGCAAACGGCCCCGCTAAAGAAAAAAAATTTGTGGGATTAATGTCATTCATACTAACATTTGATATCTTTATTATTATTAATTAATAATAATAATTTAACTTAAAGTGGGCAAACTGGGTGTGGCTAAAAATTAATTGAAATTTGAATTTATTAAGAAGCATCATTAATGCAGAATTAACCCAGTTTTAGTTTTCAAAATTTTCTATTAAAACAGAAGCTCTAAGTGATGACAAAAATTCCACATACTTCTTGTTTTACTGGTCGGTTGTTATGGAATGCCTCATATGTATGTAGAAATCTGTGTTTAAAAACAAAGTATGCACATAAATACAGACATATAAAAAATATCTCCCGGATTTGCGGATGCTGCACAAAAACACCATCACAACAACAAAAGAAACATACAGTTAAAACAGTTTACTTTTGTTTGTGTTTAGAATGGCAAGGGAAAACAAACTGTGGCCCTAGAAACAAAAATTTTTTTAACAACATATTTTATAAGTTAAAATTCCTTTTTTTTTCAATTAAAATTAAATTTTTAGGTAAGGGTTAGTTAAAAAGAGGAGGCTTTAAAGGGCATATACCTAAACCCTGTTGGCTTGTGCGCTCCTAGCAAAGAAAAAGAATCTGAGGGAGAAGTTGACAGAAATTCGGTGATATGAACGAATTCCCTTAACACCTCCCAATCTACAAGTAAGGCACATCTGGCAGAACATCAAACATAAAAAACATCGGACTCTGGCCTGTGCAAAAGCCGTGCAGTAGAACATTGTTTTGATGTCCTCCCTGCATGCCCTGTGCTCACTGTCCTCCGCCAACCCAATTCGAAAAAGGTGTGCTCGCAAGTTTGAATGAGCCGTCAGCTCACTCGTCATCCTGACAAGTTGAGGCTTTCCAAGTTTCAGATTGCCCCTAGTTCTGTCCTTATTTGGCCCTTATAGGTGCTTGGCTATCTGTACAGATGTTTTAATCCGTTGAATCTGCTTGTGCCCTAAAAATTAATCTTGGTATGCGGGTGTTCAAAAAGAATACCTAATGCCTTTTTTCCCTTCGCCCTTGAAACAAAAAAAAATAAATTCTATCAGTAGCATAGAAAGATGAAGAATATTTAACATGAGCAAAGAAAAGAACGATCTTAGGTGGCAGTGGTTGCCCCATAATAATCTAAATCTTATGGTCATCCTTCATCTCTAAAAAAGGATAACATTTTAACAAAATCCATCGTCGCCATTACCAAAAAAAAATTTTGCAGAATCCGAGGCCTAAACGGTCTGGATTTCTATCGTCTACCAAATTGTTGACTTTTCTTGGCGGTAAAGAAAAATTCAGCTCTTTATCTAACCCGTTATTAAATACATCCAGCCTTCTGGTGCTAAGAATTTTACTTTCCGACGTTTGCTTATTCAATATACGAGTAGACAAGGCAGGGAACAATTTGGTCAGTTAGATGCTTGGAACTTAGAATTCTGTCATCAAGGTTGTCGCCACCAGATCGTCTTAAAGTATCTTTTCAGTTAGTTGTAGATTTTAAGCATGAAATTTTTACGCGCGCTTAATTTTTTATTTATTTATTTTTGCAAAATGGACAGACAACACAACCAACAATACCGCCGTCCTGTTGTTGGTTTTTCCTCCGCTTACTCAAAGAGGGAGTAGACGGCGGAAGGTTTAATAAAAAAAACTTGTTTTCTTTAAAAGCAGCAGTATCTTCTGGCATCCTCATACCATCATGTTAAATACATTTCTCTTTTGATCTTTGCCTCTCTTTTGCTCTTTCCTATTTTAGTAAATAAATCTGACTTTTTCTTCTTCTATATAATAATGTTTACTGTAAATTCCTGCGGATGCGGTTGTTTTCCGTAAGATATGTTTTTATTTAAACTTTTGTGCTACAACATGTATCGGTTTTTAGTATGATCGGGCAAAATAAAAATAATAATAAAAAATATTTATACATACATATGTATGTACAAAGTAATTATATAAATATAGACATACAGACATACCAATATCGCAGTTTTCTAAAGTATATTGAACTTGTGCGCATATTTTTGCTGCGCTGGCGCTGTTTTTCCAGGAATTGTTGTATACTTTTTTAATTTTTTTTTTCTGGTTTTCATTTAGGTCTCCCTGCCACAACACTCCTTTGCTTTTTTCTGCAAAATAAAAAAAAAACAACACCATATACCAAGTATACCAAATTCTTGTTGTTTTTGCAAAGATTTGCATTTTTTGTTCGTTACTGTGCTTGTTAGTTTTTAATTTTGTAAGCAGTTTTGATTTAAATTCATTTTTTGTTGTTAAAATATGTTGCATTCAATAAATTCTTTTATTAATGACAACAACAACTTAAATGTGTAGGTATGTATTTGTGTTGTTTATTAAGAAATTAAGGTAAAATAGCAACATCATATAAAAACAAAATTTATTGAAAAAAAATAATATCTGGAAATTCTTAACGAAATTTTTATTTGGTTAAAAAATCTTGTTTAAGTTTTTAAAGATTAGTTCTTTCAAGTATTTAAATTTTAAAAGGATTTAAAAAAAAAAAGAAAAGAAAAATTGTTAATAAACCACATTTGAAGCAGGTATAAAGCTTGTGGTTTTGTAAACAAGTAATTATGTATTACAAAAAATATAGTTGGCAGCGCTGTTTAATCTATATTTGTTTACACAAATACAAAGATGTAGTCAATACAAATAGTAACGGTATTTTGCAAAGTCAAAACATAAAGTAAAAGAATTGCAATTGAATAGTGCTGCCAAATGAGTTAACAACTGATAACATCAACAAAAACATGTTTTGCACCGAAAAAGCAAGCTGATCAATAAAAATTGGCGGCGGCTGAAGCAAAAATTTTCGGCGGCGGCTTGATTAAAAACTACTTAATTTTTTCCACTTATACAATGTTTTTAGCAAAATGTTTGTGGCAGTTTTAAATTCGATAGTTATTAAAGTTTAAAAATAAACTGTGCTCCCATCCTACTTACCCTATCCTTTTCTCGGAATTCTTACATTATACGAGAATTAATTTGTAATGAATTCAATCTCAATATTTGTAAGGTTTTTGACATTTTAAAAATTTTAAAAAAATTGGACCATTTGTATGGGAGCTGCCACCAACCGTGCTCCCATCCAACTATGTTTATTATTTTTAAATATTAAAACTATGCTTTAACTTCCTTGTAATTGATTTAAGGGCACAGTTTTTCGAGAAATAGCATATTACAAATTTCATGAAATTGCTCGTTTGCATGTTTCAAAGAAACTTCCACAAAGTATCCACCAATCTTAAAATTTCAATGCCAAGTTTTATGATGACGGTAGTACTGTTGCCGCCTAAATATAGGATTATTTTTTGCATTTAGGGCTTAAAAATTGTTCAGAGGGAAATTATTGGTGAAAAATATTATAAAATTTTAGTTTTTATAATGTTTATGGTTTTTTTTTAGTAATTTCCTAATTTTTTGCTGAAATTTTTAAAGTTTCTTTGAGTTTTTTTAGTAATAGCTCAATATAAAGTTTTATGAAAGTCAATTACTTATAAATAACTCTTGGTTTAATTAAATATATTGATTAAATGAATTAACAGGTTAATTAAAAAAATGTTTAGTTACAATTAATATGATAATTGAAAAAAAATACCATTTTTAATTAGCAAAATAATTAAATCAATTACTCACGTAATTAAAATAAAAGTTTTTTTCAATAATCGCATTAATTGAAAAAAAACTGCTAAAATTTTTTTCTGTGAACTCAGCTTGAAATGTGGTTAAAGTAAGGAAGTTTTGTACTTTTACAAATATAAAAAGGAAAATGAACCCAAAGTTGTAAAAGAGAACTTGAAAAACAAAACGTACTTATTAGGGTATTTTGTTTTTGGTCTAGTACAAATTTAGGGTTAATATTTTTGTATTTAGGCTGACTTGACTGGACAGTAGGCACAGTAACTAAGATTCGAGATTAATATTTTTATATTCATGGAGTTTCTGACATAAGGAGAGTATTAGCTGACGAAAAGTTTCTCCAGTGAGGCCACCTTGCATATGTGTATTTGAAAAAAAAATTCAATTCAAATTGACAAATTGAATTAAAATTATTTCTATAAAATAAAGTTGTGTGTGGTTTTTTATCGGGTTTTTTATTAAAATATATCTGTGTTTTTTTTTGTATTTGGTCCATCCAAAAATCCAAAAATTTCTAACAATTTAGCACAGTATTCCGAAACTGCTTGAAAATTTTTTGTGTAAAATATTTCTTAAGTGCAACAAAAGTGTAAAAAATTCCTGTAAAAGTCGGTGTGAATATTTGAGGAGGCAATTTTGAATTTGTTTTAAGCCTTTTTTAAATCAAAATGATAATTACAAGGTAAATACATACATAATTGATTAAACAAAAAAAGTTATAAAAATTAGCAAATTTTACTTAGTTTTGTTGTAGTTTCTTGAATGGCTTTGATTTAAAAAAATCCTTAAGCAGTCTTTGTATAGAGTAGAATTTTTCAATAAACTTTTGCTCTGCGTAGATTATCAAGCTTTCTTTTAGAGAAATAAATGTAAATGCTTTACGGAAGATCCTTTTTTTCCATTTTTACTTACATACAAATGTATACTATGTTTTTTTGTTTGTTTTTCTCTTCTTCCGTTCACAGTGTGTCGACATCAAAGATTTTAATTAGCGGCATACCGCTGCAAACACGTTTCGAAGACATCGAACCTATTTTGAAGCCATATGGCATCGTTAAGCAATGTGAGGCTGTCTCTAGTAAGGACCCACAAACTCAAACTGTTCATATAACATTCGAGAATAACGATCAGGCGCAAAGGTACATACAACCAAAATTCAAACATAAACACGCAAAATTCGAAATTCAAAATTGTAAAGGATATTTTTAAAGATTTATTCTAAAAAAACTGATTGGGAAAATTTTTAAAATTATTAAATTTATATGTTTAACCTTAAAATTCAGGCATTTATGTAAATACAAATTAATAAATCAAATTTTCGAATTCTGCGCTAGTAAAGCCTTTATAAGATTTTTCTGGGGAACCCAACATATATTAAAAATCTATTTGTGTTTTGACTATATAAAAGAACGGCATTTCGTTTAAAACCAAAGAAAAATCATTATTGGAAGCGAAATATTGAAAAACATAATTTTTTAATATATCGAACGCAAATATGTACATATGCATTTGAAAAGATTAAAAATGCTTAAAAAAATAATTTAAAAAAAATTTTGTATTTAAATATCCTTTCGTGTAAAAGCGTTAATTTAACGGTTAACATACGGCAGCACTAAAAAAACGCCATATATGTTTACTTATAATGTTTGGCAACTACAAGCAAATAACGGCAGTTTCTTTAAACACATGACTACAAATTTTAGAGTTGCTTTTTTATGTAAACAATAGGTAAAAAATACACTGAGAAAAATTTAGAAACTAAAATGTTTAAAAGATTTTTTTTAACATTGGCTAATTTTTTCTGAATAATAAAACGAAATAAAAATGGAATTATACTACTTTTTGCGACTAAAAAAATCTTTATGACTCAATTAAATATTTAAGAATGAATAATATTTATATTCGAAAAACTAAACTTTAAGTTTAAGATGCCAATTCAAAGTATTTTGCTAAATTAGAGATTTCTTATTTTTTGTATATTTTAGAGCTGCTGGTGGCTTAAACGGTGTTGAATTCGAAGGCAACAAACTTCACGCCGAACAAATAGATAAAAATCCACGTCGCACTCAACGTAACCAACGTAATCCATATCCCGGCATGCCAGGCCCCGGACGTCAAGCAGACTTTCCGCTGCGCATTTTAGTGCAAAGCGAAATGGTCGGCGCTATTATTGGACGCCAGGGCAGCACTATACGCACGATAACACAACAGAGTCGTGCACGTGTTGATGTCCATAGAAAAGAGAATGTGGGCTCACTGGAAAAGGCCATAACGATTTATGGCAATCCCGAGAATTGTACAAATGCTTGCAAACGTATACTAGAAGTAATGCAACAGGAAGCTAATGCCACAAATAAAGGGTGGGTTTATATTTTTAGATATAAAGCAACAGCTTATTTTTCCATACGATAAAATTTTTTATCTTTAATTTTTATAGTGAAATTTGTTTAAAAATTCTCGCTCATAATAATTTAATTGGTCGCATCATCGGTAAGAATGGTAACACTATTAAACGCATCATGCAAGAGACAGACACAAAAATTACGGTCAGTTCAATTAATGATATAAACAGTTTTAATTTGGAACGTATTATAACTGTTAAAGGCGCTATTGAGAATATGTCACGAGCCGAAAATCAAATCAGCTCTAAGTTGCGTCAAAGCTATGAAAATGATTTGCAAGCCATGGCTCCGCAGAGTGTTATGTTTCCGGGTCTGCCACCCATGGCCATGATGTCAACACCCGGCAATGGAATGCTTTTCAATCCCAGCATGCCTTATGCTCCCTGCCCCGGCTTTCCAATGTCGAAGACACCTGCCCCTGTAGTGCCGCCTGTTTTCCCCAATGATATGCAAGAGACCACATACCTCTATATACCCAACAATGCTGTAGGTGCTATAATCGGAACTAAGGGCTCTCATATACGCAGCATAATGCGTTTTTCGAATGCTTCATTAAAAATTGCTCCGCTCGACAATGATAAGCCGGCGGAACAGCAAACCGAACGTAAGGTAACCATTGTGGGTTCACCAGAAGGCCAGTGGAAGGCTCAGTATATGATTTTTGAAAAGATGCGTGAAGAAGGTTTTATGTGCGGCACAGATGACGTTAGATTAACTGTTGAAATATTAGTAGCCAGCTCACAGGTGGTTTATTTTATGATTAGTTAAAAAATCAAAAAGTTTTCATAAATTTTGCATTTGTTGTTTCTGTTTTAAAAGGTTGGACGTATTATTGGTAAAGGTGGCCAAAATGTACGTGAACTACAACGTGTCACCGGCAGTGTCATTAAACTGCCCGAACATGCGCTGGCGCCAGCATCGGGCGGTGATGAAGAAACACCCGTTCACATAATTGGACCATTTTACAGTGTACAAGTAAGTTATAACTTGAACTTTTTTAGATTTTGCATATACGACCTTATAACATTATTTTGTGTTCACTAATGGCTAATTTGACCATTATTTTATAAATTTTTATAAATAAGGTCGACAAAATTTGTTTTAAAATGACGCGAATTTTAAAAGCTCATATAAAGAAAATAGTAGTTGGCAATACTATAACAGCAACAAGTTTGTTTACATTTGCACAACAGTTATTTTTATATATAAAATGACATTGCAATGTTGCCATATGGAAAAAAAGAAACGACGTAAAAAATAAAAAAAAATAATTAGTTTAAATGAAAAAATAATTAAATACATTCGGAAATTTTTGTTAAAAAGTTGTACAAGAAACATAGTTACTTAAAAAAATAAACTTTTAAGAAACAAAAAAAAATTTTTTCTTAGTTAATTTTGTTTGTTTTAAAAAATTAACTTATTTTTTTCCTTTTCGCGTTTTCAGTCGGCTCAAAGACGTATTAGAGCCATGATGTTATCTACAAATCCTCCACCCGTTACTAAAAAACAAAAAGCTGCCAAAGAACAACAACTGCTGCAAGCTGCCCAAACTTCCTCAGGTAGTGGGTCACAGCAACATCAACAATCGTCACAACAGCAGCAGCAACAACAGCAACCGCAGCAGCAACAACAACAGCAGCAGCAGCAGGGTGCGAGTACAAATCAGTAAGAAGGGCGTGTAAAAGCATTTATTAAACTATTACATATATTTTTTACTTCTAAAAATTTATTATTATATTAAACCACTCTATATTCCTGTTTAAACATTAATATATGCCCGCCCCTCCATCCAACAACAAGAAAAAAAACTAATGAACACTCGTCAAACCTCGTTTTTAAGTAAAACATTTATTTTTCATTTTAAAAACTTATTTTTTTTTTAACTAAAACCTTTTTAATTTTAATGGCTATAACTACAGTTTAAAAATATAAATTTTTAGAAAATATAAATTTCTAAAATTAACATGAATAAAAAAATTCCAAGTTTAAAACCATATTTTGGATTTATTTAAACACAGGTGGAAACTAAAAAGTAAAAAAAAAAAAAATTATTTAAAAATTTAAACGCAAAAACATCTGGACAACCCCTAATAAAATTAACAAATATATATGTCTTTTAATAAAAAAAGGAACTGTTCAGGCATTAGTGAACAAGCAAAACTACAAACCTCCATAACAAATTTAACCAAAATAAAAATATTAAACAAAAAAGCTTCATTATCAATAAAAACAAAATCTCTCTTTAAAATAGTAAGAAAAGCTTGCTTAAATAATATTTCGGCATAATTTTAGAAAAAACAAAATTAAAAAAAATATCAATACAAAGCAAAAACTTTTGGGAAAAATTCATTACAACACTAAACATAATTACTTAAAATGAAAGAATGACAATGTTTCTATATATGTTCGTAACTTAATATAAATTAAATAACAAAAAAAAAACATAAACTCTCAAAAAACCAGAAAACAATATAAAAGTTAAAAATATTTTTAAGCTGAAAAAAAAAACAAAAACATATAAATTACTAAGAGAACTTAGCCATCTGGCCACATTTTTTTTTTATATATGACAACACTTTTTTTAAGTTTAATAGATGTGAGAAACAAAAGTATTTAAACATGAAAACAAAATAACGGTACAGTTATTTTATGACATTAAAATACACTTAAAGAAATAAAAGGTGTAAGAAGTTTTTGCTTCAACAAATACTTTTGTTTTAATTTTAGCCTTATTCCCTTATTTCATTTTAACTATAATAATTTAAACAAAACCCTGCATATTTAAATTTAGAAAATATGTATGTATATGCAGGATTTTAAGAGAACTCAATCAAGTGTTTGCCTTAAAACGGTGCTGAAATGTTAATTGATTTGTTAAATGTAATATTTTTTTTACACAAACTTTTTATACATAAATGTTTATATTAATTTTGTTAAAAACTGAAACATATTTAGACAGTAAAGTATTTTTGCAATAGAACCAATTGAATACCAACCAAAAGGCAATGTGGAGATTGTACAAATTAGCAAAGTTCACCTTAATAGAAAACAAAACAGTTAAGCGTTAAACTTTAAAGGCTTTTTTGTTCAGTTTTCTCATAAGTCTATAGTAACATAATCATATCCACCCCAGAGCATAAAACAATCAAACCCCTCATACATATTTACAATAGCCATTTTTATACAATGTTTTACAAATTCCTTGTCTTCAATTTTTTTTATATACATACAATCATGTATTTATACATAAATTAGTTTGATTTTATTAAAAAAAAAATAATTCTAGTAAAGTAGTTTCCGTTGTTAAAAAAACAAAGATTATTCCTATATTATTTACAAGCCTAATATATATAATATATATTTTAAATATAGAGTAATAAATATAATTTAGTTTAAATTATAAATTTAAATATTAGCTCAAGTTTTTGTTTTATTTAAAAAAAGCACTACTAATAATAACATGTAAATCAAGCCCTTTTATTCCTTAGCCTCTCAATGAAAAAAAAACAAAACTCTTTAAACATTTCGGCAAAAATCAGTAATTTAATTACAAAAATTTATTCTAATTAAAAAATTTTTTAAAAACGTTTTTTGGCAACTCTAAATTTGAATCAGTTCAACACAAACAAAAAGTATAACAAACACTTACACCCAAAGTTATAAACAGTTCTTAATTGATAATAAAAAAATCACATGTTTTTGTTTAACTTGTTTGCATAAAAATTAATTTCTAAAGAAATACTTTTTGGAAAAAGAAATAAAAACAAGTACATAATTAAAATACCTCAATGTAAGTGCATTATCTTATAAACATTTAAAAATAAAAACGATTATTTAATACCTACAATCTATAAAAATATAACCATAATATAAAAAAAAATTACAATTACATAAATAAAAACTAAAAAGCCCAAATTTATAACTAAATTATTTGGAAAAATATAATAGAAAAAAATTAAAATCATATCAATATAATAGAACATATAATATGACCAAGTAGTTTTGTTAAAGCCAGGCAAACCTACAAAACCTCAATGTTTAATTAAAAGAATTAAAACAGTTTGAAAGAAACAAAAAACTTTTTGAGCTCACATACACTATGATGATAAATGAATAACGGCTTATTTGTTTACATAAAAACAAAGCCAGTAAACAAAAATAGCGTCTTTGCTTAAGGTGAGAAACTTAACGGTACTTCCTTAATGTAAACAAATATACATAAGAAAAGTTATAAACAAGGAATACACTGAACAAAATTAGTGAGTGGATTTATTTAACAACGATTTTTACGAGTTAATTTTTTATTTTAATATTTGGGTAAACAAATTTATTATTTTTTAAATCAAACAGATGTAAACTACTTAAAAAAAGTTTCTTTTATCCATGGTGAAATTAATCATCAGGAAAAGGCATCAGCGAGAGAATTTTAGACTCCTATTTTTTTCTTTGTTTATATATGGAGTTTGGCAACACGGTTTAAATTATATCACCACCGTGTTGTCAAGCTTTATATATAAGAAAGGAAAAAGTAAGAGAATCAAAAATTATCTCTTTGATGCGTTCACCTGATTTTCTTTTCGAAAAATAAAAAGCTTTCAACATTGTGTGTTCTAATCTTACTCGATTTTAATTCTTTTAATAAACTTTTGATATAAAAAACCGGTAATAAGTGAAAAAAATCGTCTTAAAAAATATATTAGAAATCCAACCAAAATTATTTGTCGTTTTTTTCCAAAAACTACCATATACAAAAATATAATTATACAAAAATATAATAATACAAAAAATATAATAAAACATTTTGAAAACACTACAAATGCTGAAAAAGTCATGCAAAATTAAACAATAACACAACCTGACATAAAACATAAAAAAAACCGGAAAACCAGTTGAAAACTCCGAGGATTGGAAAATATAATGCAATTTTAAACTGCCCTGTGAAATTAAAGCCAACATATAATTTTTGTTGAAATAAATTACAGAAAGCTTTAAATTTTTTTCCAAAATACATAACAAGAGAATTTAAAATACAATTAATAGAGTGGTTTTAATTTTAAATTCAACATAAACAATTTAATTTGTTTTTTTTTTCAACTACAAAGTAACATCCCAATTCTTTCTGTATGTGTATAAGTTTTAATTTCAAGTTTGCAAAACTAATATGCAAACATGTTTCGGCACCCAATTAACACATGTTATTATAAAACGGCGTTACAAACACCAGAACTAAGGGATCTATGTTTTGAATTAATTAAATCAAAATATCTCCAACCAGGGATTTCAACAAAACTTAAAAGAAGCATAACTCTTGCAAACATTATTTTAAAGCTACCGGTAAGCAAACATACATATAACCTCAAAACTCTTACCTAAATCTACAATAACCACAATCTACCCGTGTTCAATGACAACAATTACCACCTTAACAATTTTTTATTAAAAAAATAAAATTAACAAAAATCGTAACCAATTTAATGAATTAATACCAAATTGAAAAATTCCAAAAATTATTTCGTTTAATAAACTAAAAAAAAACGTTTAAAAATGTTAACAATTTTGGTTTAACATTGAAAAAAAAAAACAAGGATGATAATGGGTATTTAGTGTAAGATGTTAAAAACAAATTAAAATTTAAGAAGATTTTTTAAAAAAAACTTCTTGTTTAATTATTTCCTAACAAGGAAACACTTTTTAAAAAAAGTAACAATTTTTTACATAAAAAATATTTTTTTATTTTGTAAATAAAACTAATTTACCAAGTAGTCGTACAATTATTATATATTTTTAAAAGTATATATTTATTGAATTATACTCAAGTATAATTATAAAACGTAAACATATTTTGTTGAGACTTTTTTAAAAAAAGTAAAAAAAAAGGAAATTGAAAAATTAAAAATTTTTGAAAGGTATACATATAAAAAAAAATATATATTTTTTGGCAGAAAAATTATATAAAAGTATAACTTAAAAAAACCGATTTGAAGAATTGCTCGTATATATTTTGGCAAAAACAAAAACCGGTTAAAACTTGTTAATTATGGAAGGCTATTAAAAAAACGTTATTTTTTTACTTAAAAAAAGACACTTTAGTATCATAATAATTAATTAAATTTTTTTCTTGTGGTATAACTTACAAAAAAAAATTATGTTTAAATTTTATGAAAGTGATTTTTAAAAAGAAAATTTAGAAAAAAAAACAATTTGAAAAGTTGTGCCAAGTACTAAAAAAATTCTAAAAACAAGCAAAACGTGTGATAATATTTTTAAAATATTATTTTAATTTAAATTATTTATGTTAAAAATGTATTTTAACAACAAAAGAAAGCATTGCTAAAAATCTCAAACATCCAACATGAAAAAATGTTCTTTCAAGGTAAAAAATAAAAGTATCACACAAACGATTTGTTAAAATGCCAGCAAAATGAACAGGAAACGCACATACTGCAGCTAACTTCACGTTATTTATAATCCAAATAAATAGATTTGCCAACTTGACTTGCATAAATGGCCGACGACATTTATTTCGCTATCGCTCACTCTCTTTGTTTTTAAAAGCTGTTACATACACTCAAAAAAACTCTAGTTCGAAATGAAATTTAATTTTCAATGCAAAACCTGCTACATAAAAAACGTATATATAAATAAAGTTTCATTGCAAATTTATAGACAAGAAGTGTATTTTTTTAAAAATGCAAATGTATAACGGCGAAATTTAATTAAAACCATAATAAATTTTTTGAAAATGTACAAAAAAAATTTTAAGTACAAAACTATTAAAAAGTTTTTTTGGATTAGGATTTACATTTTAAAGGAAATCTAAAATTTAATATATTTTTTTTATTTAAATTTTATTTTGTTAGAAAAAAGTTATGGCAAAGAAAATAACGTCTTTTTAACCTCTTTTTAATAAAAAAAAAATAATTTTTTGAAAAATGACTAAGAACTTTTACAATAGCCGCCAATAATGCAAAAGCTGAAAAGGAACACATATACATATGTATGTATGTACATACTAAAGTTAACATCACGTATAAAAGGAAAAAAGCCTGCCATTTAACAAAAAAAATTTATATAGACATGATTATTAAAACCAAAACAAATAAATAGCAAAACAATGGACGCAAAACTCTTAAATTAACAAGACCGTTATAAAGGAATTTCGATATACAAAGTACAGTAATAGATTTGTGTTGCAAAAAAACTTAAAGGGAATAAAAAGGAATTCAAATAATTTTAATATAAAAGAAATAATAATAAAACTACATTTTTTTTATTGCTAAAGTTCATTATGTTTCGTTTTTGTTATTGTTAATTTAAATACATATACTGACTAAATTTAAAATTCACCCCCTTTTTACTTTTAAATTTTAGATGGAAAAAAATTTACGTTTTCTATTTGCTTAGTTTTAAAATTTACACAAGTTTACTTGTATTAAACCCTTTTAGAAAGTTTTTATTTTATCAGGCATGTTCTGAAAGTCACATGATTTTAAAGCACTTGTAATTTTAAAAACATAATTCTAATTTTAAGTTTTTTATTTTATTGCAAAACTTAAAATTAGGTTATTGAAACTGTAACTAGGTAATTCTTAATCAGCAGTAATTTAGCTGACTGCTTTTAAATCACAAAAATTTGAAAAGTTTTTTGTGATTTTTGTGATTTCAAATTACTTTCACAAAAAGTGATTTTCAGAACATGCCTGTATATTATTATTCTACAGTTTCACTACAAATTCTTAGTTCTATATATTTTTCATTTTAGGCGACATTAATATAAAAAAACAACAAAAATTAAACAAACATTGTTGTTTTTTATGCATGTTTATAAACAAGTACTAAATGTTTCTTGCTTTTGCATAAACAAGAACTGAATTCTTTGCAAAGGTGCTGCCAAGCCATGAAAATAACATAGTACTGTTGCTGTCAAAAGTTTTCATACATTTACATTGAACATATGTAATTTTATTAAAATCATATAGCAGTTTTGTATGCCTCAATTTCTTTTTATTCCCTGTTTTTTTTACCATAAAATACGAAATCAATTAAGTAATTCACAAGGTATGTTATCTAACGCTTTTTTTTATATTCTCATTTTGAAAAATTATTGCTTTGACCTAAAAATGCTATTTTGAACGTTTAACCATTTAAAATTTTTCTGAAAATAAGACAATAGATAACATACCTTTTGAATAAACCAAATAAAGTTTTTAACAAAACCTTTCTAAAGCATTTTTGTCATAGTAAAAATATAACAAAACTATGTGGAGAAAAATGTTTTTTTTAACCAAATAAAAGCCACACAGCCATTAATCCTAAAATACAACCAACCGAACTTGAATTTTTTAAAAACAAAAATATATAAGAAAAGTTCCACTTACATACCTAGGTATGTACTTCGAAAGAAACCAATACTTGATTTACCAAACAAACAAATAATAGTAACAATAAAATAAAACATATAAATACTATTATAATAACAAATAATATTCAGAAACAAGCATATAAAACATTTTTTGAAATAAATAAAACAATAAAATTAAAAAACTTTTTTAAAAATAATTAAATAAACTTTTTTTTAGACTTTAAGCATTTTTTCCTAAAAAAATAAAACAAAAATTATCAATGTAAAACTTATAATTAAACAATAAAAAATACTAAACAAAATTATATGCATACATATTCATAATAAAAGAAAAATCAATTGACTTTATATAATTTATATTTGTTTACAAAAGAACATTCTTTATAACACATAAAAGAAAGAAACAATTTATTTATAAGAAAGTAAAATTAAAAATAACATTGACTCTTATAAAACTTATTTTAATTAAAAGATTTGGTTTAAATTTGCTATTTATTTTAAAAAATCTAATAATATAATTCATTGAAAAAACATATTTTTTGGCAAAAACCAAAACAACGAATTATTTTTTTGTAAACCCTCTCTTCAAGGAAATATTAAAATTAAATCAAACCGAAAAAGGAAATATTTGAATAAAAATTTTCTTTAATGTTTCAGTTTAAAACAGATAAAGTTAAGACATAACCTCAAAAAATATTGTAACCTAAATATACAATTAAACTACGATCCCCAATTCATATATATAGCCCACAACTATATTATTATTTTTTACTTTTAACAGTTTTTTTTTTAATTTTTTACACATACTTTTACATATGTAATTTAAGCAAAATTTAAAATATGAATTTTTATGTAAATATATTAAAAATTTACATTTTGATGAAGGCAAAATACAAATTCATATATAATTTTACAAATCCTAGATCAAAACAGCGGTAATTAACTGGAGACTGAGCTACAACATTTTTTAAGTTACCGTTAAGTTTTGTTTTTAGGCCTCTTGAAAAACCAACTATTTGAAAAAGTTTTTATTTAACTTTTTTTAAATAAAATTTTCAAAATTTAACTAAGAATACATTTTCGGGAAAAAGTTTTAAAGAAAAAGTTTAATTATTTCCTAAAAATTTTTTAGAAATTATTTTAAACTTTAACGTTTCTTTTGAAATTATTTTATTTTTTTTTTGTAATAACTGTTTTGCCTGAAATTAAAAAAAAGCTAAAAATCCTATATAACAAAAACATTTTTAACTTTATTTTTATTTTTCTATTGAAGTATATACTTTATTTTTTATTTTTTTAGTTTTAACTAAAGTTTTATTTTATTTCTTAGATTTAACTTAATAGTTTTGTTAAACATTTTTTTATATTAAAATTATATAATTTTTAGGATTTGTAAATTATTGAACGGTTTTTTCTGTGTGATAGTAGTTTTTAATTTAAGCCGTTTAATATTTGCAAATTATTACTATTTTAATTTTTTTTTAACAACTTTTTTGTTTTTTTTTTTTTACAATTTTATACATATGTAAGTATGTATAATCTCTTAAAATAGTTTAACTTTTATCGTATAATTTATCTTGTATAAGTTGTAAATCCTTTAAAGCCCATAAAAAACGTCAAGCAAAAAAAAAAAATTTAATTACTGTATATTTTAAAAAAATACATATAAAAATAAATTTTATTAATTTTTATTATATTTTTTAATATATAAATATTTTTTGATTTTATTTTATTATTAATTTTAAAGAGCATTAATAGTGTTTATCAAAAAAAAAAATATTAAGAATTTATTGAAAAAACATATTTTTTGTTTTTCATGAAAAAAAAATTGTAAATCTTTTTATATTTTTTACAAGAAAAATATTAAAGAAAAAAAAAAAGGAAAAAAGGAAATGCTGTTTTTATTTATGAGTTTCTTCAATAAATATTGGTTTGTTTGTTTTAATTTTTTTTTGATTTTTAATATACTACATAGTTGTATTATTTTTTAACATTATAGAAAAATTTTGTGGTCTGAACTTTTGGTTTTTTTAGATATTTAAACTTAATGGAAATTCACATAAAAAAAAAAATGCCGGGATTGTCTTGTGAAAAAAAAGGTTTAAAACAAAATTTCTTAAATTTTATTTACACACATAAAGAAGTTTTTTACTTGTTTTTAGCACTACACATCCCTGTTCCCAAAAAAGAGTATCTAGATCATTTTATCGACCAGAAAAAAAACCTCTGGCAGCCCATTTTTCTAAGCAACATTTGTGTGAAAATGTAAACAAATCTTAAAATACGAGTATTTTTACATTAGCTGTGTTAAATAACTTTCCAGTAATTACTAGCAACGAGAGAGTAAAAAGAAATACAGTGAACTCGCGGAAACGTGAACTAATTTTTACCAAGGGTGTTCATGTTTTCGATTTTGTTCACGTTTCTGATTGGATATGTTTTAATTATTTTCTAACGAATTTAATTTTTTTTATCAATTTATTGTTACTTGTTCAAAAACATCCAAATCTAGTCAAAACTTAACAACGCTTTAACCCGAAAAGTCCAATTTAAAAATTTTAAAACCTAAGTTTTTTGGGTAATACATAATTGTCTTATTAATCTGAACACAAAAATCAACCTTTTGCAAATAAAAATATGTATATCGCTTATAGATCCTTTTATTGCATAATTCGGGGACTCCCAAAACTAATAAAATTAATGTAAACAAAGCAAAAACCTCAGAAAAAACTGTTCACGTTTTGAAGCTTTCAATGTTTGTTCACGTTTTAGAATAGTTAATGTTAAATAAAAAGTGTTCACGTTTCTGGATGTTCACGATTCTGGATATTCATGTTTCCGCGAGTTCACTGTATTATCAAAATTGCTCTCAAAAATATTTAAAAGTAAATGAACACTTTTACAGTCAAAACTTGCAAGCAAATGTATTTTGTTATTGTAAACTTATAAAAATTTAAAACTAAAATTTTTTTTCAAAGCATAATGACAGAAAGACTGTTTGAATAATTTCTGATAGTAAAATTTTTACTAGCAGAAATTATCAGAAACATTTTTGTTTCTAAACATATTACGCTCTTTTTTGGCTCTCTAGCTGCTAATTTTTTGTGTACGTGAACACTTACTAGTAATAATTATCGAAAATAAGTGATAATTTTCTGTAAATGAACACAGCTATTGACAGTTTCACATATTTCAATTTTGCTAAAAAACATTTAAAAATAAAATAACCTAAAGTTCCCAGGATTTAATTTTTCGGTGTCACAACAATTTTAACTAATGTATATGCTGCGATAAGTTTAACTACTATAAATAAATGTGTGTATGTATGTTTTGAAGTTCATTCTAGTTAAAAAAGTTACGAAGCTATGTATCTCGGGGTGCACGTGTAACTTTTACACCGATCAGTAAAGAAGTTTAATTCAAATTTTTTGTCATATCGCTCATTCTCTAAGAAACTTGTGTCGAGAGTTTTATTTCTTTTGAAAAAAAAATATATTGATTTGATTTTTCGCTTATAACACAAAAACGGCACATATGGAACTAATTTCAGTGGAAACATTTTGATATGTGTGATATATGAGATATAGATATATGTATATGTTTGTAGTTCAAAACCCAGAAAACTTGCAGTCAAAAGTTTTTGATTGGGAAATCTAAAAATTCAAAAAATCGCTTGGTTGATTTACTTTTTTTACTTATACCTGTTAATAGGAGACTTATACAAATCATTTAATAGTTATATTGCTTAGGACCAAAAAGACAGAGCAGTGATGCGTTTATTTTACATTAAAGCCTGCAGCACGCGATATGTAAAAAGCTGCATGCGGGTGTAGCTCTGATGTAATTTTGTCGTCATCATTAAGCTTTTTTTTCAGATCTACCTGCGCATGTACCTATGTAGCTGTTTTACATTTCATGTTACGCAGGCTCACAACTTATTAAGACCCTAAGTGATTTATAGGTGCTTAATTCAAACTACACTTGAAATAAAATTTTGTTTTACAAAACCGATGCTTCAACCATAATTGGCAATTACTAATGCACTATTACCGAAATTTGATTTTGACATACATATGTATGTGTGAATGGCCATGCCTAAAAAAACTTTTGCAAACTGAATATCACGATATGCGGTTTAAAAAATATGCATGTATGTCTGTTTATATAAACGAATTTCAATTTTACATTTGATGACTTTTAATCAGCTGGGAACTCAACTATTTTCATTTTAAATTACATAAATTATTAACAAAAGCAAATTATAAAAAAAAAAATTAATTCAATGGTTAAATAATTCATCAGGTGTGCGCAATTCGGAGAGAATTTTTTACTTACTTTTTTCTTTTTATATATGGAGTTTAAAACAGGCATTATAAAATTTAAAAATAAATATAAATCGTTTTTTCAAACTTCATATATAAAAAAGAAAAAAAAAAACAAAAATTAATTAACTAATTTACTTTGTTAGATTTTAAAAATACAACGAATAATTTTTATTAGTTTATTTATTTTTAATTAAAATCACCTTTATGCCATACATACTAACAAGCCAAATAAAGTTGATATAATAATAAATAACTATTTGAAGAGAACATTATTTTTTAAATGTTTGTATTCCATAAAAACAAAATCTATTTTTAAATCATATATATAAAATAAAATAATAATAAAATCTACCTCAATTTTCATAAATAATAATAAAAAATATATATTAATTACCAACAAAATTCACAGATATTTATGTTAACAGAAAACACAACCAAAAGAAAAATAAACATAAATTTAAAATGCATTTTTAGAAAGTTTACAAATTAAAAGTGGAAAATTTCAAATGCAAAGTCTTAACATTATTAATATATTTTACTATTAAAAACATTCCTACCAAAACGTACTAGAATTAACTAAAGTTTCTAATTAAACATATTTCCTAATAAAAACAAAATAATTGAAAATTACTTCGGCATTATGTTGCGTCCATAATAATTTAATTTAATAAAAGTAATTAACGATATAAGGAAATAACTAACTTACCATTATTAATTGATGTTTATATGTGCAAAAATCAAAAGCAAAAAACCCCAAAATTTGAATTCTGAAAAAAATGTTTAAAGTCATTATCAGCATTAAGCAAAACCAAAATAATACAAAAAAATATATATTCATACATATATCTCAATCAAATTAAATCTCCTTTTATATAAAATTGAAAAACTGAAAAGTCCCAAAGAAAAATTTACATGTATTCTTAAATTTATAAAAAAATAAAATTAAAAACACATACCATCATATTAAAAATTTATCAGTTATTTGTGTAATTAAGTTTTTCCTAAAAAAAATAACCATAAAAGATTTACCTGCATGATTATTCGCCTCACGTCACACATGAAACATAAAAATGCTTAAAAGAAATACCCATACAAAATTCGCGATTAGATTTTCTGTGTAAAATTATGTCAATATTTTCAGAAAAAAACACCTTAGTTAAGCATTAAACAACAAAAAAATATGTATTAATCAACCATAAATACCTTTTATGTACATCCATGTATTAAAAATAAAAGAAAAATAATGAAAAACTTGTTTGATTTAAAGAAAAAAAAACTGTAGTAACGCACAGTTTAAATCAAATTCTTAAAATCTAGGATTTGGCAGCACTATAGTATGTAAAGGTAAGGCCGTAACACATTTGGTAATACAGTGTCTTAATGAAAGAAGATATGCAGTTCTATTCATTCTATGTAACTAACGGGGTGATGCCACACTAAAGTGTTTGTTAAATAAGTATATCAGGGGTCGTAACAATTTTATAAATATATTGGATATGTATAAAAGTGACAAACGAAAGCAATACATAGTTCGTTTTTGTTTTAGTAGTTTTACACATTAAATTTTATATTTTTATATATCACAAAGTCAAGTGGCGTCTAAAAATTTTGACCTACATATATTGCCATAAAACGACCGTAACGTATTAATATAGTAAAATATATTGAATGTTTATACAGGGTGGCCCAGAAAGACCGAAGTGGTGTGAATTGCTTATAACTTTTTATTTAAGAGATATTTTTTTAATTTTTTTTTTTTTAAATACATTAAATTTATGGGGAATATTTTTGGATTAGTTATTAAAAATGATATCCCGCAAGTGGTGGCCATATTCTGCTTCGCACAAATGTGCTCTTTCCAACACATTTTCCATGACCTTTCGCAAAACTTCCGGTGGTATGTTGTTAATTTCTTCTCGAATATTGGTTTTTAACTCCTCAATACTCCTAGGCTTATTAACATAAACTTTTCCTTTTAAATAGCCCCAAAGAAAACAGTCTGGAGCGGTTAAATCCGGGGAACGCGGAGGCCAATTAAAATTGCTGTTACGAGAAATTATTCTTTCACCAAAGATGTCGCGTAAAAGAGTCATTGTGGCCCTCGCAGTGTGCGCTGTGGCTCCATCCTGTTGGAACCATATTTGCGGATGGTTTTCCACGGCTGGCCTTACAAAATTTTGCAACATGGCCCGATATCGATCACCATTGACGGAAATGGCGACACCTTGTTCATTTTCAAAAAAATATGGGCCAATGATCCTTTCTGAAGAAACACCGCACCAAACGGTACACTTAACTGGGTGCAATTGTCGTTGATGAAGTACTCTCGGGTTTTCCGTAGCCCATATCCTACAGTTTTGCTTGTTAACGAACCCATTTAATTGAAAATGGGCTTCGTCACTCATTATTAAGTTATGAATAAAATTTGGATTCTCTTGTGCTTTTTGCTGGAAATAAATTGCATAGTCAAGTCGTTGCTGGTAATCTGTTGGTTTCAATTCTTGAACAAGTTGAATTTTGTATGGAAACAATCCTATGGTGTGCAAAATTCGCTGCAGCGAAGTTCTTGAGAGGCCCAGTTGTGACGAACGTCTCCTGGTTGATGTTTCTGGATCCTCCCGAATACTCTCCTGTACCACTTGAATATTGTCAGCCGTGTGGACAGTTCGGTGTCTGCCGGGACCAGGAAGGTTCCTTACTGCTCCTTGTTCTCGAAAATTTGCAACCAGACGGTTTATTGTTGACTGAGAGGGTGCAACCCGCACATTAAATTGACGACGGTATGCACGCTGAGTCAACACAATGGACCGTTGATTTGAAAAGTAAATTTCAACAATTTGGGCACGTTGTTCAATTGTGTATTGCTCCATTATAAATTATCCAAGTCTTCTTTACAAAATACTGAAAAGAAAAGAAGAAAAAAATTATAATAAAAAAGTTATAAGGAATTCACACCACTTCGGTCTTTCTGGGCCACCCTGTATATCTTATGGTTACTTCTTGACTCCGTGTTTTATCAAGACAAAACCTAAATACAGTTGATTAAATAGCAAAGCATCATCGAAAATTTTTCCTAAAACAGCTCGTCTGTGACTACTTATGGTATATGGTGCATCCAAGAACTTTCGAGAAAAGGACAGAAAATATTTGACTTAATTTTAAAAAAAGTAATATGTTAAAAGTTATTAGAATTAAAAAAAAGGCAAAAAGTGTTTTTGTTAAAAATCATATTACTAAATGTTTAATGTCCGTGTTTTTAATTGTTTTTTAAACTTCCATAATCCTTTTTTAAACTTTGATGTTATGCTTCTTATAAAGCATTTGTCATATGTATGTATAAGAAATGTTAAAAAGTGTTTTGATAGAAAAAATTTTGATTGATAACTTTTCTTAGTTACCAAAAATAAAAAAAATATATGTTTACTTAAATTTATTTTTATTTGAGAACATTAATTTTAGTCTGGCACTGGCTGGACAAATTTTAAACATTTATTTATAAGATTTGAATACTTATTGTTAGTTCACAGAAGTGAAGATTCAATAATAAAATAAATATGAAAAAAAAAAAAAAATTTTTACTTAAATAACACGAAAAAACAGTTGTATAGAAAAACTACAATATATAAAATATTGAGTTTTAGAATATAAGGGGGTTATTAAATATTTGAATATTAATTTGTCAATCAATCACTGCCCGTTATAAAACTTGCGTATGATTTGCTAATGCAAAATTTTAATTATAACAAAAGATTTAAGATAAATTTTAAGCATTTTGGTTAATCGACAGTATTATTGAAATCTTAAATTTAAAGTTATTGTTATGATAGTGTTGTGCACTAAAATCCTATGTAAGCATCACTGTACAGAAACAAGTGAAATGAAGAAGGAGAACGTTAATTTTTTTACGTTTTTGTTGTTATTATAACGTTAGTAAAGAGAAAACAACCCAAGAGATAAAACCGTGCGCGCTTGGTACTGGAATAATAAAGAATAAATAAATAAACACATTTTAACAAGATTTTCTTTCTTCCTGCATACTTACATATATCAACAAGAAAAACCTAAAAAAAAAGAGTACAAAAATAGATGTGTGTGTAAATATATGCATATTTAAAAAGAACTATAAGAAGTTGAAGTAATTCAGCTAAATTAAAATCAATTAAGAGCGCTAAAATTTGTTTTTTTAGTTATGAGTCAAAAGAAACTGATTCAAATAGTGCATAAAAATCAAATTAAAAGGAAAAAATAATTAATTTAAATCAAACATCTTGGGATGTACACAAACATTTACAAACAGATGTATACATACATACATATGCACATGCATATATAAATATGTACATACTTATTAAATTAAAACGATGTATATAGTGTGCCGGTTATAGTTACTAAAATATTCAATATAAAATTAAAAAAAATGTGCCTATTTGCTAAAATTTCCTTTAATACATATTTGTGTTCAACATATTTTTGTTGTATTTTATTTTGCATCTGTTCTTTGGTAAAAATTATCCTAATTATCTCCAGTTGCTTTTTGTTCTTCTCGTGGCTTGTTCTACCCCTATTTTTGTACCCTTCACATAGTGGTAAGGGTATATAACAGTCTGTCATTTCGTTTGTAATTTTTATACCCTTCACATAGTGATAGGGTATATATCACTTTGTCATTCCGTTTGTAATTTCTTTATTATTCATTTGCGACCCCATAAAGTATATATATTCTGGATCCTTATAGATAGGGAAGTTGAAATAGCCATGTCCGTCTGTCCGTCTGTCCGTCTGTCTGTCTGTCCGTCTGTCCGTCTGTTGAAATCAAGTTTCCGGAGTCAGATAAAAAGATACAGATCAGTAAATGGTGTCAAACGATTACAAATATTCCGCTAACAATCGCTATTTAAAATCAGCAAAATCGGTTCACTATTGACCGAGATATAAGCGAAAACCCAGAGTAACCCATTTTTTTTAGGACAAAATCCGTGCATATATCCCTATATATCTTAGTAAGTATAATCACTCTTGCCACAAAACTTGGCACGGATACTCCTAAAGAAGGGACCTAAATAATGGAAAAAGTTTTTTCAGATAGGACCAGGGGAAGGGGTATTTTTCCTACAATTGCACAAATTTGGTGAAATATTTTATGCGCTATATCTCGGAAACTATCACAGCTATCGACATAAAATGTTCTACAAAAAGTAATTGTACGCAAAGATCTACACTTTAAAGAAAAATTTTTTTGAGTGGGGGCAAAAGAAAGGGGTAGCTCCCATACAAATCGACAATTATTATAAAATATTCGGTACGCTAAATCTCGGAAACTATAACAGATATCGACTTCAAATGTTTTACAAAAAGTGATTGTATGCAAAGATCTACACTTTAAAGAAAAAATTTTTTGATTGGGGGCAAAAAATGGGGTAGCTCCCATACAAATCGACAATTGTTATAAAATATTCGATACGCTATATCTCGGAAACTGTAACAGATATCGACTTAAAATGTTCAACAAAAAGTGTTTGTACGCAAAGATCTACACTTCAAAGAAAAATTTTTTTGAGCGGGGGCAAAAAAAGGGGTAGCTCCCATACAAATCGACAATTATTATTCGATACGCTATATCTCGGAAACCATTACAGATATCGACTTAAAGTGTTCTACAGAAAGTGATTGTACGCAAAGATCTACACTTTAAAGAAAAATTTTTTTGAGTGGGGGCAAAAAAAGGGGTAGCTCCCATACAAATCGACAATTATTATAAAATAGTCGATACGCTATATCTCGGAAACTATAACAGATATCGACTTAAAATGTTGTACAAAAAGTGATTGTACGCAAAGATCTACACTTTAAAGAAAAAATTTTTTGAGTGGGGGCAAAAAAAGGGGTAGCTCCCATACAAATCGACAATTATTATAAAATATTCGATACGCTATATCTCGGAAACCATAACAGATATTGACTTAAAGTGTTCTACAGAAAGCGATTGTACGCAAAGATCTACACTTTAAAGAAAAATTTTTTTGAGTGGGGGCAAAAAAAGGGGTAGCTCCCATACAAATCGACAATTATTATAAAATAGTCGATACGCTATATCTCGGAAACTATAACAGATATCGACTTAAAATGTTGTACAAAAAGTGATTGTACGCAAAGATCTACACTTTAAAGAAAAAATTTTTTGAGTGGGGGCAAAAAAAGGGGTAGCTCCCATACAAATCGACAATTATTATAAAATATTCGATACGCTATATCTCGGAAACCATAACAGATATCGACTTAAAGTGTTCTACAGAAAGTGATTGTACGCAAAGATCTACACTTTAAAGAAAAATTTTTTTGAGTGGGGGCAAAAAAAGGGGTAGCTCCCATACAAATCGACAATTATTATAAAATAGTCGATACGCTATATCTCGGAAACTATAACAGATATCGACTTAAAATGTTGTACAAAAAGTGATTGTACGCAAAGATCTACACTTTAAAGAAAAAATTTTTTGAGTGGGGGCAAAAAAAGGGGTAGCTCCCATACAAATCGACAATTATTATAAAATATTCGATACGCTATATCTCGGAAACTATAACAGATATCGACTTAAAATGTTGTACAAAAAGTGATTGTACGCAAAGATCTACACTTTAAAGAAAAAATTTTTTGAGTGGGAGCAAAAAAAGGGGTAGCTCCCATACAAATCGACAATTATTATAAAATATTCGATACGCTATATCTCGGAAACTATAAAAGATATCGAAATGAAATGTTCTACAAAAAGTAATTAGGCAAGAATGCCTACGCTTTGAAGAAAAATTTTATTGAGTGGGGGCAAAAAAAGGGGTAGCTCCCATACAAATCGACAATTATTATAAAATATTCGATACGCTATATCTCGGAAACTATAACAGATATCCACAAGGCCTACGCTTTAAAGAAAAAAATTTTCGGGTGGGGGATGAAGAAGGGGTAGCTCCCATACAAATTAACAATTTTTATAAAATTTTCGTTACGCTTTTTCTGGAAAACTTTTACAGCTATCGACTTCGAATATTCTACAAAAAGTAATAATCAAATAATTTATACATTTTGGAAAAAAAGTTGGAGAAGAGCAGCGGGACTAGAACATTTAATAAGTTTTATTAACCTTTAAATATGGATAATGTCGAAAACTTTTAAGACTTTCGACCTCAAATCTTCTTCATCTATTTCTATTATTCATATGAACGTTAAAATTTTGTTATTTTTTCTATGGGCTTTAAAACTCGCACAAGGTTTTTTATTATATTATTTGCAGTACAAAATTACTCGGCTGGGTATATTTAAAGGCCAATGTGAAGGGTATATAAGATTCGGCACAGCCGAATATAGCGCTCTTACTTGTTTTATTATCAATTTTTGCGACTCCATAAAGTAGGTATATATATTCTGGATCCATATATGTATATATTGAAGTCGATAAAACCATGTCAATCTGTCCGTCTGTCATGTACGCCTGTTGAAATCAAGTTTCCGGAGTCAAATACGAACCAGTTTTTGGTGTCAAGCTATTAGAAATATGTATGCCTGAAACAATCGCTATTTAAAATCAGCAAAAACTGTTTACTATTGACCGAGATACTTATATGCGAAAACCCTAAAAAAAATTCGTGCTTATACATAGGTATCTCCATCTATCTTAGTAAACATAGTCACTCTTGCCACTCTTGAGACGTATACTCTGAAGATAGCGGCCTAAATAAGGGGAACATTTTTTTCAGTTAGGATCAGGGGAAGTAGTATTTCCCCTACTAATGCAAAAATTTTGTGAAATATTTCATGCGCTATCTGCTTTATCTGGAAGAGCAGCAGGGGGATTAGAACTACCATACAAATTGACAACTTTTATTAAACTTTAAATACGAATAATATCGAAAACTTTTAAAACTCTCGACCTAAAACCTTCTTCATGGTATTTCTATTATACATACGAACGTTAAAATTTTGTTAAGTTTTCTATTTCTTTCAACCTGGCACAAGGTATACTTATTATAATATTTGCAGTACAAAATTACGGCTAAAAAAGATAGCTGGGTACCTATATTAAAAGACCAATGCGAAGGGTATATAAGATTCGACACAGACGATAATATAGCGCTCTTGTTTATTTTGACAAGGAAAATAATGTAGCAATTAAAATTTCGCAACGATACATGCCGCAAATAAATAATCTACCATGGTAGAACTAAGTTTAAAATTTGAAACCTAACAAACCTTGGAATTTGTAATTATATAAATATTTTTTCAAGGAAGCTTTGAATTAGAATAATTATTCTTCACCATTTAATTAAAATGTTGATAAACATTTAAGAAATGGCTTACAGTATTGGCACATTTGTAAATGATAAAGAAAGAATTGTACTAACTTAGCGGCCAGACGTTCAATTTTTGCCTTTCAAGTTGCAATACACTCAAACATTTTTACTAGGTTATACATACCTATATTATATTATATTAGTTATTTCGGTATTTCTAAATAATTACAAAAGTAGCAAGGCTGACAACTTATTTCCACAGATAATAGGAAGATTCTGGCATCCCTTAACAGTGCAGCAACATTTGTTTACCAAAATTAAGCAAAAAAATAACAGTAATATTACAGCCAACAAAGTGTATCAATTTTGCAAAAAATGACAACTTTAATATAAATAAAAGTTTGTACTAGAAATATTTTAAAAGAAAACGTATTCATAAAACAAAAAACCCACCAACCCTTCCTCAACCCGGTTGCCTTGGTTTCAATTAACCAATTTATTAAAAAGACAAAGAATCACATAAACAAAACAAAACGCAAGAACACATAAAAAATTGGAATAAACAACACATCAAAATTGACAAGATGGTATCGTACATTGAGCTGTTCGGTTTAGTTGTCCTACTAATGTTGCCGTTTTTATATGAAACTAGTCATATATTTCGTTATTACTTTAAATTTTTAATCTATTATGGACTTGTGTCATTCAATTCGATTGTATTAATACCGGCTTTTTTGTGTCGGCCCTGTGATGTGCGCAATTTACTGTAAGTATTGATATTTTACTTTAAGTTATTTATTATTATTTATATGCACCTTTATACCTATATTATGAATTAATTAAGACAATAAGGAAATTAGCTTTTTTCTGAAAAATCTTAAATTTGTTTGTTACTCAAGCAATTAACCTTTGTGCGATTTTTGTTTTAAAGTGATAAAAATCAATACTAAAAGACCAGCCAAAATATTAAGCGTTAATATGGGGTGGGTGCAGTGGGAAAGATGCTTTAGTATTATGCCTCTTTGACACATGACTTTTGTATATATTTGTATCTATGTGTGTGTCTCTATATGCAAATTTTCTTTATTAACAGCTGTTTTAGGTTTGTTCTTAAAAACAGTTTTTCGCGTTGTTTTTAAATGGTTTGTTTATTTCATAAATATTTAAACGAATTTTATCACGAACATGTTATAATTGTGAAAGCAAGATAAAGGTGGCTTATTAATAATTGCATTTTCTTGTGTGACTGTTTTATTTTGCCATATTTTATATTTACTAAAACAAGATTTTTAGGTATAAACCTTTTTTAAATATACATACATAGATACAATTAGTTTGTAAATAAGGCCCTTAAATTTTAAAATATTGTTTAAAAAAATTTGACCTATTGACGGGCACCCTGGAAGCTGTAGAGGGGGCGGGGATTTATTACAATTTCCCAAACTTTGTATGGGATCCCTCTCAGGCGATTGAGGTAGGGGATAGGAATATGTTTGGGAGGTAAAACTAATGGAGGTCGGTCGCACCCTTTATTTCTCTAAGGCCGACTCTGAAGAAGTTATGGGCGTTTTTACACCATTTGTGTAAATTTTTCATGGCATCCCCCTTAGGTGATGCGGATCGGGGGTGAGTATGTTTTGAGAACATGTTTGTGAGGGAAAACTAATGTGGGTCTGTGATACATTTTATTCCTCTAAGGGAAATTGTAGCGGTTTTTACCCCAACTTCTTCAAATTTTGTACGGCAACCCTGTTAGGGGCTGGAGATTGAGGATACATTTGTTTCCCAAAAATTCCTGAAAGGAAAATTTAATTTGGGTCGGTCTTACATTTGACCTTTGTAGGAGAACCCTGGAAGCTGTGGGAGCGATTTAAAGAAAATTAAACTTTGTATGGTAACCCCGTTAGGGGCGGAGATTGAAGCTTCCTCAGGAATATTTTCAAAAAAAAAAAAAAAGAATAAGTAAACGGAGGTAGTCGTGGTTGATGACTTATATCTCGGTCAGTTATCGGGCGATTTTTCTGGATTTCAATAGCGATTTGTTTGCAGATATTTCTGACAGTTTAATACCACTTACTGTTCTATGCGACATCGAAGGGCGTCAAAAAGTTATTTTCAACCATAACACGTACAGACGGATATCGCTAAATCGACTTCCATTTCTATAAGGATCTATAAGGACCAAGAAAATATATGGGGCTGCAGATGGATATTAAAGAAATTACAAACGGAATGACAAACTTATATATACCCTTATCACTTATGTGAAGGGTATAAAAATATACTTTAATATTTTTTTTTTTGTTTTTTGTAGTATATAGATTTTGTAAACCTAGCTGTTACTTCCCTTGAAAATATTTAAGATAAGTTTAAGCAAACAACACAAATGAAATAAAAATTTTTGTAAAACATTTTAGGTTTGAGTAAGCAAATTCCTATTGTATTAAAAAGCTGGCAAACACTTGTATAAATAAAACCTGTGAGCTTTTACTTAATATGCACATATCTTGACCGTTATGACAAAAAATTGACTTAAAGGTTAAGAAGGTAAAACTTAGGAATTTAAAAAAAAAAAGATTATTAAGGTATATTTGGTAAAACAGATTGTAAATCCGGTGCCTTTGTTGTACCTGCAGAAAAGTATAAAAAGCGGATTAAGATACGAAAAACAGACTGCTGGAATTGGATCTGCGACCCCCAACCTGTCAATTTTTTTCACTTCTACTTAATCCGCCAGAGCACCTTAAAGAATATGAAGTTTGTCTTATGTACATAACTATAAAAAAACAAGTTTTCAACCGTTAGACTTCAAAAAATAAAGAATTTTACAGTGCACTCGCGAAAACATGAACACTCGAAAGTATGAACGTCTCAGAAACGTGAACAAATTTATTTTTCCACAGAGTATTCTAAAACGTGAACAAAATCTGAAAGCTCTAAAACGTGAATACTTTTTATTTATTGTTTTTGAATCTGTTTTTAAATTGGGAAATCCTCGAATTACATGTTACTTGTTTGTTTACATATGATTAAACGTTTTTTTTTTTCATTTATGTATGCGTTGAACTGTCAGTTGCTCTTTGACATTTCTACGTAGATGAAGCAAGTAATTAAAAAAAAATAATTCGTGAAATTGAAAAATGTCATTAAAAAACTTAAAGTTTTAACTTTAAAAGATAAAGTTAATATTCTTGAATTTTTGCAAAAGGGGTACAGTGCTAGTGGCTTGGCAAGAAAATATGGAGTTGCCAAAGCAACAGTTTCTTCCACTAAAAAGAAAAAACGGGAAATTACTATTCGTGTAAATAATACTCTTTATGGCACTGGAAAGCGTAAAACATTACGCGCTTCTGCACTTCCGAGAATGGAAAAAAGTCTTTATAAATGGTTTATTTACATGCGGAATAAAAAAATGCCTGTAAGTGGACTAATGTTAAAAGCCAAAGGCTTAGAAAATTCACGTTCAAACTAAAGAAAATGATCGTGGTTTTAACGCCAGTGACGGATGGCTCCAAAAATTTAAGCAAAGGTTCGGTGTTCGCCTTGTTAAAATTTCCGGAGAAAAACTTTCTGCGCAGTCACAACTTGTTGACCCATTTAAGGAAAAGTTAAGAGCAAAAATGGAAGAACTATCTCTATGTGAAGATCAGCTTTATAATGCTGACAAATCAGGGTTATATTGGAAGCAGTTGCCAGATAAAACATATGCATATTGCATTTTATGTTTTGTTATTAAAAATTAAAAAAATAATCAATTTAAAATAGTGTTTAGCATTTTTTCTTATTAATGTATAATTTTTTATACTAAATAGGGTAACTTTTTTTTTAAATTTAGGTACTCGATAACGTGAACAAACTCGTAAATGTGAACTGCCTTGGTAAAAATTAGTTCACGTTATCGCGAGTTCACTGTATTTCTCTTAATGCGTGGTGCGAATCACTGACACAAATGGGTGTGCTCTTCTTGAAAGACGTGTATCACGCACAATAAAATTTCAGGTTCCACAAATAAGTTACCTAATTTCTTCAGAACACATTCCATTATAGTATGGATAGAACAGCTAAATACATCCCACATTACGACGGTACTAAAGTAAATTGATACTGCCAAATACCCCAACGTCACCGATAAGTACCTTTGCTCGTTCCTGTCAAGTAGCTCTACTTTGGAGCAACAGCCCGTGCAACGGACATCGCACTGGATTTTCATTCCCAGAACATCAAAGATTTCTGTCTCCTTAACATTTATGCCATTCATAAAAAAAAGACGATGCAGCGTGTTCCATGTCACGTTGAAGTGTCAAAAGACAACATCGATTTTGCTAGCGTTAAAGCTTCTTTTTATTAAATAGACAGTAACAATGACAACTTAAAGCACAACGGCCAGTGTTATACCCCCGCCGTAAAGCAGTTTCACAGCGAGAAGAAGAGAGGATACACAATACTGTTTCCAATGTTCCCTTTAAGCCTTAAAGTGGTTAAGCGGTAAAAAACAGGGGGACCGTGGCAAAACTTTTACCTTTGCCCAAACGAATTTACTCTACAGCCATAAATTTGTTTACCTGCTTGAAAATTTATAAGCGATGGTGGCATAATTTACCAGGGCATTAAAATAGGTTAGGTAGAACAGGCAGCCGTTGAAGGAAAGGATACAGCTCACTTGGGTCCGCTTAATTCGGTCCCTTTGTGTTACCTGATAGAATAGGTTGAGACGGAAGGAAAGAATAAATTTAGAGAAGGATAGATAAAAAAGAAAGAACAGAAGAATGAAACAGAATTACCAGGGTCTCTGGTGGGAATCGAACCCACAACCCCCTGACTGGTAGACTCGTGCACTTACCACTGGCCTAACGGGGGACCCAGGGCATTAAAATAACAACACTGATTATTTGAGTTTAGGTTAATGTTTTAACCGGTAGATTAAATAGTGCCGCTCTGAGACTTTTTCCTCCAAAGCCCATAGCTAAAACCGCCGTAGCTCTTTCAACATTTAGCTTAATATGAGATCTAAATTGTAAAGCAACTTAAAAAAATTTGCCATTTTTAAGTTGGAATTTTTTATAAAATAAAAAAGAAGTTTTAACCATTAAATCAACAAACCATTATTCTTGATTAAACATTTCATTATTTTTTTTTCTTTTATACTGATCAGCTGGAATACGTACAACATTTAAAAGTACCAGCACAATGAAGGCACGTGTTCAAACTAGGTCATAATTATAAGTCACTCGTTGTGCTTAATTCAACTAACTAACATCAAATTATTATTTATTTTAAGTATCTAAAATTATATGAAATTTACTTTTTAAATATTTGAATAAAATTTTTTACAACTAAACAGACCTAATTTCTTGCAGTTACAATAATCAACAACAAAAACTATTGTAATAATAAAAAAATAAATATTGATAAGCCACATTTTTTTTAAAGCGGATAAAAAATTAAAAAAAAAAAGTTTGTAATTTCAACAAAATTCATTTGCGACCCCATTAAATATATATTTTAACTAAACATATATATTTGATATGGACTTGCGAACAGAAATTAATTTTTACAATTTAGAAACCTTGTTCTGGTGTTCAATGATTCATAATGAATTGCCAAACCTTACTGAATAGAAATGTTAATGCATTAACTATAGAGGGTGTATTTCAAAAACATGTTTTTTTTATTGGAGGGTACCGCTTACTGCAGCCTCCATACAAATGAATAATGTTTATGAAATTTTTGATAAAATATGTCTCGGAAACTATAACAGCCTTAAAATTTTCTACAAAATATTATTATACAACAAGGGCGCTATATTCGGCTGTGCCAAATCTTATATACATTGGCCTTTCTAATCCCAAACTTTTTTTTTAAATTTTTATCCGTTTTTTTTATTTATGAAATACATATTGCTAATTTTTAAATAGGGGTCAGTGTCATGTTTTAACCCTCTTAGGGTGACTACGAGGAAGTTGTAGGGGTTTTACCCTAATATTTTCCAAATTTCTATGGCAACCCCCTAAGAGAGTAGAGATTCCTCTAAGGTGGACTACGGGGAAGTTGTGGGGGTTTTTACCCTAATTTTTTAAAAATTTGTATGGCAACCCTGTTAGGGGCGGAGATAGAATGTAAGTACGTTCCACAAAAATTTTTGTGAGGAAAAACTTTGGGAAGTCGGTCTTACATTTGACCTTGGTAGGAGCACCCCAGAAGATGTTGAGATAGGCTGCAAGTCTGTTCCACAAAAATGTTTTTAAAGAAAAACTAATGGGAGTCGGTCTTACATTGCATCCGCACTCCGGGGCAGTTGAAGAGGTTTTTATGTACAAATTTTAGAAAAATAAACAGAGGTATTCTTGGTTTTTGGTTTATATCTCGGTCAGTTATCGGGCGATTTTGCTGGATTTCAATATCGATATGCTTGCAGATATTTCTGATAGTTTGATACCACTTACGGTCCTTTGCGACATCGAGGGCTCCAAAAAGTTGATTTCAACCATAACACGGACAGACTGACATGGCTTAATTGACTTCCCTATATAAAAGGATCCAGAATATATATACTTTATGGAGCCGCAGATGGATATTTAAGAAATTACAAACGGAAATACAAACTTATATATTATACCTTTATCACTTATGTGAAGGGTACATATAATAATGGTTACTTGTTGAGAAAACATTTTTGGATAGGGTCAGGGTGAGCGCAAGCCCTTATAGGTAGAACAGGCGGCTGTGGAAGTAATGAAGGAAATGTAGTGCGGCCCACTTGTGTCCGTTTCTGCGGTCCCTTTGTGAAGCCCCTATACAAATATAACTTTTGAAACGAAATATTTCGGAAACTGTTAAACTGTCGACCTTAAAGCTTCTTCAAGATATTTCGTATAAGTTTTTTTTTTTTCAAAGGAATTTTTTTTTTGAAGGAGCCTAGGGTGCCATCGACCGTACATACGTTAACATTTTTTCAAAGTTTTCTATTTTAAAAACAAGGAGAGCTATCGACTTTAAACCCAGCACAGCGTAATTTTACTATAATATTTGCGGTTTAAAAACAACTTGGCTATACTAGAGGGTTGGGTATACAAAAAGACCAATGTGAAGGGTATATAGGATTCGGCACAGCCGAATATAGCGCTCTTACTTGTTTTAAATAGTGGTTGCCTCTTAAATAGTTCTATAAATTGAAGCCATTATACAAGGTGGGCCAAAAAAAGTCATCCGATGTTGTTTGGCTGTCAGATTTTTTCTAAAAGAAATACTTCGATTCTGCTTTTTGATTTTATTTATTTAAGCCTTTAGAATTTTATTATTCAAGTCGATGTTATCGGTCAAATGGGCGCCGTCACAATTGTTTGCTATACGGGCTCGTTTTATGGCATTTTTCATTACTTTGGCGAGAACTTCGGGCGACAGATTCACGCATTCGTGTCGAATGTTGTCCTTGAGGGCTTCCAGGGTCTCGGGCTTGTTAACGTATACACGAGACAACAAAAAACCCCACAAAAAGTCTGAAACGGTTAAATCGGGCGATCTTGCGGACCAATGTTAATCGCAAAAACAAGAGATGAGGTGACCCGGGAACGCTGCCTTCAGAATATCGGTTGTGGCTCGCGCAGTGTATGCCGTTGCTCCGTCCTGTTTGAACCACATGTCCTCCAGTCCTAATTCTTTCAATTGCGGCAGAAAAAACTCGGCTAATATAGCCTTATAGCGCGCACCGTCCATTGTTGTCGTTTGACCAGCGGCGTCCTCGAATAAAAAATGGCCCGATTACTTCTCCAGACGTAATGGCTCCTCACGCAACACTCGAGGATTTTCGGTGTCCCAGAAGCGATAGTTTGGCTTGTTCATGTACCCGCTAAGGTAGAAATGAGCCTCATCGCTCATTATGATTTTGGTCGAAAAATTGTCCACTTCGGGCTCGAGATTGAAAATGGCTTGGGAGTAGGTAACACGCGTTTGGCGGTCGATAGGCAGCAGCTGATGCGCGGACTGGACTTTGTTCAGGAACATTCGCAGGTCTTTGACAAAAACTCGCTTTAAGGACGACTTGCTGATGGCTAATTGCGAGGCACGGCGCCTAGTCGATGTTTATGGCGACAGCTCGACATCCTTGCAAACAGCGGCGATAATATCGGCGGAACGAGCGCTCCGGGCCAGTCACTCTTGGCAGCGTCTCGTGTGGTCCCATACTCTTCAAGGTTGGTGGCCAAACGGCGCAGTGTTCGCGCAGTCGGTGCCGGACGATTGGGGAATCGGTGACGAAATTCGCGCTGCGCCAACACCACAAACGAACTGTTACGCAAAAAATTAGACAAGATTATTCCGCGTTCTTGGGGAGTGTATCGCTCCATGGCTTGCTTACTTGTATTCTACATCGGTGTAGTTCACAAATGTCAAAACAGATTTGACATTGGCCGCTTTTTGCAAAAATAAGTGCATCTTCCAATAGGTTGAATTCTTTTGGCCCACCTTGTATAATAATAAAATAGTGTCCTACTGTCCAGTGCACTGTGAATCAATATTTTAAACGTTTTTTATTCACGTTTTTTGTTTCACATTCTTGCGATGGATGTAACGATGTAAGTATAAATACAGTTTACATATTTCTTTTACCGTTAAAGAAATATGTATATATTTGTATGTGTATGTTCTTTTAAATAACAAGACATTTCCATTAAAAAAATCTAGCAATCAAGGACAGTAATTGTGGAAATACAATGAAAATGCATTCAAATATTCAAGCATTATTTGGTTCAAGTGCAAAAGAAGAGAAAATGAATGGATCTTTCCTTAATTGGAAATATTCCAAAGACGTCAGCATTAATTGGCTGTTTGGCTACACAAAGATTTTATGTAGGAGATGCTTATTTGGAATAGAAATGGAATAAGTAAAATAACTAAAAAAGTTAGTTTTTTTAGGCCATAAAATAAGTATTAAACCCTACGGCATCTGACATCTGTAAAGTTTGAAAGCAAGCTATAGTGACTTTTGAAAGAAGGGGTTTTATGAGACTGATGTTAAGTTATGAATCGAAATTTCATAATGAATTAATAAATTCATACATATTTTCCTTAATTACATACCTTAATTATGGTAACTGTTATCACATATCTTAGTAGATAGGAGCATGGGAAGTGACATCCCCTTTGCAAATGCTAAGATTTTATTATAACGTTTACAGTTAAAAAATGGTTTTAGCTCAGAGAAGGCGGGAAGAGCCGGGCCCTATACAGAAGTAATATTTTTATAGAATTTCCGATAGGATATACATATATCAAAAATTCCTAACAGATATCGACTTTAAACCTCCTAATTTAGTAGTTCAATGGGAACACGCAGGGTGGTACCTCCCATAACAATTTCGTTAAGCATTTTATATGCGATATTTTGGAAACCATAACAATTTTGGCTTTAAACCTGACAAAGAAATTGCATTACAAGGCCCAAATTTCAGAAAAAACTTTGTACCTTTGGGTAATTGGGGAGAGTACTCCCGCTACCAAAAAGTCAATTTTATGAAATTTTTATTTGGAAACTATAATAGTTGTTAAATTTCAATAGGGCGCAAGAAATTTTTTATATTAGTGTTCATAATTAAGGAAAAATTTATAACAGATTCGCTCTAGAAAGAAGAAGAAGGGTATATAAGATTCGGCCCAGCTGATGAAGCGCCTTTACTTATTTTAATTTACTAAAATAACATACTTTGGAAATTATTCATATACTTTCTGAATTATTTCTTTGTTGTCTAGCTTATGTTTAAAATTCATTTTGTTTACATTTAATTGGGTAAATGAGAAGTTTTTAAACTTCAAACTTGAAGTGTTATATTACATTCTGTATTGCAACACTTAACTCTGGCTGATAGCAGTAGGATGATATTGTAGAGAAAACAACATAATGACTTTAATAAAAACAACTTTTGTGTTTATTTAAAAAATATGTATCATTAACGGCTATCGAACAAAATTAGTGCTTCTAGAAAACTAGAACCCACATATCATTTACAAAGAACCATAACGTTGACTTAAAATCAAATTACGCGTAGTCCGTCTGAGGCCAAAGTAAAGCTTCTTTTGTTTTTAAGGAGCGCTACAAAGTCATGATCAATACACTTTTATTTCTGCAACTGACCGGCATATGGTTGCAACAGGGTGTGACAACTAGGGTTGAAACGATACGAGCAAATACAAGCTAGTACTCGATACCCCTTTTTTTAAACCAAGTATAGGTGCCCTTACATGTTAATACAAAGTGCTTAGACTTTTTAGAATCAAAATGTTATGAAATTCTCTCTGTGTTAAAAAAAGAAAACAAAAGACTGTTCTAAGTATTTTTCATGTTTACACGGCTGAAAATCGATGATGGTTTATTTTTTTACTGCTTGAATAATTTGATGGTAACGGCAAATGGTTTAAGTTCTACCAAGACGAATTCATTGATCAGGTGGTGTTATGAGCACAGCTGATCTACTTTTTTCTTGCATAAATCGAGGCTGGGTTGTCAAATTTGTTTATGTTTACATATCTTTTTTGACACATTAGCCAACGAAAATTTTTTTCGCCGCAAATTAGTTTTTGTAAAATCACCACAACCTTGTAATCAATTCGCCTGAAGTCTACAATATAAAAAAAACAACAGAACAACTTTTGCATTGCTTTTGAGTGTTTTTGTTTTGTTGCATAAAAAGTAGCCACCTTTAATAGATGCTGCCAATGTTTCACACCTCTGTTGCGATAAGAACCGAACACTTGTTGAATTTTGTATCCGTATTCTCTCCCACTCAATACATTTTGCTCTTACATGATAAGATTTTGTCTTATTCTACAAAATTTTTGACATGTCGTAATACATGTATGTTGCTTGTACTTTACTTCTAACTTGTCAAATTTTCCACTGCAAAACGTATACATGTTATGTGAGTCCGTTGAAACATTGCTTGTGAGAAATACATAAATATGTTTGTAAAAGCAATGTGACAAATTTATGTCAGCTGCTAAAAAAAAAGGAAAAGTTGCTTCTAATTTTTGCTTTAAAAGCTATGTCCGACGAAGTCCCCCCAGGTATCACAAAGGGACCGAGGAAACGGACCCAAGTGGGCTGCACAACTATCACTTCATCACTTCCGCAGCCGCCTGTTCTACCTAACCTATGTCCGACGTAATAACATTTGTACAAAAAGGCAAAAATTATAAGCCATCTGTAAAATTATATTTTTCCAAAACTGACAAGTCGTATGTAAAATTTATCCCGTGTGAAAGCACCTTAACCATTGATTCAAAATACCAACAAACATAACTTCATGTGTGTGTCAGTGTTGCTAAGTTAAATTTAGCAAGTAATCCTAAATCCAAAAATATTTACCCTAAAAAGTAGTCATTCGGTTTTTTAAGTTATTTTTTTACAACTTTTGATTAATATTTAATTATCATTCCTTTAAAAATTTTTAAATAAATAATTTAAAAATTCCAAAATTATTAAATAATCTGACTAAAGGCACTGTCAAATCGAAAATTTTGAAATTTTTTCACTCTAAATTTCCCCCTAAACAATTTTAAGACCTAAATGTAGGCTTAAAATCCCTAACTTGGTAACAGTAGTGTGTGTATTTGCTCTTTGTTAACTCTACTTAAAATCATATGAAGCATTTGACCGATACAAGTGAGTATCGATGCTTTTCGTTCGATTCTAAATGGATATCAATACTTTTGAATTAATACCGCATCAAGTAAAAGCATCAATGCCAAAGTAGTATCGTTTGTTCCCTAGTGGCAAATGCACCCACGGCTCATGGAATAAAAAAAAAATTTAAAAACTCATTTCGAACTGTCGACTCGATTGCTGATTTTACCTCAGTTGACTTTTTTTCTTTTCGATTTTTTTTTAAAGAAGAGTTTATGTTAATAATCCAAAAGGTTCTAAAGGAGAATCTAAAGTTTTAAGTTCTCGCTAGAATTAAAAAAAATCTAAAAAAAATGTTCTAAATTATATTAATTTAAACTAGTTTTGTCATATTCCAAAACCGAAGAAACAAAAATAAAATTTCAAATAAAAATTAAAACAAGAGCGCTTTATTCGGCTGTGCGGAATCTTAAATACCCTTTACATTGGACTTTCGAAACCCCGAACCTTTTTTAATTTTTATCCGTTTTTTATTTATAAAATATTTCTAACTTTCAAGTAGGGATCGGTGTCATATTTTAACCCTCTTAGGGCCTCCAGGGCAGCTGTAGGGACTTTACTCTAATTTTTCAAAATTTTTTAAAGCAACCACCTTTGCTTATAGAGATAGTGGGTAAGTTTATTTTAAGAAAATGTTTGGAAGGGAAAATTAATGGGTGTCTGTGATACATTTTATTCCTCTTGGGACGACTCGGGGGAAGTTGTGGGTGTTTTACCTTATTTTTTTTAATTTTGTATGGCAACCTCCTTAGGGGGTGGAGATAGGCGGTAAGTATGTTCCAGGAATATGTTAGGGAGAAAAAAAATTAATGGGGTCGGTCGTATACTTTATTTTTTAAGGCCGACTCTGAGTAAGTTGTGCGCGTTTTTACATCATTTTTGTAAATTTTATTCCTCTAGGGCGACTCCGGGGAAGTTGTAGGGGTTTTTACCCTATTTTTTTAATTTTTTATGTCAACCCTCTTAGGGCGTAGAGAAAGGGGGTATGTTCTAGGAATATGTTTGCGAGTAGAAACTAATAGGGGTCGGTCGTACACTTTATTTCTCTAATGCCGACGCGGAAGTTATATGCGTTTTTACATAATTTTTGTAAATTTTTTATGGCAACCCCCAAGGTGATGGAGGTAGGGGGTAAGTATACTCTAGGAATACGTTTGGGAGGACCAACTAATAGAAGTCTGTGATACATTAAATATCTCTAGGGGCGACTTCAGAGAAGTTGTAGGCATTTTTACCCTATTTTTTCAATTTTTGTATGGCAACTATGTTAGGGGCTGGAGATAGGGGGTAAGTATGTTCCACAAAAATGTTTGGGAGGACAAATTAGTTGGGGTCGGTCTTACATTTTACCTCTGTAGGAGAACCGTGGAAGCTGTGGAAGCGATTTAAAAAATTTAATAAAAATTAAACTTTGTATGGCAACCCTGTTGGGTGTAAGTATGTTCCAAAAAAAAATGTTCGTAGGGAAAAATTATTGTGAATCGGTCTTATATTGCACGTTGTACGAAGAAACTCTAGGGCAGTTGTAGAGGTTTTTATGTACAAAATTTAAAGAAATAATCACAGGTAGCCTTGGTTTTTGGCTTATATCTCGGTCAGTTATCGGGCGTTTTTTCGGGATTTCAATAGCGATATGTGCGCAGATATTTCGAGGGCTTCAAAAAGTTGATTTAAACCATAACACGGACAGACAGGAATACAAACAGACGGACATCGATAAATCGACTTCTCTCTCTATAAGAAACAAGAAAATATATACTTTATCCTTAATAAAACTGACAATGCCCCATTTATCCATGTCAAAACCAAAAAAAAATTAAATAAAAATTAAAAAAAAAAAATAATGGAATAATATCGTTTTATTCTAAAGATGTAAAACAACAGCTGAAAATAGTTTTTAAGCTACCCTGTATATATACTATGCATATTACTCAATAATAATATTGATTTTGTAGAGTAGATAAAAAAAGAGGATTAATTAAGGGCTTGTTCACACCGGCCATTCAATAATTAACTTTTGAAATAATTATAGAAGAGCAGTGCGTGTTACTAATGATGAAAGCACAGAAATAAATCTTTTTCAACTAAAATAAAATAAAATATTTAATTAATTATTCCATTACTTATAAGTTTTAAAAACTGATTAAAATTAGTTGTTTATAAGTTTTGTTGTCATTATGTTTGATGTCTTTTCTTTTTATTTCTAATTTTTTTTTAACAAATACATTTGGGATTAAGTATAAATTATTAAGAAATAAAGTCATTTGCTAATGAAATGCTCCGTTGTCAAATTGATTTTTGTAATTTTCTTATCGGGCATTTCTGTTATTCTCATTGTTGCCGCTTGTCATTGAATTCTATATTGTTGGCAATAACAATGAAAAACTACCATTTACCGTAATTATATTTCCAACAAATTAATTAAGTCTTAAAAGGGTGGAGAGAAGAAAAAGTATTAGGCCAGGTCAGGTTAGGAAAAACAGGCAGTTAAGGAAATTTAAAAAGAGCGAGATGCAGCCACTTAGGCATGAATGTTATTTCACGCGAAAAAAAAAATGTTGATTGAATGTTTCCAGATACATTTCACATGTTTTTACACTACAAACAGAGTAACACTCTTGCAACATTAGGTCAAAGTAGGACTGAACCCAACTCATTTTTTCTTGCAAGCACTTTTACTAGGGCTTACTTACTGCCTATCTCAACCCCCTAAGGGAGTTGCCATACAAAATTTTAAAAAATTAGGGTAAAAAGCCTTACAAATTCCCCGTAGTCACCCTATGTGGGGGTTAAATATGACACCGACCCCTATTTAAAAATTAGAAATACATATTTCATAAATAAAAAAATTTATAAAAAAATAACAAGAAGTTAGGGGTTTTGAAAGGCCGAATATAGCGCTCTTACTTGTTTTAAATACATTTTGTTTTTGTTTTTAGGTGTTGCGTTTCAGAAAATAAGGGTGTAAATTTATTGATTAAAAATATATTTTTATTACAGATGGGCAAGCACCTTTTGCCATCGAATAACCACATTAATTGGTCTAAGATGGGAGCTCAGAGGCAAAGAACATTTAGAAAAGGATCGAGCCTGTATAATAGTGGCAAATCACCAGTCGTCACTGGATGTGTTGGGTAGGTACATGAAAAATATTAAAAACTGCTTTTATACCCACACCACATAAATGAATGTATACGTAGTCAAAGACCCACTTTCAGCAACAATGAGCGGCTCCATCTCGTTTTTTTAAGATAATTTTATGAAATTTTGCAAAAGTATGTTGCTTTGGAATGCAGATGAGCCATTAAATGGTAGTGATATATGTAATGCCCCACTTATCAGCTTTATGCGATACTAGGTTGGATCCAAAGGAGGAGACCTTAAGGAAAGGTCTCAACTCCCGCAGGATATACGCTTAAGCGATCACTGGGCTTGCGCGTTCCAAGCAATTCAAAAAATAACTTGGGTGGAGAAAAATTCACAGAAATTCAGTGATGCAGACAATTTCTCTTAATGTTTCCTATTTCACTAGTCTCAAGTGAGTCACATCTGGCATAACATCAAATATAAATATCAGACTCTGACCTGTACAAAAGCTCGGCAGTGACATACTTAGGAAATCTTACATAAATTTTATTGTTGTCTTGTTGTGTGCTTGTAGGTTTAAGTGACCTCTAGGTACACTCATTACCTCGCTTAAATCAAGACTCCTTGGTTTTAGAACTTGACTAGTCCTATCATCATTCAGGCTTAATCAGTTAAAAAATGTCTATTAACTTAAGTCTACTCAATAAAAGGGCATTAGAAAATGATCTTTAAGTTAATCCGGACAGAACTAAATTTTTTTTCACAACAAATATCAAGTTTCTAAGGCTTAGACTACCGCGGTAAGAGAATTTCGAAATTCCCCTTGCGGATAATGCAAAATACATATATGGAGACTGTCATCCAGGTTAACAAGGCTACGGTAGCCTAGTCCTTCAGAGGCACATCACCTATTCCTCTTGAATTTCATAAAAGGGCAACATATGCTAGTAGCCCAGTGAGGCTTAAAGCATAAGGATCTTTCAGATCCAGAACGTACGGCCATGGGGGAATCTTGGGTACATTGTTTTCGACCCAGAACCAACCTTTATACTATTTAACATCACTTCGGGCTTTTACAAGAAGCTGAAAGTCCTTATTCCCTCCAGGAATCCCTTAGAAAATCAGGACGTTGGAATTAACACACGGCTCTTTAAGATGGACTGTGGTGTAAGACCTAGCGCCTTCTCACAACATCTGCCTGATGAATGCAGTGTATATGACCATATCAGAGGAGTATTCGCAAGAATATTGGAATTTTTTTTTAAAAGTCAGGCGGATTTTCAGCCAATGTCAGGAAGAGTTGGCTAGGCTAGGACGTCTATCTAATATTACTTTAGTTTGGGACCCTGTGAGAAACAAGATAATACAAGATGGGTCAGAAGAAATCAACCTATTGAAAAATGCTCTTATTTTTGCAAATGGGGACCAATGACAAATCTGTTTTGACATTTGTGAACTAGACAGATGTCGAATACAAGTGAACAAGCCATGGAGCGATACACGCACCAAGAACGTGTCTACATTTTTGCGTAACAATTTGTCTGTGGTGTTGAAGATTATGGGACCACACGAGACGCTGCCAAGAGTGGCCGGTCCCGGAGCGCCCGTCCTTCCGAGAATATCGCCGCTGTTGGCGAGGATGTCGAGCGGTCGCCAGAAACATCGACTAGACGCCCTGCCTCGCAATAAGCCATCAGCCGGTCGTCCATAAGGCGAATTTAGGTCAAATACATGTGCATGTTTCCGTACAAAGTCCAGGCCTTGCGTCAGCTGCTGCCTGTCGACCACCAAACGCGTGTAACTTACGCCCAAGCCATCCTCAACCTTAAAGCCGAAGTGGACGAATTTTCGACCAAAATCATAATGAGCGATAAGACTCATTTCCACCTCAGCGGGAACGTGAACAAGCAAAACTATCGCTTCTGGGGCACCGAAAAGGCAAGAGTGATTCACGAGGAGCAATTACACCCGCTCAGAGCGACTGCATAGTGCGCTGTTCACACTGAAGAACCATTTTTTTCGACTACGCCGCTGCTCAAACGACAACAGTTGAGGGTGCGCGCTATAGGGTCATGTTAGCCTCATCTTTCGTTTTGTCGATTTACATTGGCCTGCAAGATCGCCCGATTTCATCGTTCCAGACTTTTTTGTCGGGTTTTTTAAGTCCCGGGTTTACGTAAACAAGCCCGAGACCCTGGAAGCCATCAAGGATAACATTCGACACGAGTGCGAGACTCTCCCGCTTAAAGTTCTCGCTGAAGTGATGAAAAATTCTATAAAACGAGCCCATATAGCAATAAATTATGACGGCGCCCATTGGCCAATATTATTTTCTCGACTTGACCAATTAAATTCTTAAGGTTCAAATAAACAGAATCGAAGTTTTTCATTAAAAAAAAAATGAGAGCCGAACAACATCAGATGACTTCTTTTGACCCATCTTGTATATGGACCTCCTGTTTGATATCAATCGCAATTGCGCTGAAGGACTATTATTAGCGGGATCTGCAGACAATTTATTGAAGTGGCTGAGAACAGGTGGGGAAATCTGGTCACATGCAGGGTCTCTAGGTTGAATTGGAATTCTTATGACGGTAAACGTGCTAATAATTTATAATCATTCACTATTAACGGTTCACTGAGAGGTGTGTAACCAAGCAAAAATATTCGATTTCCTTCTTATAACGCTAGCAATAAGAGACAAAGATTTCTGGGCTGGTAAATACCTGTTGGCCATAGAGTGGATCTAGTACTACAAATATTAGTGCAAGCATGGGCTCCAAGCGGCGGTACATTTGTCAAGTGGTTTGGCCATGTCAATTGGATGTAATTCTTGAGCCTACTTAAAAGCTTGCAAGTTAAGCAAACAACCATTTAAACCAACCTACCTCATTCGGATCGCCCAGGGGATTCTCGTCATTCTGTCAACTTTTGCATTGCTTCATAGTGCCCAGTGAGCGATTCGTTAGAATGCATCAAAATTCCTTTTTTTATTATTTAGTTTCCAGTTAAAATCTCTGATGATCTTTAAAATTTAGTGCATTAAAGTAAATTCTGTTCTCAGACCTGGGTTTTACTGCCGAACTCAAATTGGTTATTAAATGATTGATTAAATAAAAAAAACCTCTAATAAAAACTATTGATTTTATATATGATATATTTAGGTCCTTATGTTGCTGAATTTTTTTGAATTTGTTTGATAATTATTATGGATCCATCTGATGACGTCCATTACCTTAACTTGCACACATGTAAAACAGATGTTGATAGATAATAAAAAATTAATTGTGGTGTAGGGCCTTATAATGTCGACTATAATTGCTTACTTGTTTTAAGTGCCGATTATGTACAACAACTCAACTTTAATTGCGCTGCCCAACGGCAACCGCAACTAATCAGTTGACATTCATTAACCATTTGCTAACTAAAATTGGCAACTGTTAGCTGTTGCCATACGTAATCGACACATTAATTAATAATTTCTTCATATAAACCTATTTCAATCTTCTTTAGGCATGTTCAACATTTGGCACGTCATGGACAAGTGCACTGTGGTGGCAAAACGTGAACTGTTTTATGCCTGGCCTTTTGGTTTGGCTGCCTGGCTGGCTGGCCTTATTTTCATTGATCGTGTGCGTGGTGAGAAGGCTCGTGATACCCTTAATCAAGTGAATAGTAAAATTAAAAAGCAAAAAATTAAATTATGGGTGTTTCCCGAGGGCACGCGACGCAATACGGGTGATATACATCCCTTCAAAAAGGGTGCTTTTCATATGGCCATCGATGAGCAAATACCCATTTTGCCAATAGTATTTAGCTCGTATTGCAGTTTTCTAAATGATAAAAAGAAAATCTTAAATGCGGGCAACATTATTTTGACCACCTTACCGCCTATACCGACGGAAGGTCTTACCAAAGACGATTTGCCCGAGTTGATGGAGAAAGTTCATAAACTAATGCAGGAAACTTTTAAGCAGACCTCAAATGAGGTGCTGCAGCGTTATGCAGCAAATTCCATAGCAAAAACTAAACAAACTTTAATAGAAACAAAGGCGCCGACAACGCCTGCTAATCAGTTGATAACAAACTCTGCAACACGGACGTCAGTAGCAGGATCGTCAACAAATTCCTTAAGTAGTGATTTAAGTGTAAAAAGTTCTACTTCTTTTTTAAATACAAATACTTTGACGCAAGTAACAACAAATCAGTCTCAAGATAATTTAAATATTAAAACAGAATCTGCGTCAGCAACAACGACACAAACAAACGAAGACTTTAAGGAACCTGTAACTACAACAAAAACTCAAGCTTTAGTGCATTAAAAATTTTATAGAAATTGGACAAAACCCATACAAGTTACTTTCATAAATTAAGCTTCACCTGAAAGAGAGAACAAACAATGATTAACAAAGCAAATGTGTTAAAAAATGTAAAAAGAAATTGGCAGACAGAGTAAGAAACAAAACAACAATCTTTTAAACATTCTTAATTTTATGTGAACCTTAACGTTTTCCTTGCAAATGCTATAGAATGCCGTAATTGAGCCTCGAGTCAGAGATATATTTTATAATAGAATTTTTGGAGAATAATTTTTAAATTTTTAAGGCATTTTAATTACCGCAAAATGAGGCAAACAGGGGCCAAATCGTCTCATTCGATTCGAATCGAAATTAAAAAAATCTTGTTAGAATTCCTATACTAAAAGCATTGACAACTCGATCAATCGAGTGAATTTTCGATTCGAATCGAATGTGACGATTTGGCCCCGGGTTTTTTTAAATCTTTTGTATTTGCATGGATATGTAAATTAAACATGATTTAAATTATTTAATATTGAGCAAATGTTTAAGTTATTGTATATGTCACAGATGTACATAAATTCGGTTTGAAATAAGGATTAAATGTGACATTTGTATTTTTTTTTTTTCAAACAATTAGGGTATTCACAATGACTACCTTGTCATATGTCTTAAAAAAATAAAACGAAAAAATACTGTTGTTGCCAGCATCCGCTTATAATTAAGTGTGCTATTTTAAATTTAAATCAGCTGCTGGAGAAAAAAGAAAAATAAGTAAATTCAAAAATATTTTAAAATTAATGACTGCAATTTATAATTATATCAACGGCTTCACTAAAGAGTTTCGCCCGACCGGCTCAGGTTTTTACTACTTATGACAAAACAATAAACACAGTTTAAAAAGTCTTATTATTATAGAATTTTTTTCTTTTAAGCACAACAATTTTTTTCAAACTATTGTAAAATATTAAAACTTTAAGACAATATGACTTGATAGCATACCGTTTGAATACCCCAAATATAAAAAGAATTTTTATAAAGTAGAATTTATTTATTTATTTTTTTTTTGCTTGATTCTACTTTCAAACAAAATTAACTTTTGTAACAATTCTAATAGTATTAGATTTTTATTCCGTTTTTAGTTTTTACAATATCCAAATATCTTTTTAATGATAACAACAAAAGGCTGCTGCAAAAATTTTATTTCAATAATATTTAAAGAAGTCCGTTAATGATATGTATTTAAAACTTTTCGGCAAATTAATTTTTGTCTAGTTTTACTTTTAAGTTAAGCATTTAACAATGAAATTTGACTTAAAATTTTATTTAAATTATTCTATTTATAAAAATAGTCATATTAATTTTATTTTTAATATAACTCTACTTATATTTGTTGTGTTTAATCTTGAAAGCATTTAAAAAATATTTTTATAAAATTTAAAAAGAAACTCCTAAGGGACCTAATTAAGCCTGCATTACACGAAATGTAAAAAGCTTAATGCGCATGTAGCTCTGACGAAAATTTGACGTCATCATTAAGCCACTACGACTTATTTAAGAAATAAAACCAACATGATAAACATTGTCGTGACGTCATGTGCATGTAGCTTTTTACATTTCGTGTACCTCAGGCTTTGCTCATAACATGAATCGTTAAAACATGGTGCTGCTTTAAATTGTTTGGTCTATTTTTTAGTACAATAATAATCTGAGTTTTATTAAAATACCAATTCCTTATGGGAATTTCGTATTCAAATAGAATTTAAACATAATTTTTGTACTCAAAAAACATTTTTTATTTATGTTATAATGGTGCAGTACACGAACTCGTTTTAAATTCCCAAAATGGAAACAAAAAGTCTTAACCCTACGCCATCATTGCCCTTTCATTAGTCGAAAAACCAGGGGCCAAATCGTCGCATTCGATTTGAATCGACATTTAAAAATTCTTATTAGAATTCCTATATTAAAAGTATTGACAACTCGATCGATCGAATGAAATTTCGATTCGAAACGAATGCGACGATTTGGCCCAGGAGGCATATTACAGCATTCGATTCGAAATTCTATTCGATCGATCGAGTTGCCAATACTTTTAATATAGGATTTCTAATAAGAATTTTAAAATTGCGATTCGAATCGAATGCCGTTTGGATTTGAACCTGAATATGATTTTGGCTAATGTATACCGCTTATGTTTGTGTTTAAAACATGGCCGCACATATGGGGTTAATAGTCGTGTTCTCCAATACGTGTAATTTTCTGTATGCCACTTAAAAACAAAAAAAAATTTGATTGGCAATATTGCCAGGAACATCAGGGGCCAAATCGCAGCATTCGACTCGAAATTAAAAATTTCCAATTAGAATTCCTTTACTAAAAGCATTAACAAACTCTATCGATAGAGTAAATTTCGATTCGAATTGAAAGCGACGATTTGACCCCAGCACGTACTCGCCACCTACAAGAACATGAGAATATTAATACCATTGCTCTGCCGGCGTTATGTTAACGTTTTGTTTAAATGGATGGTCAAAAGGACGAGGCTTAAATGTAGTTTCATGTTATAACAAGCGTTATTCCAATATTTTTTTTTTAACAATCAGCAGTATCCATTTAACAATATCATGATATTATTAAAGTTGAAAAGCATTATTCAATTCATGTCAACAAGTATTAAATGTTATGACAATTCTATTTTTATTTTAAATATTCTAAGGTATAGTTTACTATGAAAACCAAAAAAATTACTCTACCCGAGTTTAAATCTACTTTTTATTATATAAATTTAAACCAAATATATTTCTCTAACATAAAAAAGTATATTTTAAATTTTAATTTATGTTTAAATGATTAATATTTCCTATATAACGTTGTCTTAAGTTAATAATTATGTACTAATTTATATTTTTTTTTATTAAAAATTGTTATATGTAATTATGTATTTCCTTATTTTTATAACTTGTAAGACTGTGTTAACCAAAAATAAAAAGTTTTTCTTTTTCTCTCTAAGTAAGTTTGATTATACAGTTGCAAACATTTAACCTAGTCAAAATTGGTTATTATTATTCTGATACAAAAAGATATCAGCGCAGTTTTAAATATGTTTGTATTATAGTTTTAAGTTAACTTTAGTTTACTACTTATTATTGTCCACAAAATATTTTATGCACCAAAAAAAACTTAATAACAAATATTTTTTTATTAAAAAAAACTTTTAATTTAACTTTGTTTTTTTAACGACAAACCATTACAAACAAATTATTAAACAACAATACGAATAGTATTAAAAAACATTATATGTATATAAAAAAAATATTTGTTTTTGCTCTTAATAAAATCTAAAAGAAAAATTATTCAGTTATTTTATTAATTAAAAAAAAACTGGCAAACTCCTTAACTGTTATAATTAAAGAATTATAGATAAAAGATAACGCCATGCTCATGATTTTTTATTAGATGACAGAGTCATGTCATGTGTAAAACCTACAAATTATAAAAAAAAAAGAAAGTTTTTGCATTGAACAAGGAGGGGCGAACGATCGGCTGACTTGGCTGCTCCTTATCTTGTCGATATCACATAGAACATTTTTTACAAGTTGCATTAAGTCTACAACGAATAAATTGGTTCAAACAGTAAAAAATGACGATTTTGACACGCAGAGGAGAGTTTAACAGCTACATAATTATGTTGTTTATGGATTAGAAGTTGCATTAGCGTCCATGCCACCTTTTCAGTGCCCCATGTTAACAATCGTACAACCGACATCGTGCAAGAATGATAATTCTGCGCGTTATTAATAATTGTTTATGATTTTCACTAAAACTGTATCGCGTTAAACCTGTTTAAATTTTCAATATATTCGGCAGAACAAAATTCGGTTTAAAATTGAATTGGTTTACAGAACAGGCAGAAATAAAAGCATAGCAACAAAGTCTTTTTTGTTTAAAAATTTTTAAGTTTTTATTTAACAAATTTTGTTTAAAAAAATAATCTTTATTTATCATAAAAGCTTTATAGACTTTGGCAAACTTATGTACTTTTTTTTAACAATATTACAAATCAAAGAATCATATTCATTTATATGTATGTACATACATACATCCATATACATATATTTGAAGTTATTTTTATTAAATTTATTTATTGGCACATTTACAAAACAACTTGTAAAAAGCCAAACAATTTTGTTAAGGAAATAAAAAACACATACAAATAAAAAAACTGAACAAAAGATTTTCATATTTTTTGGATTAAAAAAGGTTTGATTAAATAAAGTTTACCTTGGTTTTTTCTTAACTTTAGAAAGAATTGAAATTATTTTTGACTTTGTAAAAAGCGTCCACGTCCTGAAGCTGTTGTAGCATTCGAAGAATTAAATGTTGAGGAAATAAATGAACCACGTCCACGTCCATAACTGGCCATTGAATTGAAATCATCAAAATCCGACTCATCTATGCTGAAGTGTGTGTTATCCGGTTCACGGGGTACGTTGCGTGAACGTGATGCCCAAGGATTGGAGCTTTTGCAATCATCATCCATCATATTTATATCAGAAACACGCCATTTATTTTGTTTGGGTGCTGCAGGGCTTTTACCAGCGCTTGGCACCTTTTTACGTGCCCCCAGCGAAGGGAAATTGTTAGTATAGCTTTTGTTGTCCCCATCCGATATGGCAGATTTCTGATCTTCATAATAAATTTTGGAATCCGCTACAGCCTTGGTGCCAAACGAAGAAGTTGTTGTCATCGAAACAAAAGATGTATTATCGTCAACCGTACTGGGCGCTGGTGTAATAATTGCCTTCAAATTAGTACTCTTAGGACAATGGCGTCCCACTTTAAGCGGTATAGCAATGTCTTGACACAAATAATCAGAAAACGTGTATGCCCAACGTGTTACATAGGATTGTGTGCAGTATTTACTCTTGTCGATTTCCTCATGGTACTATTTATTCAACAAGAAGTAAAAAAACTTTTAGAAAATAGTTACTTTTTTATTTTATATACTAAGTACCTGTTATAACCATTCATTTTTAGAGAACGTGTATTTATTGACAACAAAATTGATATTTTTCCAAAAGAAAATGTTTATTAAAATAAATTACATACCTGACAAGCAATACCAATTTGATATTCAAAGTAATCCCGGTCGAAAAAGGCATCAGTTATAAAGTAATTTTTTGGCTTTTCCAGTTCACCAATTTCACAGGTGTTTTCTTTCATGACAAAAAACAAATATTGTATGGGATAAATCTTTATATCGATATTGTTAGCACCAACATCAGCTTTCATAAATTCCAAAACCGAATCAACAATATGTATGCAATTGCGATGAGTGTATACGGGTGGATAGTCATTGGTCTCGTTGTCGCGTATAAAATTTAAGATATCATTATAAATTCTTCCTACGTTCTTTTCCCCAATAGCATTAGGTGGCAATGGAAGATTATGTGTGGCTTTGGAATGGGCTTGGGCATCATATTGATGGCCAAAGATGTTAACGTCTAAATAAGTGGGAAGGATTAAGGTCAACATTAGATTTATAGTTGTTTACTTAACTAACTTGGATTGATTAGAGTTTGGTAGACGCGTTTCATGCCTTCTTTTAGAGAATATTCGCAAACAGCAAGCTCGGCTGGTACATAAACAGAGCCCTTGAGAGTTTTGGTAAAATAATTTACCATTATAAAGTAAAAAGATTTTGTTTCGAATTCTAGAAATAAAGTGAGGGGTAAAATATAAACCTTAAATTTTATTAAAGTGTAATATAATCAAGGTACGTATGGTAATAATAAAGCAGAACACACTAAATCAAAAACAGTCACAACACAAAATTCACTTCCCAGATAAAATCCTTAACAAACAGAAAAAAAATCCGTTTGCATGTCATTAAACTTAATTCTATGGGGAATCTCTAAATGTTGAAAATAATTTGGTTATAGGTACAATTGAAACAATGTTTTTAACACCAGTAAGAACTCTCAGGCAAAATAATGATTTTGAGTTGTGACTATTTTTGATTTAGTGTTGGATATGTACCCTACCAGAACAGTGACAGTCATTTGACCGGTCATTCGGTCATTACTTTCTATCATTTTCTTAAGGGCGATGTGATAAAATGACCGAAACTTTGTGTACGTGTGATCTTGCATCTCCCTTGCACCTTTAGAAATGATAGAAATATTGGTCACAAATGATCGACAAAAAATGTTTTAGTGTTAGTTTCGGTCACAAATTTCTTGAAGGGTAATTTACGGTATGACAGTTACAAACAACAACGTACATTGTAAATTATGCCATGATCACAAGCACGTATTCTCCAACTACAAGGAAGAAATTAATACCGTTGCTCTGCCGACGTCATGTTCTGTTGATCAAAGCCAGGGTGACCACTGAGAATTTAAAAAAAAAGTGGCACAAAAAGTCGTTTAAAGCAAAAAAAAAAGTCGCATAAAAGAGGCAATTTAATAAAATAGTCACGAAAAGCTTTAATTTTGTTTTTTTTTTTTTTTTTTTTTTTTTTTATTAATAGTTTGTTTAAAAAAAATTACGTCAGGATTTTATGAGAAACATTTTTTTACCTTTCAGCACAAAGCAGCCCGTACTTTTTTCGTTTTCATTATGAAAATTCTGTAAAATTTTCTGTTAAAAAAAAAAACAAATGAAAACTTATAACGTAACGTGTCTGGCAAAGAGATGATGCCCGTAATTTTATTTCTTAATAACATTAAAAAACTAGCTTTAATGTTATAAAATTTTATTTTCTTGATATTAATTTTTTTGGTAAATTTTAATAACATTAAAAAACTAGCTTTAATGTTATAAAATTTTATTTTCTTGATATTAATTTTTTTGGTAAATTTTAATACAATTCCTTTTTGAGTTTCCCTACTTTTATGTATTCTTATTGTGTTGGGGAATCAATTTTCAGTTGTTCATTTTCCGAACTTTGCCCTATAGCGAGGAAGCAGCACTTTTATTTCTAAATTAAATCATTCTTGGGTTAAAAAAAAAGGAAACTACTGACAGGTTTGATTCTACCAAGTTTTAAATTTTTTTGTTAGAGAGATTTGTTGTACTCTTCTACGTCTTCAATTTTATTAAGAATAAAAGTGCTATATTGAAATTAAGAATTATGGCATTTTGTTATTTAAAAAAAGGGATGCTTTTCACTCACTTTTCTAAGCACTTCTCATTATACATATCTGCTTTATTTCAATACGATATCGTAATTCATGTCAGATTTAAATAATGGTAAACCTTAACATTATTACTTTTTACTCATATTGAAAGCCCTCTTATTTATTTTGTCAGAGAAAATGCAAAACGCCCTATCTAACATTTAAAAATTGTTTAAAAGGAGCAAGCAGTTATGTGTAAATGAAAAATGTATTTACAATTAACACAAATTTTTTCCATATATGTTAGTTAAAAAGGATCAACAAATTTATTTCTGCTGAAAAAAAAGTAATTTTGCGAGATGACGTTAATATTTGAAGGCTATAATTTATAAAAAGCAAATTTTAAATTGTTTGTTAGATAAGGCGTTTTGCATTTTCTGTGACGATTTAAACCATAGAAATAATAATTTTAATATGGGGTTTGTGCACAGAAAGGTAGAGCACATATTTTTATATCTGTTATAATAAAACAAAGGTCAGAAATCCCAAAAAGTAGCAAAATAGTATCAGTTCAAAAAAGTCGCAGGCTGGAAAAAAAAGGTTGCAAATTGCCACTTAAGTCGACGAACGGTCACGCTGGTTAAGGCGTTGATTAATGGATACAAGGCGGAGAGATCGTGAAGCTTGGAAAAATCTTAATCACCCCGAAAATTGTGCCATTATAATGAAATGTTGTTGCACTTTGTTGCTAATAGGAATCTCAGGACATACATAAGCAATTCATATGTATTTAAATGCAAATCTAAACTGAAATGAAAATAACTTTTTGTTTCCTTACCATCGTTCTTAACACTCCGGCTAATTGTAGTTTCAATATCACGTTTCATCTGAGTTTCCTTACTTTCTTGTTCTTGTTTTTCTTTTTCCATTACTGTAATCGGCATACCGGTACATGTCAGTTTTTCATCTTTGCTATTAGCTTTTAAAGAAAGTTTTTCTTCCTTCGCTTTTTCCTTGTACGGGGCTCGCGCTTCTGCATTCATTGTCTTCAAAATTGTAAAAGTAGTCATCCTTAAATTTTTGTTTAACCATTGAACACTAAAAACTTACCGCCCATATCTTACCGGCCTCCTGAGTAGCATCGGCGATTGATAAATGTTTGCCATACTTTGCCTTCCATTCAATAGTAAAATTCATAAAACCATTAGCAGCAGCTTTTTTCTTCGGTGCCATTTCTTTACTTGAGTTATTAAAACCTTAAATACAACTATCTGCTTAAGTGAAAACCCCAATGTTTTAAGGAAACAGTTAATATTTTTAAAATGTATATTTATTATAAGAATTTTGGGCAGAAAAAATGTTATACATACCTGTCGTCGTTATAAATTAGATTTGTGAAACTGGGTTTTTATCTGACTACTTTGTACTCTCTACCGTCCATTTTTTTTATTTGAGTACCCAGTACAAAAGAAAAAATTACACAAAAGGTGGTGTTCAGGGTACATTTAATAATCTTGGTGGAATAATCTGACCCCTTAGAGCAACTATTCCGGTAACTTTATTTTCCGTTATATGGTTTCTAGTCAAATACATGGTACAATTACCTATACATATATTTACCTTGTTATAGGCGATTCAATAGCTAACTATTTTCTGCTCGTGTTTGCTCACGCTCTCAAACTGTCAAAACAGTATGTTTTCCTTAAATTAACGACGTTGTTTTTACTACTTAAAAAATTTGGTATCGTGTTTGTTGTAGTTGTTGCCGTGGCAACTATACCTTGTAAGGTAATGTACATTTGTCGAATTTATTGAGAATTTGTTACAAGGTAGTATTAAGCATATACCAAATATATGACGATTTTGACAAGGTGGCTAAAACTTCATGCCTGCTGAATATGTCTAAAAATTGTTGTTGTTGATGGGACGAGGATCGTAACGTTAATATAGAAATGCCCTAACTCGTATATTTTAAGCTAATGTCACAAATACAAAAAAATATTTCTATATTAACGCAACGGTATATAATTTAATTTTCCGTTTGGCCCAGCTTTGTAAGCCGGTTTATAATTTACTGCTTCGTTTTGAAACTAATCCATAATTTTACTCGAGTTAACAAATTTGTTTAAAAGTAACAAATTAATCGAGATAAGTAACACTATTTGATTTAAAATCGGCCTGCGTTACAAAACATGGGAAACATGCTCTGCATTCCACTATAAATTTAATATCACTTCAGTTCATGATAAAAATATTATATGTACGTGGTTGAAGTTCTGAGAGATTATAATTTTATATGAAATATGCTAGTAGTTAACTTAACCAAATTGAAAAAAACATTACAATAGCTACTATTTACCTGCAGTTTGCTAGACATGAATAGCCGCCTTCTGAAAGCTCTAACTTCAACGCTAAATGCTTACTTTTTCAACTGGCAATAAAGGCATACTTTTTATCACGTATATCACCTGCAGAACGTGTAATCACGGTAGCCTTAGTTCACGAATGTGAGTAATACTATAAACGTAAATAAAGTAGTCTCAGGTTTACCAAACTTCTAAAATCATGTGTACATATTCATTTGAAAAAGTAACTTTAAACAATGAGCGGGTTTCACTCTTGGTAATAAAGTACATATCTAGAAATTTTCATATGTACTTATGATCAATTATGATAATTTTCACTTTTTACTATTGTTGCTGTTTACATCTTTTATCATAAATACGCAACCTTCTAGGTACTTTATTATCAAGAGTTAAAACTGCTACTGTTATATTTTATTTTATAACTAATGTCATAATTAAATTTTTAAACATCTACGGGTTCTTCTTTAACCTCAATGTCATCATCCTCTTGGTCTTCTTTGCTATTCTCATGCAAAAGTACATATTCTCTTGTACTAAAGCCAAATTTAATAACATCCTTTTCAATCAGTTCGTAGTATTTACGGGCATCAATGCGTTTGTTATTTAAAAATGTACCATTTGCCGATTCTAGATCAATTAAATATAGACGCACTCGTTTGCCATGTGTACCGTCTTCTCGTTCGAAGGGCACCAGACGATACTGCAAAGCAGCATGCTGCTTAGAACAGCTAGGATGATCGACCGCTAGATCGACAACTTTACGATCACGGCCTACCAAAAAACAGCTTTGACGATGAATGTGCAATACCGGTAGAGCGGTTTCTCCCTTAAAAGGATATAAGCGCCAACGGCGTTTGGGTTTGCGTGCCTCTGGTGGTTCAGCGTACTTAACCACTACGCCATTAACCTTGTTTGTATCTTCGGTAAGAGCTCCACTTAGGGCAAAATTAGGTTTTTCTTTTTCCTTTGTTTCCTGTTCATTAACAGCAGGTTTTTTTTCTTCGCCAGATTTGCCCCACTCATAAGTATGGCCATCCGTATCCTTGCGTTGATTTCTATAACGGTTTCCTGAGCCTTTAGACCTATTTGGAGAACGTGGTTCACGCTTTACGTAGTCACGTTCGTGTTTACGCTCCCTAGAATGGTGTCTTTGTTTTTGGGGGCTACGGCTTAAACGGAAAAAAGATAAAATGTTTATTTATAAAAAAGTTGTTATAGGGACACTTACTCTCTTCTCTCATAATAGGTATCATGCTCCCTATCTCTTGTCTTATAATCCCTTCTGTCTTGCCGGTCTCTCGCACGAACCTTATTCAAATGGTGGCGATCAAAACTTCTATCACGTTTATAATCAGGCGAGTTGTCCCTATTTCGACTGCGACTTCTTTCATTAAAATGCCTTTCGTGACTGCGACTTCTATCACTCCTAAACTTTTCCTTGCTACGGCTTCTCTTTCTTCTTGGCGGACTTTCCCACTTTGATTTATTATGTTTTTCCCTTTCACGACTACGGGATTTTTCACTTTTAATTCTTTCTGTTGACTCTTCTAGCTGTTTACTCTTTTTCTTCGATACTGCTATGCTATTATCCGATGAATTCGCAGAGGATTCAGAAGAATCATCTTCGGAGCCAGAATTATGTTTGGATTTTTTCTTTACTTTCATGTGCTTCCTTTTCTTGACTTTGTGTTTACGCCTTTTTTTCTCGCGTTTTTTCTTAGACTCTGATGTGCTTGATGAACTATCTTCGCCGCTTTCGGACTCAGATTCACAAGATTTGTGGGCTTTTTTTGTTTTAGACATATTTACTATTTGTTTATTAAGAAATAAAATCCATACTATTTGTAAATGATGTTGTCAAAGTTTTAGCGAGTGCTGCCAAGTTAATAGCCGTTGGCTATTAAAACGCCGTCGACATACTAAAAATTAAATATTCAATATCAAGGTGGTAGCGTAACTCTTACAATTACAACTATGTCGTTTCTGCTACTTATGCTTCTAAGCTTAAGCGGACTGCGATATATTGAAAATTTCAATAAATAGATCCTGTTTCAGAATTTGCGAACGATTTTTCGTCTGCTCATTTGAGAAGTTTCTGCCGCTTAGATGTCTAATTGTTTTTGTGATGGTTTAAATATGGTAATCCTGCATAGTTTTGAAATATGTGTTTAACTTTGCGCGGTCTTTTAGAAACTCGCAACTTTATTTTAGCGTTGTGACAAAAAGAGGTAAATACTTTTACTTTTTATAAAAACTATATATTATATATCTCCCTGTAGAGATTAGGTCCATTTTACATTTCCAAACTATCCAAAAAAATACAACCTTGCTAGAGATATTTTTTATTTGGCAATTATAACTGTGAATAGTTTTTAAAAAAAGGAAATCAATAGAAAAGAAACGCGAGAAATTTTGCCATTGTTTTTAAAGAAAATATAAAAATGAGTTTTATACATAATAAAACAGTTTTATATGTTTTAATTATAGCCACGGGAATAGATTTTATATTGGTACGTTTTCTTAATTTTATTTCTAAATAATTTTTATAACTTTCTTTGGATTTTGTAAAAAGTCTTGGCCTATTTTACAACAAAAAGCGGCCACAAATATTAAAGTGGCTCAAAATGCTGAAAAACGCTTTCCCCGTCAGGTTGTACAACCTACTTGGTTAAATAATTTCCAGATAGCTCCTATAGATCCAACAGTTCATGTTAATCAACGTGCCCTACAGGAAGCTGAAGAGATACGTAGGGCTATACAAACAGCAGTGGATGAAGGAACTTTTGCTGTGCGAGAACAGGTGAGAACAAAAAATATGTACTTATGTATGTAACAAAAAAATATGTATAAAATTTTTTTGTAGACGGATCCTGAACCTGATTTAGATGCAGAAAATTTTCCAACATTCGCTCCAACAGAAGAGATGAACACACCACATCCACCTCATCCTTTACCTAATTGGTATATAGAAATGCAAAAGTTATGGGAAAATTGGGCACAAAGTTTATTTGGCGGATTTCGTTTTTTTTGAAACATTTTAATTGTAATTCATTTTTGTTAAGTTTTTTAGTTGAATTTTGATATATTTTTTATTTGTTTAATATACATATGTATGTAGTTGATTGTTTTCGAAGCAGTTCTTAATGTTAGTTAAATGTGTGAATACCTAGTTCAAACATATATTTTCATGTGTTATTTTTCAATGCGGCTTTTTTAAAAAAAATGTATAATATATTATTTTTTTATTTCACAAATTTGTAAATAAAGTGTTAACAATTTTATTGAAAAATTTATTAAATTATTTTTGCATAAAATTAAAAAAGAAACATGTTTCAACCACATTGGAGAAAATTCATTCAACATTTTGTAGAAAGCACATTGCAAACTCCGTTTAAACAAATTTTTTTAAAAAAGATGTGTCATCTTTTATTCAAAACCTTACGACCCTATGATAGTAACATACATATCGATTAATATAACAAGAACATAACTGGATTTATTTTCATAATACCGTTTTTTTGCAAGAAGGGAGATAGCGTAACTCAATATAATCCCATCGATATAAAACTATGCCTAATGATTTTCATTTTATTTTATTTTTTTGAAAAAACTAAAATCCCGCTTCCACTTTTGGATATGTGTAATGCAAAAGTGCCAGTATGTATACCGACAAAATTTTAATCCATAAAAAACCCACAAACGTTTTATTTTTCGCAAAAACATTTTATTAAGAAGTTTTCTTAATTATTTTTAAAACTTATTTAACAAATAATACAGTAATATATTTTATTGCATATTTTATACTTATAGCGTATGTTAATTATGTATGTGTGTATTTTGTATACATTTTAAAATTTATTTTATCAAATACGTTTTTTATGTATATGCATTTTTTAACGTCTTAAACAATATCATTTTTTAATTAAGGCTTGACTTACTTAAGTTAGGTTTTGCTTTTATATTACAATAATATTTGGTATTTTTAATTTTGCTGGTTACTTAACGTTTAGTAGTCTTATTAATTTTATTTTAAAAAATAAATAGAGGATAAATTTATTAATAAATACCAATATTTATTTATCAACTTTTTTGTATTTTAGGTGTGTAGGTAGCCTTTTGAAAAAGGAAACCCGTTAATTGTTATATTAGCAAATAGTACTGCCATATTTAAGCAAACTAGCAGTACATGGCATTACCAGTTTCTATATAACAACCACAAACGTCTTAACTTAAGAGATATATTTTTTAATTAAACACAAAAATATATGCAATTTTTATAAACAAAGTATTATAATACTTATATATAAATGTAAAAAAATTTTAAAATTTGTAAAATATAGGTAGGTTAGGTTAAGAGTTATTTTTTATTATACCAAATTGTTTGTTTAAATTATTTCCAGGGAAAAAAACAGACGCATACAAACATCGGGCATTCAAGTTAAGTACACCATTTTTTCTTAAAAAAATAATTATTTTTTTTTAGTTTTTATTTCTTTGAAACCATAATAATTATTTTTAGTTTGCAGTTGTTTTTGACAGAAGTACATAATTGTTAATAAATTGAAATAAAAATTTAGGAATGGCGATTATTTTTTTCAAATTGATTTGATTGAAAAAAATAATTATTATTTTCACCAAAAAAAATATAAATTACAAAACAATTATTATTGTTTAAGTTTTTTTTTTGAAATGATTATCACGGTATGTATTTTATTGAATGAAATTCTTGATTTACATTTATTTTAAGTGGGCGCTATAGTAACTTTCACAAAAATTTTGAATAATTTTTTAATACTTGCTTGCGTAGGTATGTATATGTTATAATTACCACAATTTTTTTTTTTTATGTTTATGTATGTATAAGAGTCTTTATTTTCGAGCCATATTTTCATACATACATATGTGCTTTTATTTACATTCGATTATATACAAATCAATAAAAATAATATAAATTTTTATTTGAAACCTGTTTACATAAACATAAATACTTTTCGACGTTTAATTTTTTTACATATGGGCGAATCCAATGTGACGGGTGTGACTATTTCCTATTTCTATTTTTGCTTATAACTCAAACAATTCAAAATTTTTATCTAAAAAAAGGGCATTAGTTTTTAAACGTTCAATAGTAAGTTTACAATTAAAGAACATATTTTCTGTTTATAATGATAATTTTGACTTTAATATCGTGTTGTGCAAAGTTTTCTTAAGAACTCACAAATTTTTTAATTTGCTTTTAAGTGTTTTTGATGATGTTTGATATTTTATTTCTACAAAAAACAATTTTTCTAAAGAAATTTAAAAGGTTTGACATTTCTATCATATCATCATATACAAAAAGCCCCGATTATTCGGAAGGTATGTGATCATTTGAAACTCTTGCTAAATATTAAAACTAAAATATGAACTAGTTTTGTTATTTCGTTCATTTTTATTCTTTTGTAGACGCAAACTCTTCGATTTTTTAAAAAAGCAGAAAACAGCTTTTCCCATTTTAGACCGTTTTACCTGAAATCGTGCATATGTACTTACAGTATGTCAAGATATTGTTTTGACAATAATGTTTTGAAATACTTATATCTCAAGACTTTAAATAATATTTTTATATTTCATGGGGGAAAACAAAAAATCCATTAATAACTTCTTGTCAAGAAATTATTTTTACACTCACAGAATTTTTTAGAAAATCCTAAAATATTCCGGATTTTGTATGACCGTCATTTGCAAATATTATAATGTAAACCTCTTTTCAAGTACAAAAACTTCTCATTAAAACAGTTTCCTTTTGGAAATTTACAATTTTCCCCAAAATCCCATTATAATTTACTAAATGGAAAATTTTGAACAATAGAAGTGTTAGTGAAAATGTAAACAGCGTTTTAAAAAAAGTGTTTAATTATTTGATATCCCAGTTTAATTCTTATAGGCACATGTTATAGGCAGGGCCAATAATGTTGCTCTTACACTAAGGTCAGTAATCTGCAGAATTTGTTTCTCCACAGAAAGCAATTGGTTTTTCTTGCTAAATCCCTTTTCACACACTTTTTGCATTCCCTTTAGAAATCAGTTTTTTGATTTGTTTTTCTAAATTGGTGTGTTTTGGTATAAACAGCCTTTTTTTTTATTTTTAGTTTATGCACTTGACCTAAAATTTTAACACAAATTAAATTTTTTTAATTAAAACTTACTTTAAATAAAATTTTTCACATTTATTGTTTGAGTTTCAGTAAAAAAGTCATTTGCTTCATTTTCGATTGACTTTTTAGCGAACAATGTTTAAAAAAAACATTTGATCAAACACTTAAAATTCAAGGACGATTTAATAAGCTCGAGAGTGGTAATTTGAGTCCTATATGCCACATTACCATTTTTTCAGCTCTTCAATTTTTGTAGTGGACATACTACTGTTTTTTAAAGGATATAAGAGGCAGGTTTCACACTTTATTAAGAAAAATTTCATGGTCTGCTTTTATTTTAGTCTTATTACAAATTATTACAAAATATATCATCTTTCCAGTGACAAAAGGGCATATCAGCATCAATCTCAGTGGAATATAAGCAATTTTTGGGAAAACAAATTTTTTTAAGCATTTTGAACACAAAATATTAACAATTATTTTTCATTATTTTATCTATTTCAAAAATAATGAAATATAAGAATATAAAATCTACAATTTTGTGAATTTAAAAAAATCTGTGAGGTTTCGCCTACGCTCCTGTTTTAGTATCAAATAACCTATGTATATGTAAGGGGTTTCCTCTACTGGCAACACTAATGTACATTCAAACATCAAGAAAACAATTTACCACTGCATAAAAGTAAATAAAATAATAATAATAATCAGAAGATCACGTCCGCAACTTTAAGCAAAAACGACTCTCAGAAAAAAACGGCCCATAATGGAAACGTCGACCGCAACTTCACGAACTCAAATTAAACTTTTCTTTACAACTCCTCCTTTAAATGCAAGTTGTTCTACATTGGTAACTGCAAACTGTCATACTTTTGTACTTCCTTATCTATTTTTTCAGTAATATTAGTCATTTCATTTATAAACTTAAAAAATTTCAAATTTAATTTCATTTTTAAATGGTTTTTTTTTTTAATTTTCTTTTGTTCTTAGTTTTCTTTTCCAAAACATTTGGTTTTGTTTACAAAATGTATGAAACATAATAGAAGTGTGGCAATATTGTTGAGAGAATTTCTTTTTCAAAGTGGGAGCATAAGAAAAATTGCATTTAGCAGCGTAATTTTTACGTCAAATTGTATTAAAAAAATATTATGCCGACGTTCTGTTGCATCATTTAACTGTAAAACATTACTCAAATAAATACCGTTTGTGTTAAAAAACACGGTGGAATTTTTTAGGCGGTCTAACAGGAGAAACTGCTTGTCAGCTGATACTCCCCTTGTGTCAGAATTTCAAATTTTTTTTCTTTTTTAATTTATTTACAATAACAAAATTATAAAATAATTTCACCACAAAATTTCATCCGAATTGCAATCACCTATAATATTTCTCAACTAAAAATAGTTTGTGATTTAGGTGATTTTGGAAAATATTCAAACTTTTTATTTTATATATATATTTACATATGTATATGTATGTATAAAGTGCAGATTAAAAAAAATAATAAATGGAATGCTGTTAAAAGCCTTAATCGCTTTACTTATTACGTGTGTTTATAATTTAGATGACTAATTCTAATTTTGCCCTAATACTTAACTATATATGTACAATTCCGTCAGAAAGTATGGTAGCGCCATTATAAATTATTCCTCTTTATTAGGGAAAGACTTGAATTTTTACATAAATATGTGTAAGTATATGTACAAACATAATTAAAAAAAAATCACTTCCTTTATTTGAACTGCATTTGCAATGAAGAAAATAAGCTTTCGCCCGACAAAAAGATATATTCCATCTGCCGTAACGATACTTTTTTGCTGGAATTGCTCATATTTACATATATACTAAACTACTTTACATATGTATGTATGTGTGTACATATGTATGTATAAAATCAAACATAAATAGCTTAATTTATAAAAATGATTTTCAATACATTTTATGTACGAGATAATCTACATAATTATTTCTTACAAAATTTATTTAAAAAAGTAACAGTTTTTTTTGTAAAATTTTTTATTCATCATTCATTTAAAATGTAAAAATGAAAATAATTTAAATTCTAAGAACTTGTTCCCGCTTTTTTAGTTACTTTTTTCTTTTATACAAACATTTTCTCAACATAGCTAAAATTTGTTTCCGTATTTTTAATAAAATAATTTTTCTCAGTTGCGATTTCTTAAATTTTTAACTACAATATTTTTAAGGTTTATGTATAACAGTTTATTTTTTAGCTCTTAACTCTTTTCTTTCGTCAAATGTATTTTATCTGACCTCATCAATGTCTTCGCCTTCGGATGAGCTACGTATCGTGTTGTATTGAGAGTTTCGACTGCGCAGCATACGTAGAAAGCTGCCAACTGCAAAAATGGTCCTTCGATGACGATGAAATATGCCCTGATAGAGAGCTTCACGTAAAGTTTTGCGATCTTCTACGTCAACACTTGAGGTTAGGGATGTCTGATGGGGTAAATGACCTTAAAAAAAGGAACAAAATATATTTTAGTGTAATAGTTTTAAAAGCAGTGCTTTTAGTAATTTAATATTAAAATGTTTAATGTTGAGCCCTATAAAGAAGGGCTATAAGATCAAAATTGGACCTAAGTACAAAGATATCACACTGGCTACACAGAAGCGTTATTAGATCAATATTTATCAACGCTTTGGTGGTATGGTGGATGGACATTAATAATAAAAATTGCATGTTGCCTCAGAATAAGCAAGGCGATTCGGATCACTCTAACAAAGGCATCAGGAACTATTTTAAATGCCCAGTTTATTAAAACCCGCGTACGCTCCTAGGCAGCATTTAGGGCTAACGCCTTCAGAGAAAGGGGAAAAAGGATTAATTGGAGTTATGTATAACCTAACCATCATCGCACTAGATGGTTATACGGAAACAGTAAAATTATTTGATCGTATGCCCCAAATGAAAGTTAGGTTAGGTTAGGTTGCGGACGTTGATAAAAAGAGGTAAACTGTCTCATTAATCCCTTTAAGGAAAAAGTATGAAAAAGGCAAAATAAGAGCCCAGTTTAAGAGGAAAATAAGTTGTAAGACCAACAAAAAGGAAAAATATTGCCAAATATCGAAAAACCAATTCAAATACTCTTGCGAAAACTCTCTCCCCCATCGCATGTCTCCTAGCCACCATATTCTCATGTTGAGCTCAATGAGTTTTTCAGTTTTCACTGCGAAACGTTGCCTAGTTTTTTTTTACAATCTCCTACCCAACCAATTGAACTTAGGGTTATGCAATCTCGGGCAGTGACAGACACCATTTTTTATCGTCTTTAATTCCTCTTCATGCTCATACATCCTACAATAATCTAGGGTGCCGCAATCCCATTTGCTAGTCATAGCCCTAACTGGACAGTGCCCAGTTATGACCCTAATTATGGTCCTTAAGTTAATTTTCCCTTAGTCCATGACCAACCAAGTGCCTGCAGTCACTCCTGTTCCCTCACTAAAGATTTGTTATGTTAAGCATCCATGTTTTAATCTTTCTACAAAAGTAACCCATTAGTAGTCTCACAGCTTCCTTCTTGTTTGTCACATCCAGGGCCAAGCCACTATAAGCGAGCTTGTCGTCATTTACATTGCCAACTATGACGCAGTGTCCCGAAACCCAACAAAGTCTGACGTTCAAGGTGCCCATCAAGGGCCTTTCTACAGCCCTTCACCAGCCTAGACTCGACGGAGTGCGCCTTCAAGGCCCTAAGAGCCGCCTGACTACTGTCAACATAAATATTGACCTCATTATCCTTTGGAATACGCTCCACTGTAAGACCCGTTGCCCTTAAAATGGCCGGTATCTCCACCTGAAACACACTGCACTCATCACATATTCTGAAAGACAATCTGATGTACTCTCCCATGAAAAAGAATACCCCGGTTGCGGTGCCTTTACCTATATTAGATCCGCCAGTAAAAACTGTACATCTCTCATACATAATGTCAAATCCCAACAAGCAATCCATTACAGGGATAATTATCGTTGGTTTTCTCTCAAAACTGACCTCCATGTCCATATAGCCTGTCCTAGATCCCCAAAATAAACTGAGACCATCAATACCAGTTTCGCATAATATCCTGGTATGGGCAGTATTCAGAAATTTTTCCAAACCTGAATCGCCTAGTCCGACCAAACTTTTTTCCGCCATCACCGTGTGGCGAATGACGTCTAGTACTGCTTGAGGTGTACTTCTCTTGGCATCAGTAAGACCAAGTGACGCAAATATTTGGATCTTGGTAAGAAGCTTCCTATATCAGCTCTTTTCTACCGCCAACTAAAGGTTAGGGCTAACTGTTCTACGCTAATACCAGATCGACAGTCCTGGTTTGAAGAGACTCTAAGGGCAAATGTCTAAAGAAACACGGCTCTAGGGCGGAAGTAAAAACTTGTTGAAACCCCAGAGACCGATATTTACTTCCTCCTCCCAGATAAGACCACAACACGTACTGTTTTTCCTGGCTCAGGGCACACGCAGGTCCAATGGAGGTGAACATTTGTATTGATAACCAAGGGTCGAAAAGATAAATTACTTTCAGGAGCACAAAATCTAAAAATCAATTTGGTGAGAACCTTATTTCCAGAAGTTACCCAATTTTCTGATTTTTTCGTTCGTGCAATTTAACGCCTCTGAACAAGTTTTTCAGTCATTATTTTATGCCGACAAACAGGCAACTTCTCAAGAATTGGAAGCCATTGAAGCCACACGGCCAGATTTTTTTGGGAAAAATAGTCAAAATTTGCAATGACCAAAGGGATTATGTAACGGCGGACGTACTTATGCCGGAAACATATTTAAACAAGAGCGTATACCAGTCAACGGATCCGGCAAAGTAATTTTTATACCGTGAATACAATAAAAAAATTACTTTGAAGTGGATTTTAAGTCGGTATTTATCATCGTTTTCGAAATAGAAAACTTTATGAAATTCACCCTTTTATATGGGAGATGCTATTCCCCCTGCTCATATGCTACAAATTTTTCTTTTAAAATAATGAAACCGTAGTGAAACTACCTTATAGCAGGGTTAAGTTTGAAAGCCTGTTAAAATAAAATTCCGGCGGATCACGTTTTGAGTCCAAACTTTCCGAAATACTCCTAGGCAGATCACTATTAAAAATCAGCAAGATCAGAACGAGATATTAGAATAAGCTTAGGTTAGGTTAAGTTGAATGAAGGAGGCCTCAAGACCCGCAAGACATACACCTAAGCCAGTGATGGGTTTGTTATGCCCTCACAGAAAAGAAAGATAATCTCGGGGAAAAAGTTCGCAAAAATTCGGTGATGTAGACGATTTCCTTTAACAAATCTCATTCTACACTTTCTAAGTGAGCCACATCTGACAAAACAAAAGGCATAAAACAACAAGCTTCTGGCTGAGCAAACACTGGGCAGTGACACAGGAAATGCTCCATCGATGTTCTACCTGCATTCCCTGCCCTCGCTGTTCTCCGCAACATCCATCCGATGGAGATATGCTCGTAAGTTTGAGGGATCCGTCAGCACAATTATTCTCTTGCTCAGCTAAGGCTTCCCAAAATTCAGAATGCCCCTGTCCAGACCTCATTTAGGTTACCCCGAGATTCCCATTAAAGCTCTCTGACGCCGCCGAGAGTTTGTAAGCGACAAAGTTTTTTCTACTCATCAAAAGCAAATATTTATATGTAGACGATTTGTTGACAATGTCGCCGAAAAGTCACCAAAATTGTAGACAAAACTGTTGACTTGGGAGACTGCAGGGTAATAATAAAACCTACATTTTGGGGAAAAGATTAATTGGGTACAATAACAATAATGTGACAAATGTCAAAATAATGGTTGCCTATGCCTGCTCTATACAGACCTTTTTAAGCTTTTGGTACATTTATGCTTAAAAAAATTATTTATTGTAATTGAACATTTAATATTTTTCACTTACCAACTACTGGAGATTTTGGAGATTTTAGCGAATACTCCTCCACCTCCTTGCCTGTTAAATCCAATTTTAGGACTTTTTTTGACAACTCCAAAGCAGTGGAATCTTTTTGAATGTTGGGTTTCTTTTTTGAAACCTTCACCTCAACATCACTTTGACTAACAGCACTCTTTGTAGCCGTTACTGAGTCTGTTGTTGACATTTTCTTGTGGACGGCGTTTGCCGTTGCGGTGGAAAGGTTAGATAGAGAAGTTGAGGCAGCCGATGTTGAAGCGGAAGTAGCCGATGTATTAGAGGTGGGCGATAAGATGGATGTTGATGTATTGGCTGATGTCGAACGATGTTCAATAGCCACCATGGTAAAGAGATTAATCTCTAGTTGTTTTTCTTATTGGGATTTTACAATGTTTTGATTTACTTTTAAAAAGTGATAAAAGATTTACGGTGGTCTAGCTTCACTGTGATAGTTGGTTTCCAAAGGTATATCCAGATTGCCACAATCCAGGCTAGATTGTTTTAGCAAATAAGAATCCAAACGTTTTTTGCCTTCTTCGTTGGTATTATCCGTTTGATAGTCAGAATTTAAAACGTTGGGATTTCTGTGGGTATAATCGGTGAATGTAATACGCGGTAGATTTGTTATATTTTCCTGTATATCCAATTCCCTTAAATTATCTATTAGAGAGTCGATTAATAAAACTTTATTAGAGTAATTGTGATTGTTAGGATCAGCAAGAGTTTCGCTTTGTTGTTGATGATTACGTTTTTGTTTTTGTTGTTGTTGTATTTGTGTATATACCAAATTGCCATTCAAATTATTGTTCATGCTATTTAAATCTTTATTTTCTGGAATTTTTACGTTTTTTTCATATAAATTTCCTTGTTTTCTAGTGCTTAACCCTTGTGGCTTAATATTAACTCTAATGCGGCAATTTGTTGACAAGTCGTTTAGCGGAAATTCCTCATTTACTGTTTGGCTTTCAATTGATGGTTGTTGTTGTTGCTGTTGTTTACGTAAAACAATTGGATTATATTTGTAGCTGATGTTGTTGCTATGAGTTTGATTGATTTGTCGTTTAATATCGTTGCTTTTTAACGATGCATCCGTTATGCATTCCGTTGTTAGACTACTATTTGCCAAGTCATTATTTGTAAGGCTTTTTTGTTGCTGTAATTGCCTACTACGGCGCAACTGATTACGTTCTCCTACGTTTTCTAAATATTTTATGTTTTTTAAAAAGTCTTTTTCATAGCAATCCGCTGCCAATTGTAAATAATATGTTAACGTTTTAGCGGCGCCAGCACCACTACCATAACACCTACCACTAAGGTCTGCTGTAATGTGTGCCCAAGAGTATACCTCACCACCTTGTGGTTTTCTATTAGAAAAAGTTCGTATTTCACCGCAGCTGCTTTGGTTGAAAAAATGTTGAGGTTTTTGTCAAGTTTCAGCCAAGTAACCAACACTTTCTAGTTTTCCCAAACTACGTCGCTTCTGTTGACTTGTTTGTTTGCAATTATTAATGTCATTAAATTTGTTTGGCTTTTTTGTTTTGCAATTATAGCCGTCTTGTGGCCTTTTAAAAATTTTAAATTTTTCCAAGTACTTTTTAGTTAATTCTATTAAAAGTTCACTTTTTTGTCCAGAAATTTGTATACGTTTTATGGTATCGTTATAGGTTAAATCTGGCTTTCTTTGTTCACACAAGGTTTGACGTCCACGTGGTGTATAGACTTTTTGGAAACTGTAAGAAAAATAAATATGATTATTTAAATCTATGAATTAATTTAAATAAACTATTGTAAAGTGCTAATTGAATACAGGGTGTCTGTTAGAATTTTTTTTTTTTAAATACGATTATTTCAAAATGTAACAAACAATGCGGAGGGAATTATCGATTCTGCGGATTTGTAAGTCAGGATGTCGCAGTGGTCCACTAAGCATCGCGCGTTCGTTGTGGAGACATTTTTAAGAGTAATGATTATTACATAATTGCTCGTCAACAATTTTGTTCAATGTTCGGTATTTGGCGAATACGCGATAAACCGAGTGTAAATTTAATTCGTTCGTGGGTGCAGAGATTCCGTGCAATTGCTTTAGGTATATGTCCCACCGGCAGGGCCCAGTGGATTTTCGAGGACTCCCAAAAACCTTAAACTGGTTAAAAGCAGTTTACGTGAACCCCGCGACTTTCAATACAAAAAAAACAGCCTCACTGGGACTTCCAAGAGCGAATATTCATGAAAATTTCAAAAAAGGATCTAAAGTTCCATCCTTTTGAAATTTAAATCGTTCAAGAACTGAAAGAAAGTAACTTTGATTTACGCAAAAAGTTTTGTGAAACGATGTTGAAGCGTTTTCGCACTGTGAATCCCATTTTTTTGGAGCGACGGGGCTCATTTTTACTTAAACGGCCACGTCAACAAGCAAAACTGCCGTCAAGAACCCGCAACCCTCGATTAAAACATCAAAAACCATTGCATTGCCCCAGGGTAACTGTTTGGTGTGCCTTATCCATGCATGAGATAATTGGACCATTTTTTTTTCGAAAATTTTAGAGGCCAGGCGACGAATGTGAACGGTGAAAATTAACGACACATGGTTACGAAATTCTTTTTGCCAATCCTGTGAGCTCATCCATCGTCCTCTTTACACACGTGGTTTCAACAGGATGGGGCGACTGCACACATATCCAGAGCTTCGATATATTTGCTTCGGGAAAATTTTCTCTAAAAACTGATTAGACGCTTTGGGGACATCCTATGGCCATCGAGGTCGCCCGATCTAACTCCAATGGGTTTTTTTTATTGGGCGACCTCAAACAGAGGGTTTATAATAACAATCCCCAATCTCTTGTGGCTTTAAAGGAAAATATTCGTCGAGAAATCAGCTCAATTGAACCAAGTTTTCTGCAGCGTATGGCGCAGAATACAAGGCTCCGTTTTGAACAGTGTGTTCAACTCTACGAAAGATATCTGGATGACATACTCTTTAAAAAATAAAATCCGCATTTCTATTTTATCGTTCAATGCTCTTAATAAAATTTTGTGCAAATTATTACGTTTTTAATTTAAGTTTGAAAAAATAAATCGGCCACCAGACACCCTGTATTACTTAATTAACTAAGTTTTTTGTACTGTTATAAGTTTTATACATCAACCTACTAAAGATAGGATGTAAATATGTTTTACAAAAATGTTCGTGAGGAAAAATTAATGGGAGTCGGTCTTACATTGCACCCATGTAGGCGCGATTCCGGGGCGGTTGTAGAGGTTTTTATGTACAAATTTTAGAGATATAAACAGAGATAGTCGTGGTTGCTGGCTTATATCTCTGTCAATTATCGGGCGATTCCACTTAATTTCAATAGCAAAATTCTCGCAGGTATACTTGATGTTTTGATACCACAAACAGGTCCAAGAAATATCAAGGGGCTTAGTAACTTGATTTCAACAGATTAACGGACAGACGGACATGGCTATATCGACTTCCCTATTTATTAGAATCCAGAATTTATACGCTTTATGGGGTCGCAAATTAAGTATACATGTATACCCTTATCACTTATTTAAATTATTATTTCTTGATAAAAGAATAAAAATAAAAAAATAATAATTTTTAAAAAAAAAATACCAAATTTAAAAAGCACGATTTTCAAAAAATCTAGTTTATTACCGTCTAGATGGCGTACTTTACATGGTTTTCCGATGTTTCTTTGTAAAATATATATAGTTTTTTATAATTCGTGTGAGAGTATGCTAAAATCGTTTACAGGTCTTCTTAAAGTTTTTGAAATTGTTACAAATTTTATTCATTTAATTTTTTGATATGAAAAAAAATCTGGGCGGCGAACAGGGAATAAAATGTTCTAAAATTTGTCCATACAAATAAGAACATCTCTAATGGGCACATTTTATTTATTTATTTTACACTTAGAAAATTTTTTTAGGGGGGCATTGTAATAACTTCCACCCCCTGTAGCGCCCTCCCTGAGAAAGAACATAATATACTCGGTTATGACATCTACTCTGTAAGGGCTTTCACCCGATATATCACAACCCCATTTAGGTCTGTCCAAAATGACCCGCGTTAAACTTAGAAATCTTTTTATTGTTAGGGTGTCATTATATCAACTTCTACCCCCTGTAGCACCCTTTCTGGGAAATATCCAAATATACTCTCTTCGGTTATGCCTACTTCTTCTCAAGGGCTTTCACCCGATATATAACAACCTTATTAAGGTCTGTTAAAAACGGCCAAGCTAACACTTACAAAATTTTTATTTATTAGGGCGCCATTATATCAATTTTTACCCCTTAAGCCCACTTCCTGAGAGAGAACGTATTATACTCTATTTGGTTATGGCTACTACTCGTCAAAAGCTTTCATATCACAACCCCATTCAGGTCCGCGTAACACTTAGAAAAATTTTTTTATTAGGGTGCCATTATATCAACTTCCACACCCAGTAGCGACCATCCTGAGAAAGAACCTTATATTCTCTCTTCGGTTTTTAATTTTTTCTATTTTTTTTTGTTCATAATTGAAGATTTTCTGTTAAAATAATTAAGCTACTTTTTAGCCATTTTTTCTTAGAGTTTTAGCTATTTTTGGTTACCAAGTTCTGGCAACGCTGGTTGTCAGTTTGGGTTAAAAGAATATTTCATAATATGGTCCAGCTATACTAACTTTAGTTTTTTTTATTTTTTCCAACATTGAATTTAAAGTTTTTGTAACTTAAAACTAAAACTGTTAATAAGAAAAACCTTTTTTTTCATATTTTAAATTAAAAGTTACTATTAGCAGGTTAAAGGTGTCTTATTTAAACACGTGATTTCCAACTTAGTTGTAGTTTTGTACATTTGAGACCCTTGAGTACAATAAAGTTATTAAAAAAGTTTCATTACTTTAAGTAAAAAATTGTAATGATAAGTGCACGTGTATAATTTTTGTAAATAAAAAATTATTTCTTTATCCATTTTATTATAAAAACAACGTAAAGCTAAGAGAAACCATCATTAAGGTAAATACTCGTATACATAAAACTAAATTGCTGCCTTGGGGTAATGATACTTTAATATATGTATAATTATAAAAGTACATAAGTAAGTACATAAATCCATTAAAATCATGTGTTCCTAATTAGTTGTGAATATAAGACTAACCACTTTGTCCGGGTTAATTTTTGTGAAAATAAGAAGTTTCATTGCCTTAATTCAATTAATGAAAAAAAAAATAATTTATTGTTAATAAATTTAAAGATGTTCGAGAGTTTGGGTTTTTAAAAATAAAGAGAATGGCCAAATAAGCTAAAATAAAACTTGAATTAAAGATGTTAAGTAATTTGGTTTGCTTATGCTGATACCCACGCAGATAAAGGATCGTATTAAATATGGGCAAAACATATTATCCAGGCTACACTAATACAGGTAGTATCAAAGCGAATTCATTTCCTTTGCATTTCTTTTCAGTGTTGAAAAAAATTTTTAATTTCAAACAAAATTAAAAAATCTGACAATCACTTTCAGCTGGGTTCTTAACAGGGTACACTAATACAGGTAGTATCAAGGCGATTTCGCCTTCTCCATTTCCCTTATGTGTTTGAGAAATTTTATACAGAATAGCAGGACACACTCAACCAAGTAATATCAGGGCACGCTAAACAAGGTAGTATCAAGGCGAATTCAAAAAACTTGCCCTCTGCAATTCCTTTTTGTGTTTAAATGGTGGAATGTCAGAAAAATTTAAAATTTTATACAAAATTGAATATTTACAACGTTAAAATGTCAAATTTATTTTAATCAGCTGGGCGCTTGATATTACTTGATTATAAGAAATTTGACATTCACTTTAGCAAATATTCATAACATTCAACCAGGTAATATTAAGAACCCAGCTGATTAAAATCAATTTGACGTTAGTACGTTATAAAAATTTATTTTTATATGAAATTTTTAATTTTTCCTGCTTTTCCTTTTTGTGTTTGAGAAAGTGAATGGCAAAAAAATTTTAAATTTTAAACAAAATAAATAAATCTGACAATCACTTTTACAAAATTTCAAGACGAATTCATAACCAGCTGGGTTCTTAACATTACCTGTATTAGTGTACCCTGATAGGCAGCTAGGCTCTTAATATTACCTGTACTAGTGTACCCTGTGACCATCGTAACATTTGTTTGTATAGAGTTGCCATGATGCATAGTTGGTAAGTATAATATAAGTAAAAAATATCGAGGATGTTGAAACCCTTTTTTTTGTTTTTTTATTAAAATGGACCCAAAAAATATAATTTTAAATAAACAAAAAAAAAAAGAACTAATTTTTAAAATGTTTTCCTAACTAAAGGCCGGTAAGCAGTTCTGCCTGAATTTTAGGCTGCCAAAAGAAGTAAATGTAAAAAAAAATACTGAAATTCAGGCACAAAAAACTTTTAGGTAACTTTCCGTTTGCCAGTACGTAGCTACAAAAAAAAAAAGAAAAAGTCAAACGACTACAATGGGTAGACAACAACAAAATGACATTTAACTTTATTTGCATTTTTCTGAAACTTTTTGTTTCATAGTAAAGTTGTAAGAATAAAAACAAAATAAGTTATATATATTCATATATGCTTTGTATTTTTTGTCGTTTTGTCTTAAGAAAATTCGCTCTAACTTGCAAAAAAGAAATTCCGTTTGCTTTTCTAGATAACATGTCAGGTAAATAGGTGATGTTTACAGCCGAAAATACTACTAACGTTCAAACAGTGCTGATAAAGGAAATTCGTAGCTGGTTTCGAAGATGCACAATGTTTGGATTGTATTGGTAAGAAAAGTTTTCTTTTCAAATAACTTTCTTTCAATAAACATTAATTATAGATATTAATTTATTCTTAGCAAAAAGCATTTAAATGAAGTAAAGCCAAACAATAATGAAACATTTATCAAACAAAAGTAGTTATTTTGACAGCCACAACGAATGAAAAGTTAATTGATTTTAGAGTTTATGCAAGCAAGTTTTTTAGAGCTTAAGTTGTTTTAAATGAATATGCTTTTGGAGCGTTTTTAAATAAATATCCAGTATTTTTAAGTTTCATTTACAGTTAATTATACTTAAATAATTTTTTGAGTGAAATTAAGTGATTTCAATAGCATGTTTCCACTCAAACCCAATAACGTGCTTCACTCTCTCTTTTGTAATTTAACCTCCAATTATCAATGCAATTACTTACTACGAATAATGAATTTAACAGCTGATTAAGTTTGAATTACCAACAATATATGAGTAATAATATGTTATTTCTAAATTTAATTGATAGTTTTCCTTCACAGTTTTAAAATATTAAATCAAGTTAAACAAAAAACTATCTAAGCAAACAATTTAATTTAAAACACCTAAAAAATATAAAAAAAGACTGCTTGTGTATATGTGTGAACGTATTTTTTACGCAGCAGAAAAAAAGCAAACAATTGCCGAACCCAATTTATTTTCGCAATGTAAACACTTCGAATTATATTGGTAATTTGGAGAGCGAAGTAGGTAATTGGTGTTCATGTGTGAACATGCTATAAAGACATTTTTACTCGGTCCCACGGGTTTTCTACGCTTTCTTTATATAAGTTCTAAAAGAAATTTTTAATTATGATTTCTATCGATCATCGTAATAAAATTTAAACTTTTCATAAGCAAACAACATTTTTGACTTTTCTCAAAACCTTACCTGGGAAACTTGTGCACCGCCATTGGCAACTCTTGCTGATATTCGCCTAGCGGCTCTTTTGCCACAATTCGCACTTTGTTTTTATGTTGCCGTATGCGTCGTTTTAATTTAAAATCCCTATAATGATTGGCAATCTCATGATGATATTGATTATTATGAAAATAACGATAGTTATAAAATTTGCGCATTGGCAATCTAAGCGAACCTTGAGCACATGATTGAATTGCTATGCCGGAAATAAATAAATTTCTATTTGTCATATTTTAAAAATTTAAATTGTTCAGTCGTTTAGAAATTATTTGACGATGATTCTTAAGTCAAATATAGTTGAAGACTAAATTAAGTCAACAGCAAAAGTTTATGTTAAAATGTAAACACTTCAAGAAAAATAAGCAAAAATTTGGAAACAATAAAAATAAGATGTGAAGAGAAGTTCAGAGTGCAAAATAATTGTTAAGTTGTAAACAAATTATGTTTTATTTGATTTTTTACATATTTTCCATAACTGCTGTTATTGTTTTTATTAAATAAAAAACAGTTTTTATTGGATTCCTTCTCTGATCACGCCAATAAGTAATTTATCATAAATTGAATGAATACAGTCAATTAAGGCTGGCAATTGGGGTGGTGTAAGACATTGTTCTATAATCAAGTTCATACGTCGTTATTATGTTTATTTAGGTAACTTGTGGTTTTATTATTATTGTTTTATTATTTTTCTTGTAATACTAAGAAATATATAATATTCAAATGTATATAAATTGTTTATTTAATGTGGTTTTAATATTACCAGTGTAAATTGGAGACAAAGGTATTTTTCGTTTAGGGGCTTGTCTCAATGATATATTCATGAGTTTTTTTTTACAATTTGGTTGAAGTCTACTGATGATTTGGTGTAAGAACCAATAAAATGCATATAAACAAACCCTACCCACAACAAACCCTATAAATAAACAAAGAAAATTTAAGTCAAAAACTGAATCACTTGAAAATAACGTTTCAAATCCCGACGCGTACTGAAGGCAGACTAGAAATACATACATATACGAGAGGGACCGTCATTTTTAAATAATACTGTAAGCATAATTTGTAAATCACTGTTCTTTTTATCGCTGTAGTTTATATGGGGATTGGAGATTAAATTAACAAGGTTGTTGTCGAAACAACATCGCAACCACAGCTTTTTTACAGCGATGCCAACTTAGTGCTTTTAGCACTATTTTTGGTGCTTTTTAATCACTGAAAACGCCAACTTTTTAGTTTTAGTGCCAAACTGAGCAAAAGAAAGCTGGTGCTTTCTTGATTTTTTGATAGTGCCTTAAGTGATTTTAACAAGTTTAAAAATTGAAAAATTTATTAGCAGTGACTGTGTTTGCAAGTCTCACGAATGGTTTTTTTCTCCTAGAACATCTTTATTTATCTTACAGCATATTGGTTTTTTTATTAAAAAGTTAAAGGATTCACAAGGTGTTCTATTATTTCCTATTGTCATAATGTTATAAAATTTCACAATGGTTTTAAAACCTTCACCAATTATTGGACATTTGGCGCAGGTGTATGTGGAATTGTTATGACTATTTAATAAACATACCATACGACGTATTATTTTTTGCAACTTTTTTTTTGTATGAAAGACAACAACAATGTTTTTAAACCATTGTGAAATTTATGACATAATAATTATATGAAATAATAGAATACCTTGTAAATCCCCTAAGTTTATTTACCGCTCGAATAACAACTCACTTTAACATTTTTAAATCAAACTTTAGAAACCGAATATGCTTAAACTCTTTTTCAAAGCGGCTGTATGACCCGTTTTAAACCAAAATTTTTCCTAAGTACACATATGTTTTAAATAAAAATATAAATTCGTACTGTTTAACTAAACTTTAACATTTTATTGGTTCTTACACCCAATCATCAGTAGACTTTAACCAAATTCTTATAAAACCACATGAATATTTTCTGCCTTTATATAACTTCAATAAACTTATTGAGAATTATTATAAACAAACCCAAACATTCAAGAGTTCTTTCAAAACTTCAACAAACCATTTTTCGTTCTTCAACTTCTTCGATTTTCTTTTTCCCTTATACATCTGGATAACCATTGGCTACCACTAAATGTATTTATTACAAGGGCTACTGAAAACAGTATCAACAAATTCTAAATATTGGATATATTAAAATCAAACCCTGAATAATATTTGGAAATTGCTGTAAAATTTAAATTTTAAGTTTTCGCTTAATAAAGAACTTGTGGGGGCACATGGTGTATTATGAATAGGATTCAAAATTTTGTGGAAAGTGATATCTAAAGCTGTTTTAGCCCCAAGAAACACATTAACAACCAGTCGGATGGACGGACAGATAGGCATGCTTTAATTGATTCAGAAAGTGATTATCAGTCTACCGGTAGTAGAACAAGTGGGCCTTAGACTATTGCTTTAAAGCGATATAAACATCTGCACAAATGCATAATATCCCTTTCACGTTTGTTGTTGTGTGTGTAAAAGGTTTAGTGCTTTTTTACGCTTTTCTGAATGCAAAACTTCGCTTTTTGGTGCCTTTTTGTGTGTAAGATGTGCTTTTTGCTTCCAAAAAGTTGGCATCACTATTTATTTACAGTAATACCCAAAAATGTTTCTTTGCAGTAACATAAAATTCAAAACAACAATGTCGAAGTAACAGTTACTTTAAGTTTTATGTCACTGTAGTTACCAGTGATTTTCAAGTCACAGGTACAGAAATACCGCTCGTTTTTAGTTGGAAATGTTTTTTGAGTCCGCGAAATAAATTTAGAAGATATGCCATTAAAAATGTTTGTTAACATATTTGATGTAAGTCGTTTGCAAATTCTGCAAATAACGCAGGAATAATTTATGTCCGAACTCTTGTTTAAAAGATTTTTTATTTAAATTTTCAAACCCAAATTCATACCTACATAATTCTTTTATTTTTATTCATATAAGAATCAGCCATACTTTAATTGTATTTACAACATTAGAGGCCTGTAAATTTAATGTTTATGTATCTCCTCCTGTTTTTCATATTTTTATTACCATTATTTATGACTATTTTTTAGTATTCTTTGGGTTGATGCAAGCAAATGCTTGTGTTTTCATGCATTTAAACTGTAATTTTGAAATGCTTTTGCTGTCTTACACTCAAAAAAGTATTAATGTAAAATCTACTGGAAATGGTATTTAAAATAACTGGATATTCATTTAAAAACCCTCCAACTAGTTATTCATTAAAATCAACAAAATATTTCATTCAAATTTAGATATCAAAAAAATAACTTACATATTCGTCTAAAATTAACTAGATTTTCTGTCATTTACAGCAAAACACAAAACATCGGAAAAAAATTAACAACATTAAATATTACCAAAAAATAACTGACAAAATTAACTGCAACGGAAAATCAGTATTTTTGTTTATTTGGGGCTTTGAATAACCCTTCAAACCAGTTAAAAACAAATATTATATTGAAATTTAACTGTTTTTTAATTTAAAAACAACTTTACGGATTACTTCCTAAATAACTTACAGTCAGTTACTGTAATAATTTGTTGAGTGTACATTCACACTTTATTGTGCGAAGTTAAAGCTTTCTTCCTAAGACTACAGTACACAAAATGAAAATGCCTACATGGGCATGCGGGTCTGACGTTATAGTGACATAAACATAAGTCGACTACGACTCATTTAAGAAAAAAAAACAACATGGTAACCATGACGTCAGAACTACATGTGGATTTTTGCATGTCGTGTGCTACACGCGGGCTTTACAAAAATTAAATGCACAAGTGTTTGAAAAGTGTTGAGGATGTTCCTTGTTTTTATTTTTCTTTTTTTCAAACTTTGCTTGGATATGTGCAACAAATTGAAGTGGTGTCAATTGTTTTTAAATTATACTGAGTTCACACCATGTCATTCTAGGCCATCGTAAGCAAACATAATTTTGTTGTTTTTTGGTGTTTTTGCGTATTAAAACATTTTACGAATTTAATCTGAACGTTTGTCGAAATGCAAGGTAGTCACAACAAAAAAATGACAGCGTTTTGTCATTTTGTAACACATTGTACATATTACAAATGTGACCTCAAAAGTTGACGACATTTAAAATGCCTAGTGTGTATTCAGCCTAAGATAAAAGCTCATCTTTATCCTTTCAAATAATATTTACATAAAAAAAATACATACAGGACTCCATGCACATGTGCCAACTGGGTTTTAAAGTATTTGAACATGTATTTATTTGCTGTTAATACTGCTTCTTTTGCTGTATTTTTTATTTTGTTTTTTTTTTTATTTGCTTGCATGTACTTCATTTATAATTTATTTTTATTGCTACATTATGTTTTAGCTGTATGATAAGAATTCTAATAGATATAGAATTTTCATTACACAAACTCACATATAGAGGTAACAAACATTCATATGTACAAGATGGGCCAAAAGAAATCACCCTATTGAAAGATGCTCTTATTTTTGCAAATGGCGGCCAATGTCAAATCTGTTTTGACATTTGTGAACTAGACAGATGTAGGTGCGCGCTATAGGGCCATGTTAGCCGAGATTTTTCTGCCTCAATTGAACGAATTAGGAATGGAGGAAATGTGATTCCAACAGGACGGAGCAACGGCAGACACTGCGCGAGCTACAGTAGATATTCTCAAGGCGGCGTTCCCGGGCCACCTCATCCTCGTTTTGGAGATTTACATTAGCACGCCAGATCACTCGATTTAACCGTTCCAGACTTTTTGTAGGGTTTTTTGAAGTCCCGTGTTTACGTGAACAAGCCCGAGGACAACATTCGACACGAGTGCGAGAATCTGTCGCCCGAAGTTCTCGTCGAAGTGATAAAAAATGCCATAAAACGAGCCCGTATAGCAATTGTGACGGCGCCCATTTATCCGATATCACCTTCTCGACCTGACCAATAGAGTTCTAAAGGGTCAAATAAACATAATCAACAAACAGAATCGAAGTTTTTCATTTAGAAAAAAATGGGAGCCAAACAACATCGAATGACTTCTTCTGGCCCACCTTGTACAAAAAATAACATTCTTAAAGCAATAAAAGGGAAAAGAGATTATTATTAAAATGCAAAATAGTGAAACAAATTTTCTTTTAAGAAAATCTTTTTTTAACTTTAAGTTAAAAACATTGTAAAAACTTTTTTTAAAATAAATATTTTTAAAGTTTTTGCTATCTACTGGTCTAGTTTTTCTATTTTATTTTTCTTAAATATTTTCATACTAATTTAGCCAACTAGTTGGCATCACTGTTATTGTCCTACTGTTAATAGCACATACATACATAGTTGCCAGTTGTTTTTTTACTGTTCTAGAAAAGGCACGGCCATATTTTTCATAAAGTAAACAGTTATTTTATAAAAAGTTGCTACAAATATTGTTTCCTAAATTTTTTAACAAATTCCACAAATTCCTTTTAATAAAAAATATTTTTTTAATATTTAAGTTTTTTAAGAGTTTCCCTTTCTTTTTACTGTTTTTCATTACGAACACTTGATGATTTTTTTAAAGATTAATAATTACAATTAAATTTTTTCTTTATTTGTTAAGTGTATATTTGATAGTCTCACATTGTTTTGTTTTAATGTGTAAATTCTTTGTAAAACGTTGTATTATTTTATTATCTTTTTTCACGAAACTCTTATAATTTTTTTTAAATTCAAATGTTTAATATTAAAAGCAGAATACATTTTCTTTGCAAACTCATTTATATTTTTTATTGTCATACAAATTTCGCATTAAGTGCAAAAAAAACAATAAATTTTTGTGTTCTAAGGACGCTATTATGTTAGCAAGTGTGCTATAAATATTTCTTTAAGAGATAGCCATAAGTATTTCTGCTATTTTCATACAATTTATAAGCAATGGCTGAATACTACAATAAGACGTCAGTCAAGTGGTCAATATTTTTTTCATCGTAAATGCTCAAAAATAACTTTCTTATTACATAAGATTGAAAATATTCTGTTGATATTTAGATAAGGGGGAGAAGTATTGTAAAATTGTAATGTATGTATGCCTTTTTGTTTAATAATAAAATTGCTATAAATTTTGTTAAGGTTTTACGAGAATTTAAAAAAAAAATTAAAGGATTTGTGTTAATTTAAGTATATTTTTTACTAATGCAATATAATTAAATTAAAATTTTATTTTACTTTTTTTTTGGAAAAGAAATTTTTATCTACCAGTTTGTAAAAAAGTGTGAGATTTTTTAGTATTCTATATGAAGGTTGTTATTTCAAGCTCTGCTACCTAAAACTTGACTTTTTTAAGGCCTTAAAATCATTTTTAATAGAAAACCATCTTGAAAGATAATAAAGGCTTAAATTTTAAAGACATTCAAGCGAATCATTGGCTAAACATGCAGTTTGAACCATAGCTCTGATTACAAGTGAGATTTAGTCAACTCCTGCTGAGGTACTTTTTGTTATCCTAAGATGGCTTTATTGAAACAAATAACACTTAAATCATTATAAAGAGAAAAATTTTTAACAACTTCCAAATAATATTTAGGGTTTAATCCTAATTTCATCAGTTCATTTATAAGGGAAAAAGAAAATCAAAACAGCTATTAGCAAAAAATGGTTTGTTGGGTTTTTGAAAGAACTCTTGAATGTTTTGGTTTGTTTATAATAATTCTCAATAAGTTTATTAAAGTAATTATAAAGGCAAATAATACTCATGAGTTTTTTCAGGAATTTGGTTTAATAAAATGCATTTAGACTAACTTAACCTACAACATAGTGTTGCAAAAAATGGATACTCTTGACTACTCAGTAATACTCAATACTTTTTCAACTGAGTACTCGATATTACTCAATACCTAAAGGCGCTCTATATACAAAACTAAAAACGCGAATATATACACGTGAAAGAGGTTATTTGCTATAACTTAGTTTATGTAGAAAATAAAGATAAATAAACAAATAAAAGTTTGACAGAATGTTTAAATTTTTTCACGCGGCGTGTTATTAAATAATAAAGTTTTAATACTACAAAATACAACCCTGAAAGTATTGAGTACTTAATTTTGTGCATTGAGTACCCAGTACTTAAATACTTGATTCTTTTACGGCACTTCTACAACAAACCCCATAAATAAATTGAAAAAAATCTTTATTCATAATACTTACAGTAGCTTTATTAAGGACTTTTTTGACATAGATATCTTTTAAATAAACCTTTTAATAACCTACTATAAGTATAGTGAATAAAAGCATAATTCTTTAAGCGAATCAAAACATAGAACATGGGATTAAACCATTACACCTTTCCTCATGTCGTTTGTCATCGCTGGCAAAACAAACTGTTCAGCACTGGACGAATGGGTTGCAGATGAGAGCTAAAACAGGCAAAAAATTCACAGGAAATTTGTTACGAATATCAAGTAACCAATTGCCAAATTTTTTTGGATCCTAAACGAAGATAAACTCTCATTAGATCTATTTAATTTGTACAAAAATGCATGTACATGTAAATGCATTAATGTCCCATACCTTTGCGGACTACACAAGTTCCAGGTTTTGGAAAAAATAAAACCCTAGACGTTTTGACCTTGAGCGCACGAGCGCTGGAAAGTGACACAGAATATGCTCAGCAGTATCCTTATTCCCCGGTACACCAAGGAATTTACAATCATTGCTGGCCAGTCGCCCTGATCTTTTGGCATGAACCGCTGTCTAAAAATGACCTGTTATCATTTCCGTTAGGAGGTCTACAATAGCTTCTTCGCAAAGGCGAAGAAAACCTCGTCGCCCTCGGGTCATAAGACCCCCACATAATCCTGGAGACTACACGAAATAGTATTAACTCAGACATCTTTGCCCCTGACCCTCACTATACTATAACTATAACTATATACATACTATAACTGTAGAACTTAAGTGGATCACGAATGTCTTTTCATAGGCAAATGGACATTTGACTTCGCTAGCTCGCCAGCCATCTCGTTCCCTTCAATGCCTCCGTGTGCCCGAGCACAGCAGATGTGCACTTGTCTCACGGCACGTGATCTACCAGTTGATTCTTTGCACGCCTCACCAATTCAGGAGCAGGTCAGATTGACGGAATTGCCCTAATGGCCGCTTGACTATCAATAAATATGTTCACCTGAAAATTCTCAGTCTGAAAGGACAATGTCATATTGGCAGCCAATTTGGCTGATAGAATCTCCGCTTGATATATACTGCAGTGGTCAGGGAGTTTAAAAGATTCTATAATACCCAGTTCCCGACAGAAAACTGCAGCACCAACCCCCCTCCATCTAGGATCCGTCCGTAAAGAAGCTACAGGTCATGGGGCTCGCTAATCAGCCCTATATCACTTTAGCTACACCCGGCTTACCAATGATCAGTTTTGGGATCATGTACTCACTGATACATTCTACGCTCCCAATCCCCCCTATTCTGCATTTCGAGTAGAATCGAAATTTTTTCCATCGGCCTTCTTCACTATGGAGTTGTTTAGCCACAAATAACTTTTACTTAGAATATTTTTAATTTCTAGACTTTTCGTACTTAAAACTTGTGCTTCTTAGTATTAAAATTTAAAAAAATTTAAATTTTTTATTTCTACATGTGGAATCGTAATCGAAATCCAGACAATGGGCAAATAATTCTGCCACAACTATACGACACTTGAGTAGATTGTCTCGCTGACCCCAAACGAGTTACAGGCCTCCTTGCAACGCCCTCTGCGAACAGATTAATTAGTGCCTTGGAAGTAGTTGTCATTACTTTTTTCAACAAAATTCGTATAGAATCGAATGCTGCCACTTAGTTTAAAAAAATTAATACATTCCTATTTCTCTACCACCAAACAGTAATGTAAGTAATTAAGAAACTTAACTTGCCCAACGGCAACCACAACTACTCAGTTGCCACATTTGCTAACCATTTTTTAATTAAAATTGACAACTATCACGTCAGCTGCTATCTGTTATACAATGTCAGCAACTGACAACCGAACTAAAGTTGAGTTGTCACACGTAATCGACCCATTAGTTGTCATGAAGTAATGGCGTGCTTTATTCTCACCATCTCTTACCTGCCTTACATGTTGCAGCCCGTTGTACAACTAAGCGTCAAAAACAATTGATAATAAATTTAACGTCAATTACTTAAATTTCTTTAACAAATCATTCAAATACAAAATATTTTTTAAAAATTTATAAAACCATTTCCTTCAATTATAAAAAAACAATACACTTCGAACAAATGATTTAATCAGTGTTATCGGTAGCTATTAATTTTTTACTTTTTTGAACATTGATTTATGTGTGGAAAAACAAATTGAAAATGAAAAATTTTAATGAAAACATTTTTTACATTTTACAACTTCCGTTAATTTGATTTTGTTTTGTGTTTTCTTTAGTTTTTGGTTTAATTGATTCACATTATTAAAATATTTTTAAAATAAAATTTATAAGTTCCTTTCAATAACAACAATGTGCTAAATTTGAGTACTTATGTACGTAATTAAGTTTGTATTTTCATACGTATTTAAAATATTATAAGTGATGAAGGATGAAAATATACAAGCATACATATGTATGTACTCAATTAACCCATTAAAAACCAGGATCAAACCGTTTGGTACAAATAAACGAAACTTTGTAAAAATTATATTGTAAAGAAAAGATTTTTATATTTCATCATTTTTTTCTCTCCCCTCCCCCCTTCATTTCGTTGACCACTGGCTAAATAAGAAATAAAAATTTTAATAAAAAAACTAGCTTTTTGTATTAGGCTTATATGTCCCAGCGAAAAAAAAAACTAAAACGTACTTCAGTTAATTTAGAAATTCCAAATTTTCTTTTTTAACTAAAAAATTGTTTAAGTTTAGAAAAGTACAAACAATATAACTAGCCCCTTGTTCAAATCTATTTTCTGATAAGTTTAAACAAATATAAAAATTACTGCTCGATTTATTGACCAATGTTTCGAAATGGGTTAAGCTTGAAACTGCTTATAATTATATTTTGGAGCTTTGTGTGTGAAATGTACTCAAATCTATTTAGGAAAAAAATCAATAAATAATCTGCAATAAAACATTATTAAAACTAATTTTATTACTATAGAAACTTTAAATCTAAAAAAAATTATTTTGAAATTTTGTATTTTGTTAAGATATATTTATTTACACTACCGGAGTTATCGTCTGAGTTTCACAACTAAGACTCATTTGCATAGTGTTATAAACCGTCTGTTTTTTTTGTTAATATTTTTGCTTAATCTCAGTTAAAAATTGAACGTGTCATGATACAACTAATCAGGTAATCTCGTCCCTGCAACAACTACAAATTAGTACCAACGTGTCAAACAAAAGCTCATAGAAAAAAAACGGTGAGTAATAATTTTTGTTGTTTTATTTTCACAGGAAGAGCATAATTTTGACATTTTGGGACTAATCAGCTGGGCCGACGAGACTACCTGGTTCTTTGTATCATTGAACGTGTTCTATTTTCAAACTATTTAACGTCCAAAAATATAAAAAATCAAACTGTTTTTTGACACTCATAAAAATTTAAACTTATTTTTGTGGCACTCAACTCATATGAGAACTTAGGTGGTGTAAATATAGCTTTAGTTTTTTACAAAAACTATAACTGATAAAAAAAAAAAGTTTAACAACGCCTCAATATTAAAACGTTAAAATATCTGTTACAAAAAACTGTGGCAGCATCCTTCTTTAACTGTTGTGCTCTACACGGTGTTGCCAAAGCTTTGAAATTAAATATATCTAATATTAGCAGGTTTCCACTCTTGGTGATAAAATGCCTAGAAAGTTTAATAATGGAAATAAAAATTCAGTCAATGCTATACTGGGTTTAATTAAATTTCTGAATATTTTTTTATTTTGCCAACAGCTGATTATTTCAAAAAATTCTCTTCTCAAATTACTTTTATGCTTTATATATATTTTATATAAACAAAATATAAGTTGTTAACTCTTTTTTTAATATACATGTATATATATATTAATCGTTTTTTTTTTGTTTTTAACCTTTTCTGCTTTATCTTCATGAATATTTTGTAAACCTCAAGAAGAAACCGGCTGCCATACATTCGTGCTTAAGAATAATATAAAATAATTTTTTTGTTCTATTATTTTTTTGTGTTTTTTTAACTGGATGCACAATTTAATTTCAATATTGAATTATTATTTGTCTGTTAAATTGAGGTTTCTTTAATTAAACTGTCACATGTGGTTCATAAGATCAAATAGGAATTAAAAAACAAATAAAAATAATTTTTTTTTCTTTCTTTATTTTAAGCTTTCCGTTTTAAGCTTTTTGTATATGGGGGATTTCATGTCAAGTGACCCAGCTTTTAAAACCGATGTCTTTCGATTGGAAAGAAATTTGGACCAAAGTAAGTTCTTGCAGAGAGTAGTTTAGACACAATTTTTTAACACGATCGGTCAAGAACTGTCTGAGCTAGAGGGGTTCAAAATTTGACGTTTTCGGCAAATAGGTGTTTTTTCTCATACATGTAGTTTATTACCTTTTGCTTTTAACAAAATTCGTCCCAAATACTTTCGATAGCTTTTTTTTCAATCTTCCAGAAAAAAATATTTTTAAAATTAAAAAAAATTTTTTTTTATTATTTTTTTTGATAAAATAATTAGAAAAAAATTTTTTTTTCCAAATATGCCCATTTTTTTTTTTTGCTCAAAAAAAAGCTTAGGTCTTTTGTTTGAAGAGCTTGGAAGTCGCTTAGTGGGATGCGAGTGGGATATCTATAAAAAATAATGTTTTGTAACTCAAGGTAGAGGTTTTCAAATTTTCGCGTATATTCTATTTTGATTTTTTTGCTATTTATGTAAAATTATCTCTTAAGCAAAAAAAAAAATATTTTATGCTAAGAAACAAAATAATTTAACCTTTCCGACGGTATTCATTGAAAATATTTACAAAACGTGTTCTGACATTGCCATATAAAAGTGATTTTATTCCAGAGGCCTACCATTTTGTTGGTAATACAGAGTCGAGTGTATGAGACTTTATTTGGTACTTGCATACCGTCGGAAAGGTTAAATTATTTTGTTTCTTAGCATAAAATATTTTTTTTTTTTTGCTTAAGAGGTAATTTTACATAAATAGCAAAAAAATCAAAATAGAATATACGCGAAAATTTGAAAACCTCTACCTTGAGTTGCAAAACATTATTTTTTATAGATATCCCACTCGCATCCCACTAAGCGACTTCCAAGCTCTTCAAAGGAAAGACCTAAGCTTTCTTTTGAGCAAAAAAAAAAAAAAAAAAAAAAAATGGGCACATTTGGAAAAAAAAAAATTTTTTTTTCTAATTATTTTATAAAAAAAAATAAAAAAATTTTTTTTAATTTTAAAAATATTTTTTTCTGGAAGATTGAAAAAAAAGCTATCGAAAGTATTTGGGACGAATTTTGTTAAAAGCAAAAGGTAATAAACTACATGTATGAGAAAAAACACCTATTTGCCGAAAACGTCAAATTTTGAACCCCTCTAGCTCAGAGAGTTTTTGACCGATCGGGCTAAAAAATTGTGTCTAAGCTACTCTCTGCAAGAACTTACTTTGGTCCAAATTTCTTTCCAATCGAAAAAAAAAGTTGGGTCACTTGACATGAAATCCCCCATATATAAATTAAATATTTCAACATTGTTTGTAAGTAAAATTTAAAGGACGGGGTTTTATATTATGTATATATATTTTAAACAAAATTATAATTGTTTAACTGAATACTAAAAAAAAAAGTTATTTTTCTTAAATTATAAAAAAATAAAAATATTTGTTTATTTATTTATTTTTTATTTAAAGTTGGCCCCTAAATTTGGAGTTTGTTGCAATTGCAAAAGCTAACACAGTGGCATCTTTCCTTTTTTTATTAGCAATTATAAAAGCAGTGGCATCTTTGAATTTACATTAGGAGTATAACAGTAAATGGAAAAGTTCAAAAAAATATTGATTTAAAAAAATACTTTTTTATTTGTTTTATTGTTATTTAATTTGTAAATTTTTTGGCGTTAAAGAAATTATACAAAAAATTCTTCATATTCTTAGAATTACAAAGAAAAAAAATGTATAGCCTTTGTGTGTTCTGGAAAAATAAAAAATTAATGAGAATATAAAATTAATTGTACAGAAAACTTTAATATTTCTGTACATATTTAAGTAAAAAGATTTGCATATAAGCCGCAGGTATTGAGGACGGAAAAAAGACAATTTTAAATATTATTTTAGTCAAGACTTTTTGTAACATACCTGCTTAGTAAAAATACTTTACCATCAGGGTAAAGAATAACGTCAATTCTTTAAGCAAAGTATTTTCTAATAACTGTGGGAAAATATTATAAAATTCCGTTTTACAACCAATAATCAAATAACTGAAGGTCAGACTAAATTTAATTACAATTATTATTTGAATAACACTAGTCTACAAAGAGTTTAGGTTAATTTTGAAATGGGTTTAGTTTGAGTACAAATTTTACCATGAACTTATTTTATCATCACACTTGCCATACATATGTATGTACAAAGATATGTACTGGAGGTCTGCAGCGGATGAGTTTTTAAATAACTTTTAAAATTTGACTCAAGAGAGAGTATTGACTTGTGTTCGCTTGCAGTGTGAGTACGAAGGATAACTAAACCGTATTTTGTTAAATACAAACATTTATGAATTTGGTAAAAAAATACTTTAGAAAGTGACCAAAATTTTGCTTGTATGTGTGTGACGATGTGTGACGTTTTGTACATGATACAAAGAACCAGATAGTCTCGTCGGCCCAGCTGATTAGTGCCAAAATGTCAAAATTATGCTCTCCCTGTAAAAATAAAACAACAAAAATTATTACTCATCGTTGTTTTTGTCTATGAGCTTTTGTTTGACACGTTGGTACTAATTTGTAGTTGTTGCAGAGACGAGATTACCTGATTAAGGTACCTTTACACGGTAATACATATATTACGATATGTCAAAAAATGTTGTGCGATAATACAAAATCTCATCATGTAAAAGCATAATGTATTGGGTAGGAGAGAATACGGATGCAAAATTTGACAAGTGTTCGGTAAATGTTTATTTTCTAAACCATTTTAGAAACTTGTGTATTCTCATCACATCAGAGGTGTGAAAGATTGGCAGCACTTACAGCATCTAATGAAGGTGGCTACACTTATTGAAACAATACACAAACAATCAAAATAAAAGCAGATTTTTTTCATGTTGTTTTTGAAAATATTGTTGAACCTTAAACATATGGCGTTACCCCAAAAGGAAAGTGGCAAGAAACAACCGATTTTACCAACCTCATCCGTGTAAGCATGAAAAATAGTTAGAACAGATTTTTATTCTCTTTTTTTAAACACGGAGAGAATTTCATAATATTTTAATTCTACAAAATCTAATTACTTTGTATTACCGTGTAAAGGTACCTTTAGTTTATCATGATTTTGTGCATGCTTTGTTCTCGTAACAAAAACAACAACCATATGTAATTTGTGTTTACACACACATATGTATACAAATAAAATAAATAATAAAATATAAAATAAATAAAATAAAATAACCAACAGAACTAAACCAATCATCAAATGTAAATTGTGTTTGTTCCTGATCAAGTACTTTTGCGAAAGCGAATATAGCCGTAGTTGATACTTACTGCCATCACTAAGTTAAATATTTTTTTAGCAAAAAGGAAAAGAGAACAGTAAATCTCAAATAAAAAACTCTGTCAAGTAACAACGAACACAAAGTTGACGATTACGACGTTCATAGGAAAAAGTACTTGTTATTTAGGGGCACTACAATTAAGAGTTCTTCCTTTAAAATACTCAAGTATACAACAAGTTCAAGTATATCAGTGCAGGTCTCCTACATGTATGTACATATACTATATACCAATATTAAAATGTTTGCGAATGTTATTTGAAATAGTTCTCGCTCTAAATGCAAGTCTTTAGGTATATTAGTGCATTAATAATTATTTTTAATAAAACTTAGTTTCCCAACAGTAATAAAGTTACTAATAAAATCAAACTTTCAATGCACTTTTTGATTTTTGATTTATAAAAAATTTTTAATTTATATATTTTTTATTGTAAAAAAGTCCTTGACAATTTTAAGTTTCAAAAAAATCTGAAATAATTAAAACGAAGTTGTACATTAATAGCGTACTAAAAGAAAAATTATTTTAAGTAATTTTAAGACAAATTATTGTTTTTGACTTAAAATTTGTCATTTAGATTTTGAATTGCTTTAAGAAAATAAATAAAAATACGTTTTTCTTTAAAATAATCAAAAGTTTATTAAAAAAAGACTTGTACTTACATTCAAACACGATGGGTCACAACGTTTTCCAAAAAATGTTGCAAAAATCTAAAAATAAAGAAAAACACATTTAAAATTACTCTTAAAGGGTTTTTTTTACGGATATAATTTAAAAAATTTTATATCAATACATTAAATTTTAATATGGTTAGAGTCCCTTTATATAGTTGCTATTAATTATTTCCCTTTACACAAACACAAAAATATTTTTCATATGCTTTTAGTGATGAGTTTTCTGCTTTAAAGGTTTTATAATACGATTAGTGAAGTCACCATAGAAGAAAAAAAGAACAACAACAATAAAATGGAAAAACAAAACATGTTTAAAATGTGTTAACAAAAATGCTTTGCATACCGGCACTTAAACCACACACACACTAACACTTAATTGGATTGATTTTACATTTACCGTTTCTTTGCTCTATTACTCTCATTTTATACATTTTGTACAGGTGGTTTATTGTCGGTATTTTTTTTTAGTACTTTTAAACATTAATTGAGTTTTCTTGTTATTTAAAAAACATACCTGTAGAAATAGAAAGAAGATGATGTGAAATATGTACACTCGTTATGTATTTAAAATCTAAAGTTTACATACATATGTACATAAATATTGCTTGTAAAAATAAAACATTTTAAGGTAAATTCAAACTCTCCACAAATTGTATTTACATATATTGGTATTTTTATTAAGTATAATTATTTTTATAATTTCTTTTGTTTTTATCTTTCTATATATTTAAATATATAATATTACACACTGTAATAGAAAAGACTAATTATTGTTGTATGTTATATCCACATTTTTAGAAGATAATAAATAAAAAAAATAAATTTATTAAAACAATATTTTTCCTAAACTAAGAATACAGCATGACAGCTGAATAATAGTTATTGCTTTAATAAATATTGAAAAAAAAAAAATAATTGATATTTAATGAGATTTCACAGTATGAAAAAAATATTAAAACAGTGTTTCCTTTTTCATTATCTTGTAAAGAGAAATGGGAAAAAACTATTTAAGGACATTATCAAATAAGCACATGAGTTTAAAAAACTTATGAATATGTTTACATAAAAGTAAAAAGTATTTAAAAAATGTAATTTAAATTTAAGCAAATTTTTTTGTACATCAATATAAAATAATAATTTTGGCTTAGTTTAAAAACCTTTTTTTCGACCTTTGTTTTTATTATAACAGGGATAAAATATCCTTGAAGAAGCTCCTTACAGTTTTAAAGCGAAAAATTGGATAATAATAAAATGAAATTAAAATAATACGAAAAAAATCATTGACCTCAAGCTCGGTTAAATATAAAAAAATTTGGCTCAAATTTAATAAAAAATGAGTTGACTGATAAATTTAATGTAGTTGTGCTACTTGGCGTATGATTAATATTATTTACATCTAAGTGCATATTTTAAGACGTAATTTTTAACTATACTATTTGTAACTATTTATATGGACTATCATCAATTTTAAAGAATGCCTTAAGAAAAAAAACACGTTATGTATCACTTGTTTACCTTTAATTGTTTTAAATCTTTTTCTAAAAAAGTGTACTTCATTTTTGTTTTTATAATTAATATACATACAAAAATTAAAAAAAAATGCTTTATAAAAAATTATAATTTCTTAAATGATTAGCGTGATTTACTTTCAAATTAAAGAAATGTGTGATACGTTTGTCCTTGTAATTAGCCTCTTGATCAAATTAATATCAAAAGAACATACATCATATGTACATATAGAAATTAAGTTAGTACATTCAAACATTGTATCACTAACGTATAAAATAAGGTTTGTACTTGTATTGATTCCATTAACAATTTTAATGTCAAAAACGTGGCAGACGTTAATGTAAAATATACATTAAACTTAGAAGAAACAAAGAAAATTTAATAAACCATATTCATTGTAAGGGTCAGCAACCCGCCTACATTAATAAATGTTCGTAAAATATACTCATTTTTTAATATATGTATATGTGAATGACACATGTTATATTGTATGCACATACTCTTAAAAAAGCACACCCAAAATTTCGATTAGAAAAAAGGTAATTTACTCTTTCTTACATTTATTAATACTGTCACCCTCATTAATGTTTTTTTTACTTATTTGTTGTAGCTAATTGTTTTTATGTCTGCTGTTTATAAGTACTCATTACAAAAACAAAAAATATAGAATGAAAAACAACAGCAAATACATATATGTACATACATCGGTATAAGCTAACCGTAATTCAGGTTCTTGTTAGAAAAATAAAATATAAAACAACAACAGCAAAAAACACTTAGTAAAAATTGAGCACCATAGAGAAAATTAGTACAAATTAACCGCTAAACAAGAATAAATGTATAAAACATATTAACAACAAGTATGGACAAAAGTTATTTTTACAACAATATTCCTGATTGTTTTGTTGTTTTTTTTTAGCTCTTTTATCCCAAGCAGAAGTTGGAAAGATGGCCACTAAAGAGATACTTAAGCAAATGATAGTTTAATTATTTCAGATAGACTGATTAGATACACACCTACACCATTTATTCGCTAATAATAGAATACAAAGTAACAAACACTACATATTTAGCAAACCGTATTAAAGCGACATGCTTAATTAATAATACATGTATGTTTATATGTATAAGTCTAATAAATAAATAAATAAAAAAAATAATAAAATATATATACGTTTATACTTATATAAATTAAGATTGTTTGTATGTCTAGATTTTTCTTCAAATTCGTTTTTGCAAATTTATAAAGCAATGTTATTGTATTTTCCCCTGGAACAAAAAAAGGCCATAGTTTATTTAAAATTTTTTATGTGGTTGTGGTTCCTTTTTTAAACTATTTCAGGTTAAAAACTATAATCGTAATTCGCTTCAAATTTTGTGCGAGTCACATTGATTAGCAATTTCTTATGTACGTATACATATTAATAAAACTTATATTTTCTGTTTAGAAACGTTTTACATGCAAATGCCCACGTGCCAACATACATAAATGAAAAGAAAGGTTAAGCAAGTAAACTTTACTTAAATCAAGTCGTAGCGGTGTCAGAAGTACGGGTTTCCTTAAGTCAAGTACTAAATTTCCTTAAACCAAGTACAATTTCTTACTTTTAGCTATATTTAAGCCAAAAGTTTTTTTTAAATTAAATTAGAAACCGTACTTGATATAAGCTTAAATAGATTGATTTGCGCGTAAAACGGATAAATCCAAAAATGACAACTATTTTTTTTTGACTAACGAAGCTCTATTTATTATATATTAAATATTTACAATTTAGAAATGTTTTTCTGTACTTGCGGTAGCTGGGAATTCAATCTAAGACTCTCCGAACTGCAACACCAGCGTGGTACCATTTAGGCCACCGGGACACTTTGTAAAAATATATTAAAAAACAACAAAAAAATTTTATGCTTGATTTTTTGAAGTAATTTTGAACAGGCTTAATTAAGGAAAAAAATAGTACGGAACGTACTTCATATTTTCATATACTATTTTGGATAAATTTAAGAAAAAAATTCTTGATATAAGAATGTAGTTTTTCTTTTAGTGTACATACTTATGTAGTTGAAAAAAACTTTAAAAAATCATTTGATCGGTGAACTTAAGATAAACTAAAAACAAACAACAAATCCGGGACTGTAAATTATTTTTATCTTTGAATTTTCAAAGAAAAATCCATCTACATACATACATATATACAAGGAAAAATCGAAGAGACAAATAAAGTACACCATTTTGATGGTATTAAATAAATTTTTTTTAAATTTTTGAAGCTCGAAACATCTTACAGCATGCACGAATTAGTCGTTTGAAGAGAAGGGATACTGTGGCACTTAGATAAACCCTTCATAAATGTTTTATACTTTAATTTTAAAACTTAAATTTTAGTCTGGCACTGCTGGATTAACTTAAATTATTTAGCTCTAGGATTTTAATACTTATTGTTAGTTCGCCAAAGACGAAGATTCAATAATAAAAAATATGAAAAAAAATTTTTTTTTGATTTTTAAAATTTTTTTAAAAAAATATGTAATTATTTATTGATTTTATTTTTTTAAGAAGTAATAATAACTTTTTGATTTAAATTTTTGTGCCAGAATAAAAATGATATTCTAATTATAATCGGTTTAAAAAAAATTCTTTAAATTATCATTATTTCTGCAAAAAATTTTGTAAATCAAAAAATAATAATTATCTTTTGACAAATATTATAAAAATAAAAAAATATTTTTTTCCAGATTTATTATTTTTTTCTGCATATTTATTTTGATTCCCGTAGCAAATACTAAAACAACAGTTTGGCTGTATTCCTAAACGCAGTTTGCTTTGCATCAAGATATTTTACCTTCTTCCTTTATAAAACCCTTACCTTTCTGACAATGTTTTCTGCTTCCAATTTATTAATATAACTATAAACATTCTTTTAGGAGCAGAAGATATTATCGAAACCCTCAGCTTTGTTGCCATAAAGCATTTGAAATTTCGTGATGCAAGGCCAACTGCATTTAGAAATACAGCCTTTCATTTAACACCTAAAGCTGGAGGTCCATACCATACGTTCTATGCGCTGTGCGTTCTCTCCGACTCTCACAAAAGTAAAATCAGTGTAGTTGTATGTGGCAAGAAACATAACAAATCGCATAGAACGCATTGGCGCAAGTAACGGATAAAGTAGGTTTACTTTCTACTTTTTCATACGTCGCATGCGAAATGAGAAAATGAGAGATGCTTTTGTTATCCAGTGATGACAAATTTTAAATGCTATCAAAAAACATGTGTGTGTGGTAGATTATATTTTTGGTATATTTTGTGTTAAAAACAGTATGTTATGAAAGAAAATGCTTTTATTATAAATTTTGCAAATAATTTTAAGAATAAATTTCCTTAAAAATAAGTTTTCAACACAAATATTTTGTAGCCAAAGTTAATATTGTTTTTATCGACTACTTTTATATTTTAAGTGTCATCACTGTTGTGTTTTTATTTATGTAAGTGTAATGAAGAAAATCTGATTTCTCTTCTCTTCACTTTTCGCACAAAACGTATTGCATGTAACTTGGCAAAAACAAACGTATAAAACGTACAGAAATATGATACGCATAGAACGGAGCCACGCATATAACGTATGGTATGGACCTCCAGCTTTAGTTGTTAATTCCACGGTGCGTATGATAAATATTTTTTCTGCATTGCACATACAGCGTTGCCCAATGTGCATATTTCTCTGTTTTTATTGTTTATTTATTTTTTTTTATTTTCTTTTTCTTTAGGTCGTCAGCAAATAAAAAATTCCTACGCACTACAATTTAAATTTTTTCATAAAATTACTTTCACATTTTTTTTTGCTAAACAAAAAAGGTAAAGAGCTTGTTTCAATACACCCGTATAAAAATATACAAATAAATCAAAGTATGTAATTTTATTAAACTTTTGGTTGTAGACAAAAAATGTAACAAAGAGCCTACTTTTCTACACTGCTCGTCTATGTAGAAACATTTAATTTCATAAAAATAATTTTATTAAAAATTTTTTAAAAAGTGGGTAGTTTGCTATTTAAGTGTAAATGGCAACACCGTACACATATAGCAAAATTTATATGAAAAGAATACGCAGAGATAAAAATTCGTACATTTTGTTTAATTCTTTAAATATATATTGAAATAACAACAACAACACGTTTTTAGAGAAGTGTTACTGAAACAGTTACATATCGTCACCTTAAATGCCAACAGATGTAACAACTGAAAAACTCTTGATCAGTTTTTTAAATAATTCTACATGTTCCCATAAAATATTTTAGACTCCTAGATTAAAAATGCCAGCTTAATTGAAGAAATTTAATTGGACGGAATACTATTGATTGAATATATTTGAATTTTTAATGTTTGCTGCCTTTTCTGTAAAAAAACAAAAGTTTAGTTACGTCCGTTTGCATTTAAGTTGATTAAAAAAAGTAAATAGAAAAATTGTAGAGAATCTATAACTTGAAATACAAAGTTATCAATGTTACTGAGGACAAACTGCACCGCAACCAAAATAAATCTTTTGCGCAGCATTAAATTACAACTAGAAGAATGCAAGTTACGAATTAAGCCAATAGTTATTTCTAGTGGGAGACTAAATGTCTTTTTCGGGATTATTGTTAAAGCACTGAAATTTGTTTTTGCACGTCATTAGTTTTGGGCGCTTGCATACAGTGTTGCCAGTAAAATTTTGCCCCATAGCCCCAAACATAAGGAATGCTCTACAAAAACCCCCACCTTTAAGAAAAAAATTTACAGTTTTATTGTTTAGCATAAAATAAAATTCATTTAACCATTTAACCTGCATTAAATATTTGAAAATTAATGCTTGGAATGTATTGATCTCATTTTACTCTTCTGCTTCAAAAATTTTAAGCCGATTTTCCGGTTTGATTTTTCCCCCGGATAATTTAATGATTGTTTCTCAAAAATTTTATGGCAGTCGATTTTATAAAAATTTTACAACAAATTCATTCTACAAATGCATCACTGTAAGTGATTATAAGAAGATTAAACACTACCTCAGCAATTTTATGAAAAAATATCAATAAACGCTATCAATTTTCGGATCAATTAATTTTTTTAACCAATTTATATTAAAAAAATATTAAAAGAAATTCCTTTTTTTCTTTATAAAATTCCCTATTAAAGTCAAACCCCCTTATATGGCTACACTGCTCGCATAACGCAGAATCTGCGCCAAGGTGTATTAAATCTGTCTATTATTTGATCCCTGTAATTTGTACGTTCAATACGTTACACACACACACAAGTTTCATGTCTGATGTTGTGACAGCATTAACATTTTAACATTGCCATGTTGTAGTTGTATCTCTTATGCGGCCACCTTAATCTGTATTATTTGGTATTAACTAGCATATATTGTTTTTTCGGCTCTGGCAACGCTTATTGCAAGCAATAAACAAAGAAAAAAAATAACACTGTCCTTCTTTGTGTTGATTTAAAACCGTTATTGTAGAACAAACAAAATAGTTATTAAGTCATAAGGTCATCAGCTGTCCATGACTCTAGTTTTTTAAATATTTAATTAAATCTAATAGACAAACAATTAGTTGCCAGCACTAAGACGTATTTTTTGTCTCGTTAAATAAGAATCAACAATTATATCAATTAAATTAAATAATCAATATTAATTTGTGTTTAAAATTTAAGTTTTCTTATTTAATAACATTTTTAATTCGAAAATTAGAATTTGCATACATACAAACGTGCATACATTTACTTGCAATTGTCATAAACTAGATTTAAATTTGAAACAAACATTCTCACAAATTACCTAAAAGTTCTATGAAAAATAAAAAGTCAATGTAATTAATTCAACGGAAATTGCATTCAAGTTTCATATTTAATGCCAACTTTTAATTTTCATACTTTTTATTTTTCAACGATAAGTTGACGTCAAAAAAATAACAATTTAATTAAGCGGATATTGCAAATTAAATTTATTTTGAATTTCGTTAAAAGGCAATTAAATAATTTAGCGGCTTTTTAGCTAAAAAAAAATCTACATGATTTGGTTAAAATAATAGTACAAATGACAAATGAATGAATGGGGGAATTTTTTCCGAAGCAAATTCATCGAAGCTCTGGCTGTGTGTGCAGTCGCCCCATACTGTTGAAACCACGTGTGTGAAGAGTACGATAGATGAGCTCACAGGTTTGGCAAAAAGAATTCCGTAGTCATGCATCGTTAATTTTTACCGTTGATATTTGTCTCCTGGTCTCGAGAATTTTTGAAAAAAGGGCCAATTATCTAGTGTGTGGAAAGGGCAGACCAAACAGTAACCCTTGGGCAATGCAGTGAGGCTGCTCTTTTCCTAACTCAAAGTCGCAGATTTTCACGTAAACTGTTTACAACCAGTGCAACGTTTTCGGGAGTTCTTGAAAACGATTGGGCCCTGGCCGTCGAACATTCATAGCCGAAGCAGTTGGGCAGAATCTCTGCTCCCACGAACGAATAAAATTTACACTCGGTCCATCACGTATTCGCCGAATACTGAACTTTGAACAAAATTGTCGACGAGTAATTAAGTAAAAATAATTACTCTTAAAAAAAGACTCCACAGCGAACGCGTGTTGCTCACTCGACCACTGCGACATCAATAATTTATAATCGATAATTCCAACGGCGCCACCCTCCCTTCGCACCATTTATTACTTTTTAAAATAATCGTATTTAAAAATATAAATTTGTTACCTGTATAAGGCTTTTGAAGCTTTTGATTTCTAGGGTGCCTTTAGTCGTTAGTTTTCAAATTAATATCTAACATAATCAAGTATTTTTTGGTAAATTTTGTTTCCTAAACTGCAAATAATAATTTTTACTTTAAGCTTTTTTTCATATTTCTATGCAGTTTTTTTATTACTGTAAACAAAACAATTTTCTTCTTTATAACTTTTAGAGTACTCTGGCTACCCTCTTTTAAAATAACTTAAAGAGAAGGATGGCATTGCCAGACCAATAATGCAAAGAACTCTTGACAAATTAGTTATTTATTGTTTGCGGTTTTTGTTTTGTTGTTCTTTAAATGGCGTGGGCAGATTTTTATAATTATTTTAGTAATTCCTGTAAGTTTAGAGTGGGTGGTTATGTGAGGTACTTTGTTATGTTTATAAGTGATTTTAAATGCAAAAAAAGGTTTTAAATTATTTTTTCCCGTGTTTAAAAATGTTTTTTTATGATACTTTCAGGCGCTTAGAAGGTAGAATTTTTACATTTTTTTAATGTTAAACAAACAAATTCACCTAATTAAAAAAATTATTTATTTAGGTACATATTTTGTGTATCGTTTACAAGGAAAAACATTTTAATTTATATTAAAAAAAACCATACAAGCCATATACAGAAGTAAATTAAATTGTGGGACATTAAAATATTTTTGGGAAATTTATAATTTGTAAGAAAAATCAATTGTTTAAAATAAAATTACATCTCATCTTTCGAAAAATGTAATTTTTCGACTAGAAAAACCACTCAATTTATGTTTACAAACATTTTTTTTACAAAGAATTTAATTGAACTTCCCAATTTATAACACTTTGTTATAGGTTTTGCTTGTTTTTGCAAAGCTTACTGGCCTTTCTGACAGAAAAATGGTGTACCTCAATTCATCATTTTGGCGAAAGTAAAGTGGTGGCTCTGGACATATCTAAGGCGTTTGATAGGGTCTGGCACTGTGCACTTCTATCTAAATTAATTGCTTTTGGTGTCGGTGAAAAATTTTCTCGATTTATATCGAGTTTTCTCAGAGATCGCACTATTCGTGTTGTTATAGATGGGATCTCTTCCAACGAGTTCAAAATCAATTCAGGGGTACCGCAAGGCTCCGTCCTCTCTCCTACCTTATTTCTTTTCTTTCTGAATGACCTTCTATGTCAAACTTCGAATCATATTTATTCCTTTGCAGACGACAGCAGCATATGCCATTCATACTCGTTTGACCATAGACCTAGCTCTTTGGAGATTGGAACTAGGAGACAGAGTATGAATGTTTCGATTAACCGCAATCTGATGGTAATCTCCAAATGGGGCCGTGCGAATAGGGTCGATTTTAATGCCCGTAAAACCCAATGTTGTCTTTTGACACATAAACGCACAATGGACGATGCTGCCTCGTCTATATTAATGGATGATGTAAGTATTGAAAATACAGAGACTCTTGATGTTCTGGGCATGAGAATCCAGTGCGATGTCCGCTGGACGGAACACATCTTTCTTGTGTCGAAAGAAGCATCGAAGTGTCTTGGTTTTCTTAAACGGTGTAGGAATTACTTCACACCATCTGATCTTCTTAATATTTATACCACCTATATCCGACCAAAAATGGAATACAACTCTCATGTATGGGCTGGTGCCTCAAAGTCTATTTTGGGGCTACTTGACCGCGAAAAGGAACGAGCGAAGATACTCATCGGCGACGTTGTGGTATCTAACCGTCTGGATTCACTCAAACACCGTCGTGATGTGGGGTGTGTTTCGCTGTTCTATCTCTGAGGAAATCAGGGAACTTGTTCCCGAAACCCGTAACTTTTTGCGTGATACACGTTTTTCTAGAAGAGCACACCTATACGTAGTCGACTGGCCAGGGAATCACACCACTCATTACAGGGAGAATTCCTTCTTCGGTCGCACAGTTCCTATGTGGAATAAACTTCCTAGTGATGTCTTTCCTGTCACAGTAAATATCGAGAAATTGAAATCAAATGTCCACAAATACTACTCCCTTAATCCTCCTTCCCATAGCCTATTTTCCTGATACCAACATAATGCAAGCATGTGTAGGGGCCATCCCCTGCGTGCTGGTTGTTATTAAAAAAAAAAAAAAAAAAACATTTTCATTGCATTCAGCTTTAGTTTCTATTATTTAGCTATAAAAAATACAACAGATAGAGAATTATTCAACCTGTTTTATCGAATTCAAAAATTACTTTTTTGGTAAAATGATTTTTAATTCAATTTAGCTCTTTTGTTTTTTTTTCTTTACCTAAGCAATTCAGCTTTTAACTTTAAACTTAATATTTCTAATTAAGCGGAATCTTTTTTATATCCACAACCCTCCATAATCTATAGTTAACAATCTTGTTTCTCTTACCATTATTTAAAAACTCTTAATATGTAAATTTTATTTTATATCTGACCTCTTTTTCTTTAACAGCTTATTATACACTTACAAACCAAACAACGTGATTGTAAAGTCATTAAAATTTCTATGACTTGTATGTTTAGGATTAATTTAAATACATCATCATTTTGCTCCCTTGACCTTTTTATTTTAAAGTGTAGTCTTTTAACAAAATGTTTAATAATAGTTCTGCATTATTTTGCACATTTGTTTTCAATTTTATGTTTGTTTTTTTCACTCCGCTCAAAATACTTACGAAAGCAAAAGTACAAAAAGCAGAATATTGAAAGCATTTTTATGGCTGCTTGTCTTTTTGGCGACATTGTTATGTGTGTGCTAGTTTTACGGAACAACAACAATGTTAAAAAATCACAACAGTTTAATCCCTTGTACATCCCAAAATTATTTGTTTTGTAGGTTAGTTCATGCAATTCAGCTTAAATAGAAGTAACGAAATTTTTAATCTAATTAAAATGTAAAGGTAAAATAAACAAAATTATTTTTTTAATTTAAGTTAGTTTTTTATTTAGTTTATTCTTTAAAATTTTAAATTTTTTTAATTTGTTTGATTTTTTTATTTTACATCAAATCAGCTGAGATTCCTTGGCTTTTTTCAAAATAATTTTTGTTTTTCTTTAGACTCTTTTGCTTATATTTATATGACCATATTTATAATACATATATATTCAATTTCTTAAGAGCTGTTTTGAGAATTGTTTCATAGATATTTACAATTTAAAAGTATTAAGCAGAATATTTCTAGTATGTACAGAGCATTAATTCCGACTATTCGAATGCCCATAATACAGCTACAGTTTTTTTTTTTATTAATTTCAGCTTTTTTTATTTTATTCTGCTTTATGTTTCTTTATCTACACTATTTCTCATTTCATTTTAAACTTTTTTTTGCTTTTTAATATTACTTGTTGCTAAAATAGAATAACTTTAAAAAAACTTCCTTTATTTGGTTATATCTGTTCAATTCAGCTTTCTTTTTTGTTTTATTTTGTTTATAACTTTGGCTTTTGTCGTTATTGATATTATTTTTTTATTAGTTTTATTTATTTTTTATTTAATTAGTTTTATTATTTTTATGTATGTATTATTTAAATAATTTTTATTTGTTTGTATTTATTTAAAAATGTTTTATTTTTCTTAATATTTTAAATTTTCAGTTTACTTTACAATTGTATCGTTTTTGGCATATACTACAGTAAAGGTTTAATAAAATAACCTACATTTTAATATAAACTAAACTACACATACATGCGTATACATATGTATATGCAAACGAATGCAACACTGAAAGTGTGCGTTTTTGTAGTAATAAAACAAAAAACAACAATCACACATATATTTACTATTTTAAAGAATAAAATCAAAGTGCAGTGGCCTCAATTTAACATAGATTTTGTTGTTGTGCACTTTTTTGTTTTTAATGTTTTTGGGTTACACGGTTACCCTTTGTGAAATAGTACATACACAAATAGCACAAATTGCAAAACAGCGTCATTAACAAAAACAAAATAGCAGAAGATAATAGGGTAAAGAAGAAGAAACGGCATGCTTAAAACTTTCGTTTACTTGTCTCTTAATAAAAGAGTACACTGACTGAGTTTCGTTATATTTATTTTTTTGCGAAAATGTTATTTGTTTTTAATTGGCATTAATTGGTAAATGTTAATTTAATTAATTAAAAAAAAAAATAAACAACTGAATTATTAAAATCACATACATTTTTACAAAACTTATGGTGTTTTCTTTTCTGAGCATAAATGTTGCCATTTTATTTTGTAACACTTTTTTAAAACTACCTAAACCTTTGAAAAGTGGTACATTTTCAGTGACTACAACAGAACAAACAATCACTATTTTTTTAGATGAGACCTCGTTTTTTAATTCCATTTTATGATTTCTTTACAGAAATAAAATTTTTTTATTCAACGTCAAAAAACTGATAGCAAGAAAATAGATCTTCTTCTTTTTAAAAAGGCAGTGAGTAACCCTTTGATTATTTTAGGGGCAAAAATGTAGCATTTTTTCATTTTTTTAGGGCAACATTACCAGAAAAGAACTTACAACTCTGTAGCAATGCTGCCTTGCTTTTCAGAAAAGAACAGAAATGAGTGCATAGGGCAGAATAAAGGCAGCATTTCTGCCAGAAAAGAAAACGCCATTAATCTAATGGTGTTTTCCATTCTAAAAAAAAATGTTACAATAAGTATGTGTAACATTTTTATCAGTTTACACACACACTTAAAAAGTTGTCCATTTTTTTTGTTTTAATGGAACAGAAAATTGCTTGATTTTAATAAAAACTGCACTCTGCGTTAAAAACTCGCCTGCATAAAAAAGTATTAACATACATAACACAGCTGTAAAAAGTGGTACTTTGTCACACTGAAATATAATTGGTGTAAGATATGTTACACTCTTGCCAGTTATTTGTGCAACATGTTCAGAAAGGAACACGATAACTGTTTTCACTCTTGCATGTATTTTTAGAATAGAACATAAACCCGCTCGAATGGTAGCATTAATGTAACATTTTTGCCAGAATGGAAAACACCATAAGAGGGAAACCAGGGACGTATGATTAATAAATATACAATGTTGCTTATACTTAGGGTGACCATTTGATTTCATCACTACATGTACTGATTTATCTTTTGGTGTACTGATTAAAAATTCGTGTACTAAAATGTATTGATTTTTGGAAAAAAGTACTGTCTGTACTGATTTTTCAAAATGATCTGTGTTCTTAGAAACTATCAAAAACATTTAACTTCTTCAGAATTAAATAGTAAAAGTGTACAAAAAATTTTTTGTCATATTAATTTTCACAAACAATTTTTAAAAAAAATGTTAAGTGCTTTTAACCATCAAGCTCATCATTTGCTAAAACTGTTTTATAATTCTCTAAAATGCACACAAAGTTTAAAGTACGAGAAAAATTTTGAAAAATGTGTTTGTTTGTGTGTGGAGAGAATGCTCTAATAATGTTGTTATGTTAAGCCAACATGATCTACAATTTACACACATATCTCTTGGATTTTCCACGTTACGGTCAACCACAGAATTTGAGCAATGAAGAGTAATCAAGAGTAATAAGGAGTAAGTTAACGTTTATTTAATGGTGTTTTCCTTTCTGGCAAAAATGTTACATTAATGCTACCACTCGAGCGGGGTTATGTTCCATTCTAAAAATACATGCTAGAGTGAAAACAGTTATCGTGTTCCTTTCTGAACATGTTGCACAAATAACTGGCAAGAGTGTAACATATCTTACACCAATTATATTTCAGTGTAACAAAGTACCACTTTTTACAGCTGTGTTATGTATGTTAATACTTTTTTATGCAGGCGAGTTTTTAACGCAGAGTGCAGTTTTTATTAAAATCAAGCAATTTTCTGTTCCATTAAAACAAAAAAAATGGACAACTTTTTAAGTGTGTGTGTAAACTGATAAAAATGTTACACATACTTATTGTAACATTTTTTTTTAGAATGGAAAACACCATAAGTGTTTGTATAAAAATCTTTGTTTCTGTTTATCCAGTTGCATGGTACAATTACCTTACAAGGTAGTATCGATTCAACATCTGACTATTTTTTGCTCGCGTTTTTCCACTCGTTATATATGACGACCAGTACGTTTTTTGACATAAACGAGGATGATTTTACAACATCTTCGAGTTTGTTGTAGTTGTTGCCGTAGCGATAATACCTTGTAAGGTAATTGTACCATGTCCAGTTGCATGCATTACTGCTTCTACATATATGGTTGCCATTTATTTTTAAGAAAATTAAACTACTTTTAAGCAAAAAAAAATTCATGAAATGGAAAAAGAAAATTAATTATTAAAGCTTTTAAAAAAAATATTTAACACAAATGATTTTGTTTTAAAAAAATTACAAAAAATATTTAAACTTATCGATAAATTGTGTGAATATTTTTATAATTTTTTTTAACAAAACCCATTTTATATTGAAGGAACACAAGTAAATTATCTTGTTTTGTAAACGTTATTTAATATGTGTTTTTTTTTCTTTTTTGAATTTGCTCATAATTTGTTTACTTTGAAAGTCAATTTGACACTCTAAAAAACTTTTTACATTTTCTTGTAAATTTTATGGTTTTAAAAGACAAAAAAGAACAGCTATCAGAGAGCTGTTAACATCTATTTCTACATAGAACAAAGAAAGTATAATAAAATTATATAAAACAGCTATTTTAAACAGGATAAAAAGTTAAATTTATAGGGAAAAAAAAGAACCTTTTCCACAAACTCTGTATATCTACACATGTTTGTATGAAACCTTTTTAGCTTCTTTTGTTGTTAAAATTTCTCTTAAAATATTAAGTTGGGAAACTACTTTTGACAACTTTTAGTTTCTGAAAATTTATCGATAATTAAAAGGTATCTTAGGCCAAACCCAAAATTTTGATTTCCGTTTATTTTCTATTTTAAGTTTTCTAAGGTTCTTCATAACCGATTGCAACTACCTGCCTAGTTTTACTTTTTCCTTTCCATTAACTTTTCGTTTTTCTTATTTCGTTTTAAAATGCTTATCAATTGTGCAGCACACATTTTACCATAAATTGCAATGCCAATGTCCTAGTTAGTTTTGAAATTTAATGAAAGACATTACACAATATTATCAAAGAAAGATATAAAGAATTTAAAATATTTTCCTTTTAAAAGGATAAAGTTTAGTTTTCATTAAAGAATATTATATCTAAATAATGAAATATATATAGAAAATATTCAAGAAAAAACCAATAAGTGACAGTTAAAAATAACTACAAGATGTTTTAAGAATTAAAATTAAAAATTGTTTTAAAATGTAATGAATAGTAAAATGTTTCAAGTTTATAAAAAAAAAAATTTTAAATTTAAATTTTAAACTACATATCTTTGGCAAATTCAATAAATGTTTATAAGTATGGGATTTTTCTTAACTAAATTTAAATTGTAGAATTTGATTTTTAGTAGTTGTTAAATAAATTTAAAACTTTTTTTGTCCAGTAATCAACTCTAGAATTTTTTTTCTTGCTTTTCTTTTAATGTCCTTTAACTTTATTAATATTTAAGAGGCATATTCATCAAAATGTTTTAAATTTCAAAAAAATATTGATTTTGTAGGAAAAATTTGTTTAAATTTAAAAATTGTTTATGAATATGACCTTAAATCTTAATTATTATTATTATTATTAAGCCATTGACTGCGATTATTTAGGCATTTATCTAAACCGGAAGGAAGTAGAATTAGAGTATCAAAACAAATGTCACTTTTATGTTATGCTTTAACTTAACAGGGATGCCAGTACTTTTTAGCTTACTTCTTTGGTAATATATGCAGCTTTGTTGCTTTAGGAGTTTGAGCGTCATTTTTACTTTAAATGTATGTATGTATGTATGTATGTATGTATGTATGCATGTATGTATGTATGTATGTATGTATGTATGTATGTATGTATGTATGTATGTATGTATGTATGTATGTATGTATGTATGTATGTATGTATGTATGTATGTATGTATGTATGTATGTATGTATGTATGTATGTATGTATGTATGTATGTATGTATGTATGTATGTATGTATGTATGTATGTATGTATGTATGTATGTATGTATGTATGTATGTATGTATGTATGTATGTATGTATGTATGTATGTATGTATGTATGTATGTATGTATGTATGTATGTATGTATGTATGTATGTATGTATGTATGTATGTATGTATGTATGTATGTATGTATGTATGTATGTATGTATGTATGTATGTATGTATGTATGTATGTATGTATGTATGTATGTATGTATGTATGTACAGTGTGCGACAAAACATACGCACGAACTTCTGTTAAGTAGAATATGTCTCAAAACAAAAGCAAACACATTTGCATTTGGACTTATTTATTTTTTTTATAAAGTTAATAACCTAAGTTCAATAAAATATAAGAAAAACAAATGAAAATTCTTATAAAACTTAAAAAATTCATATTATACAATAAAAAACAGCTTTTTGTATGCGACAAAACATATGCACGGCTTTAGGAAACTCAAAAAAATATTAATAATTAGTTGAGTAGCGATTATTTTTTAAAACTTCTTCACATCTTCGTGGCATGGACTCAATAAGGTTTGATAAAATTTCTCCAAAAATTACATTCCAAGCAACTTCCACCTGGCGGAAAAGTTCATCCCTATTTCCGGAGTTATCGCGGTTAATTTTACGATCTACAATATCCCATAGATTTTCTATGGGATTGAGATCTGGCGATTGCGCTGGCCATTTAAAAACATTTATTTTCTTAACTGCAAACCACTGTTTGTTGCATTAAGCCGCGTGTTTAGGATCGTTGTCCTGTTGATACCTCCACTTAAGCGGCATTTCCTCCTCTGCATGTGGTAGCATTATGTTTTGTAGGATATCCTTGTAAACGAATCGATCCATTACACCATTTATTTTATGAATTGGTCTGATTCTATGGCCAGAAAAACATCCCCAGACCAATACATTTCCTCCTCCATTTTTTACCGTACCTTTGGTATATCGAGGGTTAAGGCGTTGTCCTTTTGGTCTACGTACCAGCCTAATTTAATCAGAACTTTTAAGATTGAACTTAGACTCATTAGAGAAGAGTACGGTTTTCCATTGGGTTGTGGTCCAGTTGATGTGCTCCTTTGAAAATTCGATTCTGGCTAATCTGTTTTTAGCAGAAAAAAATGGGTTTTTTGTACTTCTATATAATTTTTATCCACCTTCAACAGATCGTCTTTGGATGGATCTAATTGAGACATTTAAGTTTAACAGACTTGCAATTGATCTTGCTGAGGTGAATGGATCCTTTTTTATTAAGCACAGTATTGCCTGGTCGTCCCGTTTGCTGGTTTTCCGGGGTCTACCACCTCTGTGTACGGTTGCCCACTATCCTGATGAACGGAAACGGCTTACAATGCGAAAAATGACACTGTGGTGAATTCCAAATTTGTTTGCAATCGACGTTACTGATTCCCTTTTATTATAATCATTTATAATTTTTTCTTTTAAATGATCGGAATATTTGCTGTAAGCCATTCCTTTATTAAAATATTGCAAACTATGACCGATGACTTTAAAGGAATATAAATATTAATGAACACGTGAAAAATGTTTCAAATTATTCCGTTTATATCTAAAAAATTGTGCATCTCATTTACCGGTTCTTTTTGTTAGTAATTTGTTAGAAAAAATGAAGAACATAAATTCCAAATACTTCGTGCATTTGTTTTGTCGCATGTAAAATAGCGGTTTTGTAAGTTTATTATTAATTTTTTTTGTTAAACATTTTTTTTTCTTTATTTTTGTCTTGTGTTAGTAAGAGGACTCTATTATCATTACAAAAAAATAACACAAATAAAAATACGAATGAAATTTTCTACATTATAAAGATATCTGATTGTAAGTACAATCTCGTGCATATGTTTTGTCGCATACTGTATGAATGTATGTATGTATGTATGTATGTATGTATGTATGTATGTATGTATGTATGTATGTATGTATGTATGTATGTATGTATGTATGTATGTATGTATGTATGTATGTATGTATGTATGTATGTATGTATGTATGTATGTATGTATGTATGTATGTATGTATGTATGTATGTATGTATGTATGTATGTATGTATGTATGTATGTATGTATGTATGTATGTATGTATGTATGTATGTATGTATGTTTGTATGTATGTATGTATGTATGTATGTATGTATTAGAGACCTGCATCAAGTTCTATTCAAGTTAATTCAAGAACCGCATAATTTTCTAATTCTTGTGTTATTGTGCGGTTAAACGGTTTAAGTGCTGAAATGTAGCGTAGCTGACACAGTTTTTGTGCTGCAGTGTAGAGTAGTTAAGAATAAAGAGTGGTGTTAGGCACTGTGGGCGATAAAAAAAAATTACTGTGCTTTTGGTGTGGCAACAACAACAAAGACTTAAGAGTAATGTAGTTGTTATGTTAACAAATAATAATACACACAATGTTGAGTGGGTACATACACAAACAAACATATACACAAGCAGGCAGATCAATGTAAAACTCATGCGTAATTACATTACATTACATACATATTACTTTCAAAATCAACCCCCGTTTTTAAAACTAACACACCAGGAACATTCCCGTCAACAGTAAAGTTTTGAGATGAATTGAAATTGAAGTGTGTGATCTTGATGAATTAATGTGCCGTTGTTGTTTACTTAAGTGTGCTTAAGTGTAAATATATTTTTCATTTAAGTTAAGTTAAGTAAACAAAAGAGATGGCGAACAATACAACGCAGTACTTATTGTTGTGTGTACACAGGTAAGGTATATAAAATGAATTGGAAATTTCGAGATGATGCCTTATTTAGTGTCGTCTTGAGCTGACCTCTAGTAGGATGTATGTATATATACATATATAAATATATATTTTCTAAATTCTTGGAATGACGTTTGAATACGCACGTGGTTTTGCTTTTTCTTTTTATTAATAATTCAGTTTATTACTGACAAGTTGTATTTTTTTTGCTACTTTATCCATGAAAAAAGAAACAAAAAAATGGCATGTGTTTGTTGTTTTTCGCAATTTAATGGTTAAATGTAAAAAGTATGTTTGGTTCTCACACTTGTTTAAAAATTTACGTCACAAGCAACTACAAAATGGCATTTTTATTAAATATTCAGTTTTGTTTAAATATAAACTGCAACAAATTAGTGTATTATTTCTCATTTTAAAAGCAGATTAAAATTTATTGTTTTTCTGGAGGTCTTAACATTTTTAATTTATAACTATAGAGATACTAAACTTTTTCTGGCTCTTTTTTTGTTTTTGTACCTTTTTAGAAACCCTATAAGTCCCTATATACATAAGTATGTAAGGTTGTTTATTTGACACGCAATCACGGCGAAAAGGATTTTCATGAAATTTGAAAAATAAATACTCCTAGACCTAGGGTGTGCGATAGGCTATAGTTTTTTTTAAGAGGCGGTGCCACGCCCACAACATTTACAATCTACCTGTACACCTACTAAAAAATTACCGATACTTTTCCGCACCCTTTTTTTGGACTTTTTTTTTGCATTTTAAAGACCTCCGGTGAAAAAATTTTAAAGCAACAAATTAGACGGTGCCACGCCCACAATAACTAAATACTTCTAAAAGGTACTTTTTCTGACTGACTGATTTTTTTTTACATTTTTGTTTACATATTAAAGGCTTCTAGAGTCAAAATTTTGTAGCCACAAAAATGGACAATGCCACGCCCACAAAAACTAAACTCTTAATACCGGTCCTTCTACTGCATTAATTCCTTTGAAACTTCATGCGCATATACATACAAGGTGCGTTGGTCTACTGCATATACATTTCATCTTAAAATACTTTCTAGTAACAATTTTGTTCCAAATTAAATATTTTTTAATTTGTCTTAAACCATACATTTTTACCAAAACGTTAGATTATCGAGTGGGCGGTTTTACAAATTTTAAAGGTAATACTAACATCATAATGCATAAATTTTTAAGGCCAAAAAAGTGGGTGGTGCCCCGCCCACAAAAAATCATCTCTAAATACAGCTGGTTCCTACCAGACCGATTTGTATACAACTTTAAGGGTACACTAGGACTACTACAAATAATTTTAAAGCCCAAAAAGCGGGCGGTTCCACACCCACAAAAACCAATTCCCAAAAGAGCTGCTTTTATCAAACTGATTTCAATTTAATTTTTAGGGTATAGATACTAACACTCTTAAACAAAAATTTATAAGGTTAAAAAAATGTAGGCGGTGCAAAGCCCCCATATATTTAATCTAAATACAGCTGCTTCCACCTTCTTATAGAAAATTTATCATATGACTTAAACATATGTGTTTCACATTAACAACGTTTCAACACGTTCGCACGACATGTAACAATTTTGCAGTGGGAAATTTTTGACCAAGTCATATGTAAAATACATTCTGTACAAAACCAACTTTACAGGTAACATTAGCGACCGGATTAATAGAAAAAAATTAAAATATTTTTTGAAATTTAAGAAAAAAAAACCCTAACAAACAACCTTAGATAGATGCGCAAAAGATACACTAGTATTTTTATCAGCAGTACTCTTTAATTTAATCCTCTGTTTAATATTAAAAGTTTTTAAATTTTATTACATATTTCTGTATTTTATCTTTTTTTCATTCTTTGCAAAAACATATTTGTTTCTTTTTTTCCCCACCCATTCGTTTAACAACGTATATATGATGTGAAAATTCCAAGAAACATTTTATTTTCCAGCTGTTTTTTTTAAAGAATAACTTTGGCCAAAGGAAATACTTATTTGAAAACACATTGAAAAGTTATAGAAGAAGTTAAATTATAACTCATATCAAATTCATGGCGGAACGAACGTGTTTAAATTTTTATTTATTGTGGCTATTGATTTTCTTCTTGCTTCAATAACTTTTTGAAATTTAAGTTTTTAATACAAAAGAAAATTAAATGGAGTGTAAGTAATAAAAATAATTATGATTAAGTTAACTTTTCGATATAATTTTTTTGTTGTTGGTAAAAGTAAGGTTGTGACAGACTTTTTAGTAGTTTTAAGGAAATTGTGGTTAATTACAAATTTATAGGTTGCCTTAATAAGAAGGTTAATTGAAAGAGGTTAGCTGCTAAACTAACTGACACACTGCACTTTCTTTTTTATATTTATCTAGACTTTGAATAAAATCGATATTAGACATGAAATTACTTACATTAGCTTTGACTTCGTGTTAGTATTAAGTGTAGACCGCTTAAGTAAACGTTTTTTCAAGTTATAATACTGTTGTTAAAGCAAATTTTAAGGCAACGCTTTCCTAACATAAGTCTTAACAGCGATTCATGGTATTATAACACCGTTGTTTTAACATTTGCACTAACAACGGTGTTATAACATGAAAACAACCTAAACATGAAGCTATCAGCATTTACCAGTAAAATGATGTTATTGTTAATGTTAAAGACTTCGTGCCTAATGAAGACCGTAGGTAATGGATACCAGGGGGCAAATAACGGCCTTCTATTCGAGTCGAACTTCTACTCGATCGATCGAGTTGTCAATGCTTTAAATATAGGAATTCTAATAAGAATTTATAAATTTCGATTCGAATTGAATGCCGTAATTTGCCCCCAGGTTTTACACCCGACAACGTTGCCATGTCATATTTTTACAGATTTTATTTGTCTACATTACTGTCTTGCAGTGAGACAGTAATTTGACGTTTGCTAAAAATAATCTTAAAGTTTGATTTCATGACATTTAAAAAAAGCATTTATAGCAAATAAATTCGTATACGTAATTCTTCGTATACGTAATTCTTCGTCGATGTCTTGACAAATGTCAAACTCAGTATATAAAAAGCCAATACAAAAATACCAAATTTTCTTATATAAATTTTTACTTTTGTCCAGGCAAGAATTCGTTTTGTGGGCTTAATACGACCCAATTGTCAGTTCTAAACAGCCCATTGGTGTAGATCTCCATTAGACATATTCATGTCTTCACAAACGTCAAAATCCAAATAAAAAAATCGAGTATTTTTACAATGGTTTTTCATACCAAGTTTGACATTTGTCAAGACATAATATTGTCTAATGGAGACCGTAGATTTTGAACAGCATTTGTACGTCGTGACGAGACAAATTCATGTCTAGAGAAACGTCAAACTCGGTATTTAAAAAACTAATATAAAAAACCGAATTTTTTATTTGAATTTTGACATCTGTCTAGGCATGTCTTGTCAAGGCGTACAATTATCTCTGGCTTAAAAAACACTACCAAATGACCAAAATTTAATATGGAATTAGTCATCGATTCGCCCAAGTTGCAAATTTGTGGCTTACTTCGGCCTTAACAGATTTTTAATAAGCACGATTGCCGCATATAAGGTTTAAAAATATGGATGGCATTGATCTGTATAAATTGATGTAAAAATAATATGTATTACCTTTGGGACCACATAAACTTACTTGCTTATTATTGATGACTTAGAGGTCAACATTGTTCGGACATATGGACCTTAAGTTCAAGGTTCAGAACGCTGTCAAGGAACAGCTACGGAGGCCGTGTGTCCGAAATCTTATTTAAATATTATTGCCATTTCATGAATCCTTCGAAGACAAAACATGTTTCGGTTTAAATTTGATTTTTGGATTATATTTAACAATTTCAATTTATCAAACTTTAAAAACAATCTTTATTAAAAAATTTCACAATTTTTGAAAATGGCAGCCATTGTACTACCGGCAATTCGTCGGTGTTTTATGTCCAGGTTGCTTGGTTGTTTAGCACCGACATCTTGTGCTCACCTAGAAGAATATAAGACAAATCTTGGAAGCTTCTGCTCTGGGTGTATCCCAAAATATTCGTTTTGTTAAGTTTTTCGCAGATGTAGATTAAAACATTGCAAAGGAACTCTTTTATTAATAAGCGATCCGTATAGGAAATTTTGGCGTTTAATATAATAAATGCTCGAGCTATCCTGAATTTTAGCCACGGAAAAAGGCAAGATGTCGGTAAAATATGCATTTGCTATGGAGCAAGATTATGGCTTCTGGGGCATTAATAAAATAAAAGATTGGGACTATTATTTTACCAGGGCATAGCAATTTTTCATAGAAAACGAGACAGAACCGAAGCCTTTTTTAAGACATTTTTGGGTTCCCTTTTATCCCGTTCTGCAATGGGCAAAAAATATTCTGATTTTACCCCTAAGATAAGAGAAAACCCGCTACACGCAATTCCGTAGAAAACAAACATATACATATTTAAACGTCAAAAATTTCAGTTAATGTCGTTCTCTTTTCTTATAATATGGCCCTGAACTAATAAAAAAATTTAACATATTTGCCCCTAAAATAATCAAAGGTTACATTCTGCCTTGTAAAAAAGAAAACTAAATTTATATTTTCTTAGATTTTTTGACTTTGATGCATCCCAAAACGGTTCAATCCAATTGGCATCTGAGTGGACTTTTGTCCAAATGAGAGTGCGTATGGCTCTGTCAACTGATTTATTTTGACAGTTGTCGGGTTGGTTAAAAAAAATATAATAAAATATATAAAATCATTACAGTGCTAATTAAATTAGACAATTTGTCACAATATCATGAAGATCAAAATTTTTGTTTTTTTGTAGAGTCTAAAGTGTAGCACTTTATTGCAATTCATTCAGTTTTAACCTAGTGCTACAAAATATAAAGGCAACATTTTATCTCAGAAAAAAAACACCATTAGATTGATATCAAATGCCAAAATATGCTTTTAAATGCTACTGCGTTTTTGTTCCAAAATTTAACTAAAATTTTCTTAGAAAGCAATAACAAAGTTTACACTCAATTTCACAAAAAAAATATAACTGCACAGAACTCTACTTAACTAGGTCATTCCAAAAATATAACAAAAAAATTTGTTTGACAATTGTTTTACTTAAAAAAGTTCTTCTACAAGTTGTTGACATTTTGTGAGAAACAAAAACTAGTTTTGAAACACAAAAGGAAACTTTAATACATATGTATGTACATAGCGTATGTACTAACACGCAAATTACATATACATACGTATGTGTGTGATTTTTCGTAAAACAAACGCATATGTTACATTTCAAAATATCTTTTACTTGTAACAACTTTTATTAAAATTTAAAGTTATTTCAAAAGTTGGTAATAATCATACAATCTTAGCATGTGTATATACATATAAATTGCATTACTTTGTGTCTAATTCATTAATTTAAAGCAAAACTTCTTCAATATGCAATTTTTTACTTCTGTTTAATTGAATATAACACCTTAAATATGCAACAATTTGTCGTTTCCTTCATATTTTTATAGTCATCATTTTACAAGTTTCCTTTAATATGGTTGCTTACTGCCAGTGCTAAGTTGAAACGGTAAATATCGTATACAAACCCACCTTGTCAATATAAATATAAATAAACATCGAGTAACAAAAACAACAATACCGTCATCAATCAATATGACAAGAGAAAAATATTAGGACAACAACTATAATGTAAACATTTCTACAAAACAAAACAATAATAATAAACATAGAAATCAACAAACAAGAGTTTACTATTACACTTAGTTCACTTACTTTTGTTGTGTTAAACTGTAATGAAGAAATTACTGATTTAAAATTCGTGCGTAGACTTTTAGGGAAATTTATTATTTTTAGGAGGAATTTGTACTTTTTTAATTATTAACCAACAAACAAGCAGGCACAAGGAAGCATCCCATTTTCAGGTGAAGCACACCACCTTGATAATTTTATGCTAGATTTTTAAACGTTCTTAATTATAATACATAATAATATCTTGATTTAAAATCAAAAAATAACAATTATTGCTGCAAAAAAAATCAGAAAATAAAAGTTTGTTTGACGTAACTGTTACGTCTCCTGGAAAAAAATGAAATGACTGATATTAGTTTGGGTTAAGTAGTATTAATCCTTTACCAAAGAAACTCACAAAGAGCAAAACACAAAAGTCTCAACCTGTCATAGTTGTTAAAATAGCTGACTTGATTTTTTTGAAATACCATAACGAGTTCTTTAAGGAGACATTTTGTTACCATAAAGAAAAAAACTTGAGACATCAGGGTTTAAGCATAGACTATAAATTATAAAGATGGTTCACTTAGAACATTTTTCATAAACAGAAATTATGAAAGATATAAAATTTTGTTTGTATAGGACCCTAAAGAGCAGAGAAAGAGGTTTGGTATGTACTTTTGACTTCTCCAAAAGTAGTTAGGCAAGAAGTCAAATTTAAAAAAAAAACTTATTTGAAGGGAAGTATCCTAACGAACAAAGGAGCAGATAGGGTAGATAGGTGAGAAAAATCAATGGTCGATTATACATTTGAGTCCTCCATAGTAGCCCTGAAAGTTCTTACTACTAGCAGGCAAATTTCTATATCTTTTTTTGAAGGGGAAGTACCCTAAGGAGCAGAGATCGGAGGTTAGTATGTTCTACAATAATGTCGAAGGGGAAAAATCAATGGGGGTTTGTCGTACCTTTGAATCCTCAAGAGGCGCTCCAAAACTTGTTAGGACGGTTGGGGTAAAATTTATGAAAAACTAACCCTTTGTAGAGCAAGCCCCCTAAGGAGTGAAGATAGGGTGAAGGTATGTTCTACAAAAATGTTGGGGAGGAAATTTTACTGGTGGTAAATCTTACATTCTACTACTCTAGGAGCGACTCCGCGGCAGTTATTGAACATTTTATGTTTTTTTTTTGCTTTTACGATGAACTTTGACCTCGATGAGGCGCCATTTACCCACAAGCAAACTCCCCCATTTTTTGCCATATGGGCATTTCCATGAATATGTCAACCACGGCTGGAAAAATAAGTCATCGCAACTTTTTTTTAAATATACCAAAGACCAATAAAACACTTAAATTTTATTATGTAAAAGTATTTATAGCTAATTATAATTTAAAAGAGCAAAAATAGCAGATTAAACTGGTAATATCTTTGATCAATTTCCAGAAATTGAAATTAACTATTTTCTCTGTTTATTATTTAAACAAAAAACAAAAAGAATTAAGTAAACTTTAAGTTATTTTCTGAGCTATTATTTTACACGCATCTTAAAATTTGCCTATATAAATAACATTTACCCTCGTGACCCCATTTTTGAGCGGGCGGTGAATAACTTAATTTAAACTCAAACCTCAAAAGATAAGTTATTTTAATTTTGAACCAATTTTTCAAAAACTGGCTTGCGTTTTTTTTTCTCGGCCAATAAATTTGAAATTTCGTTGAAAAAATCCATATTTTCGACCAATGCCTGGCGTAGGGTGCACGTCTAAATCCTTTCAAAAATATACTACTAATATATTTTGAAGCCTGCTTTATCCAAAAACGTTAAGAAAGAAATAATTATTTTTACAAATATTTGCAAAAAAAGTTAAACAATTGTGCTAAATTTCTGTCAAAAATATGCCATTTTTGGAATCACCTTGAAAATTTTGACTTTGAATATTTTTCACGGCTAAACGAATAAAGATAATTAAATAAATTTTTTTGTGTAGGCTTAACAAACTTTTTAAAAATACAAAAATATTTTTAAAAATATTTTTAGCATAACTACAATTGCAGACATTTGCAAAAAACCAAATAAAGTCAAGGTCAAAAACAACAATTTAAATTTCAAACCCAAATATCTTTTAAACTGTAACAGGTAACAAGAAAAAGTGGATATGTTTTCTTTTTAGATTTTAATTTTCATCAAATAAATCCAAAAATCATTGAAATCGGTTGGTATTTGCAAAAGTTATAAGCATAGAAATGTTTTGTAAGCCCGAGGAGGTCAACTTTGGCACCCTGTAGCTCAACGTATGTATATACAGGGTAGTCCAAAATTTTATTTTCTAAAAGCCTTGGTCCTCCTCTACGACTGCTTCATACATTATTTTATAATTGGACAAATACTTTCGAAGATACAGATTTATTATCATTTTTTTTTTGCGTTTGGCCCCACTGTGCGCTGTTGAAATTCGTGGCACTAATGCTAATAAAGCGCAAAGCATTACTTTTCATCACTTAATATTTTTCGAAACATTTTATTCCAAAACAAATAGTATGGCAAGGGCTGCCGCTACTTTAAAATTTGATTTACAACCTCTCTTGACAGCTATTTAAGTATTAAAGAAACCACATGAAAGAAAGACAGTTGATGAAATAGCAAAATACCATTGTTCATGTTAGTTATAAAATAAAGATGTATGAGAGCATAGTGGAATAAGAAGGTGGGAACGGCTCTACAACAACTTCCTGTAAAATTTCAGCATGTATTTTGTTGTTGCTAATTCCAGCTTGGTTGTCGAAAATGTAGCGAACACACATACACACAGTATACACAAACATTGTATAACATAAACAAGTCTCCAAGCTAAGTTAGAAATCATATGGCGGAAATAGAAGTCAGCTGATCAGTTATTCCTATCTTGTTGAATATACCTTGTATGAGAGTATCAAATATGCCCAAGAAATAACACGAAATTTTTCATCTTCTAAAAGTATCAAAAAAAGTACGATCGCATCAAGGTTTTCATCACTGGTTCGTGTATGCTGGTGTTTGACCAAAAGGAAGAGTTTTAAGAACAAAATTAATACTTTTTACATATTTTTAGATAGTTTCCTTGCCACAGCTTAGATTTTTAAATAACTATGTACCTTTTTTGTGAATCATTTACATACCCATATGTAGTTAGGTATTTAACTTGTTTTCTTCTGCACTTTTATTTATACCTGCATAGGTATGTACATATGTACAATGTAAAAAAATAATCTTAAAAGTATTTACTTAGCATAAGAACTACATATAATGCCGCCACAATAAAAGACTTATTAAATAATTAACTTTTATTTGCATAGGTACTTACATTTATATTTTGAGTAAAAATGTATGTAAATTTATTTAAAGATACATACATACATACGGATGTATTTAATTATTTATAAGCACTTTTTTTAACTACCTATAGGTACATATTTGAAAACATGTAATTTATACAATTTAATTTTAGTTGATGATAAATTTTTTCAACAATTTCAATATTTGTTTTAATTTAGAGTTTTTTTTTTTTTGTTTAAATTCACACAATTAATGAGTACGTTCCATGCACCTATTTACATATGCATGTATGTACATACATACATTTAAGTATTTAGTTCAGTTTTTTACTAATATGATTTAATTGTACGAATTTTACTTTGTTTTTATTATTTAGAATACATTTCAGTTAATCTTCTATTATTTCAGTTTATTTTTTGATAAAACTTCTAATTCCTTTAAACTTTTTTACTTTTTTGTCACCATATCGTTTACTACCACCCTTTAATACATCATACGAGTAACGCGATTCATTTGCAACTGCGTTTTTTATGAATTGTCGGTGGCCGCCTAGCACAGTTTTTTCTTGAATTAATTTCTTGTTCTTTCTTTGTTGTTGCTATTTTTGTGTGAAAACAGTGCTCCCACATTTGGGGACTTCACGCAAAAAAATTTTTTTGCGTTTAGGAATAGAAAATCTTTTTAAGGAATTTTTAAATTATTTTTCCTCTTTTAATTTTTAGTGCATTAAAAATTTTTTAAAGAACATAACCTTTGGAATTAAATCAAAACGTTAATTTTCAAAAAGGCAAACAGTTTTGTTTCAAAAGATCTGTTTTTATGTTAAAAAAAATTTTTTTAGGGTTTTTTAGGCAAATCTAATTTGACGAATTTACTGTTTTTCAACAAAGTTTTTTTACTAATATTATCTGGTTGCCATACCCTTAATATAAAGCTTTGTGAAAGCTTTAAGCCCTGTAATGTCACGGTATGAGTATGATTGATGTTTTGAGGGATGCCAGATTTTTAAGCTAACAATAACCAAATAAAAATCCTACATCCATTTCTCGCTATTATTAATATCAAATGAATCTACATATGTAGGTATTTACTTAATTTTAGATAAAAAAAACCCGTTGTTTTCTTCATTTTAGTCGAACAAAAACTACAAAATATAACTGCTGGTTTTTATTAACTAACTTCTTACGATCACATCTGATATATTAAAACTGCCAACGTTTTTTAGAGGCTTCGAAAAACTTATTTCAGCATATGGACGAAATGACAAGGCTTCATTATATTTCCAGTTATATATTGCGTTATAGAAATTTGGATCGGTATGACTAAACAAAGTGGTATAATAAAATAAAAGAATTATTTAAATTGCATGTATATAAATTTTCGATTTTTATATTAAAGATATGTTAGTTAATGTGTATTAAATAAAAATACAATATTTCTAGTTACAAAAATTAAAACTTCTTAATGAAAAAAGCTATAAAAATATAAATATGTAAGCATAATAAGGACTATATTAAATGAAGTAAATTTTCAAAACTTTATGATATAAGAAATTATAGAAAACTTGTTAGCGATTAATAAACAATTTTTTAAAAAAAGCTTTAAATTGCATTTGCGGTTTTATTGGGATTGGAGAAAGAATTGTTAATATGATTTAAAAAATGTTTGAGAGGCAAAGGCAGCAAATAGGTTTAAGTTTGAACATGTTGACGATTATATGATGATAATCCTTGAAGCAGGTGTTGAAGATTCCTCAGAAGAGTAAGAAGTTATACGTCGATTGCATCGCTTCCAGCCGTCACGGCTACTTAAAATAAAAGTGTCAGACGATGAGTTTAAAGATATAATGCTGCAATCCTCAAACTCTTTTATCCCTTTAAGAGGTGTGCCAAAAGATTTTAAAGATTTGCGTTTACGTGTGCGATTTGCTATACAAGAAGTGTCTAACTGACTGTTCTTTGCCTTGACTCTACCATCTGTTTTTACACCTTCGAAATTCTCGTCCAACATAAGCTTGTTGAGATTGGTTGCCTGTTCGGATTCCTTCCATTTCTCGTTTTTGTCTGTAACCGATTCAAAATATTTATCGTCGTCATCAGATTCATGTATTTTTTCATAAATTTGTGACATTTCAAAAAATTTTTTTTTGCTGTAATCCGTTTTGTCATTTATGGTTTTACGCCGCGTCCCTATAGCTCTAAAGGAGCTAGTTAAGGGAATTTCTGTTTGTTCATTTGAGTACCTGCAATCTATAGTTTTTCTTCGTGTCCGTTTAGCTATGCAGGACATCTCTAAATTTGTTTCCTTTTTAGAAGAATTTTGATCGTTTAAATAAGAAAATTTATTACTTTTTAATTTTTCAATGGAATTTTTATGGTTGTTTTTAGAATTCTTTTCATTTCTAGAAATTTCCTGCTCTTTTGTTTTAGACGTCCTCATGGTCTGTTGTAATAAATTTGAGTCGTGCGCTTTGTTAAACTGTTGCAACCTTCTAGTGCTTGAGGCAATGCAACTGATATTCTTCTGTTTCTCTATAAGTTTATCAAAGTTTTCTAAAGGATCATCGTCTTCATCGCTTTCTATTGATATTAATGAATCATTTTTAAAATTTATTTCTTTTTTTGTTGCTTTTATATCTAAACTTTGATGTTTTAAAGGAGAAATTCCGTTTTCATCGTCTTCAGAGTCTACAAATACCATTTGGGATTTTCTTTTTCTAAAAGACCGTATTTCCTCTTCATTGGACGACAGACTATTATCATCTTTATATATATCATCAAATTTTAAAGTCGATGTACAATTTCTTTTTTTACACTTAATAATTTGTTCCTCTTCAGTCTCATTTGACTCTTTTGTTTCACTGCTTTCTGAGTTTGTGTATAAACGTCTAGCATATGACAAGCATCTAGGTCTTATTTCCTCTGATTCTGATTTCTCAACACTACTTTCTGTATCAGATCTTGGTTTAAATCTAATATAATTAGTATATCGTTCTTTTACATTTGAAAAGTTGCCAACATTAGGCAACTGTTCTTCGAATATCTTTGAATCACTTTTAAAACCTGATACTTGTATACTTTCAACACGTGTTTTTTTATTCTCACTTGCAGTATCTGAGCTCTGACTTTCTGTGCTTTCAATTCTTTTTCTCTTGTTCTTAAAACTTGTTTTAAAAAATGTAATTTCTTCATCACTTTCACTTGATTCTACATCGTCGGCGCCTTTATAATGATATGAACCTGAATCTCTTTTAGTTTGCTCCTCGTGACTTCTGTTTGTGTTTTCTTCAAATCTATTCACTAGATCGAGATCATCCTTGTCAGTAACATGGCATATATCAATATTTCCATCCTCATCGTCTGCATGATTTTCATGCAAGTTAAGGCTTTCACGTCCACTATCATTTTCTTCCAAAGCTGTTGTACAGTCGTCACAATAAAATCGTTTGCCTTCATTTTGTAAACATTGTCGATGCATTGCTGTCGAACCACAAGTACTGCACATTACTAACGGATTGCTAACGCTAATTGCTTTACGTCCTTTTTTACTTTTACACTTTTTAGCAGCACATTCGCTTGGACGTTCAAGAAGTTCAGCAAAAGCATTAGGTTCCAGTTCCCAGGCAGCATCTCTGTAAATTCAAGCACATGTTTTAAGTTTAAATAATTGCTTTTTACTAGCTATCAAACACTATAGGGACTAAAATACAAAGAAAATGCCAACAGTAAAAATAGTTGACTCCGTGAGGGCTAGGATCATTGAATCAACCAGCAATCACAGAAATTAAACGAATTTGAACAAACTAACAATTTTAAATAAATTTTAAAGTACATACTGATTAGGTATAAAAATTCCTTTATATGGTAATTTCTCTCGAAATGTTTTAGCATCATTGCATAGTGGGCACTTAAAGTAGTAACCTGATGTTTTGGCAAACTTTTGCAAGCACAGCTTGTGGAACCAGCCATTACGACAGCATGGTGTTAAGATTACGTCGAACGAACGGATTTTTTTCGAGCGATTATTTAAAATATCATAGCAGATAATACAGGTTTCTTGAGACGAAGGTTGCTTTTCTTCTTTACTAGCATGACTATGACAATAAGAGCGAAAGTCATGAATAAATTGATTTAAAGCCCTATTTTCCAAACCACAAATTAAGTGAAAACTACGGCGACATGCCTTCTTGCAACAACCAATATTAGCATATTTTTTATTACAATAGCAGCATTTCTAAAAAAAAAACAATGACATGAAGAAAAAAAAAACAATCCAAACTTACCAGAAGAGAAATCCGCTTTACTTCCTCTTTAATATCGGCATCTAAAAACCCCAAGAAGCCTTCGTCATCATTACCATTTTGTGATAAATTGGAAGACAAATACTGAAATAGTAACCAGGACAATTAACATAGTCTTTTTTATTCCAAATATTTACATATCTATACAAAGCTTACCAGGCAAAATGTATGTACTCCGTATTTATCATTTGTTAAAAATTCCCCATATTTTAGGTCATTTTTTTGGGACGATTTGCATAAAACGCAAGCACTCATTTTTTAGATATTTTTGTAAAAATATTTTTATTTTTCACTATACCTTACCAAAACAATAACATGAAAACTTAAAATTCTCTTAAGGTTTTTATTAGAGTAGTGAATTGTATACCCAAGCGCGCCTTTTTTGTATTCAAGGGATGCCAGAAGGTTAAAAATATTTTTTAAAACTTTCCCTGAAACGTATTAATTGTTGTTTCATGATTCGGCTGTGAAAACTGATATATATTCGCTTAGTACCTCTAGTATTAAAGTATTTCCTGCCTCGTTTACTGCTTTAGCACAAAATGGGGAACGCTTCATGATTTTGCGTGTCATCCTTGCGCAGAGGCCATGCTAAACTTCTCTGTATCATTCCAATTACGTATATGTTCTGCCGAAGCAAAAACTATTTTTTAAAAAATCTGTATGGCAAACGAAAAACAAGAAATTTTTTTCTTGCAGAATATATGCACTTTGATTTACATATATATTAGTCTAAAGGGTTTGTACTACCATATTAAATAATATATAAATAATTTAAGGAAGATTAGAAATACTTTTTTATCAGGCTCCTTTTTTGTGTAATAGTGTGGCACCGACAACACAATTGCTAGCGATATTTTTAAGTAAACCAGCCCCCCTGTTCTGTAACTTGCGAGAAGTTTTCGCAGCGAGAAAATTTTTTTTATTATCATAGTCTTCCGATTATTAACAGTGTGGCTTGGATAATACATAAACTCTCATTATACAATGTTAAAAGTTAAAATAATTAGGCGACTATAAACTTTTCGATGCGAGAAGTTCTCACTAAAGTTACAGAACACAGGCACAGGGGACAAATTACAACATTCGAATCGAAATTTAAGAGTTCTTATTAGAAATTAGCAACTCGATCAATTGAGTAAAACTTCGATTCGAATCGAATGCCGTAATTTGCTCCCAGACTCCAATCTAATCAGCATTATGTTAATCTGATATACATCTATGATCATGTAAAGAAATAGTAAAAGTTCGTTTCTGTGACAGTGCTCTAGTAATGTCAAGGTACCAAAAAAATCAATATTTCAAAAAGTTTATTTATTACATAAAATTTATTATACCTACATAAAAGCTGTAATTTTATAAAAAAAATAAATACTCCGGATTTAAGCAAGAATTAGAAAACATAAGTGGGGCATCTCTATTCATAAATGGTTCTCATTTCTTAGTGAATGTACACAAGTGTGACCAATGTAAAAATGACTGAAGCGTTGCGATATTAATGTTTTAATATATTAATAACTTTAGTATATCATCTACCTCAAGTTTTTTTACCTAGAGCTGATAGCTTCGCTGCTTTATATTAGTTTTTATAATATAATAATTAATGTAACAAAATAAAAGGACGATTTCCTAAAAATCCGTTAACAACTCTGTTCACGCTTCTTTTTTGAATAATGGAAATAAGCCGCTGTACTGTACTGTACTGTTGACTAAATTAGCCGTTGAACTGTTTACTTTATTTTTGTTAAAAAAAAAACACATGTATGTAAATACATAATCCACATACGTACATAAGTATGTTTATAAAAACACATTTTAAAATTTTTTGTGGTTATAGGTATGCTTGTATTGTATTTTTAAGTTGATGTTGAAATGTTTTGATGCTACCATTTTTTAATACGCCAAACCTATTTGTTATCTTTTCCTATGGTGTTGTCAAATTCCCTCTCTTCGATCTTCGTAAATCCAGAATATCTTATAATTTTGCCCTTATTAACATTTAATTTTTTACTAAATTGCACGGCCTGAGACTCTTGCTTCTCTTCATCCGATTTAATGCCATAATAATGTGCCCAATCGTTGCGGCCAGTAAACACCATGTAACAAACAAAGCCAAATGCATTCCAGGCAAGCAGGCCATAAGCAATGCTCAACCGACGTTTCCACAAGGCTGCCTTATATTCCGGTAAGGGGTTAGTGTTGCGTCTAACCCATCGTCGTAGCCATTTCATTTGAAATAAAGACATTTCCTTAAATATTCCAGCTTTGCCTTACATATATATTATGTAAACAGTGTATTAAGTGCGTGAGGCCAACTTGTAGACTCTTTAAAAGTGGTTTGTTTTTGTATTTATACAATATTTTTTGGTGACCTTTTTTATATTTGGAATAAAAAAAACATTAAAACCAAACCAATCAGCTGCTGGTTTACGGTTGATTAAATCTACCGCTAATGGTTGGAAATCTTAGTACTAAAACAGATGTCTAGTCTGTGTGTATGTGCGCTGTATTTTGCTAAACATTTTTTGCATTTGTATTAAGTTAATGATCGTAAAACAAAAAAACATAATTTGTTCTTAAACTTGTTATTATAAAATATATTTTTATTGTTAGTGCAATTTGTTTCTCAAAAGCAAATTAATATAAATGTTGTTTCGTGTGGTTTTTGTTGCATTCTATAAATGTAGAAAACTAAAATAGGTTTTTGCGTTTTTTACTTTGTACAAAAAAAAAAGACAAAATTTTGATAAAAATGTTAATGCGAGCTCAGCAATTTAATAATTTGGATTATCGTCGTCGCCAAATTGATACTTTAAAAGTATTCAATGACAAGTAAGTTTGGCTAAGCTGGAGATTTAATACAATTTTCACATAAGTACATAAAAAAACTTATTTATTTTATAGTGTTGTAGAAATCAGTGATTTGGAAGAGTATTGCATACATTTTGAGTCTGGTGGACGCAGTTTTATATTGTATGTGTTGTTGGGCATAAACTTTCCAAATGAAAAACCAAAACTAGTACTCTCTCCTATAGTGCAGCATTTGTGGGTAAATGGATCTACAGGCGAAGTTGAATCTGCTCCTGGTTTGTTAAATGTAAGTTAGCAAAACGTTTCATCATGATTAATGACCTTGATAAAATATTGAATTTTCCTATAAGCTTTAATTTTTGCCACAAGTAACTGTCAAATTATCTGTCATGACAGGACATGAGCAGTTTATAGTATTTGCTGTACAAGGTTACATGTTGAAGGCAATAATTTTTCATTTCTAATTTTTGCTTTAAAATGTTATTAGTAATGACCTTAAGCTGATGCTTTGTAGATGAAAGTTGTCTGTAATTTTATAGTTTGATAAAACTTCAACGCTTGCGTTTAAACTTCTTAACATTTACGTACTTTGCAAAATAAAAATTTTTTAAAAAAAGACTTTTGGAAATAAAAATAATTGACCAACTCATTACTTGTTGTTTTTTGTAGGTTGTAGCAACTACAACTGTTGTTCGTTTTTTGTGTCAAGCTTATAAAAAGAAATACGAAAAATTTAAAATTACAATCTACGATATTAAAAAATTTGATTTTGTATCGTTTTAGTCTGCAATTTTATTGACAAATTTTTCTTGCATTAAGTTTTCTCTCTTTATACCCGCACCACATATATACGTGATAAAAAGTAAATACCGATCGACTCAGGATCACTTCCTGGGTCGATTTAAACCGTTCGTCCCTTTAGCTGGGTTTCCATATATTTTTGTGAATTCGCTAAAGGTCGCAATTTTAAAAATATTTTGATATATTAAATTGATATTCGTTTTTTTTTTTCAATTTTAATATTAAGAAGCACAAGTTTTTAGTACAAAAAGACTAAGAATCCAAAATATAATTAAAAAAAGTTATTTGTGGCCGAACTTTCCACAGTAAAGAAGGCCGACGGAAAAAATTTCGATTCTAATCGAAATGCGGAATAGGGGTGGATAATATATATATAAATGTCCTCCCCTTATTAAAAACTTTGCACGTCTGTATTTTTATGCCCTCAATTAGTAAACTTAACTTAATTACGATCAGTCCCCATAGCCCCCATATAAACCGCCTATTTGCCAGAACAACGTCATTATTCAAAAATAACCAATTTCGAGAAAAACGCGTTTGAACTTTTCAATTTGCTTCAATTGCCAGAAAAGACAAGCGGCATTTTCTCTTCAAACGCAAAATGTATAATTAATTAAAAGATAAAATTTATACACAGTATAAAGCAAAAGATAACCATTAATTCTGAATCGTTAACTCCGAAAATGCATTTTTTAATTATGACGTTGTTCTGGCAAAAAAAGCGAAACTTCCTCCCGAAAAAAGCATTTTGGACTATAACTGATTTGAATATTAATTCACCTGGGGGCAAATAATGGGATTCGATTCGAATCAAAATTTCACTCTTATAAGAATTTTTAAATTTCGGTTCGTATCGAATGCCGTAATTTACCCCCCGTTTATTTTTATGCCACCAACTATTTTACTGAATAAAAATATCGATTTTGTTTCATAAAGCCTCCATACAAATGTGGTGTAGGGTATATACGGGCGGGCTTGACCGACTTTTAACTTTTCTATTTGTTTAAACTTTTTTTCAAATTTACACAGTTAAAGTTTAGTTTTAAAAAAAACTTGTTTGTTTTAGTATTCTCCACATTCTGATTTGGGCCGCATTGTACAGGCTGTTATTCGGGAGTTTGAACGTTTTCCCCCGCCTGTTATTAAGGCTAACAGCCCTTTAAATTTGCCCACACTCAACACGGATCATCATCCGCACCATTCATATTCCTTACAAGTGGCCAAATCGTTAGAAAGTGGTCCTAGTAGTGGTACCTCTAATAGCACAAACAACAGCAAAGATACTTCACCAAACGATCCCTCCATATCTACATCTCCTCGTCTAAATGATAGCAACCTTCCAAATCTTTCAACTCTTTCACTGGATGAACTCAAACAACTGGATACTGATCCCGAGTTCTTTGATGATTTCATCGAAGAAATGTCGGTGGTTCAACAGCTCAATGAGGAATTGGATTCGATGATTAATCAAGTGGAAACGATTTCAAAAGAAAATGAAACCAAGGGAACACATCTAGTTGAATTAAAACGCAAACTAAGTGATGACGTGACTACGCTTAAGCATCTGGGAGAAAAGTGTGATAAATTAAATAAGAAATATCTAAAAAAATCTGAGGAATATAATCCACAGCACATAAGAGAATTATTGCAAATAGCTGCCTCAAATGCAGACACTGATTGCGAACGCAATGTGGAACAATTTTTGAATGGTAAAATCGATGTTCAAACATTTTTGCTTAGCTATACAAACTGTAAGAAATTGAGCTCAGAGCGCAAGGCTAAAGAGGAGAGATTGGGCCAGCAATTAATGGCACTTGAAAGGGCGGGAATTTAGGAAAGAAAGCCCTATTTAAGGCAAGGATGCTTAAATAAACAACCGCCAAATATATAATTTGAACTTAAAAAGAAAATCTTCTCAACAGCCTGGTGCTGGGCTTTATTATTATTATTTTTATATATAAGTGTATGTATGTATGTATTTATAGTTATTGTTTTCAATTAAATATGTTGTTCTTTTTTGAGTTTTACTTAAGTTTAATTTTATTTTTTTCGGCTTACTTCTTAATTTATTTAGCTATTATTCCTACAGTAGTCCTAGGATAAAGAAATTATTTAACAAAATAAAAATAACTTTTAAACTTTAAACAGCAAATGTAAACTTAATCCTAAAAACATTTCTAAAGAACAAAGTCTTCTACAGCATTTTAATTATCAGGTTCTAGAGATTTTATTCAGCGAAATTTTTTATAAACGAGTCTGACATTTAAAATTTGCCAGGGAAGTGAAAAAATCTCACGAGTCCACCTGACAAAAGGTTTTATAATTTTCTGAAGCGACGATACTGTTTCAACATAAAAATACCGCGAAATCAAAATTTTATAAAAACTCTTTAATTTTACTTCTTAATTGGAAAAAAAGAAATGAAATGGAATAGGTAAAATAGTTAACGTTAACTAAAGAAGTTGGAAATAAACTACATTCAATTTTGTTATAAGATGTGGTAGACAGCTAGTCTTTGGCCGGAAAATTTCTTGTGGGTTTCTAAACCCTGGGCTTGGGCATTCGCAAGTCTTTCTGCAAATAATGCGTGACATTTTACAAATTTACTTTAAGATCCAAAAGAGACTTTTTAGGCACAAAGGGTGCCCGGTAGGTCAGTGGTAAGTGTACGAGTCTACCAGTCTGGGGGTTGTGGGTTCGATTCCCACCAGAGACCCTGGTAAGTCTGCTTCATTCTTGTTCTTTCTTTCTTATCCTTCTTTAAATTTCTTCTTTCCTTCTATCTCAACCTGTTCTATCTGCCTCTCCAGGTAACACAAAGGGACCGAATTAAGCGGACCCAAGTGAGCTGTATCCTTTCCTTCAACGGCTGCCTGTTCTACCTAACCTACCATTGCCTAGCTGCTATGCTCTAAATTTGTCTTACAATGGATGTGTAAATCCAGTTTTCCACATTCGGTTGTAACCCTCAGTTCTTACATGTGAAGTTTTTGCAGGAAAAATTATGTTTAAAGAGACTTCCTTACTTTTTCCTTAGAATTTGCTCGCCATTCAAGACCTTAGCTTAACCCTGTCAATCACCGACAGCTCAATGTTTGCCACCTTGTATGTATATTCTTCTGAAGAGATCTACACCCTTATTGTAGTTAGCGCTGGCAAAGTCGTTTTAAGGTTTTTTGGTATTGTCACGAATACGCCAGTTTCAAATGAATAGCAGGTCTACCGCCCTCAGATATTCATTCCTCAAGCCCATAGTTAATAATCGTGTTGCCAAGCTTAAAAAATATTCACTCAATTACACTGTAAGACTTTTGAAAAAATGGACGGAGTCAACGGTATAGGTTCGATTGTACTACCAAAGGTGAGTAAAACCTTGTACTCGGTTTGGACAATTTGACTACCAATTACTTTTTATAGACTTCCAAAGATTTTGAAAATCAGTGCACCACTTAAAAAAAAAGGTATCCTCAGTTTTTGGACAACAGCTAATTCAGACATGATGATATTGCTTAACTATATTTGGCAATAATGTAGTGAAGAGTCTACTGAACAAATTTTGTAAACACTTTATGCGCAAAAAATAATTTTTTCCTGCACTTTTTTGCAAAAATATAGGAGAAATTTCTTTTTTAACTTTTTTCAGCATAACTTACGAGGAGTCATATTTTTTTACTAAGAAAATATTACAAAATTGTAGCTATTGTAAATCTAAACAACTTTTGTGAACATTTCAATACAATCTGAATGTGTCTAGGTATCCGATATAGCTTACAAAGACCACTTTGCACCTTTAAAAATGTTTCGCTGTTTTGATCTAAACGTGTGTGTAAACAATTTTTAAGACTTTTGAGTTTTCATCAGAAAGGTCAGTAGACATATAAAACTATTCGCCATAATCATATTTATTATCATCATCATCATTATTATTCAACAAAAAAATGCGACATGCTGATCGGACTGAATTCCCCTGCTTTTAAGTGGGTGAGCTTACCAGCCGTGGGTATAAAAATCATCTTTACATCTCTCAGTCTCAATGATATAAGCCCGAGATAAAAAAACCAAAACTTCTACTTTTTAAAAACCTTGAATTTTAGCATTTTAAAGTCAATACTAGGGTGTTACACTTGTTTAATACTTTTTTTTTAAATTTTAAAAAAAGAAAACAAATTTTTTTCATACGTATATCAATTACATGTATTTTTTATATCAATTTACTTGAATATAGTGATTTTGTTATTAAAGTTTTGTGTAAAAATAAATCATTTAGTTTAGTTTAAAAAAATTAAAAGCACAAGTACAAACATAAAATGAAATCCATTTTGGACACAAAGAAAGTAATTGAGATTCCAAACAAATAATATTCTAAACAAATAACTATTTTTGTTTTTATATTAAAATAAATTAAATTTAAAGTTTTCAATAGGAAAAATTACAAAAAAACACAAAAATAATACCAAAAAAAATTATTTAAATGCTTTCACAAAACGAGATAATAAAAATCTTTTTCCAATAAAAAAAAATACTTATTTGAAAGAAATAAAAAACAAGTTTTAATTTTTTTTTTGTAGAGAAAACTACAAAAAGAAAATAAACTTACTTTAACATATGGTTTTTGAGGTTAGTTTTAAGAAAATATTTCGTAATAGTCCATTTCACGCTTGTGTTTTCTAGTTTTAACCATTAAATATCGTCAGTTTTTTGGTTTTCTAAGAATTTATTTGTTGTCGATTTGCTTGAAGTTATAATATAAATATTGAAATGTTAAGACTGGATTTTTTATGAATTTAAATTTGGGCATAACAATTGAATGCCTGATTTTTTTCAATGTTTTGTTTAATTTTCGTTTTTTTTTTTTAAATTTTTGAAGAAGTTTTATCATCAATGGTTTTTTGTTTAATGTGAAACGCTTAAAGCATTTTAATATGTTTGCTTAAATGTTAGTGTTTTTCAATTATAAAAATAAATTTAAAAAATTTAATGTTTTTTTACTGATCCATAGCTTCTTGACTGGTATCATCAACTTCCATGCCAGAAGGTTCTTCTTCGGCTTTAGAATTAGTGGTGGTGGTGGTGGTGATGTTATCATCAGTGGCCATGGCACTAGCATTAGTTGTAATATCAGCTGTGTCCTTAATAACTTCAGTCGTTTTTGCAAGAGGTGGCTCAGCCATAACGACCTCTTCAACGGTGGGAGGGGCTTCCTCTATGGCTACATCTTCTACCATAGGCTGATCATTAAGAGCGAGTGCTGGAGGCGTTGCAGAGGTTTTGTTTGCAGTAATATCAGAGCTTTTAGCCTCCTTTTCGGGGACAGCTGCGCTCTGCATCTTTAACGGCGTCTCTTCATCCTTTTTTTCCTGTTCTTCTGCAGAGCCGGTTTTTTCTGTTTTAGCAATTGTGGCAGTGGAGTCTTTATTGTCTTCCTTAATATTTTCTGCTTTTGTTGATTCAACTTCATTATTTTCAATTACTTTTTGCTCTTTACTGTCTATTTTTGTAACGCTTTCATTTTTTTCTTCTACGTTTTCTTCAGATTTTGGGGGTTCCTTTAAGGTTTCTTCTTCTTCAGTCTTTTTTGTTTCTTCATCTCCTTGTGATGTGATTTCTTTTTCCTGGGACTTTTTAGCCGCCGTTTCTTCTGGCGTTTCTTCATCATTCTGCTCTTCCTTTTGCTTTGTTGTTTTTTCTTCTTCTACTGATTTTAACACCTCTACTTTTTGAGTTTCTTGTAGAGTTTCCTGCGGAATGTCTAGTTTTACTATTTCTTTATCATCTTTTACTTCTTCTTCGGTTTTAGTATCATTTGTTCCTTGATTTTCTTTATCGGTTGCTGTCTTATTTTTTGTTGCAGGTTCTTCTTTTGAAGTTTCAACTTTTTCTACTCCTTCCTTTTCTCCCTTTTCTAATTCTTGTTTTTCTACCACTGTGACTGCTACAACTTCTGTCGCGTTTTTTTCATTTTTATTTTCCTTTGTCTTGCCATCGACTTCCATGACTTCTTGTAATACTTTTTCGTTTTCTTCGTTAGGCTTAGCCGCTACAATTTCTTTCTTCTCCGATTTTTCCTCTTCTATTGGTTTTTCTTTTTTATCAGTTTTAGGTTGCTCTGTTTTGTCTTTTTCTTCTATATCCTTTTTTTCTGCTTCGACTTTGCTTTCAACATCTTTAGAGGAGGTTTCCTCCTCCTTTACCTCTGGTTTAGCTTCTTTTGGCAACGCTTCTTCCTGTTTTTCATCGTGTTTAGCTTGTTGCACTTTAACCTCTTCCTTAACATCCTGTTTTTCATCACATTCCATTTCCTTATCGTCTTTGACGGCTTTCTCAACTTTTTCTTCTTTAGTTACCTTTTCTTCTACAATCTTTAGCACTGGCTTTTCCACATTTTCTTTATCAGCGTTAGCGTCTTCAATATTTGTTTGTGCCTCATCTTCGGGCAAATCTAATTTGGCCTTTTTAGGATTTGGCAAATTGTCATCATCACTGGCATGAGTATTTTTGGTCGAACTTTTTTCATCGGCAACTGCTGTTGTTTCCAGTGGTTTACTGGCCTCCTCCTTAGCTGCCTCAACTTCAGCTTTGCTAGCTGTGCCATTACCATTGGTGTTTTCTGCATTATTAAACAAACCATCAGCTTCCATATCGATGTCTACATTTACATCCAAAGAAAGATCACCATTGACCACCGAATCCAAGGAATCACCATTCTCAGACTCAGTTCTTTTACGTCCTGGTTCGACGGTACTGACTACTGAAAATAAGTTAAGGTGTGAGAAGAAAAAAGGATTTTGAAAATAGCAAAAACGTTTTTAGGAAGAATGTCACATAATCTACAAAATTTATTAATTAATTTTGTAAGAAAAAAATAAAAACATTAAATTTTAAAATGCCAGCAGTTATAGACTAAAAACACGGAACACGGTTTCATTTTGCAATAATTAATACTACAAAGTTTAAGTGCAAGGTTTATTAAAAAGGTGTGAGTCACGTTTTTAATATTAGTATATTTGCTGTATTGAAAGTTAAGTTAAAAAAAGTTTGTAATACTAAAATAAAAGAACAAAACGAAGGAAAAAGCTTATGATTTGTGTTAATCAATACTTCTTAATTGATTTTTTTTAATTTATTTTGACAACTTACCAAGAATATTCTTTTCCAAAGCGCGCATAAATTTGTCAATCCGACTATACTGCTTACGAGGATCAATTAAAAGCTCACACAAACGTTGAATAGTAAATGGAGCCGCATTGAAAAGTTCTAAGCGCTCCAATAAAGAAGATTTCATGCCTTCATAATTGAACGGATCGACATTAGGATACTGTGGAATTTCTGAAAAAAAATTTAAAGTGGGAATTTATATATATATGTACCTACATCATTTTCATTTTTAAAAAAACTTCATCAAAAAAGTTTTGAACTTAGGGTTAATAAAAATGACAAATGAACTTAGTCATTCATTAATAAAAAAAATAATTATTATCAACTTCAACAAGAGCTTGCAAATTCTAGTTTCTTCAGCAGCAGTTTCAAAACACTTTCGGGCACCAGGATTCATCTAAGGGCAAAGTAATTGAAGTCGAGAGACCGGCTGTTTTCCTAAACGCAGTATGCTTTGCGTCACGAAATTTCAAATTCTTTCTGACAGCAAATCTTAAGGTTTTGATAATATCTTCTGCTCCCAAATTAGTGTTTAAAGGCATGTTAATGCTTTGAAAACACAGAAAATTGTTAAAACTGTAAGTTGTGTGAAATGGAAGAAGTTGAAATTTCGTGATGCAAAGCATACTGCGTTTAGGAAAACAGACACCCTGATATACGATTTTGAATTTCCCAAATAATGCTTAAAATGTTATAAAGCCAAAAAAAAAACCAGAAAAAAATTATTTTTCTTTTAGTTTGCGAATTCGTTTTGAACCAATTCTTTATAGGTATTGGAGACATTGGCAGAAATTTACTCGTACTGGTTGCAATGTTTTTAACAGAGAAATTACAGAAGACAGGCAGAGCTGCTTATGCTGTTAGCCTAATTGTAGCAGCACTGCGCCATACACAGCTCTGTCTCGCGCCGCAGCTGCATTATAACCGTCGTTTCTTTTAATTTATTTTTGCAAATCTGCAATAAGTCGGTATTGTTTCAAAAAAATTTAATTGAACAAATTTGTTAAATGAAAACCAAGGCATGAAAACAATTAGGAACTCTTTCAAACTTTTTAGGGTAAAGAAATATCGAAATATTTTTGCAAAACGCCGGTTCTAAAATTTTTCAGTTTGCGATTTTTGCATTATGTACTCTTTAAAGTGTATTTCAGTGTATTTTTGATGTTTGTTTTAATTTCTCTTAGGCTAAGGGTTGCCGGAGCTGTAATTTCCTTTAAGTTACAAAAAATTAAAGTATGAACTAGAACCAAAGGTAACATAAAATTTGAGTTACACACTTTTAATATTAATACTTATAGGTAAAGATATGTATGCTGTTATTTAAGCTTTTACAACCTTAACCAATGCAGGATTCGAACCCAGGACTGGTAAAAATTGGGTGACTTAAAAATGATTAAAACGTAACTCACTTTAAGTTAGTTAAAAGTAGCGAATCGGACAACTGGCTATCTCCTAGGAAATCTCAGTATCAAAATAGTTAACATTAAAACGTAATCCAAGTGTCGGTCACCACTAGTTGCGTAGTAGTTAGCTTTAAGTTAGTTTATAGTTAACTAAATATCCGACAGGGTATGGTACATATGTAGATATGTTTGTACCCTATAGAAAACCTGGGAACTAGTATTTCCGAATCACATTGTTAACAAAGCGTGTTCATTTTCATAGTTACCTTTAATTGGAAAGTAAATTGTCAGCAACAAATAAGACGTTCATTTAGATTTTTTTAAAATAAACTAGTACTTAAATCACTAGTTCCAATGGGTATATATGTTCCCAAGTACTTCCCAGCCGGTTGTACTGATGTCAATAGTGAATGGCATGCACACACTAAATGACTTTGGCAAAAAACATTGCCTAGGGTATAATTAGTCAGTAATACTGGTGATAACGTTATTCAGTAAAGTTTTACTATTGACATTTCCTACAGGGTAGGTACAAGGCACAAATACAAATAAACAGCAATAAGAAAAATGTAAGAAAAACAAACAAAGCCTTAATAAAAAAACCTCTTTTTTTATTATTTTTGAAGTTTTTTAATGGTTAATTTTTTTTGCTCGAACATGTTTGCCTCTTATATTTTTGGGCTATTTTTAGAACCAGACTTTAACTGAATGAATTTCTCATTGTGTGCTTAAGCTGTAAAACAAGCTTGTGAAATACATGGGAAAGAAAACTAAACGAAAGCAGACATAAACCGGCAGCAGATATGTACAAAATATTGTGAAATTTTTATTTATTATTCAGTACTTATTTTGTAGTTTTGGTTTTTTTGTTAAAGCAACAAAATGTTTAGGGAATATTCAAACTAAACTTGAAAGTTCAATTTACAGGATTGCTCTAAAAATTGTTTTTGTATTATTATAAAATGTTTTGATTGACATATATTGAAAATTTAGCTAAAGCAGGCAGGTAGTGGTGGATAATCACATTTAATGCTGACTTTCATATAAATCTAATTAATCGCCATAACTTTGTCTAACATTAAAACCTCCGCTTTTTTTTTTAGGTTTGTCTAAACTATTATTCGTTATTAAGTTTTAAATAAATAGTTTATTTGTTTTTTGTTTAGTTAACCTTAAAAAATAATTCTAATTTAGAAATAGGAACAGATACAAGTTATTAGGATATTTAATTTGTATTGTTTTACTGTGTTTGTTTTCAAAGTGGTGTTAAGTTGATACAATAAAAAGTGTGTTTGGTTTTTAGTTTAGTTACTTTCAAAAACCTACGTATGGTAATAATTAAAAGATTTGGTTGTTCCTTCCCAAATCGACTTTTAAAATAGGCGCCTGGTTAGTTTTCTTGTAAATTGAAAACGTTATTTTATAAAAATATTGCTGTCAAACATATTATTATTATTTAATAACTTTAGATAAAAATTTATTTGAATTTAATTGCTTTCAAAATACCGTTTAATTGCAATTTTGAACAAAATTCCCATATGGATGACTAAAAATGTGGAAGACCTACAAAAGTAGTTTAACAAAAATGAGCAATCCTAGGTATGGTCTGAATACAATTTTCAAAAATATATGAAATTATTTTGTGTATTTATAGCACAATTTTACATAAAAATTAAAAACAAAAAAATAAAGTATTGTATTATACATAATAGTAAAAAAGAACAATAGTAGGATAGGCGGAGCTTGTGAATTAAGTAATTATCTACATTTTATTGTGAATTTTTAAAGTTATTATGAATATCTTAAAACTTTTTAGACTTAGTAATTTCCATCAAAAAAACTCCAGCTAGGTATGTTAATTTATAACAAGACGATTACTCCATTGGCTTCGAAAAGCGGCACATTAATTGGAACACAGTTAGGGGATTCATAAGGTGTTCTATTTTTCCGATTGCTATAAAACTTCACAATGGTTTAAACACCTTTACCAACTTTTGGACACTCGGCGCAGGTGTATGTGCAGTTGTTGTGACAATTTAATAAGCATATTTAACGACTTAGTATTTTTTTAAAACTATTTTTGCATGAAAGACAACAAAACCATTGTAAAATTTTATAACAATATTACAATTGGACAAATAGAACACCTTGTGAGTCCCCTAAGTAGAAATTAGCGGTTTTCACTCCTGGTGATAAAGTGCCTGGCAAGTTTATTTTTTATGGTAAATGAGGCAATTTTACAATTTTTATTGTTGTTCTTGCGTGTTGTTTTTACCACGTTTAACATATATACCAAACTTAATAGGCACTTTACCACCAAAAAAAAACTGCTTTTATCTATTTTATATAGCACATACATATGTATATCAAAGTAGGTAAATCTTTTTGCTTTCATATTAAGAAAAACATTTTTTCAATAATCTTACATTAGTTAGCCACTGTAAAAAAACTCAGTGCTCTCAATTCCATAATTTTTTAACAATAAAGAGAAGTTATTAAACGCAAATACATACTTATGTACAACAAAAAAAAAAAAAAACGAACAAAGGAAGAACTTAAAAATTTTAAAGATGAAAAAAGTAAAAAATATGAATAAAAAATTTGTATATATAAATACATACGTAATAAAAATTGTTACGCCCTATCAATAATTTAAGACATTTTTTTGGGGGAAAACACTTAAGGAGAAAGTTGCAAGTACAAAGTAAAACAGAAGCATTAAAAAGCCGGTTGAACCAGACTGAGGTGCGAAAAAAGTAGAAACAAAAATGGAGAAAATTTTACTTACCATCTATGCGGGGAGTGGTGTCATAAAAATTTTTTATGACATTAAGCAATTTTTCACGAAACAAATACTTTAAGGATGCCCACTTAAATACGGTATCGCCGGTCTTGGCCACATAGCCCAAGTATTCATCCAACTCCTTGGGAATTTCCTTTTGCTTCAGACGCGTAAAACGATCCAATATTTGCATAACTTCTTCCGCATTTTCCATTGTTACCATGATGTTAATTCTCTAGAAAATTTACACGCACACACAACGAGATATTAGATAAAATTTTAAAAGGGTAATTTATATTTTTCTTATTTATTAGAAAATTTTTAAAACCTTTTTGAAGCAAATTTAAATTTTTAGTGTAGAGACAAACACGTCGAGTTAAAAAAAAAAAAAAGAGTTATATTAATACGTTTTCTTGTTGCTGCTGTTATAGTCGGGCTTTCTGCAAGTTTCGCGGTCGTCGTCGACGTTTGTTTTCTGTTCTTTTTTGCTGTTGAAGCTGCTCGTCAAATTTTGCCGGCGCCTGACTGAAATGTTTGCTGTTGCCGGCAGATGCGAAAAAAATTTTGGCTTTCAAAGTTACGTCTGGCTGCCGAAGCCTTCGTCACTATTTTGTATATACTAGAAAAAATAATTCCGACAAGAGGACAATTACTGGCTTTACCAAATTCGCAAAATCTCTAACTCACTTCCACTTTTGCACGCAAAAAAAGTATTCGCTAAAGCCAAAAATTTATTTAAACCCTTTAATTTTATATTAAAAAATATTAACTTTCGCCTAGCTATTAGAAAAATCCGAGATGAGATGCAACTTCAACAACGAAGAACAGACGACTGAACGAAAGTAATAAGTTTAACATACGGCTATAAAGACGTAAACGCCAGCTGCAGGTAACTAACAGAACCAGGGTACCCTGAATATAACAGGATAAATTTTAACATATTTTTATATCGGTGTTGCCAGGTAACAGACTTTTTCTAGTACTAGCAAGGCACACTCATATCAGGTGGGAGCGATTCTACAAAAAAAAAACTAAACCAACGAAAGAATGTCAGACAAATAACAAAAACTCACAAATTCTTTCTTCTTCTTTTTGAGGTTTTCTTAAAATACTACAGTTGTTTGTAAAAAAGGAAAAAATACATAAACATAACAAAATTTTACATTAATATATCGAAATACTGTTACTTAGCTGGTTATCTAAGGCTACCTGGTGTACATGTACCCTGAGTACTAGCAGTAATGCATTTTTATTTTTTTTACGATTTTAAAGGGGCAAACTTTTTTTTACCGTTACCCTTATTTGACAGCCTACTGCGTACTAGTAAAACTTTTTTTAGTACCGCTTTAATTTGAATATAGTAATAATTATGATATTTGCATGGAATTTGATTTTTAAATGGCTGTGCCAACATCCAGCAATTTAACCAAGAAATGGTACGACAAGTCTTTTTATCAAGCTCACTATACTTAAGACTTCCGCACCATGCTTGGATTGTTAAAAACTATGGCAGCACATTTTTTACCAATAAGTAGTATGTGCATAAAAAAGTCATATTCTACAATTTTGATTTTTAAACAAAATTAATGTCAATCGTTACTTAGAAGTCTTTTACATTTTCCAACAGGATCAAATTTTATTTAATTATATACATACTTCTAATAAAGCCAGCAACGTTTTGGCATAAAAAAGAAAATAAGTAAACTCAAGGTGCCACACGTACATTTAATATATCCTTGTCTCTTTTGGCAATGACTCACCTGGTTTTATTTAATTAAAAAATAACACGAAATTCTTATTTAATTTAAATATATAATAATAAAATTCGACACTTATTTAATTATTTATTTTAAGTTTTTTTTACTTTATAGCTTTTATTTTTAGTGTGCGTTGTTTAAACAGCTGTGCATAATTTTGACATAATTGCCAGGTTTAAAGATATTTGATTCAGCTTTTCTCAAGGTGGCCTCAGATAATCGGTTTTCAAATGTCAAAATTTGATGGAGTTTTTCTTGTTTACAAACAACAATATGAGTATTCTAAGAAAAGCAAAAAAGTGTTAGTAAATATTTTTATATGCTTTTAACATTTGTTTGACTATTTTTATGTTTTTGTAGTTCTAAGGCCTTCATGCGCGCCTTGGCTGTTATGATGAGTACAGACCTTGCAACATGGTTATACACCCAGGCATATTTCATTGTTGGTTGCATAGTTTTTAGTTATGTTTATGGTTTCATTTGCTCAGTACAAACTTTGCACTGTGCTTATGAAACACGTTTATAAATAATGTATATTGCCAACCATATGCAACGATTTACACTATGCAAGCAAAATCAATATAACTATTAAATATCAACAAAATTTGATATTTTTGAAACCTCAAAGCAACATGAAAAAAACCATGAACATAACTACAAATTGTGCAACAACAATGAAACATGCCTGGTTGCATAAGCATGTTGCCGGGTTTGTACCGAGCATAAGCATGTGTTATAAATCGGTGAGGCCATTTTATCCCTTTTAAGCATTCCAAAGAGCAAAAAAAGTGTTAGACCAATTGAAAAACCAGTGATGCTAACTTTTAAAACAAGAAAAACACAAAAACTTTTTGAATTTTTACTTTAGAAACGCAACAAAAATTTTACTTCGAGGTTTCTTTTATTAAATGAATAACAACATCTACTTGCTTTTGGTTCATTGTGTTCGATTTTATTTGAATGTTAGAATAATATGATTGTTATAGAGGTTAATTGCATTTTTTCTTTATTGAGAAATAAAGATTTCGATTAACTTATAAATACATATTTGCATCTACATAACCAAAATTTTGTTATAAAAAAATTGTAAAAATTTAAGTATGCAACATCTTAAAAATTAACTAGGCCAAACTTTTTAAAGATTTTTTGTTATTTTTTAATACATATATAAAACGCAACTTTAAAAAAAAAAAATATGTTCACATTATTGAGTTTCTAAAAAGTATTATAATACAAAATAACAATTATCTGGGTGCAAATCGTGTTATTCGGTTTAATTCAAATATTTTCTTCAACGATCAATGCTTTTAAAATTAAAGTTCTAATAAGATTTTTTTAGTTTCGATTTTTATCGAATGCCGTGGTCTTTTCTCTTTTTTTTACCGAAAAATATTTCAAACACTAAATCAAAAACAGCCACAACTCAAAATCATTATTTTCAATAAGTCTTATTTTTCTTAAAAAAACATGGTTCTGAGAGGTATATTAGCCCACATACATACATATATGACCCCAGTGTTTCAATAAAATTGCTTAAGTTTTAAATTCAAGTTTTAATAAAATAAAATGTGTGAAAATACATATTTATGTAAAAACAACTTCCGTACGACGATGTGCATAAAATAATATAAAATTTATTCCTATACTAGAAGAAAACTTTACGTTTATATGCATCAGTTGGGTTTTTTGTATATTTAAGATTAATTACTATAACATTTTTATTTTTATAAATTTTGTTTCTTTGTTTAACAAAATATGGAAAGTTAAGGCATTTAATTTTAATTAAAAAATGCAATTATTTATTAGTGCTACGTCCGTTATTTGTATCATCAAAGTACATGACAGTAAATTATTAAAGAAATGGTGTTAATATCTTTCCAATATGTTAAAACCTAAATACAAGCTATATTCTTCTTTTTTCTTTTATCACATTATTTAGTTTATCTAAAAAATTATTCTAACCAGTATTTCATTAAAGTTGTTAGTTTGAGGTTCAAGTTTTAACAAAATAAAACTTGTAAAATATGAGGATTGCACTTAAAAATTATAATTTATTCTTATACTTTTAGAAAATTTCATGTTTATACCTATTCAACCTATACTTTTTTGTATATACAAGATTAATACCTATAAAATTTTGTTTATTTGTGTATCAAAATATGGAAAATTTAATAATTTAATTTGTTTAAAATTAATGTTTAAAATTGCAGTATCGAAGTTGACAATTCATAAATAAAAAATAAATTAATTTTTCTTGCAATTATGTAATTAAAAAACTAAATACAAGCTAAATTATTGTAACTTTTTTATTTTATCACATTATTATGTTTATGCAAAAAATTACTTTTAACTCCAAATAATAAAGTTTTTGTAACTGGCAGAGCCATTTGATAAAAGGTTCCTCAGCGCTGCCATTTATATAACGGATCCTATTGTTATAAAAAAATGGTGACTTAAATTTGAGTTTTAAAAGTTCTTCTTAATCTAACAAGAGCAATTAAAATTATTACAAATTAAATTTATGACTTTTCATTACAAATTTCAAGTTTTCAGTTCAAACATTTATGCTACAGTTTAAGTTTTGTAGTTAGCTCATAAAAGCTCTAGCAAAATATAACAATACATAATTATATTAAAAAGATTTTCATTACACGGTAACATATAAATAACTACAAGCTAAAATATTTTTTCAACATCCTTTGTCCAAGAAAAAATTGTGTTAAATAAATTAATATAAAAAAATCAAAAATAAATACATTTTTCTTCATTTTTTTGTTTTGTTTAGTCAATGCTAGTCAAAAAATATCAAAATAATTTTCTTTTAAAGCAATGTATAGTAAACTAACATATTTCTTACAAAACTACTTTTTCTAAATACATAAATTTGTTTATCTATACCTAATGTTGTTGGGCCTTTAATTCTAATCTCTTTTTTAACATTTGATACGTTTGATGCATATTACGCATTTGGCCGCGAATTGAGGTAGTGACGTCACGTTGTAACTGTTGCACTTCCTGAATGTCCTTGCGTAAATTTATGTATTCATTTCGTACCTTTAAAAAAATATCAAAAACAAATTTAATGTATTTTTCTACGTTAACAGAGAAGCAAAAATTAAAAAAAGTTTTAATATAGTTCATATAATATTTTTTTACCTCTGACATCGATTCTAATAACTCTAAAACATACATATTATCAATATCCTCAAGGTTATTACAATCCAGGCAACGTTCAACTGCATTTAGCTTATGGGCCATTGTACACAATTGTGTACCGGCATGTGCCACCTTAAATAAAGGAAGAAAAGTAAAATACATACATACTTACATACATATGTAGGTATAATCTAAAGCCTGCAGTACACGAAATGTAAAAAGCTACATGCGCATGTGATTCTAACGCTTCATTATAACGTCAACATTACGTCGGAGCTACATGTGCATGAAACTTTTTACATTTCGTGTACTGCAGGCTACATATACCATGGTTAAACTAATTATCAGATGATCTCATCCGGGAGAGAATTTTTAACTCCCCTACTTTTTTCTTTATATATATGGAGTTTGACAATTCGGCTCAAATTATTTCCCTACTCTGTTGTCAAACTCCATATATTAAAAAGAAAAAAGTAGGGGTCGAAAATTCTCTCCCGGATGAGATCACCTGTTAATTAATTTCACCATGCACATACATATGCTATGATATGTGAAAAAATAAATTCCCTGAAGAAAACCTGGGGACCAGTGTTTCCATATCAACACTTTTGTCGACTCTTTTGGTGAATGTTTTGCGACATTGTCAACATTCTTCTAAAGTTTAATAATTAGCTTTGATATGAACAGGGCACACTCAACCGGGTAATATTAAGAGCCCAGCTGATTAAAATCAATTTGACATTTTCACGTTATAAAAATTTAATTTTATATGAAATTTTTAATTTTTCTGACATTCTATCGTTCAAACACAAAAAGGAAATGCAGAGGGCGAAATTTTGAATTCGCCTTGGGTTTACCTTGTTGAATGTGCCTAAGGCACATTTTTCGAATCGAATTCCGTAATTTGCCCCCAGGTCTATATTCATAATAATTATTGTTGGTCTATTAAAAGTTAATTTGGCAATTAATCCATAAAAAGTTTTCAAATAAGCTTTAAATAACCCTACAATAATTATTTTCAATATGGACTCAACGACTAATTTTTTCACTTACTTTTTCAATAAATTATTGTGACACATATGCTACGAAATTGTATTTCGATATAATTTTGTAGTTATGAGCAGCACTATATACTAAAATTTTTACAATTACAAATGTATGCGAATTTTGTTATTCACTGATTTTTTGTTTGTTTATTATATTTGTATACCGTATACAAACGTTGTTGTAATTTTCTTAGGGAAAGGTTATGTTTATTGAAATTATACTTAAATGTTAAGCGTTATTTTCTGTACTGGAGTAAAAAAGCAACAAACAGCCAAATCATAATAGAATAAGTTGGGGTAGTTTGGTTTTGGCAATAGTTTTGCTGTTGAAGTAGCGACAGAGACAGATAAACTAATAAAATGGTTGTGATTGGGTGCAACTTTATATAGGTCAATATTTTATTCTTAATTTAACAATTTAAATGTCAACATTTATAGAAGTATACTAGGTTTTGGTATGGTAATTAACAAGTTATGTGTTTGCATTTATTATCAAAATAATAAATAAACAACAATTTCAATACTTACAGACTTTTCCAATTCACTTAAATCCTGGTATGAAGATGAGGAATCCATTTGAATTAAAACTTTTTAAAGTTTTTCTTAAAATCTTTTTAAAGGTACCTATATGTATTTTATTTTGTATAATTTTAAATATTTTACTTTTTCTGTGCCGTTTATATTAAACAAATTTTCTTTGTTTTACTATTATTTACTTATTATCATCCTAATTATAGGTATAATTAACTTTATTTCACTTTTTCTCATTGGTCTTATGAAACTGCTAGGTTCATGTCCTTTTTATATCTGTTCAATAAAAATGTTTCCGTCTTTTTATACATCCATTTGTCGGCAATTACAAGTATACTCTAATTATGTATGTATATGTAGGTATATTCCCTCTCTTAACTTAAGCCAATACAAATTCTCTTATTAGTTTAACAAAAATAAAGCAGACATGGATATATATGTATATGTACATACATACATATGTATTTGGATGGCTTTATTTGTAAAATGTATCCTTTTATTCCTTATGATTATAAAAAATTAACAACAATTTATATATACATACATACTATACTATATATGCCGGCATTAAAACAAGTGTTTAAGAAATTTGTATACATAGAGACAATTTGACTCTTTTTGTTTCTTTTAAATAAGGTTTTAAGCATTTTAGAAAAGAGTAAAGCTGAAAGTCCATGGCACGCGCCAACGTCGCAATGCGTTGTTACTTTCTGAACTTTTTGCACGTTGCTGCGTCTCAAGTTACATGCAACGCCTTGACGCATAACAAAACAAATTTGCGTTCCAATAGGGTTTATCAATAGCTTTTAAAATAATAAAAAAAACTTGCCACCCCCATTAGTCAAAATCAGCTGGTATGTTGGTTTGACGCTTTATGGCGCATGCAAAAGTAGAAAGTTCTACTTCAAGCTGAAAGTCCATGGCACGCGTCAACGTCGCAATGCGTTATGGCTTTTTGAATTTTTTGCACGTTGTAGCGTTTGAAGTTACATGCAATACTTTGACGCATGGAATTTTTTGTTTTTAAAACTACAATTACAAACCAAAAACAATTGCGTTTCAATAAAGTTTATCGTTAGCTTTTAACAAATTATATAACTTTCACCCCCATTGGTCAAAATAGCTGGTCTGTTGGTTTGAAGCTCTATGACGCATGCAAAAGTAGAGAGTAGCTCCACTTTTTGCGTGCGTCGCGTCAAATGACGTCAACGCGTCATGCTCTGTAACTTGCCATATTGAAATACACGTATTCAACTTTTTTGACAACCGCGTATAAAGCGAAAACGCATAGACTTTCAGCTTAAGCGTGCGTCGCGTCAAATGACGTGAACGCGTCATGCTCTATAACTTTTTTGGCAACCGCGTATATATCAAGAACGCATGAAAAGCGTGTTATGGACTTTTAGCTTAAGAGAGTGACTCTCTTCACTTGGTGTTGCAATCACCAATGAGAGAGGATGATTTCTGAGAATGCATGGGTAACTTTTCACCAGTGTGGCCATATTAGCTTTTTTAGAGCTAAATTTAGCTGTATTTTTCTTTATTTAGTCCGAAATATTTACATTTAGCCTTTAGCTTTTTTTTGGTTTTTTTTCGAAATTGAATTTAGCTTTTTTTACTAATTTTTAGAGCTAGATAAAAGGTTAAAAATTTGTCGTATTATATTTTTTGGTATATATCTCAATTATACTGAAGGGTATCAAGCTCCAAATTTTCTTCGAATTTACAACATTACAGTTTCCGAACCATGTTTTGTTTAATAATTTACTTTTTAGCGACATTTAAAAAACGTGAAACAGCACAAAACTTTAATAAAACAAAGATATAAAGAAGGTATGGTATTACAAAAAAAACGTAAGAATTTGTTTTTCCAAAACAAATACTTTTATATGGGGCAATTTTAAAGAAAAAATCCAAATGCGACACAAACAGTTTTTCCGTTTTTTTGGTTATATTATAAAATCTTTTAATATATTGCTCAAAAATGTAAAAACACGTATGTCTTTCGTTGAAACAAATTATTATATTAATATTTTTATTGAATAAGAATTTTAAAGTATATTTTTGTCAAAAAATCAAATCAAACAGGACCGAAATAATTTTTAAAGAAAAAAGCAGGCACAATGAAACATCGTAGGGTCAAGTTAAGCTCACCATTTTGATAGTATTAAACTATATTTGTTGAAAATCAAGTTCTTTGTAAATTTTGTTTTTTTAGCAGGACGGTAGTTTTTTTAATTTAAATAAAAACGGTTAATAACGATAAATAATATTTTTATAGATAGGCTTAAAAAAATTTAAATATTTTTTATTTTTTGATTTTAATTTTTACAGTCATTGGTTTTAAATACTTATTGAGACACACATGTACAAATAAAAATACTTTTGAAAATGCTTTCTTACAATGTAACTTTTTACATTAAAATTATCTTTTTTTCTTTTCCTGAACAAAATTTACATGAATGCATTTTTCATGATATAAGTACGTATGTACTTATGTAATTTGAATGAAAATTTTCGATTTTTAACGAACTGTGTAAAAAAGTAGGTCTTTTTCTCGTTTTGCCAACAAACAAAAATTTCATTTAAGGAATATAAAGAAAATTGCATCGTGGAAATGCAATCTTATAGTTTCGATTTTTTATTGTTTTCATGTGCTTGTATTTATGAAAAAAATTTTGTAAATAAATTACTAAATTTTACGTGTTTTTGTAAAAAAAATTAACGAATTGTGTGTGAGTACTTATGTGTAAAACAAATTTTCGTTTTTTGTTTTTTAAATATACATATGTAAAAATATCATACAAATTATTTTTTTGCTTCTAACAATTTGTTTTAAAAGCTCTTGTATATGTATATGAACACATATTGTTTTTCTTCTTACTTAAGGTATGGATCTACCAAATTTTTGTAAATAAAATCAAAATTTGTAAAACAAATTTTCTTTTTAAATATTTTTAGCACACAAACGTTTCGTTCATATTATGAGAAATATCTAAATAACGAAGAAATTTTGTAAAAATGAATTAAAAAATTTAACTTTATTTTTTGGCTTTAAGTTTTTGTTTTTAGCTCTTTTTAGCTGTTTTTTAAACGTGATTTAGCTCTAACTTTACTTGAAAATCTGGTCACACTGCTTTTCACTGTGTTTATTAATTTAAAAAACATGCAATATTTCACTGTGTTGTTGTTACGTTTCTTTAGTTTTGGTATCTTTGTTTTGGTTTTTTGCAGGTACTCGTGTGGTGTAAAACGCGGTAGGTGAGGACGACCACTTACCAGAGGCACTTAGCTTATATTGGTATTGGATAAACATACATATGTACCCTTAGTTAACGTATGCCTAGGGTGACCAATCGTACTGATTTTTCACATATTGGATCAGTGCCTCTTACCTTATTCAATGCACCTTGATCCCAAGCATAGTGCAATTACCCTACAAGGTATAGTCGATTTAATAGCTAACTATTTTTTGCTCGAGTTGGTCACGCGTTAAAACTGTCAAAACAGTACGTTTTTGGCATAAGCGAGGTAGTTTTTACAAGAACTTCATAAATTTGGTATCGAGTTTGTTGTAGTTGTTGCCGTAGCGACTATACCTTGTAAGGTAAGGCTTCTAGTTATCTTGTCAAACTTATATAGATAACTTTTTACAAGATAGTATTAGGCATACAGCAAATACAATACTACAAGAACAAATATATGACAATTTAGGCAAGTTGGCTAGAACTGTATGAATCCTGCGAAACAAGGTATATTGAATAAGGTAGGAGCAGCTGATTAGCTGACTTTTTTTCTGCCATATGTTTTCTTCATTGTTTGTCAAATTTTTAATTAATATTTTTGTTAAGTAAACTGTTTGTATATGTGATAGCAATATATTTGACAACTTGGCTAAAATTTAGCAACAACAAAATACATGCTGATTGTTACATGAAGTTTTTGTTCTAGGGACGAGGTCACCTTATTATTCAATCATATTGCAGGGACGAGGTCATCTTTTTTAATAGACCTTAATTTATCCTGTAGTAAAATTATCTCGTTTGGAAATATATTTTCCCATGATACAATGTATCATGTATTCTCCTATGGTACCTATTTTCTTAACTCTAAAAAACAACGGTATGTAAACAAAAATATTTATTTTACATTGCAGTCGCCTATTGACACTTTTGCTTGTTATCATTGTTTAGTTTTGGTGTTTACTAAACCATAGAAATATTCTAGACAGGAAAAGTACACATCATTTTTTCTGAACATAACCCGAAAAATATGGGTCATAATCCAGTAGGCAAGCGTAATAAATAATAAAAAGCGAGAGGGTGAAACATACTTAGCTTTTGTAATAAAAGGATGTACTATAAGGTGTTATGCTCCTAACAGGATTAAAATAAACGATAAAAACGTAAGTTACATTTAATGCTGCTGATTTTTTTTAATTTTTTTTTTCTATATAATTTCTATTAATTTTTTTATTAAACAAACAAATTTTTTTAGCTGATTTTAAAATTTTAATTAAATATTTTTTTAACGGCTAAAATCTTTATCCTAATACTTCCGCCAGGCAATTAAAAAAATATTTTGTTTTGTACAAAAAAATACTAATGTCAATGGCTTTTGAAAGGCGCTTTATAAACTTAAATCAGAAAGGAAACATGAAAAACATAAATATATATGTACATGCTTGAATAATTTTTGAAAGCATTTAAGATGAAACGGTTCAAACAATTAAGTGTAAGAAAATTTTTATTAGAAGAACGTAAAAAACACTTGAAATGTAGAGTGGGATCAGCAAAAAAATTTTACATGCATATGGCCGATTCCATTATAACAGGTGGACCCATTTTACTCATAAACAACTTTGTCAGAACTTGAAAAGCGACATAGTGGTTGTTCAAGGCCTACATATTAAACCCGTTTTTCAAGACTTTGAAACAACCTTAAAGTTTCGAGTTATTAAAAAAAATGTTTATGTGCAGGTCGAAGTGCAGGACTTTAGTGCTTTTAACTCATACAATTTAGGACCAATCAAAAAATTTACACCATATAGAAAGCCTGATTCTTGGCTTTTATTATTTGTATACAATCAAACAAACCCTAAGTTACAAGTCAATATGTTGGCAAACATTATTGAAAACGGGTTTTTAAGAATAACTTCTGAATTTGATAGTTGTTTTTTAATATCTTTTTTTAAACAAATTGTGCCTATAACGCCTTTTAGAAAAAAAAGAAGAGTGGACGGTATTTGTTTCGAACTAGAAACTTTGTTTTTGTTTGTTTCCTTACTTTGTGTATTGTTGTTGTTTGGGGAAAGTAGTTTTGTTTATTCTCATTTAACCGACCTTTAATAAAAAAGTATAAAAAGCAATCCTTTTATTATCAATCAATTTCTAATATAATAATTTTAAAAAACAATAAATTTTTTTAAACAATAACCTTACATTGTAAAAACGCAGCTTTTTTAACATTTACAAACACTTTCATCCAAATAAAAAATTTTATTACACCTTAAGTTCTTTTGTGAATGCTACAGTTTTTCAAACTTCTTGTTTTCATCATTGCATCCTTTCTTTAATTCCTTCTCTTTTTCTTCGATAGATTTTATGTAATACAGACAATAGTCCTTTTTTAAAATTTGATGTTGAGCCGTTTCGCAGGTTAAACGTATGCCACGCTTTTTATAGTCCAAATAACATTTTAAGAAATGTCTGTTTGTTTCATGAACATTAGGATGCTGTAAATATTCTTCACAAGGCATCCATCTAACTTTATCTATTTCGCGTTCACAACGTTCCAACTCTGAGGTAGTAGGTGTTAAGGCCACTACACAATAAATATCCGAACAGCCGAATGGTCCGCCATGGGCATGTCTTAAACTGACAACAGTATTGAATACACTCTCGACACCCGTTTCCTCGCGCACTTCACGTATGGCGGCATCGACTATATTTTCATTAGGTTCAGCATAACCTCCGGGCAATTTCCAGCTATTGGGTATTAAAGAAAATCTTTCTGATACGACTAAGATCTCATTTTTGTCATTTACCACAAGGCCTCCAACACCTAACATTGTATGCGAATAAACTGGAAGGTTGGGATATTCATTTTCAGGCAGCCAGCGACTTAGAACAACCATGCCGTTTTTGGCATGATGAAATTCAAAATTCATCTGGGAAGCAAAAAGAAAATAAAAATTAATTTATATAGAATGTATGTGTTTACATTTAAAGACTAGCTAAACATTTTAATTTAAACTGTTTACAATTTTTATATTTTAATTTATTTATGAATCACCTTTGTTAAATGGGGCACCCATTCTGAATGTTCAGTTTTAACATGAAACCAAATCGCACGCCTCTTTTGTTCTTGCCAATATGCTAAGGATTCTGTAAAATTTGAACAACAAATATTACAATTTAATCAGGTTCTTTTTCTTTTACAAATTTAAGACTCACTTTGCAATTTTTCGACAAAATTATCATTAACATTAAACTCTGCTGATGAGCTTACAGTTATACCATTAAATCGATCTAATGAACCCCTAAATATGCCAGGAGGAGAATCCATAATATTTTTATATCTTAGAGATGATAATGATAAATTAGTCTAACAGATTACTAATGTTCAAATTTCTTAATTTTATTTTTGTTTAACTTACCTATGAAATGAGCTAAACGATCTGATTTTATCTTTATCTAAATTTGAAAATATCTTAAGTCGGGTAGTATTGTGAACAACTGTCTGTTGCGGCAGTATTTCCTTAGACTTAAGACCAATAGCAAAAACTTGTTGATATTTGCGGGAAGTTGTTGTTACGAATTTTAATTTTTGGATAATAATTGATAAGTTTAACGATTTTGTTGTTGCAGCTGTAGCAAGTGTTTTTCTTGTTTTCAAATGTGTTGATCTTAAAACTGTCAAACCAATTAACTTTAGACAATACATTTAATTGAATTTTTTAAATTTTTTTGTGCTAGTTATTGTGTGAACCCGAATTATTCAATTATCAATAACTATATAGTTTTTATTGTTGTTTTTGTTAAACCGAATTTTGCTTTACTTGATGTTATGTTATTATTTTGCATTATCAATGAATTAGTTGTACTAAATTAGGAAAAATTAAAAAAATATTAGCAACCACAACACTAATTCGTAGTGCTACGTATTAAACTGATGTTCGAATGGAAAGTGTAGTGTCGGTTTCCTCTCTCCATTTGATTTTAAAGCAAGATTTTAATACACTTTTCAATTAACCCAACTACATGCAAAAATGCGCGCACTCATATACTTACATACATATAATTTTGAATTGGGTAGTTCACTAGGTATGTTATCTGTCGTATTGTCTTAAGTCATATTGAAAAAAGTATATTTTTTTAGATTAAAATGTTATTCCAAGGAAATAATAATTATTTTCGAATTTTCAAAAAAGCAGGCAGAAATAAACATGGGTGAGTCAATTGAAATCACTATCTTAATGGCATTAAACAAGATTTTTGAATGTCAAGTGCTTTTTAAATTACATATCTTTTTTTTACAAAAAAAGTAATTATTTTCTGATTTTTATTTTTTTGCAGAAATATTTATTATTTTTAGTTTTGTATTTTTTTCGGCAGGAGGACGTGCGTCTAATAAAAAAAATAAATCAAAAATTATTATTTTCTGAATTTTATTTATTTAAGCATAATTATTACGGTCCCTGGCTATTTAAAACAAAATTGTTTTTACCCATTTTCGCTTTAAGAAAAATAGGACAATAAGACATGATAGCATACATTGTGGATTACTCAAATATACCACAAGCAAGTATGTAATTGAGTTTTATTTGCCTGTGCCAAATCTTATACACCCTTCACAGCGGTATTTTTGTGCATCCCCCCCAGTGACCCAATAAAATTGTTTCTAAAATGTATATCGTCACCTTGAACCCAAACGGACGTAACTAGGTATGCTTTTTCTTTTTTACATAAAAATAAGGGTGCCCCGGTAGATCAGTGGTAAGTGCTTGAGCGTACCAGTCTGAAGTTTGTGGGTTCGATTCCCACCTACTTTTCTTTCTTTCTTACTTTCTTTAAATTCCTTCTTTCCTTCTATCTGCCTCTCCCGGTAGCTTTACCTTTTCCTGTTTCACCTAACCTAACCTACATACATAAAAATAAACTTTAAAAAATCTTCTTTCATAAGGTCGTCATTTTGATAGTAGAAGTTTAAATTTTTTTGAACGGGTAGTTTAATTGCGAAATAAATTAATCAAAATCTTGATGAAATTTTTGTGAAGTTAAAGCTTATCAAAAATTTTATAAAAGTTATTTATTTTTATCCAACCTATTTTTCATTAAAATAAAATAGCTGTTTAGTCCGTTTATATGGCGCTTACCGTTGTTTCCCTTGCTTAGATCCAACCAATTTTTATTTCAAAATTTGGCGAATAGAAAATTTCATAAAATGAATGCATTTATTGCTCCAATACCGTCTTAAAAGTATTACCGCCATGTTTTGTGGTAACAGTGGTCATAGCAACTCAGATATAAAGGAGTATTTGCCCGTAAGCAATGGTTTATCGTAAGAATATTTTTGACACCAATGTCCGTTCTGTAGGGCCTGGGTAAGATTTAGAATATACTTTATGGGGTCGCAAACTAATATTGGGAAAAAACATACTGATAAATGTTTATACTTATCAGTGTATGAACGATATAAAAGTTTAACCAGAATATTTTTTGTAGTATATAGATACACAGTTTAAACGTGTGATTTGTTATTTATTTATTCTCACAGTGTATTGATAAACAAAAAGCCACTGTTGGATTTTGTACCCGTTTGCTTGTTTATATTACAAACAAGCATTTTTTGATATTTTATGTATGTTTTAATAATCCATGATTTTTTAATAAACTTTATATTTTAATTTAGTATACTTTTTGTATAATTTAACCAGCTATTTTAAAGTTCAAAGAATATTTTTTTAATAAACTATTCACATACTTATGTATGTATGTATTAAATAAAAACACCGTAACAGCTGATGTTTTGCTAGACTCCTAACATGACTTTTTTAGTGTTGGGTAATGCTGAATTATTTAACAGTGGCGGAAATGAGATTAAGCTAAAATTTAACGGGCATTTTTGAAATATGTATATATAAAAATGCACCGAGTGAAAAATGTTTATTATTTCATAAATCATTTTCTTTTTTGTAAGTTTTTCTGTTTCTTTTTTAAACTCGTTTTTGCATTTACGCAATAAAAACTGAATTTATTCTAATGTTCCGATTCTTATATGTACTTTAAAATTCAAAAAGAAAATCTAGCTTTGAGCGTTATAATTAAAAATTAAACGAAGATTGCGGTTGAGTTTTGTTGATTTTGAAAGCACCAAATATTTTCAATTGTAATGGCAACTTGCCATAAAAAAAGGATACTTAATGTGTGGAATGTAAATGGCTCTAAGTGTAAATATAGAAAGGAGGTGCGTCATAGGTTAAAAATGATTTCTATCAGAAATGCTCTCTATCACTTTATGCAGAAAAAGACTCCATTATGTGCCCTAGAAATATATAAAAAAACAAAATGAATGAGAAAGAAATATAGAATAAGACTTTGATCAAATGTGTAAAAGTAAGAGAAGAAAGAATAATGATTAAATAGCCTACGTTAGAGCCACCTGTAAGCCACTTAAGTCCTTTAGCGTACTCAGAATCGCAATAATATTGCAGTCCGAATGTCGGTTTTTGACGTTTTTCATGTTTCAACATATTGTTGATTTTTGTACTTTATTTTTTTTTAATTCCAAGTGCGAAGCAAAATTAAAAATATATTTGTAATTCCAGCAAACATTTTAATAACTTAAACAATTACAAAAACTCCCGTCAGAAAGAATCAAACAATTCGATACCATTACGCTAAAAAACTAACATTACATTTCTTAATTACATTCATAAAGTAGTGAAAACTCTCGTTAATTAAATTTTTAAACACTGTCACATGGAATCACGCTTAGCTCATGTCAGCAGTGTCCATCTCTTATTAAAATGACACGTTCACCTTTTATTGCTTGAGAATTTATAAAGATTAAGCCCCGAATTGGAAAAACAAAGAAAATGATTTTGCAATATTTTTTACAAAAAAAAAAAAAACAAAAGTTTGATAAGAAGTATATTTAATACAAATTATTTAGCTATCTATATTCGAATAAATAAAAATTCAAGGAATAAACTTAATACATAAGAGAAAGGGAGGGCTCATGAAGTGACTTTTTCTATTAATTGTCACCCTTCTTTTGAAGTGAGTGTAACTGTTTTTGGTAACATGTTTACAATGCTCCTTATTAAGGCTTATTAAGGTATTTTGTAGCAAATACGCCTACTTTAAACTAACAGGGCTCTCGTCGTTTAACTGTTAAATTCGACAACATTTGACTTGATAACGTTAAAAACAATAAGGCTGAATATGAATGTAAAAAATGATTTTGCTTTACAATTATAGCCTTAAAAATGTCAAACTATTTATAACTATGTACAATATAAAATGTAAACAAGAAAATCCACTCCTAATTAATTTGACCTTATGAATAATAAAATTATGCTTTTTAGTTATTGACAAATTACATATGTATATTATTTTAGTTTAGAAAAATAATAGTTTAATTTTAAACTTTATTGTTGTGGTTTCCAAATGAGTACATGTGTATATTTTATATATTTTTTTTTGTCAACAAAAGATGGCTGGCGATAAGAAATATTTATATATAAATTGCAAATTCTGTATATGTTGTGTAGAAAGTCAAATACGAATAAAAAAATGAGCTTCAATAGCAAATCGAACTTTAAAATAGAACACAGTTTTTAATAACAAACAATCTATTTAGACAATTAGATTAACAATTTAAATTGTACATTTAAAAATTTTTGTTAAATTTTAAAACAAGGATTTCTCTCCTGCAGTTTGTTTTTATCAAACGATTATTTTTGAAAATTTAAATACTTGGAGTTAACCATGGAGAAACTTGCTCATGTTCTTGTTTTATCTAATCATAGTTTATTGATAACTCCTTAAATGTAATCTTCTTACACTGGGTCCAAACATAAGCAACAACGTCAGCGAAATGACGTCACAGAAAATGTTTGTGTTCAAGCTTGTGTTCGGAGTGGCGGAAATAAAAGTCAGCTGATCAGTTACTCCTACCTTCTTTAATATACCTTGAACATGACTCATGATCAATCAGGTAGCGAAGCACACAGGGATAAGCTAGTATAAACATACAACATATCGTTACAGAAAATACAAATGGCTCTTTTAAGCAAAAAATTAAAATTTGACTTTTTTGTAATTCTGATCTGTAATGTCAAAATATGTCACCTCGCAAAGTTCTTTTCTCCAGCAGAAATAAAGTTATGGATCCTTTTTAATATGTATACATATGTATGTATATTGTAAAATTTTTTCTTAATTGTAAATATGTAAATTTTTCATTTGAACAAGCTTTTTAATTTTTCTGCAAAATTCTTAAAATGTTAGATAGAGAGTATTGCATTTTCTGCGACGATATATTTTGTTACAAACGTACCGAATAATTAATTACATCGGCATTTTAGAAAAAGAGCATACATATATTTTTGGCAATGTTTTTTTATTATTATTTAAGACACGCGTTTTTGGTGATTAGGTGTGAACCCAATTTTTGAACTAAAAGCTGTTAACATGTGCAAGGTAATTAAGAAATACCCTAAAAATGGTATTTAAATACTAGCACTGATATTTCAATATTATTCATGAGTTTTATTTGACGTATTTATTTATTCTTTTTTTTGTAAAAGAAATAGAGAGAGTATTTTTATAAACATATAATTCATTTAGAATCATTTGATACATCGAAAACCAACCTGCTTTTTCTTGACTACAAAAACTATATTTTTAAATAAAAGCAGATTTTTGTTAATTCTCGTTAACTGTTTTTTGTTAAAACCTATCAAAATTGGAAGTACATACATAAATAAAATAAAAAAATTAAAAAGGCAAACATTTTATTAAAGTGGGGTGCTTAAAATTCGTCCTTATCAATTTTAAAATTTTTTATTGTGTGCGAATTAAATACTTATAATAATATTTATTGTCTAGAGGTGATAGTACAGATTACTGATTAAGTCTAGCTTTAAAGGCGAATAAAAGTCTATATAACGATCATTTGCACTAAGTATGTTTTCAGGAGTGGACATAAAACACAGAATTTATATAAAAAGAAAATGAGCGCATAGCAATATATATACTTTTTAAAAAAAGTGAAAACAATTAGGTAAAATTTAAAAGAGCGCACTGCAACAAATTATGTGATTGAAAAAAAGTGAAAATAAAATAAAAACAATACATATTTTTGTTTATTTTAAATTAAATAAATAAAAAAAGACAAACAAAATGGAAGTCTATACATCGGATAGCAGTGATACTGACTCACGCGAGCAAAAAACTTTGGATTATGGACGCATGAATTTATACACAATCACTTTGGAAGATGATCTTAACTCCGAAGCCAAACAGCGTCTTAAATCACAAAAAGACATAGAAGTTTTGCTGCTTAATCATAATCATATTAAACGTTTACCCATGGCCATAAAAAATTTCACAAACTTACGCATTTTGGATTTAAGCTCAAACTGTCTAACCGAATTACCCGAAGCAATAGTTCAGTTACCTTTGGTGACTTTGGTGGCCAAAAATAATCAATTAACCAATCAGTCTTTGCCCAAAACGTTTACGGCGAAAAATCAACAGTCCACCCTTAAAGAATTGAATTTGAGTGGCAACCTTTTAACACATTTTCCTGAACAAGTCATCGAACTGAGAAATTTAAAATATATGTATGTGGGTGGTAATCAAATAACTGCTATTAGTAAAGATATATGGAAAATGCAAAGGTAGGTATTTTTTATTAGAGATTAATTACTACTTTCTATCACACAAGAGAAAAAAAAATTTTTGTTTTTACGATCTTGTGTGAGTAAAAGCTTTTTCTTAAACAGTTAAAATGCCTATGTTGTTGATCTCTTTTAATATAGTTTTTCAAAATTTAAAATTGGATTTTTAAAGTTTGTCGACTGAATGAAAAGACTATTTGTTTAATATTTTATTTGACGTTTGGCTGGAAATTCGCAGCTTCTTCCGGAATAACTTTTAAATAAATTTTTAAACATTGTGAAATAATAAGGTGACCTCGTCCTAACAACAACAACTTCCTGTACAAATTGCCATGTACTTTGTTGTTGCAAAATTCTAGCCAAGTTGTCAAATATATTGCTATCACAAATACACACACATTATAGCCCAATAACATGTATTACGAAAAAAAATTTGACTTAAACTCACGCATGTTTCACGTGAGTAGTGCCTACCTCCAAATTCGGGATCATTATTCCAATAAATCTAGTACTTGCGTCAATTTCAAAAATTCATGACTAAACATTTTAAATATAAAAATAAAAGAAACTCGTGTTATTACACTAAATGCAGGGTATCCCAATGGCGTGAAACAAGACCAATTACATAATATTAAAGGAAACATATTAGTGTTGGCAAATATCTATAGGAATTAATATATTTAAATTTGAGATAATTAACTGTTTAAAAAAAAAATAAAAAATAAATTTTAGATAAATTCTGATTAAACTCTAGTTATTTAATGGCCAAAAAAACTACATACTTCTTTTTGTTTGAGTTGTCCTGAACTTTACGACCCCCGCTAACATACATACATATGTAACTAATAAGCAATAATTAACTAAAAAATTACATTAAATGTTAAGGTTTAAAAAAAAGAATTTCCTCCAAAGTCTATTGCAGAATCATTTTTACATTAATACTTACAAATTCATTTGCTAAGGCCTCCACTAACACGTTATTACTTCAAGTTTAAAAATGATAATATTCGTAGCGACTTTTTATTACCTTGTCACCAACCTATGAAATAATGAAAGTCTATTACAAATTCAAAAAGATTTCCCTGGGACTATATTTCATATGCATAAAAAAGCGGGGCTAAAAATGATAAAAGAAAAGATAGTGAGTGACATCGCGAGAAACGGTTTAAAACTTTCTGCGCATGTTGGGGCCTCGATGTCGCGCAGACTGTTTTCCCATTGACTTATATTTTTGTGCTCTCACATTATGCTTTCAAGTTTTTTACACATACTGCTTGACAAAATTCACAAATATTGAAAGCTGTGACGTAGGCTGCATAAATTTAAAAGCAATTTATTTTTAAGATGTCATCAAGAAAGAACAGTTGTTCACTAAGTTTGCAATCAGCTGTTTTTTTTGACTGCAAATTAGAATACAAAATTTAAAGAAAATTTGAAAGCCAACTCGTTTACTTTTAAAAAAAGTATTAAAATTTTAAACAAAAAATGAAGGATAAACTTGATCGTGTGACTACCGTGCTATGTATGTTTATGTGCTTGTGTAAAACGCTCATTCTTATTTCGCCATGATCGTAACCTAACGGGAAAACATACGCAAAGCCTAATATCCTACAAGTTATTCTTAGCGCAAGTCATCTGATTTGTCAAAAAGGTAGGACAGATCCTATACTTAAAACTAGAGTTCGTTTTTGTCAATTACCTCGGGAGACTAAATAAACTAGGTTGTTGGCAAAAAGTTATCGAAAGTAACGAGACCCAACTCTAGTATAAACACATATTGATTGATACAAGCTTAAAACCCGATTTAAAGTTTTAACAATCCGATTGATTTTTATCAACAAACAAAAACATTTTTAATCTGATTGCATTTGATTTGGATCCAATGATGTTAACTCGAAAAAATATATAAAAAATATTTTTCTGATAAGCTCCCGATTTTATAAGATACTTATTTTTTGTTCATGTAAACTCCGACGAAAAATCCTTTAATTCAAAACACTGCTTAAACAGTTCACAATTTACTTTTATTGCATTTTTAACGAGATTTATTAAAATATTTTTTTATATTTTTTATCTAACTATAAAAACGTAAAAAAATAGCAAAACAAATATTAAAAATAAAAAACAAAAACGAAAATGAAAATAAATAATAGAAATAACTGCTGATAAATACAAAAAGAATGAGAACAAGAGAGTATGCTCTCATAGGGTTGTATATTTAGTTCAGTCTTAACAATATAGAATATGAATATAATTCCAGTATTCAAATTCTTATTGTACGAGACAAATTCATGTCTAGACAAACGTCAAACTCAATATTTAAAAGCCCAGTAAAAAAATACTGGATTTTTTAATTTGGATTTGGCATTTGTCTAGTCATGAACATGATACAAAGAACCAGGTAGTCTCGTCGGCGCAGCTGATTAGTGTCAAAATTATGCTCTCCCTGTGAAAATAAAACAACAAAAACTATTACTCATCGTTTTTTTTCTATGAGCTTTTGTTTGACACGTTGGTACTAATTTGTAGTTGTTGCAGGGACGAGATTACCTGATTAGTTGTATCATGGGCATGAATTTGTCTCGTCAAGACGTACAATAATTAAAGTTTGTTTAAATAGAACAAATGATCTTACAGTAGTACCGAAAAAAAAGAGTGTTGATGAGAAATCCTAGCTGGTTTTGAAAATGCGTTACACTCGGCTAGCATCGGAATTACTTAATTTTAATTGAAAATTTCCATTCTTAGCTGTCACAGTTTTGATAATAAACTTAAAGCTGAATAAATAATATTGTTAAGCCCCCCTTAAGAAAATTTTTAATAATTTTCAACTTTTTTGTATTAAATTCTTTAAAAATGTTCTTAAAAAGTTTCAAAAATCTACTAAGAAAATATTACATTATTTTTTCATTGCAAAGTCCTTTTATTAAGAATCACTGGCATACATAAGTATACAATATTTAAATACTTTATAATACAAAATTGATAAGCTTTACTTTATTATAGGTCATCCTTATACTAAAATAAACTTTTTACTTATTAAACTGTTTTGATGATGGTGGCTAATTGTTGTATTTAAAAACTTTTTAATCTTTTAAAATTTTGCTCGTTTTCTTTAGTATTAAAATTATAAATAAATTACTTTTGTTGTTCCTATTAAAATTTTTGCAAACAGTAGTCTATTATTTAGTTTGATAATTCTCTGCCTTATTTTAAGAAAATATTTGATTTATTAAGGGTTTAATTAACATATCTTGTATCTTGTATCATATATTTTAAAGCAGCAATCAATTTTTTATGAAAATATTGGGATGCTATTAATAGGCCCCTTTTTTGTAGTTCTTGCAATTTTAAATCAACAAAAACTTAGAAAAATGCATTAAAATGTTTTCGGGACGACGATATATATAAAAATTATACTATGATTAATAAGGTACAAAAATAACAAAAAAAAACAATAACCTAGTACCAAATTAAATTTAAAATTAATCTCCACACTTGGCATATTAAAGTGTATTCTAATATATATGTTTTACTTAATTTTTCCAGCCTCCAAGTCCTGTCTATGGGTGGTAATTTATTGACCGACGTGCCCGAAACAGTTGGCGTTTTAAGCCAATTGCAGGCCCTGGTTTTATGTGATAATTTAATTGAAAATCTACCTACAAGTATAGCACGCTTAAAGAATTTGAAATCATTGCTGTTGCATAAAAACCGCTTAAAACATTTGCCTAAAGATATTGTGGCCTTAAAAAACTTAGCAGAGGTATAAAAACAAATAACTTTTCAAAATATGTAATTTAACTTGAATTTCGTTCTGTTTTAGCTAAGTCTTCGTGATAATCCTTTGGTTGTACGTTTCGTCCAAGATATGGCCCTTCATCCTCCCACCCTTATGGAATTGGCTGCTCGCATTGTTAAGACTTCTGGCATAGAGGTGGGTACGGGAGATTTACCGCAAACTACTTTGGAATATTTGAGCTGTGCCAATTGTTGTGTTAATCCCAATTGCAAAGGAGTGTTCTTTGATAATCGTGTCGAACATATAAAGTTTGTTGATTTTTGTGGGAAATATCGTGTACCCTTGTTACAATATTTATGCTCCTCAAAGTGTATTGAACATGAAGAGCCACCGAGACCAACAACTAGCAATAATGCCAGTGGTTATATGATGCGAAAAGTTTTATTGGGTTAATTTTTTTGTATAAAAAATGTATTTTTCTTTATAAGCAGCTCTCTGTTGAGTAAAAGAAATAATTGAATAATAGTTTTAAAAAAAATAAAAATTGTGATTCTTTATAAAATAAAATTGTTTAGGAAGTAAATTTTCGCCAAGTAACGGTTTAATTTTATGCATGTAGGGCATATGCATTTGTATTTTTATTTGCATTTATAATCCTGCGCTTACATCTCGTATTTAATAATTTAAACATAAAGAAACAATTACAATCTTGTTCAAAATATTTTTATTTTTTATACAGACAGTGAAAACATATTCTTACAAAAATTGGCTCTAGAAAATAGTAAAGAAAATGTGGGTTAGTGTTTAGGTAGGTAAGTTGTTGTTGTTGTTGTAACAGTTCCACTGTGGACGGTTTTTTTTCCTGAAAATACATTTAAAAAGAGATTTCTTTAAAATTGGTGTTTGTCAGTCAGGTTGTGGCATTGGGAGCTGGAGAAATTGTGCCACCTCAGTCGGTTTTACCCATGGTCAATTGGGCGTAAGTTAGTTGGCCTATTGGGGCAGTTAAACAAATGCACCGCGTCATGAGGACTTTGGAGGCAGTCAGGGCACTGATTTAGTGTGCCGGGTAGGTAAGTAGGTAGGGTCAGTGATCCATACCAGTGGTGGCGCATCACTCTACTAGGAGACAATATGATTTCCATTGTGTTGCCCTAAAAATTAAAGAAAATAAAAAGTGAAGATAGTGTAATGCAGGAAATGAAAGAGAGCTAGAAAACAAATATAAATTTTCAAAAGTTCAATTCGTTAAATTATTTCTGGTACAGAAGGTAGGACTTCATAAAAGCAAATTAGATTTAATTTTTAAAAATTTATAAATACAACAAAAATTTATATCGGTTATATTGCCACACTACAAACTACAGGGTATGTGATATTATTATCTGATATGTCTTTACTAGAGTGTAGAAACGACCCTTCTAACTCAACAGATGATTTGACAGTGATATCAGATGTGAAAAAATTTTAGGCATATATGACATAAGTGACAAATGTTCTGCTAAGAATATTTGTTAGAATCTATTCTAAATATAAAAAAAACAGTGAACCAAATTTCTTTTCTATTTGCAGCTGCCTGATCTAGCTTACTCAGAAATTTACAAAACAAAATGCAACAAATTTTTATGTATGGGAATTTAAAAAAAAACGGGTATTTAAAAAAATCATCTGGCAGCATTACTGCAGTCAGTATTATTTTTTGTTTTTGTGTTATATCTGTGGTTTTCGCCAATTCAGCGTATTTATAAAGTTGACGAGGCTTTTTAAAACTATTTAAATGGATGAAGAAATAAAACAATCTAGCTATTTAGAAGAAGATATTGGAAATTTAAGTAACACTCCCGAAAGACCGCCATATTCTCCTTTAGGGCCTAAAGCAAATGATCAAAACACAAAACTCTTCGACGCCAATAGTGTAGAAGAGCCTTTGGACAATGGCAGCAAAAAGGAAGCAACAGGGTTTTTTGACAAATTACCTGAAGAAAATCGAGAAAACGAAACTTCATTACAAAATAATCAGACTGCAATGGAAATTGACGAGGTAGGAGTGAAAGAAGAGCCTGAGGATATGTTCCCAGAACCGCAAGATCAGTCACACATTTTAGCAAAAGTAAATCAAACTTCCATACAAAAAGATATGGAAGATTATAGGAGTGTTGCTCAAAGATCGACCTCTCTTGCTTTAGTGCCAGAAACAAATGACCAAAATAAAAGCTCAAGCGAAACCAATAGCATAGAAATTAAAACAGAACCTTTGGCCAATGATACCAATAAAGAAATAACGGAAAACTCTGACAATTTGCCTGAACAATTTCAAGTAAACACAGAAAATTTATCAAAAGCAAATAACATTCCCATGGAAACTGACGATGTGAGAGTAAAAGAAGAACCTGGCGCAGATGATCAAAATTATATCGATTATGGTATGCCTTTAGCGAAAGGTGTGCAAGTGACAGAAATGAAACAAACTAGCTTGTCGACAATGTCTGCAACTATGGAAACTTTGGAAAAAAGTTCTAATCAAATGCAGTTAAATAGTGGTGATATTTCTTCAAATAATTTGTACGCAAAAGGAGCTGCTACAAAGTCTGCCTTAGATGAATACCTAGATGGAATTGCAACACCTATAGCACCAGTACGACCACGCTTAAGAGTAAAAGCAGAGTTTTCCTTACTACCAAAACCAGGGTTAACCAACGCAAATGCATCCTTTAGCGAAAGTAATAGCATTATTGATAAAGAAATTTTACCACCACCTCCACCACTGATATCATCTACGGCCAATTGCGATAGTGTGGCAGATGGCATCGCCACCCCAAGAATTTCTATAGTGGCCACAAATCGCTTAAGAGTTAAACCTGAAATTTTTATCCCTTCCGCTACGCCTCAACGAAATGATGAATCGTTAACGATTCCCGACGGTTTCTTCAATGATCTCATCGATAACAAAGTAATAAAAAGTGAATCTGGTGAAGGGTCTGCTGCAAGTAATGATGACTCTAATGATGATGATCAAATACCGGAGGGTTTCTTTGATGAACTGCTGCGCGATAATCTGATAGAAAGGATAGAGGAAGCTAGAAATAATGAGCTAGAAGAAAAGTATTCAGATCGTCTTAAAGAATTGGAACGATTAAAAAAAGAAATGACAGAGAAACGTAAAAGCCGTAAAAAACAAAAGAAATCTAAGAAGAAATCAAGAAAGCGTTCAAGATCGCGATCAGCGTCACCTGCTAATAAAGCTAAAGATCGAAATTTAATAGATTGTAAATCTGAACTTAACTATGATGAATTTAAACGTCCACGTAAAGAAATGCCTTCAAGTTCAATTTATGCCAATAAAGAAATTTTTAAACGAGATTCTATACCAGCTTTTACTACAGGTATACAAAACTGAAAAACATAAGTTCTTTCCTAATTTAAAAGTTCGTCTTTAATGTTACAGATAGTGAAGCTACCTTAGAGAATATTGAAAAAGCTCAGGAAGTTTTAACACCCAAGCAAAAAAGAGAAAGAGGTAAATAATAGTTTCTTATGCTTCTGATTCTAAAACCGTACGCAGCTGGTTAAGAAAATATGAGTACTTAATATTAGTTAATTTCGTTTCTTTATTTTTTTTCAGCCATTAAACGTGCCACAGCCTTGCTTGCGCATCTCAAAGAAAAATCCGCCAATGAAAATTCCAACATATTCGATTCATTTCCATTTGTGTCCACTGTACGAAAACTTCCAACTAGCCAATCTTATGTTCAACAGGAAAGCTATGAAAATCGTTCGCCACTTCACAATGTCAACAATGTAAGCTATAGATTCAACTCCCATACGATTCGTTTTAACATGCAGGAATGGGGATTAGCAGCACTTCCCACACATGCTGCAAAATTAGCCAAACTTGTTGGCTGTAATGCCCAATTTATATACGACAAATTAAAGACCATGAAAATACCAGCGAAATTAAAAAAAATAAAACAGGAACCAACGGACAAGGAGGCAGAAAACGAGGGAGAGGAATTAATAGAAACTACTTCATCTTTGTTTAGTAATGCTATGACTCAAACCGATAAAATCGATGAATTTAGTACAGCATGCAAAGCAAAATGTTATGAAGTTGGTGTACAAGTGGAACCTAATGTTTACAGTATAGGCTGTCAAACTTTGGAGAATCAATTGCCATCACAAGAATTACACAATGACGACGATGTACCCGTAATTAAAATCATACGTGAACTTAATGAAAATCAACTAATGGCTATTCACCAATTTGCTGAATTGATAAGGCAACCGAATGCAAATTTTAATTCCATGGACATGTATAAAATACAAATAAAAATTGGTGATATTTATAAAATATCACAAATTCCTTCATCCTTGGATACAACACGTACTCAAATGATCAATAATTATTCAACGATAGTAAAGCATAATCCACCTTATAGCCAAGGAGGCGGTTATAGACAAAGAGAACAAGCTGTTCAACAACAACATCATCAACAACCACAGCCCCAACAAAATCAACTTATAATACAAAGTGTTGTAGGTGCAGATGGTAGCAAATTTTCCATTAATGATCCTCGAGCAAAAGCAGCATCTTATGCTTCAAGAATTGGCAAAGATAATGCAGCTTCATCTTCAAATTATGATAACCGATATTCGGCAGGTCCACAATCTTATCATAGTGTAAGGCCTTCAACGAGTAACAGCTATTCACACTCGCCTAGTAGTAGGCAGTATAAAGGTGATAACAACTCGCCAACATCGCAACGCCAGTATCCAACAACAAGTCAGGCACCTGCTGGGACGTCTAAGTATTATGGTAGAGGCGGTCTAAGGCGTTAATAGTTTTGTTTAAGCTAATCTTCGTCTTTTTCTTTGTATAATTAAATTTCCTTTGAAAGGATTCTTATTTTGTTTAACTTATGGTAGTTTTTCCTTGTTATTTTTGTTAATATAAGGAACTAGAATATGGATACCAATAACAACAATAATTATTTTTGGCTAAGAAAAATAAAAAAATTAAACAAAAAAAATTTAAAATGTTATTTTAACTTCTTAAGCCAATATCGTTACCTTTATATAGAAAGGCCCTAACTTGTATATTTTAAGTCGTGATTTTTTTGCTAATTGTGATTGATATATAAGTCTGTAAGATCAAACCATTAATCAAAATAAATGAAAATCTGGGCTTATATATAGACGAGTTAGGGCCTTTTTATATTAAGGCTAATGATATTGTTTAGAAAAGGTACACCTAGGGGCACATACATAATATGTTTACATATTTTTTTATTTATTTGTTAAATAAGTTTTAACTGATTGGTTTATGCCGAAAAAATATTAAAAAAAAACTTCAAAACTTCATAATAAAGTTAAAAGTTTTCTTTAGGTGTATCAGGCAATCAGAAGCCGGCAGAAGGTAAAGTGTTGATTTTGTTTTTACAAAAATCGTTATTACTCTAAAACTATTTTACATTTAGAAATAAAATAAACGCCATATAATAGAGCCCGAATTTGGCTTACATTTAGCTTCCACCCAATCCGCCTTAAGACACGCCTTGACTGATTTAAAATCCTTTTTAAATTAAAACCTTGTGTTTCTCTAGTATAGTTTTGACAGCAAAACAAAACGCAAATAATTATTACACAATTTCTTTAATATGTATCAGGTGAACAGAAGTCCGCAGTAGGTTGAGTTAATTAATTATTTTACTAAAACCATTATAACAACAATAATACTTTACGTTTGGGAATAAAAAGGTGGCATTTAATAGATCTAATAATTGGCTTCTTTTTTAAGGCCCATAAGTTCTTCCCAATGTTACGCCTTAATTTGTTATTACGTTTTTACGTTGAACATGTTCTACTTGCCGTTCTATTGTAAAAAATATGGCCCGAAAAAAATTAAAAATGTTATAAAAGTTTTTGCAGTCCAGTTTAAGGGGCAATTTGCGTGATTTTCCTGATTTTGTATGTAAAGTTGCCTTAAATAAAACACATTTGTTTTTGTTTTATTTTTTTTATAATTTTTATTTGTTTTATTAATGGGTTTTCTTCTCATTTTTACGATTAACTAACATAAGTAAAGTTTACTTTTTTGTTGTTGTTTTTTAATATTATATGGGTTGTTTTTTTTTTGTCTCTTTTGTTTGTTAAATGTTGTTTTTATTTATTTTTCTTTAAATATGTATAATAAATAGCATTTTATGACATTGCCAGATGTACTGTTTGTTTAAGTTTGCTACATTTTAAACAAAAACATAAAAATTACAAAAATTGCTAAAAATAAAAATGTTTGTTGGTACATATTTTGCTTTTTTTGTTATTTTTTTAGTACATTTTTTTGTTTTTGCTAAAATTATTTTAAGTAATGATATTGGAGAAAAATAAAAAAAAACTAATTCTAAAAGTAAACTATGATATTACACCTTTAATAATATACATTAATGTATGTTTGCATGTAAATATAATTATCAATACAAAATATTAAGCATTGAAAATATTAATAAAATAAATAACTCAAAAGTTGCTTTTTTATGAAAACACATACAGGAGGCAGGAAGTAAGGGATTAAAAAAACTTATTATAAAATGATTTGGTTTTAATTTTAATATTGTTTATGTACTTTTGTTTGTATGAAAAATAAAGGATTTGTTCTTAGTAAAATTAAATATATGTATATTTTATTTAAAGTATAAGATGTATTTTTATGTGTTATGATTAATGTTAAAAATTTTAAATTAAAAATAAAAAAAAACTATTAGTAAATTTACTTAAAAGCAACACTAAAGTAAAACATAATTTAAACATTTTCTTTGAAACAATTTCTTTTTCACATTAATTAATATTTATAATTAATTTCTAAAAATTTAGTTTACAACAACAAAGTTTGTTTTATAAACCTATGATAAATTTTTAATTTGCTTAAGCATTAAGAGGCTATTTTTTGGAATTTTTTTTTAAATACTGTTTAAGAACAGAACAGTTTTTTTTTCCTTTTTAATAATAATTCCAATTACTTAAATAAAAAATTCCTATTAGTATTCTTTTTTTTTGTTAAATAGTCAATTTTAAAATAAAAAAAAATTATTTTTAAATGTCCTTAAAAAATTAAATTTTAAATTGAAATTATGTTTTAGGTTTTGTTGTTATTTATTTTATTACTAAAAAAAATTATTTAGCATTTAAATTAAATTTTTATAGGCTCCTTTTGTTTTGGTTAATTTTCTTAATATTTTATTTTTTTGTGGTAGTTTTTTTTTTATTTATAATTATTTTTTTCGAATTGCAGCTACAAGTTTTTTGTAATTTTTTTAATATATGTAATAATTAATAATTTTAATTACAATTAACTTGCTATGCTAAGTTTTTTTATTTAGTTTTTTAAATAAATTTAGGCTGGGAGTTTCTTGTTTTTATAAAGGAGTAGTAGAGGTTTTTTGTTTATAGGACAATACGTTTTTTTTTCATGTTGTAATATAATTTTTATTTTGTGTGTAAAGCATGCATTTGCTAAATCAATTTTGTTGTTTCTTTTTCCAAAACCAAAACAAAAGTATTTAATTTTTTTATTACGAGTTTTTTAGTTTGACTTTAAATTTTTGTTTTTTTTTTATTTTTTATTATTTAATATCAATAAAAATGGTGCCATATGTTTAAGTTGTTGTTTTTTTCTTTCATTTATATTATTTTCTTTTCATTATTTCCATTGTTTTTTATTTTTCTTTTGTCTAAAAATCAATAAACACTGTAAACCTATTTTCTTTTTGTTAAAGTTGGTTTTTTATTAATTTTAATTTAGGGATTGTTTTCTAGTAATTTTTTTGTTTCTTTAAATATTTTAGAATTTTTGTTAATGATGATGTTGCAAGTTAAGACTCTTAAAAATATAAAAATTTTTGCAGTTAATAGGTATTTGTACAATAAAAATATGAAGAAATGCCACTAAACTTTGCAAAACAACGTGCCATTTCTACAAACTACATATGCCCATACTTAGTAATACATACCTACATAAATGCACATACATTCAGGCATACATTTGTGTTTTCCTACCCAGTTGACCAAAGCTCCATAGACATCAATCTAATAGAAATTTTTTCTTCCCCCTCAAACAGTTTTGTCATAAATTCATATTGTGCCAATTTTGTTTCTTTCGGATCAAAATGCAGAATTGGGGTTACTATGTTCAAGACGTTTCCAAAATATGTCACCCACGGCTTTTGCTTAAGGAGTGATTGTGTCAGTTATGATCTTGGTTTGAACGTAAACATGCATTTGAAAAATCTAACCCATCATTTGAGGTTGTGCTGGCCAAAAATATGGCTGAACAAATATGTTCGTATTTACATTTTTAATATGAAATTACACCATGAACATCAGCTCGTATTTGCCACCTACAATAGCATGAGCAAATAAATACCGTTGCTTTACCGGTGTCCTGTTCACTAACCAGACCAAACAATTCAGTCTTCCTGTTCTGCAAGCTGACTTGATTTTAAGTTGAATGATGTTCCTTAAGTCGATGAATTTGCAGCATTTCAACAGGGTTTTTACTTAAATCGATATGAAATTAACTAGAATTTGTGGATTTCATCTGCAATCTAGAAAAACCTAAACCTACAATTACGCTTGTACGTCCAAACGAGGCAAACTCTGTCTTGACATATGTTAAACTTCAAGAAGACAAACCCGGTATTTTTATACTGGTTTATCCTGTACTGAGTGTCCTTATGGTTATGGTTAATACTGTGTTTTGTGCTATACATATGTATTTAACACTTTTTTCTTTCTTATCACGACAGTGTCTTTTATTTCTCGCTGCTTTTTCTCCACTGTATTATACATACCAACAGTTTAACAGCCAAAAATATCAAAAACAAAATATAACTGTAATTTAACTCTTTTGTTTTCTACCTTTTTCTATGGGTGATGCCAACTTTGCAATTAATTATCAAGCTCAAATGAGCTTTAAACAAGAAATTGCACAAATCTACCGCTTTTTATGGTGAGCTTTAAGCACTTTGCTTTGCTTTTTTCCCTTTAAGCCTAAATACCTGTTTAGCTTATATGTATTTTAGTTTTTTTTTTAATTTTGTTTATTTTTCGTATAAAGGCTCGTTTTTTAACGTTTAAGAAATAAGTAATTATTTATGTTCATATTCATATTTTGAAGCGCTTAAAAAAAGTTTGGCGTAATTCCGCTTTAAAACTTGGCGAATTCACAAGGTACAATACAATAGCATATTGTATTATTGTCATATAATTTCACAATAGCATAAAAATTTTGTTGTTGCTTTTCATACGAAACTTGTTGTGAAACAATACAACTTTGCTTGATATGTTTATTGTGATGTCATATTATATACAAAGTCATGCGCCAAGTGCCTAAAACAAAACGGCGAGTTTTCTATTTAATTTTTGGAAGCCGCTAGCACTCGCCACCCTAAAAATGTATAATACTAGAAACTTAGGCAAAACAATTGTGTTTTCGTTTAGTCGTATCAGCTGATTTAGATTTTTAATACCACACTTATATATGAGAGGTTGTTCACAACAGTCATATTTTTTGATTCTATTATTTTACAACATATGATTTCACAAGACCTTGTGAATTCGCCAACTATAATTATTTTATTAGGACTTGTTTTTAGTTGCAAAATTTTAAAATACTCCTAAGTCATTTTTGTTGCGTTTTTAAACTTTCGAAGTAGTAGAACTGTATTCTAATGAATTAATTAAAAAACTTTAATATTTACGCTAGACCTTAAAGCCGCATTCTACAAAACTCTGCTTTGTTTTCACTAATTGTCGGTATTTTGCAAGTACCTTAGTTGTTTTTGTTTTGAAGTAAATTTACCAGTGAATTCGCCTTAACTCATTCGGTGCTGCCATACGCACAGATTTTTATGTTAGTTTTAGAGTTTTTAGAGATCGAGTAATATAAGAAAGAATGTTTGATTTTAAAACATAATTAGATTTTGTTTCTTTTCGTAAAATATTTTGTAATAGTAATATACTAAATTTTTTGGTTTTATTGTAATAAAAGAGTATTAGTTCTTATATTATTAAGATATTCTTCTTTTATGAATTTTTTTCAAGTTAGTTGTTTTAGTATTTATAACCGGAGCTTACTGTACTAAGAGTTATTTTATCTACTGCTTTAAAATTAATGTACATATGTAGGTACATACATAAATTTGTATCCCAAAATGTATTTATTTTTCATTCTTTTTTTTTAAACCAACAAACTTTGTAATAATTTATTTTAAAAGCGGAATAATTTTCTTTTACAAGAAGCGATTATTCTTCCTTAATTAATTAAAATTTTAGTTAAAATTTATTTGTTTAAAAGAAGATCAGAACATAAAGTTTTGATCAAAACTGTATTGTTCTTGTTTTATAGTAATTTTTATATGTTTGCTATATAACAAAAACGAAAACCCTTAAGAAATAAGAGTAACCCGTTTTTAAGTATAAAAATATTTGTTAAAAAGAGGCAATCATAAACAGTCATTCATTACCCATTATTAATGTTCGTGAGAAACAAACAACTGTAACATTAAACAGATATGCACTTACAACTATATTTTTGCCGTTAAGTTTGTCAGACAGTTAAGAAAGTTAGACCAAAAAAAAATTTCGTAATCCTAAGCAATTTGGTATGTGGCTTAAAATAATTGGTGTCCAGCAATGATTTATGTGAATGTATGGGTAGGTGCTTTTTCATTGGACGATTAGTGTTCGTCCCCCAGTGACACTCTTGGCGACATTGCTTAAAATTTATAATCGCCTTGTTTAATACAGGCTGGTTATGAGTACGTTCATTATTTTTTTTAGAAGTTTAAAGTTATAAAAATTGCACTTGCTTTTCGGAAGACTATTTAAATTAAAAAGTTTTCTCGATGCGAACTTTTCATTTCTCAGTACCGGCAGCGTACTAGTTTATGAAAAAAAGTGATTTTGACTAATTTTATTTTAAAACTTAAAAAACATTTAATGCATAGTAAAAACAATAACACAATTCTGTTTTTCTATATCAATTGTAAACAAAAACAAAAAAAAATCCAGTCACAAAGCCTTTCTATACATATACAGGCATATTCGAAATCATTTTTAGAAGGTTGAAAACATTAAAAGTATTCACAATGGGTGTATTAAAATTAAGATGTGGCAAATTTATTTTTTATTGTGATCAAAACCATAGAAAATAGCGTTAAATAAACCTGCTTTTTGGACTATAAAATAAGACATTTATTTGTAAAGTATTTAATATTAAAATATCGCAACATTAAGACATATTTTAATACACTTTTGTGAACCTCCTTATCAATATTACATTTGAATGTAATTAAAAAACCAATTTTTTTATAAATTTAAGAGCCTTAAAAAATTTTTTTTTCTTGCAAAATATTTTTGTTGCTAGAGAAAGTTGGGAAAAAGATTTTCTATCAACTATTTTGGGGGAAAAAAATATAAAACAATTTTGTTAATTTTCACAATGGGCGTATTAAAATTAAGATGTGGCAAATTTATTTTTTATTGTGATCAAAACCATAGAAAATAGCGTTAAATAAACCTGCTTTTTGGACTATAAAATAAGACATTTATTTGTAAAGTATTAAAACTAAAATATCGCAACATTTAGACATATTTTAATACACTTTTTTGAATCTCCTTATTAATATTACATTTAAATGTAATTGTAAAAACCAATTCTTTTATAAATTTAAGAGCCTTAAAAAATTTTTTTTTCTTGCAATATATTTTTGTTGCTAGAGAAAGTTAGGAAAAAGATTTTCTATCAACTATTTTTGGGGGAAAAATATAAAACAGTTTTGTTAATTTTAAATTATTAGATTGAATTTGTTTTGTGGCTTTTTTAAAGTTTGGGATAAGTTAATACATATAAATTATGCATTATTTTTTCTTAAATTTTTACTATATTTAGGTTAATTATTTTTTTTTAATTTTTTTTCTGGTTTTTTAACTTAAACGTTTTTTTCTTTTATTCTTACTTAAATGTTTTGTTTCTTTTTGATTTTATTTAAAGTTGTTGTTTTAGTTTTAAGATTATTATTATTATTTAATATTTTAATTAATTATAAATTCTTTTATAAATTAATTTTTTTTAAATATAAATTTTTTGTTTGTTAGTTGTTGTATTTTCGAATTGTTTTACTCAATTAAAAAAAAAAATATTTAAAAAGAAAAATTGTCTCATTGCAATTGTTTGTCATCTGAGGATATTTTTAAAATTATTTCTGTTAATATTTTGAAATACAACATCATCATCGTCATTGTGGTCTGTATAAGCTGAAGCTGTTGAAAATGTATATGGTTTTGCAGTTACTTTAGCTGTTATTTTAATCTCGCTAACCCATTGTCGTCGTTGACTGTTGCGTTTGTGTGCCACCCGAGCTGGCCGCTGGCGCTGAGTTTGCTGCCGCATTTAAATCAATATTATCGGCTTCAGAACCATTGTTTGATGGTGAATCTTGTGTAACTGATGCGGCGGTGTTTTGTGAGCCATTGCCACTGGCCGTATTTGCATTTGCGGCATTGTTATTACTGGACGTTCCCGATGTGGAGGCATTTGTTAAATTACCCGCAGAAGATTGTGAACCTACAAGGAAACAGTACAAAAATATGGTTGGAAGTTTTGTTGAGAGGTAATAATGAAATGTATACAAGTGTGTGTGCTTTATATGTATTGGTTTTTTAAAATTTAACAAAAAGACGTCATGCTTTAAGATTTAAAAAATGGGTTCTTCTTAAATTATTTGTCAAAAAATAAAAAAAAAAATAAAATTTTAACATTATTTTTATTTTTTTTAACAAATAATATGTAAAGAAAACTCTATTGATGTTTTTAACAATAAAAAAAACTTCAGTTTAGAACTAAATCGAATTTAAAAAATACTCAAAAAGTTTGTGAATCACTTTAGCTTCTTTGTAAATGAAAGTTAGCGTTAGTTATTTATAAAAAAACCCTTAATGTTTTTTTAATAACGACAGTAATTTTAATTTTTTATGCATTAAATGGAATTATTTCAATTTTTTTCTTTTAACAATTAAAAAATATCAAAAAAGTTTTTAACGTTTGTGGCAACGATATGCTGTTGTCAGTATACCGTTACAATCATAGTGTATTTGCTCGCAATGTGGCAGCGCTACGAAACAAATACAACACAGTAACAGTTAACGGACACTTCGTTTTGGTTTTTCTTGTTAACAAAAACAGTATGTATAAGAAAAAAAACAATATAAAAAAAAACAAGAGCGCTATATTCGGCTGTGCCGAATCTTATATACCCTTTACAACATGTAGGGGTTTTTGCCCTAATTTTTTAAAATTTTGTATAGCAATCCCCTTAGAGGGTGAAGATAGTGGGTAATTATATTTTAAAGAAATGTTTGAAGGGAAAATAAGTTGAAGTCAGTCCCACATTTGACCTATCCACGTGCACCCTGGAAGCTGTATGAGGGGATTTATTACAATTTCCCAAACTTCGTATGGGAGCCCCCTTAGGTGATGGTTATAGGGGGTATGATCTAGCAATATGTTTAGGAGGCGAAACTAATGGGGGTCGGTCGTGCACTATATTTCTCTAAGGCCGACTCTGAGAAAGTTATGGGCGTTTTAACATCATTTTTGTAAATTTTGTATGACAACCCCCCTAGGTGATGGATATTGAGGGTAAGTATATTCCAAGAATACGCGGGTCTATGATACATTTTATTTCTTTAAGGGCGACTCCGGGAAAGTTGTAGGGGTTTTTACCCTAATTTTTTTTAAATTTTGTATGACAACCCTGTTAAGGGCTGGATATAGAGGGTATGTTCCACAGAAATGTTTGTGAGGAAAAATTGATGGGAGTCGGTCTAACATTGCACCCGTGTAGTGGCAACTCCAAAGCGGTTGTAGATGTTTTTATGTAAAAATTTTAGAGAAATAAACAGAAGTAGTCTTGATTTTTGGCATATATCTTGGTCAGCTATCAGGTGATTTTGCTGGATTTTAATAGCGATTTTCTCGCACATATTTTTGATAATTTGATACCACTCACGGGTCTCTGCGACATCGACGAGCTGCAAGAAGTTGATTTAAACCATAACATAAGCAGACGGACATTGCTAATTGGACTTTCCTATCCATAAGGACCAAGAAAATATATACTTTATGGGGTCGCAGATAAATATTAAAGAAACTACAAACGGAATGACAAACTTATATATCCCTTATCACTTATGTGAAGGGTACAAAACAGAAGCTTTAACAGGGCTGCCATATATTATTTTTTCTGACAACTTAAAAAAGAGTTTTGGGCAAACAAACTTTACACAATTTTCTTTAAATCAATTTGCTTTAACAAAAAAAAAAAAAAAATGTAAAAGATTTTTTATACGTAAGTTTGTTTATGTAATGTAAAAGAAAATTATTGGCATAAGTAGGTATTATAAATTTGAATATTGATCAAAAATTATTCTCCCTTAAAGGCCATTTCTTTTTTATACATTTTTTATATAAAAAAACAACAAATATTAACTAAAAATGGTTTCAGGGATTAAAAACTACAAACATTTATGTATACCTATGCTGTGCTGCTAATTTTTGTATTACGCAAACAACAGTCCAACAAAAAGGGTTATTTTGCACTAGTTGTACAATATCTGTGGCATGCTATAAATTAATTACTTTTTTACAACTGCAATATTTATAAAAATAAATAGGGTTAAATAATAAAAAAACAGAGTATAAAATGTGTAAGGGGGTTATTAGGTTAAAAAAGGAAAGTCTAGCAAATTAATGTTTTAAAATTGTTAGATTGATCATTTCGCAAAAAAGGAAAGATAAAACCAAAAACCACAAATTGCAACAAAAATATAAAAAAAACACTTAACAAAATTTATAACAAGAAAAAAAATTACTAGATAAATAAAAAATATATTTAATGTTAAATATTTATTCGAATTTTTTAATTTTTTTTTATTTTATAAAATATGAATATCACCTTTTTAAATAAAAAAAAAAATTAAATTTTTCAAAATTTTGAAATGAAGGTTTTTATTTAATTTATTATTATTTAATTTTAATTAAGAAAAAAATTTGCAACCTTTTTAAAAACTTTTGGTTGTATTCCCATTTTATATAAATATTATCAGCTTACCACTCCTTTACATCCCATCACCACCTAATTTAACTTTTTATTAAGCTTTTAACTACATAAAATAATAATTCTTATTTTTCGTTTTAAAAAACAATACACTGGTCATCTTTTTTCTAATTTTAATTTTTTTTTTATTGATTATATATATATATATATATAATTGTAAATAACTTGTTTTTTGAGTTTTTTTAAAACTTTTAAGAGTTAAACTTTATTAAAAGTATTATTTAATATACTTCTCTTAGGTTATTTTATAATTGTTAAGCTTTTTTTGTCTGCTTACAAAAAGAAATATTTTACAAAATAATAATTAAACTAAAAATATAATAAAATTGCGTTATTAACAAAAAATATATGAATTAAAAGTAAACTTAATAAATGAAAACTTTTCCTTTTTTAGATTAAAAAAAAATAATTTCTTATGTTAAATCTTTAAATCCAAAAAAAGAAAAAAGTTTTAAAAAACGGTGGTAACTTTAAGCAAATAGAAAAAAGTCTTGCGCCTAGAAAACATGAAGTTATTAGGGTATTCACAAGGTAGTCATAAAGTCATATGTCTTAAAAAAATAAAATGAAAAAATACTACTGTTGTGAGCATCCGCTCATAATTAAGTGTGCTATTTTAAATTTGAATCAGCTGCTGGAGAAAACAGAAAAATAAGTAATTTTAAAAATATTTTAAAAATAATGACTGCGACTTGTTAACTATATCAACGGCTTCACTAAAGAGTTTCGGCAGCCCGGCTCAGGTTTCTACTGTTTATGAAAAAACAATAAACACAGTTCAAAAAGTCTTATTATTATAGAACTTTTTTCTTTTAAGCACAACAACTTTTTTAAACTATTGTAAAATATTAAAACTTTAACACAATATGACTTGATAGCATACCGTTTGAATACCCCAAATATATTTCAAAAACAATCAATAGTGATATTGGCGACCCAGCCAAATCTTATACACCCTTTGTAAATTCAGCAGCTTGTCGTTTTTCTTCAAAAGGTTTAAGCTGTTTATCAAAGGTTAAGAGAATAGCGGTTTACTTTCGGTAGTAAAGCGTAACAACATTAAGAAATGTTAATTTACCTAATTTACCACAAATACGCAATTTACTAGACACTTTATTACCAAAAGTTAAAACCGCTATTATTTGTTTAATACTAAAGCCAGAAGGAAGCTCATTATAACTGTAAATTTTAACGCAAGGTAAATGAATTTGACGTTGCCGTATTTATATTTAGTACAGGGTGTCCACCGGGGGTATACTATTTTGTTTTTCGCCCATGTTCTGACTCTCACGCGATTGTCAAATCACATGCGATTTGTAAATCGCAAAAATTTTTTTTGCATGTTCTGTAGTTCACGCGTTTTTTTTTGCGTTTTGTTTTTTTTTCGATGATGTATTCGAAAATAAAAACATGTTTCTTTTAAAAATACAAAACAAAAAACCAAGGAATATATAACAAATTGTACCTATTTCTGCAACAACATTTTTTCTTTCTTGTTTTCCAATAAAGTTCATACATAATAAAGTAAGCAACTGAAAAATGAAGATGTACATAACTAACAGTTTTTTAAAATTGAATTTTTATTGAGACTGTTTACAAAAAATAAAACAAATTGTGAAAATTATAACAAAAACCCCATATATTATAATAATGCATAGTTTGATTGGCTGTTTTTAACCTAGTTTGGGCAAAAAACATCGGTTCACCTCATCTACCTCTTGCGATTTGAAGTCGCAAACTTTCTTGCGATTGTGAACTTCAGAACACCTGTTATGCGATTTCAAATCGCATCGCCAATATTTTGCGAAATGCGATTGTCAGAACATGGGCGTTTAATTTTTGATTAAATGAAAGAGAATGGATATTATATTAATAAATGTTTCATTTAATGTCGGCAATTACGTATGAAATACAATATCAGATAAATGCCCGCCTTCGTTTACCTAACAAATGCGAGCCCTTTTGAGCACATTTTTCATTACATTCTCACGCATTTTACGCGGTATTTCATTAATTTCATCACGAATATTTTGTTTGAGTTGCTTTAGCGTTTCTGGTTTATTTTCATAGACCTTACTTTTCAGACATCTCCCCAAAAAGAAGCTCGGAGCAGCCAAATCAGGCGACCGTGGAGACCAATCGACATCACTCTTTCTTGAAATAACTTGTGGAAACAGGTCTCGCAGTAATTCCATTGTAATCGTGGTTGTATGTGATGTGGCACCGTGTTGTTGATATCACATGTTAACCAAGCCCAAAGCATATAGTTGTGGCTTTAAAAAGTTTTCAATCATATCACGGTATCGCTCCCCTTTGAGTTGCCATTACGCCGTTTTAAGTTTCAAAATAGTAAGGTCTAATGATTCCTTCTGACCAAATTTCACACCTTACTCTGTCATTTTAAATGGATGAAAAGGTGACTGATGAATAATTTGAGGGTTTTCCATTGCCCAGAACCTACTATTCTGTTTATTCACATATCCATACAAATGAAAATGTGCCTCGTCACAAAGCCGGCGGACACCCTGTATAACCACAAAAAATTAACGGAAGTCGTTGTCACTTTGCCAAAAAAAACCGCTGTTTACAATGGTATTGCCATATTTCTGTTTAATTAAAAGAAAGACTTTAAAAAGAGCCAAAGTTTATTTTTATTAAAACTAAAGTTAAACCCACTTTGTAGACAAGTTGTATGTTTAATGGTCTTAAAGTAATTAAAAGAAAACGTTTGTATATCCTTTTTCTATTTTAATTAGTTTTTTTTTTTTATTTTAAAACTTTTCTTACTTGTTCTATGTTTAAATAAATTAACAAAAAAAGGGTCTACATTTTAAGTATTTTATGTTTTGTTTGTTTTTATTTATATTGTTCTTTAAAACATTTATAATTTTTTATAATTTCTTTGAGTTTTTTTTTTTCTTTTTTTTTAAGAAATATTTAATCATACACAATTTTAAACAATAAGAAATTTGCATGTGTATTAAAAAAAATGTAATGTATACTATTAATATTTATTAATAATAAAACTAAAATTTTGTAATTTATTAAAAATAATAATAATGGTTACAAAACAAAATTACAAGTCCAAAAATAGTTAAACTAAAAAATAATTAAAAATATTAATTTTTACGATTATATTTTTGATTATGTTGTTATATTCCTTTTTTTAAGTTTGTTTATATAATAAATTATATAATATTTTTATTATAACAAATGAAAAAAGTATTAGAGAACTAGTTTTTTTGTTTGCTTTTCTTTTAATAAAACTTATATAAATTTTTTTATGCCACTATGAATCTGCAAGAAATTAAGAGAAAAAAAAAGATACAAATAATATAGAAATAATAAAAATAAAAAAGAAATTAAATTAAAACAAAGCATAATAAAACATAAAAAACCATAATCCATAAGATGACATCAAAGCAAAAGCCACAACCAAAGAGAGCATAAGTAAAACGTTTACAAAAATTTACAGCATGCAACAAAATATTGTATATTTTATATAAAATATCTTGTTAATTTTTAAATCTCTACAAGACATTTTAGAAAAGGACTGTTCCTAATGTAAAGCATCGATTAAAAAAAGATATATCGAGAAGCAAATATTTACAAAATTGTTTTTTGCCCCTTTCTTATTTTAATTTGTTTTTTTATAATTTCAAGTTATCCAATTTCTTTAGAGAAACCACAAAAATATATGTATGTATCTGTTTTATAAACTTTGCTAAAATAGTTTTTTTGTTTACATTAAAATTATCATTTTGCAAAGATTGTTTAAAGTGTAGCATTGCCAGTGGAAAATCTTATTACTTTTGGCATATTTAAGTACGTACATAGTGGCAACGACGTATATTACTTTTTTTGCTTGCACTTACAGCAAGTGTGTAAAAAAATAATTAATGCATCAACTTAAAGCTTACTTAAAGCTCATCAAAAATTAGTGTTTTTTCAGTAAAATTTTATTTAAAAACTTTAGTGGCCAATCTGGTGTGTTAAAAAAATTAAGTCTTATATTATGACCATATGTTTTTGGCAGGTTGTTTTCATAATAAAACAAGTAAGAACTCTATATTTGGTTATACTGAACCTTATACTAGAGATGAGCGATCCCGTGATTTTTAAAGAATACTGTCAACAGTGAACGTGATTTTTTAATAACAGTTATTTTAAACAGTGACGGTGACCGCTGTTTATTATTTTTCATAAACAAATATGTGAATAGTTTCTTCACAGGTAGACCCAAAAATGTTACTTCAAATAACATATCAAATTTTAAGTGTCAACACTGCAGTTAACAGTTGCTACTCAGGAACATTTCTTATTTCTTCCACGAACCGCAATGTAATTTATGCATATGGGGTTTTGAGATTGAATGAACGAGGTTGTTGGCAAAAATTAACTAAGTCTGGTAACACCATCGCAGTAAATAGTTACTTCAGAGTAAATCCCAAAAATATTTGTTTTCATAACATATCAAAGTAACTACATTGTAGTAACTGCTACTTCACAGTTTATGTCACTGTCGTTACCAGTGATTCAAGTCACAGGTATAAAATCACAGGTACAGAAACATCGCTCATCTCTATTATATACCCTTAGGATGATCATTCGTATTGATTTCATCATTAATGAATAAACGAATTAAGTATTGAATTGTACTGATTTTTGAATTTTACTTGATTTTAAGATAATTTGATATTTTCAAATTTAGAAGTTTTTTTTCCCAGCGTAAAAATGGTAAAATTTCATTGTTTAACAAAACCTAAAAAGAGTACTGATTTAAGTTCAGAAATAAATGGTACCCAGTCATCGGATCTAGTTAAGTTATTTTGGAACCGAAAATAATATAATAAAATTATTTTGTGCCGGGTTTTAACGTTTGTATAGGCGATGCTACTTCCAACAAATTTTTCTTTTAAATCAAAAATAATCATAATATAAATCCCTGTAAAAGGTTTAAAACCGAGAGTTTCCGAGATATTTCGTATCAAAAATTTATTTAAAACTGTTTATTTGTATTTGCGCTGCCAACTTATTTTTTCCCCCCAAAATAAAGGCATTGTTGTACAACTACTTTTTATAGGAAATTTTAAGTTATGGCATATAAAAAATTTCTTTCTATCCAACATATTTTTATTTTAGGTTTTAGGCGTTTGCGCGTAATTTACTGAACACTGACTTCTTGACTTTTCGCTGCCAGCGCTGTTGTTATACACTTCACATAGTGATAAATGTATATATCAGTTTGTCATTCCGTTTGTTATTTCTTTTTTATCCATTTGGGACCCAATAAAGTATAAATATTCTGGATCCTTACAGATAGGAAAGTCGATATAGCCATGTCCGTCTGTTGAAATCAAGTTTCCGTAATCAAATAAAGTAAAATGGATCAGTTATTGCTGTGAAACTATAAGAAATATCCTGGAGAGAACCGCCATTTAAAATGAGCAAGATCGGTTTACTACGGACCTAGATTAAGGCAAAATACTGCGATTGCCTAAGTTTTTTTAGGACAAAATTCATACACGTGTGTAGAAAACGCAAACAACTGGCAACTCTGTTAAACACACATACGGATGCAGAGACCTGCGCCAAACGGCTGACGACCGGCTCACCTGGACCGATCATATGTATCAAGTCGCCGCCGCCGATGATTTTTTCAGCTTAGTGTCGGTTCAAGCTTAGCCGCTGCTTCTTCTTCATAACTAAACTTTAATATATTGTAATCAATTATTCTAATATATAGTTTATTGACTATAAATAAAATTTGTTATTGTAAACTTCAGGTGTGTTTTGAGGCCAATGTGAAGAATATATAGCCGAATATAGCGTTCTTACTTGTTTTTTTTTTTAATTTTTCTCTTCTAAATTTTATTTTAGTACCTCTTTAATTTTTTTAAATGCCGTTTTTAATTTTTCTGAAGGAAAACTTTGAAAACTAACCTAAAACCTGACGCATTATCTATTTAAAAAAATTAATGAGAATATGATGCTACCTGTAGTGACACTATACATCTTATACGGAAATTCTGCAATAGTTAAGAAAGAGCACAAGTGCTGTGTGTGTGTTTTTTTTTAATTTAACGCTTTCTTTAGTTACAGATTAATTTAAGTTATCAAGTTTATTTCTATATTTCTACCTTTTTCTTTGTCATGGAAAGTAATTTTCTGTGTGTCAGCAAGACCAGAAAACAACAAAATCCTCTTAAAAATTATTAAAGCATGCCATATTTTCTTTACAGTTTTATAAACAAATTAACAAAAAAAAATTACACAACACTTTAGGCAATTAAAAGATTTGGGTAAAACTAAAAATAAATATTAAGAAAAACAAACCTGTAACTGTTTGCGCTGCAGCAGCACCCGGCGTAGTACTGTTGGCTGTAGCGGCAGCAGCAGCACTTGTGGCATTTGTTGATGACGAAGCAGCTGTGGCCGAGGCAGCACCACCTTCACCACCAGCGCCAGCAGTACGATTTGCACTATTTTGCAAATGTTTTGGCAACAATTGTGGTACTAAACTCGGTTGTATTGTTAATTCTAAAAACAAATACACAAGAATATAAAATCTTAGTATGTTTGTCCAGGATTGCCCTATTATTTTACAAACTTACCATGTTCAGTGAAATTAAATAGTGGCGGCATTTCTCGACCATTTGGTAATGTAACATTACCCTCTTGACGCAATTCATCGAAAAATGGATGGGCGCATGCTTTCAATGGTGTTATACGTGCACTTGGTGTATATTCCAATAGTTGTGATACCAAATTTATAGCTTCTGGTGGAGTGCGTATACGGAAAACCTTAAAAAAAATTATAAAAAAAAAATAAACTCAGTCAAATGGAAAAAACCCAAAGAAAGATATCAAGCAAAATTGGCCGGTTAAATGGAATGTTTCATAGCCATTTCGATGTGTAGGTTTTAGTGTTTAATCGCGTTATTTATTAGCTTCGATCTGTTAACAGTCCATGTTAGTAAAGAACGTTAAATTGCAAAATATATTTACAAATCCTAATATATTTCTAAAGTCAGTTTTTGGTGATTACTATAGAAATAAAACTTTTGAGAAATCAAAAAACTAACTCCCTAAAACACAAGATGGCCACTTTCCCGGCATAAAATTGACTTTCTACCACAATCGTTCACACTTGTATTAAACAAAAATCTCGACAGAATTTTGCTTCACTTAAAAGCAAAAAATGGCATTGTATTGTGGTGTTACACTGTTACACTATGATCAAACGAAACAATAAGTTTTAATTTTTTCCAAACGGTTTGAAAATCGGACAGACCTGTCAAAAAAAAAAACTTAACATTTATTCTTTTAAGCTAAAAGACCTAAAATCGAGCAGGATAATTTATCTACCTTTGAGCCACGCCCCTCTTCTTCCTTATTTGGTTTTAATTTCAAAATAAAAAGAGAAGGCTTTCAAATTTTTATGGATATTTACTTTCGAAATCGCACAATTTTTTTTTTATAAAATATATAAACGATGTCATTTGACTTGTTGTAATACTTGAATTTAAATCAATGTAATCCAATAGTGTTTCCTGGGGACGAACACTAATCGGGGTTTGCATGTACACAACACGAGCGCCTTACAAAACAAAAAAAAGGTAGCAACAATAACGAAGGGAAATATTTCAAGGGTTTTTTTAATAATAAACACAGTAAAAAAAATCACTCATACGTTCTCATAAATCTTTCCTTTTTGTTGGGAAACGCTCTTTTAAACAATTTTAACAGAGTGTCTCTGGAGACCGAACGCTAATCGGGTTTTACATGTACACAATACGAGTACATACCTAAAAAAACCATCACAAAGAGAGCAAAAAAAGGGACAAGATAAAAAAAAGGCGAGAAGAAAAAGAGAGGCAGTAAAGCCGCCAAACATACTTTCATCTGTGATACTCCCCTTATGTCTAAAACTCATAAATTCTCTATCTTTTAATTTAATTTACATTGTCAAAATTCATACAAAATGAATTTCAACACAAAATTCTCTTCAAACTGCAATCACCTATTATTATTTCACCATGACATACAACAAATTTAGAAATAACAAGTAAGAGCGCTATATTCGGCTGTGCCGAATCTTATACACCCTTCACATTGACCTTTCGCAATCCCAAACTTTTTTTTCTTTTAACCATTTTTTTACTTATGAAATATTTCTAATTTTCAAATTGGGGTCGGTGTCATTTTTTTACGATCCACGGATGACGGGGAAGTTGTAGGGGTTTTTATCCTAATTTTTACAAATTTTGTATGGCAACCCACTTAGAGGCAAATTCTGAAGAAGTTGTAGACATTTTCATATCATTTTTGTAAATTTTGTATGGCAACCCCATTAGGGCGTGGAGATAGGGGGTAAGCATGTTCTAGGAATATGTTTGGGAGAAGAAACTAATAGGGGTCGGTTGTACATTTCATTGCTCTAAGGCCAACTCTGAAGAAGTTGGGGGCATTTTTACATCATTTTTGTTAATTTTGTATGGCAATTCCCTTAAGGCATGGAGATAGAGGGTAAGTATATTTTAGGAATATGTTTGGGAGGGCAAACTGATGGGGGTCGGTCGTACACTTTATTGCTCTAAGGCCAAGTCTGAAGAAGTTGGGGGCATTTTTACATCATTTTTGTTAATTTTGTATGGCAACTCCCTTAAGGCATGGAGATAGAGGGTAAGTATATTCTAGGAACATGTTTGGGAGGGCAAACTAATGGGGGTCAGTCGTACACTTTATTGCTCTAAGCAAATTCTGAAGAAGTTGTGGGCATTTTTACATCATTTTTGTAAATTTTGTATGGCAGCCCCCTTAGGGCGTGAAGATAGGGGGTAAGTATATTCTAGGAATATGTTTGGGAGAAGAAATTAATGGGGGTCGGTCGTACACTCTATTGCTCTAAAGCCAACTCTGAAGAAATTGTGGGCATTTTCATATCATTTTGTATGGCAACCCTCTTAGGGCGTGGTGATAGGGGGTAAGTATATTTTAGGAATATGTTTGGGAGGGAAAACTAATGGGGGTCGGTCGTACACTTTATTGCTCTAAGGCCGACTTTGAAGAAGTTGTGGGCATTTTTACATCATTTTTGTAAATTTTGTATGGCAACCCCCTTAGGGCGTAGAGATAGGAGGTAAGTATGCTCTAGGAATACGTTTGGGAGGAAAAACTAATGGGGGTCTGTGATACATTTTTTTCCTTTGTAGGAGAACCCTGGAAGCCGTAGGAGCGATTTTAAAAATGTTTAAATTAAGCTTTGTATGGCAACGCTGTAATATGTATGAACACTTATACGAATAAAATTTTTGTTTTGGGTGTGTTTCAATAATATCAACATGGCTGATTCGGTTTTTTTCTTTTTTTGTTGTTTTTTATTATTACATGTAAAAGTATTATCTTTGTTGTTGTTGTAGACTCAAAAAAACGAGTTAGTCTTGGTTTTTTGCTTATATCTCGGTCATTTATCGGGCGATTGCTGAATTTCAATACCGTTTTTCTCGCGACTATATGTGACAGCTTGATACCACATTCGGGTCTATGCGATATCGGTGGGCTTCAGAAAGTTGATTTCAACCATAACACGGACAGACGGACATCGCTAAACCGGCTTCCCTATCTATGTATAAGGATCCAGAATATATATACTTTATGGGGTCCCAAATGGATAATAAAGGAATTAAAAACGGAATGACAAACTTATATATACCCTTATCACTTATGTGAAGGGTATAAAAATATTTATCAATGCCAGCAGCAAGGCGCATGTATATCAGGGCCCCGTTTCTCAAAGCTTACAACTGTTGTACTACAAGTAAAATACTTCTAAAAATCAACTATTTTACAAGTCTGTGTTTCTCAAAACTACACTTACAAAATACAAGTCACAAGTCTGTTAAATTTTTTTACAAATATAGTTAACATTTTACAAGCAAATTACACACAATTTCGTTTCTCGAAATAAACAAGTGACACTTGTATTTTGTAGTATCTGCCAAAATTCTTGAGAGTCTATCGCAAGCCGTAAAAGTAAGTAAAATTTTACAAGTATATTTAATTTATAGGTATTAAGTATTAATATTATAATCTGAAATTGTAAGAAAAAGGATATGTGGTCCAGTGACTCCAGCGATGATGAGGAAGTCAGTGTAGTAAGAAGAGCTAGAAGATTTTGCCAAAGAATTTGTTACGACGAAATTGAGCTAAATTTCGAATTTAATGAAAGATTTCGCCTTACTGCAGATAAAATGGAATGCCTTTTAAAATTGGTTGGCGCCCAGCTTCAAAGACCATCTAATAGAAATAATCCACTAACAGTAAAATTGCAATTACAAATTGCTCTGCACTGGATGGGAACAGGATCACAATACCATGCTGTTGGAGATATGCATGGTGTTTCCAAGGCAAGTGTTTGTAGAGCTATACATAATGTAGTAGGTGCTGTTAACAGTAAGATACTACCGCTTTACCCTAAATTTCCACAAAATATGCAAAGCACAATTGAAAAATTTTATAACATAAGAGGGATGCCTATGGTCTGTGGTTGCCTTGATGGAACTCTTATTAAAATAGACGCTCCCACGAAGTTTGAAGAAGCCTTTGTAGATCGCCATGGTAACCATTCAATTACCTGTATGGTTGTATGTGGACCGGATATGAAATTTTATTATTCCTATGCAAATTGGCCTGGAAGTACGCATGATTCCAGAGTTTTAAAAAACAGTGGCCTCTTCCGAAAAATGGAAAATGGTTGGAGACCTGCGCCAAACGGTATTCTTCTCGGTGATTCTGCTTATTCCCTTAAGGAATGGCTTATTCCTCCGATCTTGACAAATGAAAATAATGAGTCAAGCCAAAGATTTCTTAGAGCTCATAAATCAACTCGAAGGGTTATTGAAAATGCGATTGGCATATTCAAGGAAAAGTTTCCATGTCTTAGCTACCTACGCTTAGAACCAAAAAAGGCATGTGAGGTTTTTAATTGCTGTGTTACTCCTTGCAATTTTGCAAGATTAAATGGGGAAGAAACCTCAAATTATTACGATGATGATAATGAGGAAGATTTGAATGCAACTGCTCTTGGGGAACCTCAGCATGAGGCACATCAAACGGATGGACCCGCTCACAGAAAACTTTAAACTATTAAATTTTTTTAGAAATTAAAAAAAAATTTTCATTTACCTAAATTATTAATAACAAGCAATTAACATGTTAATTTTGAAACTTATTTATTTATTATTTATTATAGTTTTTTACTTTAAAGAGAAAATAAAAAAGGTGCTGCTTTTACCCCTTAGAATTGCAAATAAGTACCACTGTTTTTTTTTATTTAAAAAATCATAAATCCATTTTATTTAAAAACAAACAAAAAAAATGTCAAATTTAATTGTAGAAATGTTAACCCGGTGCGGTAACATTACAAGTCCTGTTAAAATGTTTGTGAAACAGGTTTTTACATTACTTGTAAATTTATGGTTTGTAATTTGTAAATTGTAAAATTGTGACTTGTACTTTTGAGAAATAGGCCCCAGGTGGCCTTTGTTAATCAGCTGAGTAACGGTATTTCGTTTTGTATTTTTTTCTTTTTTTACAAACAACAACTGTAGCACTCTTAAAAAATCTCAAAGAGAAAAAGAAATAATTTGTAACGTTTTGTTATTTGTCTATGACATTCATATGATGATTTAGTTGTTTTTGTAGAACTAATCGCACCTGAAATTAATGCCCCTTGGCCAGCAGCAATGCAGACAGTGTTGTCTAGTTTTCTTAAAAATTTAATAAATTAAATAAAAGCCCGATCCATCGCGAAAGGCTTTCAAAAATTACAACAAAAAAATATAATTGTTATCAAAAACACCGAACATATTAAGCCTTTTCATTTCAAGTTAATAAACATTACCATTTACTGTAGCAAAAATCTTAAAAAAAATTATCTAAAAACTTCGCAATTCATTTTTCAAAAAAAAAAAAAAAAACAAAAGGAAGAATTTCTAATTTTGTCTTTTTGAAATCTAATTTTTTCAATGTTTATATCAAGGGGTATCTACATTTACAAGCTGAAAGCGTAAGTGCCACAATTACAACACCAACAACCATATGATAATGATAATTACTTCAAACTTATTTTGTTTAAGGCTTTAGATTTTTTAGTTGAAAGGGAGTTTAATTAACAAATATTGCAATGCTCTGCTTATTATTAAAAATTAATTCTAAATATTGACTTAGTTTTTTTTATGCAACATGCATTATTTAAAAGCATATTTAAGCATATTTATGTTTGTTTCAAAGAGCCGCCAATTAACAGCATACACATACATACATAACGTAGCCAAATGTCATACAATAAACACAACAAAAAAAATCAATGTTGGAAAAGAAACGATTTAACATTGCAGAGCAACTATAACACCAGATGAAATGAAAAAATAAATGTAATGAGAATTAGAAGTATCAGAAAAGGAGTTTATAGTCGATAGGGTTAGCAACGTCAACAAAAATTTAAAGATAATAAACCAATTAACGTTAAATATTAAAAAAAATTAAAAAAGATTTGGTGAAATTTTAGATGTGTTTTCTGTCTCCTTTTTTATGAATTATTTCTTCATTTCAGAGATTGTTTCTACCACATTCAGGTCTGTCTGATTTTTCTCTCATTCACTATATTTGCCGTAATGCCTTTAACTTTAACTTGGGTGATTGTGTAAATATTTTTTTTTTTAGAGGAAGTTCTTACTCTTAAACGTTGTTTCTGGCTTAGGGCATTTGGAAATTGAGTACGTTCAAGTAGTGACTGTAAAAAGTTTGGGGGTTTTATTAGAATTATTTTTTTAATTGAAATTGTAGAAAAAATTAAAAAAGCTTTAAAAGCAACACAATATTTTTCTTTTAACATCTAACAGCCATTTTATGCAAAACTATTTATATTAACTTAAATAAGCATTAAGAAAAATGAAAATTAATAAAAGTAATGAAAAAAATTAAACTTACTTTTTGCCATGGATGACTTTTAATTTGTGGAAATTTGAATTCCGTGTAATTCGGATTCATTTCACGAATTTGTTCTCGTGTGGGTGTGCCCAAAACTTTAATAACCTCAACCAATTGATCGACACCAGAATCACCGGGGAATATAGGTTGGCCCAAAAGTAATTCAGCTAATACACAACCGGCGCTCCACACATCTAAAATAAATTTAAAATTAATATTAAGAAAAAAATTATTTTTTAAATAAAAAAAAAAATAAAAAGTTTACCAATTTTTGTGGTATAGTTGATGGCGCCAAATATCAATTCAGGTGCTCGGTAATATCGTGAACAGATATATGAAACATTTGGTTCGCCATGCAACAGTTGCTTAGCACTACCAAAATCGCATAATTTCAAAACAGCGGTCTCTGGGTCCAATAAGAGATTTTGTGGTTTAATATCACGATGACAAATACCCAATGAATGTATGTAAGCCAAACTTCTGAACAATTGATACATGTAAAGCTATCATTTGAAAGAAAAAATAATAAGTCTTTGCTTTAAAAGATTTTGATTTTGTTTAGTTAACAACTTACCCTTATAAAGTTTATAGGTATTGTTTGCTTAGTCTTAGCATATTGACGGGCAACTTTATAAACAGTTTCTGGTATATATTCGAGTACTAAATTCAAAAAAACCTCATCACGCTGCAAAAAAATGCAATAAAATACGTAAAATTAATTTATTAAATATTTGTTTTTACTAAAACCTTTAAGTTTGTTTTAATTTTTTGACTTCAACTAGAAAAAAATATGTGAAAAAATAATTATATGAAAATTTTAAAACAAATTCAAATGTATACACAAAAATTAAAAAATAAAGTATTACACCCCAACATCTATTTAATTGTTATTCTTTTAATTTATTAATTATTTTTTTGTAGTAAAACAGTTAGTATTTTAAAGAGACAAAGCAAAAAACAAAAGAAAAAAAATTAATAAAAAAAAAAAATAAATAAATTACATGCTTTTTAGAAGATTTTGAATTATTTTTATACAAACTAGCATACGTTTTTGTAATGAAAATTAATAAATTAAATCATACACCAGATTAAAAAAGTTTGTAATTTTTATTAATTTTTTAGGCTTTTATATATTTTGTTGTTATTTATTCAAAAGAAGTTGGCATCACTTCTTCTATTGTAGCTTTTATTTATCTAAATGTTACCAGATTCACTTAATGGCAAATTCAAAATGACGATGGCCGTCCTATTCATAAACAAATTATAAATTTATAAAAGCCTCTTAAAAGCGATCTTTCTGCAAAAAATCTTTTTTATAAATCTCTTTCAAATTAAAAATAATGTTTTTGAACATATCATAAACATAAATATAGTTGGCGAATTCACAAGGTACGATACGATAGCATATTGTATTATTGTCATATAATTTCACAATAGCATAAAAACTTTGTTGTTGCTTTTCATACGAAACTTGTTGTGAAACAATACAACTTTGTTTGATATATTTACTGTGATGTCATATTATATACAAAGTCATGCGCCAAGCGCCTAAAACGAAACGGCGAGTTTTCTATTTAATTTTTGGAAGCCGCTAGCACTCGCCACCCGTAAAAAAGTATAATACTAGAATCTTATGCAAAACCGCCGAACAAGATTACTTTAGCCGTCTCCGCCGGCAAATGTAGACGACACTGGTCTCTGGCCGTCAGCTGTTTCTTGTTTATGTAAAATATAGCAAATTTTTTTGCGTTTTTGTATTAAAAGTGTGTGAAAAGAAAAAGGAGCATATTTCCATGGATTATCTCTATAATACCAGTAACCAGGTGAGATATAGAAAATTGTGTGTATATATACGTAATTGATATATTTTATTAATTTAAGCCAAAGGCGAAACGTATTGGCATTATAGAAGCAAATTGTACAATTGTGTTTTCGTTTAGTCGTATCAGTTGTGGTATATGAGAGGTTGTTCACAACAGTCATATTTTTTGGTTCTATTATTTTACAACATATGATTTCACAAGACCTTGTAAATTCGTCAAGTAAAACATTATCAATTAACATCCCATTTGACCACTTTTTAAATATATTTGGCGTTTTAAATTAGTTTAAATATTACGTGGTGTAGCCTTTTATTTGCTTTATGGCACATCCAAAAGATTTCGAGAAAAACAATAGAGAATATTTGGTTAAAATTTTTGAAAAATATACACGCGAAAACTGTTTTCAAATAAATTGATGTTACAATACATCATACATTTTTGATAAATATTTTAAAAGTTTATTAAATTAAACCAAAGAAAGACAAAAATTGTTTGTGCTGCATGTGATCCATTTCAACGTTAATATATACTCTCTCTCTCTTTGAGGTGCGGAAAAAAGTGTGTTTATTTTGTGCAAATAAAATCTTCGGTTTTTTTTTTATCAACTTTGGCTGTATAACTTAAGGCGGTTGCACATAGAATCCGTCGTACGTCATACTTTTTAAACTAACAGCTAAGTTGAAAAACATGTTTTATTGTGAACAATGTCACATTCAGTACGGCACATTCAACGCAATTTACTAAAGTTGGGCAACTTTTAACGTACGTCAAGTACTTTGACAACTACCAGCTGGTTCATAACCTTAATTTTGATTAGTTGTTTTTGCACGCGGCCATAAAATTTTTAAGTTTGAAAGTGAATAAAATGGAAGAAAAGCTAATTAAAGCTGTTAAAATGTTTCCTTGTCTTTTCGATAAGGGAAGGCAAGAATACAGAAACAAATTAAAAGAAGAAAAATTATGGGCTGCTGTTGTTGCTGCTACTGGTGCAACAGGTAAGGTTTTTACTTTAACTCTGTGAAATTCAACAATATAAAAAATCAGCTGATTTAACATCCGTTTATAAAGGATTCTATGTGCTTACCTCTTGCGTTTTTACGTGAATGTCAGTTAAAAAAAGCAACGCTTGAAGTACGACGGATTCTATGTGCCACCGCCTTTAGGCTACGGTCAGATATGCCAAATGTTTGCCCCAAAAAAGCTTAACCACTATTTTAAGCAAAAAATTGTTTAATATTTTTTTTGTCCTTAAATTAGTTTTTAAGGTGACGCAGTAAAATAAACAGATAAAAATCGATTAATATTTTTTTAATATTAAAGATATATCACAATAAAGAAGGAGTTCAAAACAATAATTTTTAGGGTTCACGCTTTTGGGGCAAATATTTGACAGATCTGACCGTACCCTTAGTTTAATTGTATATTTGTGTTTATTTACGCCGTTTGATTTTAAATATCGCAAAAAGTAAATAATTTAGTAAAACAATCTTGAGCCAACTGTGAATTTTTGGATTTGATTTCAATATAATCAAGATACCCAAAAATAAATTGCGGATTTGCAAAAAGGACGCATTTAAGATAAATATTCAATTTCTAACTCTAAAAATGTTCAATAAAGCAAATAAAAGACATTACTTTTAACTTGTTTTATTTTGGAATTAAAGTCGAATAGGTTGCCATAGTTTGTCTAGATGGCAACTCAGTTTACTTCAATTTTTCACCATAAGCTGCAGTGATGCCAAGTAAACTTTATTATATATTTTTTTTAATTTAATTTTAACAATTTGACATTGTAGAAAAATATAAACACAAAAATAGCCATGCAAATGTTTAACAAGATTTTTTCTACTTTCCACTTGATTTGTTTTATGTGAAGTAAGAAATTAAGAAAATATATTAACAAATGATTTCAATTTTTTTTGGGTTTAAAGCCATTTACAAATGCGCTTATAAGGAAAATTTAAACATAATTGTTTTGGTTTTTCATTTTTGTCTGGTATTTGATTTACATATATACAAATATTGTTGAGCAGAAAAGTTAATGAGAAATTGAGAATTATATTTATTTTTTTATATTGTATTTAAAGTTGAAGTTTAAAATGAATTTGATTGGTTGATTGAATGGTTTGATTTGTTATCAAGATGGCTTTATAGGTACCTGTGGTTTAAGAACCGAAGCAAATATCCCAACATCAATGGGAAATTCAGCTAACTTTTTGTTCGAAATCATTTTAATTTTTTGTAATTTTATTTTTTTTTTTTAAATTAAGTACACATACAAACACATTGTATTTGATCAGATATTTGTATATAATAACCCCATACGTTTAGTTATTAAAACATTTTTATCACAGTTTTGATTATTTAAAGTTGATAATGATGATTGATCAATCACAATTTGAACGTACATACGATCAGAAACATTTTATTTTGATTTTTGATTATTTAAAAAAATTTAGTTTTTTTGGTTTTGGTTGTTTTGTTAAAACATATAAGAAAAATAAATTAATAAATAATAAAATTTGAACTAATTAAACAAAAGTATAAGGTTAAATTGAAAAAAGGGTAAAAGGAAATGCCTTTAACTTTTTTTAAGAAATGAAATAAACAAAATGATTTCCTTTTCAATAGACAGAATTCATAAATAATTATTATTATAAAATATAGTTACATATGTTTTTGTTTTAAAAGCATGCAAGATTTTTTATGCTTAAATTCAATTTTAATGAAATTCAATAAGGTTTTTAGGAAGTTAGTACTTAGGAGTTAGAAATCATGTTATTCCTGACAAATTCTTATTAAATTTTTATACTCACTTTTTCACCACTCGAATAGAAAAAATATAAAAGTTTTACAATATTACAATGTTCCAGTTTACGCATAATTTGCAATTCACGATTCTGTAAAAAAAATTTTATAATTTATAACTTTTCACACAATATTTTATAAACAATTTTATTTAAAGAAAATCAGATTAGTAAAAACAAATATTTTTAATTTTTAGCACGAAACTTTAGAAATTCTTTAATTTCGACTTTAAAGGCTTTTCTTTATATGGTTAATATTTACCTTAAATCGTCTGTCTTGTAAAACCTTTTTTATGGCTACTAGTTCACCGGTATCGCATAACTTTGCCTGAAAAACTACTCCAAAACTGCCATTGCCAATCACCTTTGTATCTGTGTAGGAAACTTCTTGTACACGATCGGTACCTTGGCCAGGAGTGGCAACGACTGTGGTGATTTTTGAACCATCTCTGCCTGTAAAAACGTAATAAACAAATGAAGAAAGTTTAGTAAAAATGCTTTTTCTTTTTTGAAAATAAAAATTTTTAATGCTGTTTTAAAAGGTAAGTGTTTTTGGGTGTAACAAGTTTATTTTTCGTTTTTTTTTTACATCAAATACTACATACATACAAGCTTTAAAAATAACGTTTATCTTATTTTATAATTGAGTAAGATGACATCACTCTTGATTTTTTCGCAATTGAAGACTTAAAGTAAGTACCGTTAAAAAAGTTGTTTACCTTTGTTTACGGTGTTTCGATTGGTTTATATATGGTTTAGCGTTGCCACCAGCAGCAATCAGAACCCTTAGCAAAATATATTTTTTAATTTGTAAAATCCATAAAGTTTAAGCTGTTGTAGAGAAAAATATATTGTTTTATTTTAATTTTAATATTCTTTGCAAATCTGCATGGATTTTCTACTTAATGGTCCAAAGATTTTGTTTTTTAACAATTTTTTTCGGACAAAAACAGTCTTTTCGATTTCCAAAAAATAAAAATTTTGAGTAAGGTCCTTGCGATAGATATGTGCATCTTATTTCAGTTTATGGGTAGTACTATATGGTATCTTCAATTAACCAATCGAAAAATTGGTACAACCCTTTATATAGACGATAAAGCATACATATTTCATGAAATTTTTATTGATCGATATCAACAAGCTTTGTCCCTGAGCCTAAAATAAGTGCATTTGTCAAATTTCGTCTAATTAAAAAGGAAAAACACGCATTAACTTTAAACACAAAGTTTACATGTACATACAACAACGTACCATATGAAGGGAGAGTCCTTTTACATTTATTAAAGGTAATTCTGAGGGATAACTGTATTTCGATTCGAAAAAAGTAAAAAAAAATTCTAAAAACATTTTGATCAAAGATCAAGTTACCGGGTTGTCTGTTCCGTGGTTGTGCTAATTGATATATTTGTATAGTTTAATGAAACAAACAAAAACATTTAAAAAAATAAAAACGTTGCTAATCGTAAAAAAAACAACAAATTAACTGTTAAAATAACAAATGAAAAAAAATTAATTTAGTGAAAGCTTTTTGTTAGATCAAGTTTAATAATAAATGTTTTTATTTTTTTATTTTAATGATTATTAAAAAAGTGGCAGCACTTAGTACTTGTCATATGTGTAAGTTTACTTGTTGATGTGTGTATGAAGTTTTGTTTACATTTAGTTGGTGTTTTTCAGTGTTGCATATAAATATTTAAACTTCTTTTGAATAACGTTAAATCGAAAGCTTATCAAAGGAATTTTATTTAATATCAAGCAAGTTTTCAGTATTTTTAAACTTTAAAATTAATATTTTTTCTATCAATTTTGACCAGTATCTTACTAATTGTTACCTTCTTTTTCTTCAACTCCGGGTATTTTTTCTTTCGTTTTATCTATTTCCTTTGGAATGGAAAGTGCTACACTATGTTCAGGCCATAGATCATTTAACTTGCCGATTAATTGCTGCATGCCTGTGGTAAGACAAATGCATTTTTAAAAATCTCATTAATTTGTTATTTGTTTATTACAACAATTACCATAAACATCAGCAAATGTTTTGATTTTATTGATATAAATAAATAATACTAATTGATAAAACCCGCATTAAATGTTCTTTGTTCTCTGTTTGTACATTCAAAATAATTAATTTGTTTTTAAATTTTTTCAAATTTTCCAGTAATTAAGATAAGAAAAAATAATTATCATTCAAAAATAATATCAATGTGAAAAAATTAAAGTCTAAATGTTGAAATGCTTCAAAAGTTATTAAAAACTATTCAATATAGGCTTAAAAATGATAATTTACTAAATGTGTTATCAAAATTTTATAGACATATGTATGAAACAACAAACATTTTTATAGCAAAATTTGTTAACTATTTTAAAATTTTAATAAATTGGATATTGAAAAAAAATTACAAGCAAACAGTTGTGCTAAAACAAATTAAAATATATCTATTTGGTTAAATATATTTTTAAGGAAAAATAAACAATTCTCTTCTTTGATTTCAAATATAGTGCCAATGTGATATTGATGGGGGTTTTTTTTAGCAGACAGGTGTTTACTTTAAAAAATCTATTTTTCATTTATTTATAAAAAATTTAAAGGAAGTTTGATTAACTTTTGTTCTGTTACTTTTCTACAAAATATTTGTTTTATTTTTAATGCTTTAAAACATTTTATAATTGAATTTGGCATAAACATTTGAGATAAAAAATGTTCTAGTAATTATTTATAAAAGAAAAAAAAGTCAAGGCAAATAAGAGGAAGAGGACGCGGAACAATGTTCTATTTTAAATCAGACCTAAAAAATGCAAAAACGTTTACGTCAATTAAATGATTTATTTAGGAAGCACAAAGAAAAAAAAACGTGTTGAAAACGATTAATTATTGTAAAATAAGGTATCATTTTCAGCATTTACTCAAAATTTTAGAATTTTTATTTAGAAGTAAGAGAGGCCTTAATTTGTTTTAATTCTTTAAACATTTGCTGATTTTATTTAGGCATCAATATTTAAGTAAGACTATACACCAATATGTCATTAAAAATGTATGAAGTTAGCAGCACTGTGATGTTAATATGTGCATAGTTGCATAAAATGGTAGTCCATGGTTGCACATTATTGGTACAGGAGCCAGAAAATATCTTTTTTTACTTTAATAAGAAATGAATTGATTAAAATAACAAAATTTTAATAAAAAATTAAAGCTGAATAAAGATATTAAAGTTCAATAAACAGCTATAAAAAGCCACAATTAATATCACAACTTAAACAAGATTAAATTTAAAATTTAGAAAATTAAAGATATAGAGATACTTTAGAGATCAACATATTCTTAAAGACATACTGGTTTGTAAAGTTTAAAAATATTTTTATGATGCTAAATAATAAAATGTAAAAGCGATCAATCTATTACTTGGATCGGAATATTTTTTTGCCGTACTACTACCGCTTCGCGTTAGAACCTTTACATTTTTGGCCTTTTTTGCACTAGAATTTTTTGTTGTGGTAGCTGATGTCGCTGACAGTGATGAACTTGTGGCCGTCGTTGTCGTTGTTGACGATGACGTTGACGTCGATGACTTTGATTTGGAGGAGGAAGAAGTAGAAGTTGATGACGTTGAAGTTGATGAAGTAATAAATTTAGCATTTTGTACTTTCTGTGGCGGTTTTAGTTTAGAATTTGTCACAATATTATTACAACTGTTTGTATTATTTACACAACTACTACGTCTTATAATTTTACGCGTTACCACTTGCCTACTAACGTTGTTATACGAAACGGATCTATTAAATATTGTCGTATTTGTATTATCATTATTAAGATTTTTATTGTTGTTGTTATCGTCTGGTAGGGAACGTAATGAAGTGCAGGAATTTTTACGTTCAGTATCGGTTGCCGTCGCGGAATCGCCAGCGCTGTCATTTTTCTTTTTCTTACGTATAATTTTTATAACTTTACGCGGGCGTCCTGTTGATTGATTCACTTTGGCGGTTATGTTGTCTTGGGCAAAGGTTAAAAAATCAATTGTGCTAAAAATTTTCTGCCTTTCTTTTAGTATTTTTTTTTATTTCAAAGATTACGTGATTTACTTTTAATTACTTTTCTTTATATTATATTAATATATATTATTTTTTTAATATTTTTAGTTCAATAAATTCTATTAAACCCAAGTTTTTTTTATTTTTGTTTTTTTTTATATTTTTTTAATTAAAAAAAAATTGCTATTTTTTATTATACATTAAGAAAGGTTAATTTTGCTTTAACGTTTGTCTGAAACTAGTTCAATATTAGCCAACGAATTTACATTAGACTCACAAGAGTGTTCGCGAAAAAAAATTGCATTCAGTGGTTTTCTATTGAATAGAAAAAAAATTTGAAAAATCGTAGAAGTAAAAAAGAAAAAAAAATAAAGTTGTCACATTGTAAAAATCAAAGCAAATGTTCGATACCACGAGACATTTACATAGATATTCTTCCGATTTTTAATTGGCATCGAAACTGCTTTTTGTTTTTGTTGCAATAAAATTTTACTCATGCTAAGGTAGTTGCCGCCTTCAAACAATGATAATAAAAAAACTGTTTAAAGTCAAATTAAGGTGCAAAGGAGGACAAAATTATTTCAAAGGCGAAATCAAGTTAAATCTTTTAAGCACAATTTGATTTATTTTATAATTGTATACGTTTAATACATAATATACTAAAGATTCGCTTCAAGTTAATAGATTACAAATATTTAATTGGTTGAAACAAAAAAAAGTTTATTAACAACAATCCCAAAATTTTATATAAACCTGCAAATGTACATTCCCACAAACCCTAATTTTCTCTTCTTAGACAGACAGATAACGTTTTATCAATTTTGTTACAAAAAATTAATTTTCTTTAAGGAAAAGAAAAAATACCTTGACAAATTACATAGGTAAATATCTAAAAAAAATATACATACATTATAATAATGATGAGGTAAATTAATTTTAGCAGAAAGAAAATAAATTCAATTAATTTCTCGCACTCGAGCATTAGAAATTTAAATGAACAATGTTGACAGCAATTAAAATGCAATAATTTTAAGGTAAAAAAAGATATCAATCTGCAAATAAATCATAAAGAAAAAATTATAAAATTTTGTATCTTAAAAAATAAGAGCTTAAAATCGCTAAACTGACACACTTAATTTAATGAATAACTATGCATTAACATATGCAAGTATGTACTTTCATAAAATTTTTGCAAAAGTATTATCATGATACAAAGAACCAGAATACAACTAATCAGGTAATCTCGTCCCTGCAACAACTACAAATTAGTACCAAAGTGTCAAACAACAGCTAATAGAAAAAAAAACGATGAGTAATAATTTTTGTTGTTTTATTTTCACAGGGAGAGCATAATTTTGACATTTTGGCACTAATCAGCTGGGCCGACGAGACTACCTGGTTCTTTGTATCATGAGTATTATCATGTATTCTAAAGTTTAAGTGTGTTAGTGAAAATGAGAGAAAATGTAAGTGAATTTACAGTTACTTTTGTGTGTAAACCCCTAGTAATGATCATGGCGCAATTATGAGTATCAGGTGGTGTCGATTCTACAACAACAAAATTTGGTGAATATAATTTTCGTTTTTGTTGTAGTTTTCGTTGGCTCTGTTGTCAAAATAAGATATGTAAAAGTAAACAACTTTGACTACCCAGCCTCGATTTATGCATGAAAAAAGTAGATCAGCTGTGCTTGTAACACCACCTGGTACGATTATTTCACCATGGTAATGATGTTATAAAGTGGATATGTACAAGGCATATCCATACAAGGTGGTCGCAATAAAAAAATTAAGAGAGTTTGACACTAAACTCGAAAAATTTTTCAATTTTAGTGTCAAACTTCATATAAAAAAAATTAAGAGTAAGAGAACGACTCTCTTAATTTTTTTATTGCGGCCACCTTGTATGGATATGCCTTGGATATGTAGTTTCAATTAGTTTTGCAAATTCACAGCTGACAGAGACTACCACATAATTAAAAGATGTTACTGTTTTCTAATATGAACCGTGAAGTTTTGTATCCTTAAATATGAAATTTTATTTAAAAAAACTTTCATATTTATGAAATTTTTCATGATTCTGCAAAGCTAATGTTCCCATTTTTGTTCTTTAGTCATTTGTCTAGCCCTGATTTATATTAATATAATAAAAAATACGGCGTTGCCGCTACATTGTTTAAATAACTATATTTGTTTATGTTTTACTGTGCTTGTCTACTATATTCCTATACAAATCAACACAATAAAAACTATAAACAGCTGATGTCAGATGTTTTTCAGATGAAAAATGGAGCGCTCGATTTGAAAGTATTACTTGCGAGAAATTATTGCAAAATTTTCCAATGTAATCAGGGGTCTATTTTTTGGGGGAAATTTCAAGAAAAACAATAATTTAGCTGAAATTAAAATTTTACATTTTTCTCTTTTTGTGATACATTTTTTTGTTTCTGTGTACCATATTGATTAAAATTAAATATTTGACTTATCACATCGAAAGTATTTTATTTTTAAAATTTATTTATTTAATTTTCTTAATGCATACATATGTTTTAATTTTAATTTTATTTTTTTTTCTTATCAATTTGTAATTTGATCATGTGATGGCAATTGATGCAAAGCTACGTATCTTCGTGTTTACATATATGATTTGACAAAAAGTATTAACAAGATAAAAAAATAATATTTGTTTATAATTTATATTGTTTGTTTGGCAATAATTATCGCTTTTGGTTTAAGAAACCCCCCATATCAACTCAAGTTGTAACAGATTTGTTATTAAAAAAATGTAAAATCAATATTTACAGAAAGTCTGCTTAAAAAAACAAACAAAAAAGTTGTTAAAAAATTTAGTTGCGATAAAAGGTTTAAGAACCTTTGCAAAAATATTTATTTTTGTGCTGTTTTTCGAAGCCACTAAGGTGATTATATCAGACGATTTAGGTGTATTTTATTTTTGTTTACAATAACAAAATACACATAAATCGTCCAAGGTAAACACTCAAGTGGTTTCAAAAAATAACACATTTCTTTGTTAGTTGTGCGAAAATTTTTCCATATTTTTTTTTTTTTTAATTTGATTTGTATATTTGCCTAACAATTTACACTTGCCTAAAGGTACGTTTAGACTACGCTAATATTTGCCCAAACACAACAAATAATGGTTTGGGCTAATAGTATGGTTTGTGACTAATATTTGGGCATGCGTTTAGATTGCACTAATATTTGTTTGAATTTTATTTGCACAAATAACAGAAGGTTTGGTGTCAGACATGTTTGGTACAAATATTTGTATACCCCTTTACACTGCACAAATAATTTTATTTGTCCGGTGTGTATGACAAACATCTGTCAAATAATGTTGTTGTTATGTTTATGAAATCCATCTGCCAAATAGTATCAAATTGTGTTTGTAAAGCAACGTGAAAAGATGCGGCGCCATTTACCCACAACCAAACTCCCCCATTTTTTGCCATATGTATTTTTTTCCAAGTCTTACAAATTAAAAGCCGGGAGCACTTCAAAATCTCGTTGCAAAAATATTCATATATCACTATGCCATAGCTAATGTATATACACACCCTACAAAATAATGGACTTTCAACAAGGGCAGTTAATATAGTATAAAATAACTAATAATATACAAATATTATATATAATTGAAAAGGTAAACAGATGGAGATTTGCTTACATATCATATTTTTTACCTTTAGAAAAATAATAAGGGGTCAGATTAAAAAAATTCCAAAATATTATATTTAGTTTTTTTTTGTGAAAATTTTTTATATTTGAAAGTTTATAAAATATTGTTGATTTATGATAACGTAATGGATTTTAAAACTTTATTATAATATTATGTTATTTATTATTTAAATAAAAAACAAAAAGAGTTAAGTAACTTTAAAATTATTTTCTGAGCTATTATATTACACGCATCTTAAAACTTGCCTATATTAATAAGATTTACCCTCGTGACCCCATTTTTGAGCGGGCGGTGAAAAACTTAATTAAAACTGAAAACTAAAAAGATAAGTTATTTTAATTTCGGGCCAATTTTTCAAAAACTGGCTTGCGTTTTTTTTCTCGGCCAATAAATTTAAAATTTCGTTGAAAAATTCCATATTTTCGACCAATGCCTGGCGTAGGGTGCACGTCTAAATCCTTTCAAAAATATACCACTAATATATACTGAAGCCTGCTTTTTCCAAAAACGTTAAAAAAGAAATAATTATTTTTACAAATATTTGCAAAAAAAGTTAATCAATTGTGCTAAATTTTTGTCAAAATTATGCCATTTTTGAAATCACCTTGAAAATTTTGACTTTGCATATTTTTCACGGCTAGACGAATAAAGATAATTAAATAAATTTTTTTGTGCAGGCTTAACAAACTTTTTAGAAATACAAAAATATTTTTAAAAATATTTTTAGCATAACTACAATTGCAGACATTTGCAACAAACCAAATAAAGTCTGGGTCAAAAACAACAATTTTAAATTTCAAACCCAAATATCGTTTAAACTGTAACAGGTAATAAGAAAGAGTGATTATGTTTTCTTTTCAGATTTTAATTTTCATCAAATAAATCTAAAAATCATTGAAATCGGTTGATATTTACAAAAGTTATAAGCATAGAAATGTTTTGTAAGCCCGAGGAGGTCAACTTTGGCACCCTGTAGCTCAATGTATGTATACACAGGGTAGTCCAAAATTTTATTTTCTAAGACCTTGGGTCCTCCTCTACGACTCCTTCATACATTATTTTATAATTGGACAAATAGTTTCGAAGATACAGATTTATTACCATTTTTTTGCGTTTGGCCTCACTTTACCACGTTTCTACAATTATTTGTCGCTATTTGTTCCGCCAAAAATATTGTAAGAACAAACAAAATATCGAGGCAAATATTTGTAACGACGTGCTGACAAAGTGTTTACACTATGCAAAGCTTTGTTCACAAACAAAGAATTTTTTAGCCAACAAACAGTCGAAAAATATTTGGTGGCTAACAAATTCGAGTGTTTACACTAGGACAAACAAAATTTTTATTATTTTGCACAAATATTAGCACAGTCTAAACGCACCTTAACAGTTGTTCAAAAATATATTAAAAGGAAAAATTTTTCTTTTAAACTTCAAAAATTTATTATTTACAAAATTAAAAATCAATATTGATCTAAAGTCTGCTTTATAAACAAACAATTATTATCTTTTAAATAGTAAACAATTTATAATTTACGAGCGTTATTAAAAGCGTTACTTTTTTTAAGGTTTCCTTTTTCTTTATTTTTGTCTTTAAAAACGTTGATATTGATTATTTTTGCCAAAATATTTATTTGGTTTATTTATTTTGGCTAAAAATAGAACTTATTTATTTTGCTTATTTAGTTTGGTTATTTTCATTTGATTTGACATTGTCATTTGATTTTGATTTGTTTATGCTTTTGTTTTCTTTTCGTTTTTTTTTACTTGCCATTACATTTGCCTTATGATGCAAAGAAAGAAATTGATTGATAATTTGATTTTGAAATGGTTTTCTTTGTTATTAAACTCTTGCATACATTTAGTAAGCTGTCAAACAATTTTGAACTTCTATGATTTCTTTAAAATGCTCTATTAAGGCTTTAGAGTTTATAGGACAATTACATTTATTGAATTAAACTTACATATATTTGTTCAATTTACAATCTCTTTTATATTTTTTACAAGAAAATTTATTATTACAAAATGTTTAGATATTTGCGTGTTTTTTCTTTATGTCGTTTTTATTTCAATAACTGGCATCACTGTAAGAATTACAGGGTTATGCTATAAACACCACTGGGGCGAAAAATGAACTTTTTGTTGCGAATATTCGTCTTAGAAAATAAAACTCAATTGTGTATATGGAAATGCACACAAACAGTGCGACGACTAAAATTCGTCATGCGTAACGAACTCTGCAATAGGTTTATTTCTATTTCTTATGCATTAAACACATTCAAGCTACAAGAACACAGGGACACACGAACACAAAAGTTGTTTGCTATATTTGTGTCCGACTGGCTGCTACTCAAATATTTACTAGACTACCACTACAAAATAAACATATGAGCAATATGATTTCAGTGGTGCCACCTAAAGTCTTTTTGTATTGTTTAAGATATATTATTTGCATCTTACCGTATTGGCAGCACTAATCTGTTAAGTGTCGCGTATAAAAATAGAAATTAGTTTAATTTTGACCACGCCACAAAATTAGCATTGACAGCAACCGTAGCCGTGTTGCATTGTAGCCATTAAAAAAATTATTCTCATAAGCACACGTGTATTCTATTTTTGACTGGTTGTGTTCGGTAGCCTGTGGCGAGGAATGTATTTAATGCTTAAGTGTGTTAGTGAAAAAGAGAGAGAAAATGTAAGTGAATTTACAGTTACTTTTGTGTGTAAACCCCTAGTAATGGTGTATAAAATGGATATGCAGTTTCAATTAGTTTTGTACATTAACAGCTGATAGAGCCTTCCACATAATTAAAAGATGTTACTGTTTTCTAATATGTACCGTGAAAGTTTTGTATCGTTAAATATGAAATTTTATGAAATAAAACAAAATTTCTAATTTTCTGATATTCTTCATAAAGCATTAAATACATTCCTCGCTACAGGCTACCGAACACAACCAGTCAAAAATAGAATACACGTGTGCTTATGAGAATAATTTTTTTATTGCTACAATGCAACTCAACTACGGGTTGCTGTCAATGCTAATTTTGTGGCGTGGTCGAAATTAAACTAATTTCTATTTTTATACGCGACAGTTAACAGGTTAGTGCTGCCAATACGGTAAGATGCAAAAAATAAAGCTTAAACAGTACAAAAAGACTTTAGGTGGCACCACAGAAAGTCATATTGCTCATATGCTTATTTTGTAGTGGTAGTCTAGTAAATATTTCAGTAGCAGCCAGTCGGACACAAATTTAGCAAGCAACTTTTGTGTTCGTGTGTTCCTGTGTTCTTGTAGCTTGAATGTGTTTAATGCATAATTATGCAAAGCTAATGTTCTCGTTTTTGTTCTTTTGTCATTTTTCCAGCCCTGGTTTATATTAAAATAATAAAAAAATATGGCGTTGCCACTACATTATTAAAATAACAACTATATTTGTTTTCGTTTTACTGTGCTTGTCTACCATATTCCTATACAAATCAACACAAAAACAACTATAAACAGCTGATGTCAGATGTTTTTTCAGATGAAAAATGGAGCGCCCGATTTGAAAGTTTTACTTGCGAGAACTTATTGCAAAACAATTTTACATGTAATCAGAGCTGTATTTTGTGGGGTATATTTTAAGAAAAGCAATAATTTAGCTGAAATTAAAATTTTACATTTTTCTCTTTTTGTGATACATTATTTTCTTTCTGTGTCCCATATTGATTAAAAATAATTATTTGACTTATCACATCGAAAGTATTGGTTTTTTATGTTTGTTTATTTAATTTTCTTAATGCATACATATGTATGTTTTAATTTTTAATTTTATTTTCTTATCAATTTGTAATTTGATCATGTGATGGCAATTGATGCAAAGCTACGTATCTTCGTGTTTACATATATGATTTGACAAAAAGTATTAACAAGATAAAAAAATAATATTTGTTTATAATTTATATTGTTTGTTTGGCAATAATTATCGCTTTTGGTTTAAGAAACCCCCCATATCAACTCAAGTTGTAATAGATTTGTTATTAAAAAACATGTAAAATCAATATTTACCCAAAGTCTGCTTAAAAATACAAACAAAAAAATTGTTAAAAAATTTAGTTGCGATAAAAGGTTTAAGAACCTTTGCCAAAATATTTATTTTTGTGCTGTTATTCGAAGTCAATTAAGTGATTATCTTAGACGATTTAGGTGTATTTTATTTTTGTTTACAATAACAAAATACACATAAATCGTCCAAGACAAACACTCAAGTGGCTTCAAAAAATAACACATTTCTTTGTTAGTTGTGCGAAAATTTTTCCATATATATATTTTTAATTTGATTTGTATATTTGCCTAACAATTTACACTTGCCTAACAGTTGTTAAAAAATATTCAAAGGAAAAATTTTTCTGTTAAACTTTATAATTTATTATCTACGAAATTTAAAATCAATATTGATCTAAAGTCTGCTTTATAAACAAACAATTATTATCTTTTAAATAGTAAACAATTTATAATTTACGGGCGTTATTAAAAGCGTTACTTTTTTTAAGGTTTCCTTTTTCTTTTTTTTTTGCCTTTAAAAACGTTGATATTGATTATTTTTGCCAAAATATTTATTTGGTTTATTTATTTTGGCTAAAAATAAAACTTATTTATTTTGCTTATTTAGTTTGGTTATTTTAATTTGATTTGACATTGTCATTTGATTTTGATTTGTTTATGCTTTTCTTTTCGTTTTTTTTTACTTGCCATTACATTTGTCTTATGATGCAAAGAAAGAAAATTGATTGATAATTTGATTTTGAAATACATAGTTATCTTTGCAATTAAATTCTTTCAACATTTAGTAAGCTGTCAAACAATTTCGGACTTCTATGATTTCTTTAAAATACTCTATTAATGCTTTAGAGTTTATAGGACAATTACATTTATTGAATTAAACTTACATATATTTGTTCAATTTACAACCTTTTTTATAATTTTTACAAGGAAATTTATTAGTAAAATTTTTTTAGATATTTGCCTGTTTTTTCTTTACGTCGATTTTATTTTGCAATAACTGGCATCACTGTAAGAATTACAGGGTTATGCTCTAAACACCACTGGGGCAAAAAATGAACTTTTTGTTGCGAATATTCGTCTTAGAAAATAAAACACATTTGTGTGTATGAAAATGCACACAAACAGTGCGACGACTAAAATTCGTCATGCGTATCGAACTGTGCAATAGGTTTATTTCTATTTCCGACGAACGACGAATAATATGGCACAGAGTGACCATTTTTCTTTTACTTTTTCTCTTATTTGGTTATTAAATAATGTGAATTTATACTTTCAGAATTAGTTTTACTTTTTATTTGTTAAACTTATATTTTAATGTTATATATACATACATATATATTTTTAAACAGTTTTTTTATTTAATATATTTTTTCAATTAGTGATTCTTTTTTTAAGAAATATGGCCACTCTATTACAGCTGTTTTATTCGTTCTAACCAAGCCGAATTCACACAAGGTGGACGCAGGCAAAAAATTCGTACCAAAAATGTCAAACACAAATATGGCATCATTGAAAAAAACACAAATTATTTGTATATGGCATCTTTAAAAGAAAAAACACAAATTATTTGCAGAAGAAAAACGTGAATAAAATTGATTTTACAGTGTTTTTTTGCACAAAGCACAAGAACGCATCATTTGGTTTTACTATTTGTTTTAATTACGAAAACTTTTTTAAATTTTTAGTTTAATAATCTAACCGACGCGTAATTTTTTTTTAAATCAAGAAGAAGCACATAGACAAACTTTTGACACATTGCGAGGAAAATTGCACGAGCAAAAAATAGTCAGCTGATCTGTCGAGACCACCTTCTCTATGAATTCGCCTTGGGTAGTATCATGGTACAATTACCTTACAAGGTATTGTCGATACAACAGCCACTTTTGTGGCATCCCCCTCTCCTCTTGCAAATTTTGCGTGGATGTATATTCTCGGAGAATTGCAGGGGCTAAATGGTATGACGAACCCAGATGTGGAACTACTCGGATAACCTTGCCGAGGATAGATCCGGGCCATTCGAGGTCTCTTCTTGATTTGGATAGGCGGAGGATAAGGAACACCGCGGCCGCAATCACCGGCCACTGCCGATTTGGCACCCATGCCGAAAGATTGGGACTGCCTTGGAACGACTTCTGCAGAAGCTGTCAAGACGAAGAGGAGACTGAGAGCGTACAGCACCTCTTGTGCTTTTGTCTGGCGCTGGAGGATATTCGGATCAGGCACTTTGGTACCGGTAGACTGAATAGCCTGTCGGACGTGGCTGACATTGGCCTAACCAACCTGGCGTCCTTTATCAGGGATAGCGGTTGGTTTGGGGACAGCGGCCAATACGGGGGGCGACTACCGCTGGCCATACACAATATTTTTTTATCTTTCTATCTGATCCAATCTAATCTAATCTATTTTTTTCTTTCCCAGGTATCAAAAAAAGGACCGAGGAAACGGACCCAAGTGTGCTGCACTACTTTTACCTTATAATTTCCGCTGCCACCTGTTCTACCTAACCTTATCTTATTGTAGTTGTTGCCGTATTGACTATGCTTTGTAAGGTAATAAATTGTACCATGGGTAGTATGAAGGCGAATGCAATTATTTGTGTTTGATAAAATGGACGTCAAAAAAATTTTAATTTCAAACAAAGTTACCAAATATTCCTTTATAAAATATCAAGACCAATTCATCAGCTGGGTTTTCAATGCTACCTGTGTTAATGTGCCTTGATCCTGCAGAATAGGCAAACAAACACTTAAGAAAATTGACTAAAAGCATTTTTTTCTGTTGCATGATTTTCATAATAGCCAAATTCACATTCTTTTAATAAACTTAAGGTACCTTTACACGGTAATACAAAGTAATTAGATTTTGTAGAATCAAAATATTATGAAATTCACTCCGTGTTAAAAAAAGAGAATAAAAATCTGTTCTAACTATTTTTCATGTTTACACGGATGAGGTTGGTAAAATCAAAATCGGTTGTTTCTTGCCCTTTTCCTATTGGGGTAACGCCCTATGGTTAAGGTTCAACAATATTAACAAAAACAACATGAAAAAAATCTGCTTTTATTTTAATTGCTTGTGTATTGTTTCATTAAGTGTAGCCACCTTCATTAGATGCTGTAAGTGCTGCCAATCTTTCACGCCTCTGATGTGATGAGAATACACAAGTTTCTAAAATGGTTTAGAAAATAAACATTTACCGAACACTTGTCAAATTTTGCATCCGTATTCTCTCCTACCCAATACATTATGCTTTTACATGATGAGATTTTGTATTATCCCACAACATTTTTTGACATATCGTAATATATGTATTACCGTGTAAAGGTACCTTTAATATTATGTTTGTGTTTTAAAGAACGCGTGTAAATAAGTTGATGGTATTGGCAGCTGTCTAGTTTTAGTTGCTAATTGGCAACTACACATACATACATAGGTAGGTATATGTATTTCCATAATCATCCCATTTAATTTTTGTCCACATTTTATAAATCTAGTATTTATTTATATTATACTTTGCTTTTTTTAAGTTCAAAAACAACATGATGCGTAAAGAAATGTCAACCAAAATATTAACTGAATATTTAAAAATATCTTTTTTATGATTAAGACAAAAATATTTACGATTTTTTTTGCAAGAAAACAGCTAATTTATTATTAGAAACTAAATTCATGCTAAGCGTGTAAAAGAAATTAATTGAAAATCATAAATTTAAATGCCAAAAATTTTCTCATGAACTAGTTTATTTTCATTACTAATTAAAAAATGTCTCTATAAATTAAATGAATTAAAATAACTTATTTTCAAAAAAAGTCAATGAACTTTTAAAGTAAACCACGTTTTTTAAATTTTTAAATTAAATGTTTAATATTTTAAATATAGAAGATAAAAGTTTTTTTAGTTATTTTGTTTCATTAACTTTGAAACAAGTTATGAAAAGATAAATACAATACAAATAACTCTCCTGTTAGATATAAATTTTTAATTTTAATTAATTTTTAATTTTAATTAATGACAAACAAGCAACAAAGTTTTTTTCTTACTCTCTTTTTCTTTAAGTGTATGTTAGAGAAAAAGTACCGTTAGTTAATATTTATCTATTTAACCAACCTAGTGGCAGCACAGTTTATTGAAAATAAACCTTGAAGCATTTACAAATTAAATAAATTTAAAGCATACATTATGGATGTGGCCAAAAAAAGTAAAAGTATTTTATTTAAAATTTGCCAACGTATTGTATTCTCTAATTCTTTATAATTCAAAGTAAAACAAAAAGAATATTAGAATAAAGACACACCCCAAATTCAAATGGCAATAAAGACCCAAATATTTGTTTTGACGTCAAAGACCAATAAAACTTATTTAAAAATATATTGTTTCTGTTGTGTGCAGAAGACAATCAAGTTTGAGCTTAAATCAAGACATCACAAAACGTTAATTCTACTTTGTTTTTTTTTTCAAAAGAAATTTATAAAAAGTTAGCGAATATTAAAAAGTGAAACAAGAATAAAGAAATGAATAAACAAGAAGAAATATGAAACATTTTTAAATAGCTTTTTTTTTTTTGATGTATAATATATTGTGTTTTAAATTTATGTTTTTATTAAAAAATAACAATATAAAAAGGCTAAAAAAATATTCTTGCCTGACACATTTTTGCGATAAGAACATGGCTGCCGCCAAATGATAAAGAATTTCGCAACAACAGAATTAGTAAGGGTATCCGAATATTTTTGTAAAAACTTTAAAGTAACAGAAATTCCGTTTTTAAAGGTATATTTTACTTACTTAAATGCCATTACTATAAGTAGTCTATAAAATATGTTTAAGCTAAAGTTAACTCCTGTTTAAGGTAAAGTTAAAGTAACCTTTGATATGCCTGGTTTAAGCCACTTCTTTTCCGATTTGAATAAAAGTATGCCAAAACCGACTACTTTTTAAATATTTAATAAAGTAGTGGCAACAATGTACCATGGCGCAAAAATGCATCAGGTGGTGGTGATTCTACAACAAATTTTGGGGAATAAAATTTTCGTTTTTGTTGTAGTTTTCATTGGCTCAGGTGTCAAAAAAATATAGGTAAAAGTAAACAACTTTGACAACCCAGCCTCGATTTATGCATGAAAAGAGTAAATTAGCTGTGCTCGTAACACCACGTGGTAACATAATTTCACCATGCAATGTACTTTTATTTTTAGCTTGCGCTAACAACAAAGAAATCCACAATAAATACGGCAACTTTAAATGAATTATACTAATGTAAGGATAAGCTTTCTATTAAGCTTATCAGACTTCTTACTTTTTAATTTCAGCTTCTGCTGGCAATTATTTATAATTTTTAAAATTTGATTTGGGACACCCTAAGTACATTACATTACAAGGAAGCAACCCAAGTTATCGATTTGTTTAAGAACAATAATATGTATGTAAGTATGCATTTAAGTTGTGGTTAACAAAAGTCAACCAATTTCACATCAAATTTTTAATGATGGTTTTGTAAAATTAATTTACATTCAGCTTAGTTATAAATATTCCCGGGGAAATAAGTACCCGGAAAAATAAAACTCTCTTATTAATAACAGCCGAAGAGAATACGGCTCTGGGAAAGAGGATTTCCAACTTTCGCGGTCAGCTGTTTAGCTTTAATCTGTGTTCTGTATGGAAAAAGTAGAAATTTTATAATATGAGACTTAAATTTTACATATGCAAAAGGTTGGCAAAAGTACTACATCATTTCCCAATCGTAAAAGTTTAAATAAAAATAAAAAAAAAACGATGTGGCAACGCCCGAAGCACTAATACCTAGTTAATCAATGCAAGGGTTTTTAGTTAAAGAAAAAATAGGGCAAGTGATTCTTAATTAAGGTACCTTTACACGGTAATACATATATTAAGATATGTCAAAAAATGTTGTGGGATAATACAAAATCTCATCATGTAAAAGCATAATGTATTGGGTAGGAGAGAATACGGATGCAAAATTTGACAAGTGTTCGGTAAATGTTTATTTTCTAAACCATTTTAGAAACTTGTGTATTCTCATCACATCAGAGGTGTGAAAGATTGGCAGCACTTACAGCATCTAATGAAGGTGGCTACACTTAATGAAACAATACACAAACAATCAAAATAAGAGCAGATTTTTTTCATGTTGTTTTTGTTAATATTGTTGAACCTTAACCATATGGCGTTACCCTAAAAGGAAAGTGGCAAGAAACAACCGATTTTGATTTTACCAACCTCATCCGTGTAAACATGAAAAATAGTTAGAACAGATTTTTATTCTCTTTTTTTAAACACGGAGAGAATTTCATTATATTTTGATTATACAAAATCTAAAGACTTTGTATTACCATGTAAAGCTAACTTTAGTAAAAAGTTACTTTGCAGGAAATTTTTAAAAAATATTTGTTTTCATAACATATCAAAGTAACTTCTCGCAGTAACAGTTACTTCGCAGTTTATGTCACTGTCGTTACCAGTGATTTTGAAGTCACAGGTATAAAATCAAAGGTTTCAGAAATATCGCTCATCTCTAATAGTAACAATTAGGGTACATAAACTTCATAAAAAAACGATACATAATGCGGCATAAGCCCAGCTGTTTTAAGTATCTGTCATGGTGTTGCCAACCTTTTTTTATTTAACTGCAATTATCAAATTTAACGGATAAACGCTTAATAGGCCCTCGTTTAAACGGCATTTAAAACCGAAACTATATTTACAAAACAATTGTTTTAGCCGTAACTACTATATTATTATACATAATACAGCAGGCTATCTGTCATCTTTTATATGGTTTTTAGTTAGAGTTTACATGCCAAATTAAATGCATTTAAAAATTCTTTTACATAAATGCATGTTTATTCAACTGATTTATAGATTTGTTAGTTTAAATATTGCATAAACTAAAAAATCCAAATGGCTTGCTTTATTTTTAAGAATATCAAAACAAAAAGGTTAGTAAAATGGACACAACCATATCAACATAACCTTAAAACTTGTTTTAATAATATCTTGATAAGTCCCACTTCCCTTGAGATTAAAAGTTATGGGACGGATTATTTTTTAAACACACAGATGTTTTAATAATTTCATTATTTTTGCTATTTTATGTATGTCATCGTTTCTATAAATACTTAACAATTGTCAGTTCTGTTATCATGTTATTGTTACAAAATAACAAATAAATATTTAATTAACATTAACAAAATTTTCTTTGTTCTTATTAAAGTTATAACTTGAAAGTCTGGATTAATTTAATTTTAATATTTAAAAAAAAAATTATTTTATTTTAAAAAATATTTCATATTTTCTGTATTAAATCCCTATTGTTTTAAGCAAAAGGAAAAAAATAAAAAAAAAATTTAATTGAGTATATTTATTATTAAAGACAAATCGCCGACAGCGATAACAATAGTTTATATTTCTTTTGTTTTTATTTGTATGGAAATTTACATTATATGTATGCGAAAAATAGCAAACAAATATATTTATTTATATTTAAATAATAAGTGATAATTTTTAGCATGAGTACAAAGTTTAATACTGACCATGTAGTGAAAAAGTGATTAACTTGGTTTTGTTTCGTATTTCAACTTAGTAAAGAATAAATTAACTTTTCTACAAATTCAAATTTTATGAATTTTTCGGATTTGTAAGAATGAAATTCTTTATTTAAACGTAAACACAAGATATGGAAAATCAATAATTTTTTCTCTGGTAACTCATTGGCCAAATCTTATTAAATTTAACTTAAGGCTGGCAACACTTCCTTTTTGTTTTGGCAGGATAAATGACCAGGGATGGGAAAGTGTTACTTTTTGAAGTATGTAAACAACATCGTTGTACTTTTCGGGCTTAGGCGATACCAAATTTTAAATATTTACTAATTAACAGGCTAGCATAGCTGAGACAATTAGTACTGTGGGAATTCATTATACATCTTTAATTGTAATGCAAATTTTAGTTTATGGGGCGAAAACATTTACAAAAAAAACTTTTGTGCATATCATCGTGTTTCTTATTATTTGGTACATACTATTAAATATACCCGCTGATATTATTTTTAAGTATTATTTTTGTTTTAAATAAAACTTGAAGCTTTTTAATATTTGATTAATATTTTAAGGCTCGTCTCCAAAAAAAAATTTTTAAATTTAACAAAGGTTTTTGAAACCAAGTTTTCATACAAAATTAGCATTTAAAGTCGACTTAAAATTTTTAATTTTTTTTGCATAAGACCCTAAGTTATTAAAACTAATTTATTTAAACTAAGTTATTAATCTAATCTACAATTTTCCTTATAAGATTGTCGTAATTTATTCCTGGGTACCACCTTAAGCATTAAGATTTTTTATAGGAAAATTGTAGCAACTAAGATTGTAGGCATAAAATTTTTTATTTCTAGCAATTGTTAATTGATTTTTGAAAAACAATAAAAATCTACAGAAAATTAAAAAACAATTTCCACATACAATTTGTTTCACAAACAATATTGTTAAAAATACTGGGTGTCCGCCGGTACACTACATGCTTTGTGTTGCCGCCATTTTGGTAAAAATTAGTCTTGACAGTTTATATTTGGCAGTCGTGAAGTAGAGACATGACAAATCTATTATGGATAAATATTCGGTAAACCAACGTGTTTTATTTAATCGTTAAAACATTTTATCAAAATAAGTCATCGATTTTCAAGAAAAAAAATCATGAGTGACGAGGAACATTTTCATTTGAATGGATTTGTCAATAAACAGAATAGTCTGTTCTGGGCGATAAAAAACCCTCAAATTATTCATCAGTTGGTCGGGAGAAATCATTGGACCTTACCATTTTTAAACTAAAAACGGCACAACGGTAACTCAATAAGTGATATAATTGGAAACTTTTTAATGCCACAACTACATGCTTTGGGCTTGGGTAACATGTGGTGTCAACAACACGGTGCCACATCGCATACAACCACGATTACAATGGAATTACTGCGAATCCTGTTTCTACAACAAGTTATTTCAAGAAATGATGATGTTGATTGGTCTCCACGGTCGCCTGATTTGACTGCTCCATCTTCAATAAAATATCGCGTGAAATGTATGAGAATGTAATGAAAATTGGGTCTTTTAAGCCCATTTGTGAAACTAACAGAGGCGGATATTTTTTTAGATATTGTATTTCATACATAATTGCCGGTATTAAATAAAACATTTATCAATATAAGATCCATTCTCGTTCATTTATTCAAAAATTATAAACAAACAAAGTAGTATACCTTGCCGCCGGACACCCTGTATTAGTTACCCTGTACTAGTTACTTGATATTTATTGCAATTTTTTTTCTGTGAAGGATGCAAAACTTAAGAAATTTAATTTAAAACTTTAAAAATTAACGCTTGTATTCATAATAATTAAAATGGGCTTATTAAGGGATTATTTAACAATTATGCCATAGACCACGGTCAAATACATAAGCGTTTAACACCCCACTTTAATTTTAGCTTTAATTTCGTTAACTTGGAAATAAAGAATATAGTTTTAATTTACTTAAACATTTTTTTATAATTAGACAGACTTTGTAAATAAATGTTGTAAATTGTACATACATACATTTATGTACATAAATTCATGTAGCATAATTGATAAGCAATTTAAGAACGTTTATAAAGTGACGAGAGAGTAAATGACAACATAATAAAAATTAATTGGTAATTAACGTCTAAAAAGAAACTAAAACTTTAAATAATTGTTATCAATTAAATTAAAACAAGTCTTTATAATATTTACACTAATAAAGATGTCAACTCCTTATCTTTCAATATAACATTTCAAAAACGACTACGAATTGTTTAGATAAAAATGTTTAAGGCTTTCCTGTCGCCTTATAATCATAGATTTAGTTCACAATTTCTTTCCGTAAAAAATACTGCTAGAAACGTGATAAATTATTTTAAAAACACTTTACCTTTTAAAAAAAGCTCAAATCTTATCATCCGTTTATAAATAAATAAAGTCATCAAGATAAAAACATTTTTAAACTTACCTAAAAATAGAAGAAAATAAAGAAAATTATTAAGTAAATTGCTTCAAAAAAATACATTAAATACTAAAATTAGAAACAAATTTTAGGTCAAAGTCTACATAAGTAGGCACATACAGTGGGAAGCTAAACTGTCCGGATGTTGTGCACTAAGAAAGTAAGGAAATGAAATTAATACAAATATAGGTATATTATCAAATATATGTATTTTTTTTATTTAATTGAACATTATTCTAAATTATAAAGCACAAAAACTCATAGAAATTGCTTCAAAAAAATAAAAAAATTAAAAAATCAAAAAATTCACTATTCGGACACTTTTGCACTGTTTGCGCTTTTGTATGCGGCGTTTGTTGAAACCAATTAACGTTGCCAATTTAATATTTCGTCCAAAGGCCTTTATTTTTAATTACGCTTTCAATACGTTTTGGCATACTCTCCACCAACTTTTGGATGATATCACGGTCAAGAGCTCGCCATTCATGTTGTATTCTCTCCCAAAGCTCGTCAACATTTTTTGGTGGGTTTTCATATGCTCCCAGCCTTCTTTTCACAATAGCCCATAAATTTTCTATAGGATTCAGGTCTGGGCTTTGTGCAGGCCATTCCATTGTCCCAAAAGTTTGGTTTTGTAGCCAGCTTTTAACTATTTTGGCCGTGTGCTTCGGATCCCCGTCTTGCTGAAAAACAACTTCTTCGGTTGGATAAGCACTCTCGTCAAGAAATTCTGGTAAATTTGTTTGTAGAATATTCAGGTAATCCTCCTTCTTCATTATACCTTGGATTCTCACCAAAGGTCCAATGTTCCACCAAGTAAAACATCCCCACACCATTATACTGCCGCCACCATGTTTCATCGTTTCCTTCACATGGTGCTTTTGGATACGCTCCTGCGGCCTATGCCAATAGTATTCTTTTCCATCAGACTGGTATCGGTTGACTTTAGTTTCGTCGCTCCAAATAACCCGTTTCCAGTCATCTACTGTCCAATTTTTGTGGGTTTTACAGAAATGAAGGCGTCTTTTCACATTTCTATCAGAAAGTGCTGGCTTTTTCTTTTTAACACTGGCTACTAAACCAATTCTATTTAATGCGCGTCTAACCGTCCAAGAACTGACATCCTTACCAATACTTTTTGCAGCATTTTTCGGGGTCTTGGTGTCCTTATTATGTAGCAAACGTTCAATCTGCCGGGCATCACCATCAGAAAGCAGTCTTGGTCGACCCCCTTGGTTATTATTGCAAGCTACATTTCGTCGTTTTTTTATATCATTTACCGTGGATTTACTTAAATTTAATTTTTGAGCAATTTTACGACATGAATAATTATTTTGCAACAAATTTATCACATTGTTTTCAATATCAGTTGCCGTTTTTCTCATTTTTGAAGATCTTTTAATTTTTTATTTAAAAATCATGTTAATCACTTCACAGGTCAAACAATAATGCACAAATAGCTTGATAACGAGATGACAACCAACAATAAAAACCAACGGGTTAAATACCGTTACATTTTAACATAGCAATATCGTGATAATATTTATTTATTGTACTGTGCAAAAGTGTCCGAATAGTGAATTTTTTGATTTTTTTAATTTTTTTATTTTTTTGAAGCAATTTCTATGAGTTTTTGTGCTTTATAATTTAGAATAATGTTCAAGTAAATAAAAAAAAATACATATATTTGATAATATACCTATATTTGTATTAATTTCATTTCCTTACTTTCTTAGTGCAAAACATCCGGACAGTTTAGCTTCCCACTGTACCTATTTTAAATTAAATAAATATGTGTAAGTATTACGTTTACAAACAATTCCAAAATTTATTTATACTTATGAGCTTAAATTAACTGAAAAATTTAAATAAGGAAGTAATTTCGTATTTAAACAAAAAAAAATTTGTAAGCAACGCTTGAAGAAATAAAATAGTTACATATTAAAATTGTTTGAATTCCATTTCATTCTTTTTTTAACCAGCTACCAATATAACAGCTTTTATATGTCTGGTAACCTTGTTTATTATTTGTTTCGATCATGGTTGCCAACACAATTTAAGACAAAAGCTATGGGCGTTATGTTTTGTGTACGAAATTGCCAAACTGTTAAACACAACAAAAAACCGTTTCTTTCAGGGATGGAAAATTTAAACATGTAAATAATATCATTTGTGATTTCAATGTACCAATAATGAAGGTTTTTAACTTAATCGCTTGTAAATGAAATTTTTTTTATTTTAATTTTAAAAAGTTGAATAAATTTTATCTAAATTTTAGACATTTTTTTGTCGTATAACTGAATTAGCTTTAATCATAACATAATTAATAATTTTTGAAGCACTTTTTACATCAAAAATTTATTAAGAAAATGTTTTTTTTTTGTCTTTGACGAATTAATTGTCAAACATTTCTATAACTTTTTTAATTTCTATATTAAATTTTTTTTTAAATTTGTAAATATATTACGATACTATAAAGTTTACCATTTCTGGCATGTGAAAAAAAGGAATATTGCTTTCGCGAGATTTTGAAAGGATATTTTACAACTGTTTTAGATGGATAATTGTAGGCGTGTCTTCAAGTTTACATGTATTATATACTGAGAAATATATATTGGGGGGAAAAAAAAGCTCTAAATATTAACCTTTCCTTGCACTTAGAGCTCCCTTTAGACTAAATATACAAGTTTAAGAAATATATGTTTTAATTGAACTTTACCTATTATATTCTTCAACTTCTGTACAACTTTTGTCCAACTAACGCAGGACGGTGTCTGTGTTTGATTTGACTGCTTTTGCTCCTCTAGGTTTTCGATAGCATCCGCTTCTCCTCCTGCGGTTTTTAACTTACAACTACTATCAGCTGGCTTCTTAGCATAACTTAAATTATTTTTAATATTTTCTTTAGTATCACAGTTTGGTTCTAATGAATTTTTGGATTTTACATCAACATTACTTATTTCTTGTTGTTGTTGGCGATTTTTGGTAGATTCTTCTTCAGCCTTTTTCTTAAGGGCTTTGATCTGTTGTTTGAGTTCTTTTTGTTTCTGTTTGCGGGCATATTTTTTACGCAGTTTTGGACTGCCAAATTCATCCAAATAATACATACAGTCTTGTAGACCATCCTTCTTATTAATAAGTTTTGGATTAATGGTGGGATCATCGGAGATATTAAGTAAAGGGAAATAATAATTGCCATCAGTGGCTAAAACTTGTTGTGAATTTTCCTTTTGTTGTTGTTGTTCAGCAGATATGATGGTTGCTTTGGTGGCAATCGCTTGTTTTATATCTAAAGCAATAGTTTCGGTCTTAATAGGTTTCGTTAGATAATTAGATTTATCAGGAATTTGTAAAGATATAGAATGTTTAGTTTCTTTGACGTTTTTGTGGGGATTTAAGGACATTTGTAAACCACTATCATTGGCATCTTCTTCCTCATCAGCTGAAGCGCCACTTCTATCTTCTGCCTCGTCCTCTTCTTCATCGTCATCGTCACCATCACTATCATGTAAATCTTCTACTTCATCTATACGATTTTCAAGACCCAAACAACCCAAGGTAGTTGAACTGTTACATGATTTGTACTTAATGCGGCGACTTGCTGCAAATAAATTAGTGCTACCCGAGTAGCCACTTGAAGATTCTGTATCTAAGTTAAACTCAGAGTATTTAGATTGCGACAAATCACCCGAGGAATTGGCTCCTATGGACTCACTGCTAGAAGAAGAACATTGAGCTGATTTCAGTTGTTGCTGGGAGCCTATAGTCGACTCCCTATCATTATCAATACCACTGTCTTGAGATAAAAGCTGTTTATAGGCTGGTAGTTTTAGTTTTTGCAACTGTGACCTGGTATTCGCTGAGCCATACAAACTTAAAGAAGCACTGCGTATATTCAGAGATTGCGTGGAATCTTTCTTATGCTGTCCATTACTAACAGTGGCCAAAAACATTGACGATTCAGCAGAGCTGTGGCCATTACTAACAATGCAACCACTATCTGCTGAACTGTTGGAAAGTTGGGTAGAGAAGCGTTCTTCGTTGTTAAAAGGAATTTCAGTGGACTCCGTCGTCGTTGTGGCGCTGTGAGTATTTAAATGATTTATTGCTAGTGTTGCCATCGGGTATTTTGTTTTACGTCCGTTAAAATTTGATTTTTTTTTTGTTTTTTTCAATTTAGTTAAAACGTTTTTTTTCTTTTCTGATTTTGTTATGTGTTTTGCTAATTGGCTTATAACACGTAAGATTTTTTTGCGCCTTTCTTTAATTTTGTTGTTGTTATATTTTCCACGTTATTTTTTGTTTTTTTGTTATTTGTTCTAATAACTTTTCTTTTACGTTTTTAATAATTAACACTTTTCTTTCTTTTCTTCATTTATGAAAATTGTTTCTACTATTAATTTACATGGCTTTTACCAAAATTTTGATTTAGCAGTTACTGTAATTTTGCTAAATTCTAAAACAAATATTTTTTTAAATTAAAATTTTTTATTTATTTGTTTTAAATTTTTAACAAGTTTTTTTATTAAAAAAAAAATTAAATGTTTAATTGTTGTATAATTTTAGTTTCATTATTGTTGTGTTATTTTATTTTAGATTTTTTATAAAATTATTTTTTGATATATTTTTTGCTTCAATTTAGTTTATATATAACTTTTTTTATAAAAAACATTTTTTTAATTAAAAAAAATGATATTTTAAATTTAATTGCATTAAATTAAATTCTATTTTATTTTCTGTCATAATAAAAAAAAATAATTATTTCTTTTTCATTAGTCACTGTATTTTCTCATTTGCAGCTCTAATTCAAAGAGGTTGCCAGATATTTGTTACAACCACGGTGTAGTTTTTTTTTAACACAAGTTAAAGGTTTTTAAATGTTTTTTATTAAATTATTTTTTAATGTAATTTTCCTCATTTTTAAAACATAAATCACTTAAAAGAACACTTTCGATTATTCAAAGAGGTTGCCAGTTAAATGCTGTTTTTTCGCTTTAATAAGTTTTAAGAAATGTTGTCACATACATATGTTGTTTATTGGTTTTAACTGTGAGTATTAAAAAACAAATTTAAAATCATAAATAAAATAAATACAAAAAAAACATGTACTCAGCTTCGTTAAAAATTAACCGGAACATACATATGTATGTATCTAAATTTCGGAATTTTGTGGTAATTTTGAAAATATGTTTTTTAAAGAGAAAGTTGTTTAAAACATTCAATATTGTGCTTCGGATTTAAGTACTTATTTGTTTAAGCACATTGAATATCAAAAAGGGATTTAATTAATTTTCTTGTAAATTAAACGTTATTTTTAAAAACCATTTAACAACAATTTTTATTTTATAATTTTTTTAAATGCATAAACTTTAAGATTTCCAGTTATGATGATTTACTGTTTTATATATGTTTTTTAAATTTTTAATATTAAATTTTTTCTGCTTTTTAATCTTTTATTTATTTTTTATATTTTTTTATATGTTCTGTTGTTTTATTTCTTTCTGCTATTGCTATTGTTTTTAAACGTAATTTATGTATTTTTCTATATATAACAGTTTGCCTTCTTTTAATATTATGGAATAAAGAATTTTTTGTTTTTGTGTGGGGTAGATATTAACAAAATGTTCTCTTTTTTTAATTCTCATATAAATTTTTATACATATACTCATGTATTTCTTTAAACGAAAATTCGCTAAGAACAAAGGTTTTGAAATTTTTTTTATACTTTAACTTATTTATTTTTAAATATAAAGTAACATCTTTTTTAAAGAAAAAGGTTTAAATTTTTTTCCAGTGTAATATTATAACAGTTATTTTGGTTTAAACTTTGTTATGACAATAGTTGATAGTAATTCAAATTTTTATTACTTTAAAAACAACTCCTTTTTATAATTTTTAAAGTGTGCTTAAATATTTTAAGCTTCTTGTTTTTATTATATGGATATTTTTTTTTTATTTCAGAGTTAAAAATTCAAAACAACATGTTGCCTCCAATAAGTGCACAAATGTACTGAAATTATTTAAAAAAAAAAACGCCATATAGACATTGTTTTTGTTTTGCTATTTATTTAATTTTTTTTTTTCTCCTTTACGGTTTTAGTTTCTCTGCCGTTTTGTTAGGTAAATGTATGGGTGAGTTTAAAAGTGGTAGTGGTATGTAGTTGTATTAGCAAAAGTACTCGTAAAAAAGTGTAAAAACGTTTATTATAATTAAGAAAATGCGTAAAATTTTGTTGTTACAATGATACAGTTATCCCTTGTGAGCTTATGTATGCATGTAGGTATATAAAAAATAAGCACAAATACCAATTAAATATTTGCTATCAATTAAAAAATTCATATGCAAATTTAAAGAGTAAAACGTGTTGCCAGATTCGGCAAAAAAATAAAAATTTCGCTTTTACTTAACAAATACGTATTGCACCAGAAATCTTTCTAATTAATTGCTATAAATGAGGGGTACGTGGGACTTAACTGTGCTTCTAAAGATTGATTTAGAAGATGGACAGCACGATATTGGGCAATCGTGGTTGCCAATGGCAAAGTAACGTAAAATCATTTCAACAATGTCAACGTTTTTAATATTACAGCGTTTTTTTAAACGCATTAAATGGCTTCATATTTTAACATTAATAAGTGTAGAATTTCCAGCACTGCATCTGACAAAAATATTGGATCACTTTTCTCATACCACTTTTTAATATCAATTGTTGAAACTTAAAATTTTACATACATATGTTTGTTCTCTGAGCATTGCAGAGAGTAAGAATACAAAATAGGTTTTGTAGTCTTTTCTTTTATTAATTAATTAATTAATTATAAAATAAAAATAAAATATAAGATTCTTCTTTTTCTTTAATTAATAAAGCTCCATAAGTCAAAAAAATGACATTTAATTTTCGAATTAATTCCGGTTTCAGCTTAAATCAATCTTTTTTTGCCTTAAATCAAGTATGGTTCCGAACTTAAAACAATAATTTTTTGGCTTAATTGTGGCTAAAAGTAAGAAATTCGTACTTGAAAAATTTTACTTGGAGTAAGAAATTTCGTACTTGATTTAAGAAAAACCGTACGCTATGGCTTGATTTAAGTAAAGTTTTCTTAGATAATTTTTTGTGTGTAGCATGACAAAATTATTTCGCATTTATGAAAATTTTATTTTAACATAAGCGGCTTAATTTTTAATATTACATGTCAAAACTTTTTCAATGCAATGTTATCAGATTTTAAACTTTTAACTATGGCCATCCCAGTGCCATAAGAGACAAATAATTACGCTCAAAAACTAACAACCAACACAATCAAAACATATAAATGTATTGGTATGCCGATCCCTGCCTTAATCTTAAAATTACCACTACTTAAAAAGATAATGTGGCATCATTCTCTTGTCTTTGTTTTGTTTAATCAAAATCACACACACGTGTTGATGGTTAATACGTTAGTGTATTTGTATCTCCCAAGTGCGTATATGTGTGTATGTATGTATTAAAACAGATCACTTATTTATACACACAGCGAGAACCGCAATGCTCCTATATACATACATACATACATATACCTATTTGCTTATACAAATTCCCCAAACGCCACGAGATAACGGTGGCCGCACTTCGTTAATAAATTTTCGGCAAATACATTTCTAAAATTGCGATTAAAAATGAAGATCTTTTTGCCGAGAGAATCAAATAAAATTATATTTTTATGTTTGCCTTTGCTGAATGTGACGCCAGCGAAGAAAATTGAAGGTTTTTCCACCAAATAGATTTTGATTTTGTGTTTGAAATAAAACATATTTTACGTGTGCAATGCATATTACAATTTTTAATATTAGAATATAACGCTGAAACTGAATGGTATAAAGGGATCCCAAAGAAGTGCTAAATGTAAACATACAGCATCATGATTTTCCTGTCTGTTAAAATGATCGACATTTGTTTGATGTTCGTACATACATAAGTTTTTAAGTGAGATTAAAAGAAACTTAAAAAATGTACAAATAAAGCATCTTAGGCCTACATGACGTATGAAGTATAAATTGTTGTAAGATTATTTGTAATTTTTTAAAATAGATTTATGTACATCCATATATGTTTATGCTTAAAAAATATATGTCAGTATATGATACATACATATGTACGTACGTCACTTTTTATTTTATAATAAACCAGTAAAGAGCGCTACATTCGGCTGTGCCGAATCTTAGATACCCTTCACATTAACCTTTCGAAACCCTGAATTTTTTTATTTTTATAAATTTTTTTATTTACATAATATTTCTTATTTTTAAATAGAGCCGGTGCCATATTTAAAACATCTTAGGGTTACTAGGGACGTTGCAGGGGGTTTTACCCTATTTTTTTTTCAAATTTTTGGGGATATGTTTGGGAGGAAAATTTAATTGGGATCAGTCCTTCACTTGACCTATCCACAAGCACCCTGGAAGCTGTAGGAGGGGCTTATTAGAATTTCCAAAACTTTGTATGGCATCCCCCTTAGGCGATGGAGATAGGGGGTAAATATATTCTTAAAATATGTTTAAGAGAGAAAACTAATGGGGGTCGGGCGTACATTTTATTTCTCTAAGGCCTACTCTGGCGAAGTTATGGGCGTTTTTACATCATTTTTGTAAATTTTGTATGGCAACCCCCTTAGCTAATGAAGATAAGGGATAAGTATATTCTAGGAATGTTTGGGAAGGAAAAATAATGGGGGTCTTTGAAAAATGTTGTTTCTCTAGGGAATACTTCGGGGAAGTTGTAGGAGGGTTTACCAAATTTTTTTCAAATTTTGTATGGCAGCCCTGTTAGGGGTTGAAGATAGCAAGTAAGTATGCTCCACAAAAATGTTTGAGGGGCCGGTCTTACATTTGACCTTTGTAAAAAATTTAAAAATATTAAACTTTGTATGGCAACCCTGTTAGAGGCCGAGATAGAGGGTAAGTTAGTGGAGTCGATCTTACATTGCACCCGTGTATCTAGGTCAGTTATCGTGCGATTTTGCTGGATTTCAATGGCGATTTGCTCGCAGATATTTCTGATAGTGTGATATTACCTACGGGGTCTATGCGACATCGGGGGGCCTTAAAAAAGTTCAACCATAACACGGGCAGACAGACATCGCTAAATAGTCTTCCCTATCTACAAGGACCAAGAAAATATATACTTTATGGGGTCGCAAATATTAAAGATATTACAAAATTAAATTAAATGACAAGTGAGTTGTTTTCCGTATCATCTATTATACCAACCTATGCAGAGTTACCAGATAGTTGATTTCTAATTCATTAAAAATGTTTAAGATTTAATTACAAAAGACAAAACGTAGTGATTAAATTTTTTTTTAAATGTAAAAGTTTTTAATAAAGGTGTAGAATTTTTTTAACACCTGGTCTAATTATTATCTAAATGAAGTAATTGCGTTTTAATTATTGTTTCACCAGCACTTGCTGTCAGGTTAATTATATAATTTTCCAGTTAAACCATAAAAAATGGGTTTGGCCAGCTGTTATCACGACAAGGACAAAGTTAATATATGTATATGACTCCTGGGATAAGTAATTCATAGTCATTACGCTTGAAAGCCTATCTGTATATAAAGATGTGTGTATATTCATAGAAATTAAATATTTACTTTCCTTTTGTAAAAATAAAAGCACGAACAATTAAATATTTTGTATATATACCAACCAACAAAAAAAAATCAATAATTCTTAACGTTTGTTTACGTTTCAGTTCTGGCCACCACAATAAACTCAAGTAAAACCATAAAAAAGTATTGAGAAAAAAAAACACTTTTAAAATGAATTTTCCTTTTTCCCTTTATTTTTATTATGAAAACATTCTAATGCATACATATGATCTCATTGATTTTCCGACAACAATAAAAAAAAACAACACTTTGTTTCAAGTGTAAATACTGACTATCAGGAGTTTAGACAAGTGCTACTATGAAAAGAAATACATATTCCTTGAAAAACACAAGTCCTTAATGTTTAAAGCGATTTGTTGAATGTGTGCTAAAGGTGGTCTATAGGATGGCATTGAAAAATGTACATATGTACGTACGTTCATTCGTATGAAGTGGTAAAGTTTCTTTATGCATAATTTAATTTTCATTTTGCTTATTTGCATTTTTCTTTGTTCTCTCATATGTCATGTATTTTTTTAATATAAAAATAGATAAAAGCGTCATATGAATAAAAAGTAAATTATTACCTGTCCATTTTCAGAAAACTGCAAGCAATTAAAATGATTAAAATAAAGTATTTAGAAGAAATATGGTTACAAAGACGTTTTAAAGAAAACCAACATTTGCAAATTAATTCATTCCAGATTACATGTCTGCAAATTTAAAATGTGTTAAAGAAATGCCCCCATATTTTGCATTTTGATTCGTATCCAGTATTCTCCGTCGCTATTTTTCACAGTGGAATAGTTAAGGCACAACGTCAGTCATATTGTCCCACCTTTTTTTTTTAAATTAAGAAACACAAGATTTAAATTCAGAAAGACAAGATAACAACATTTGAAAAAGGTATTTTTGACCATATAATTTCACAGTAAAAAAGAAAAAATTTTATTCAAATCGAAATGTATATGTAGCTAGCTAGCGTGCTAGATTTATTAATAAACCCTTCTTATATGTGGTAAATTAAATATATTAAAAAAAACTTTAATTTGCTCTTTTTAAGTTTTGAAACATTATTTCAACTTTCTTTACTGAAATTAAGCTTAAAGCAGTTGCCAGATCTGGCAGCTCTGTTGTTAATGATAAACAATTTGCTTAACACAACTGGGACCAACGTTGAGTTTTTGGTTGCGAATATTCGTCTTAGGAAATGACACACATTTGTATGTATAAAAATGCACACAAACAGTGCGTCGACTTAAATTCGTCATGCGTAACGGACTCTGCGATAGGTTTATTTTTATTTCTTACGCCGACGAACAATGAATAATTTGGCACAGAGTGACCATTTTTCTATTACTTTTTCTCTTTTTTTGTTAATAAATAATGTTACTCTATCACAGCTGTTTTGTTCGTTCTAAAATTCTTTCAGTTGATGAATTTAAGCAACGAACTTCAACAGACGAATTCGTCGTGCCGTGCGAAATTCGTCGTTCGTCTCAGTTGTGTTTAGAGCCTTAATGCAGGAAAATAACTGCAGGAAATAAATACTTATTGGTATATTTTAACTTCTGCGTCAAAATAAAATCAATTAGAAGAAAAATCAATTAAGAAGAAAAAGGTGTTCTTTCTTGGTGAATATGAACACTTTAAAAAGATAAAACCACTTAAAAAAACATATCTTTCGTTTAACGCTTAGCGACACATTTAAAAAAAAAACATGTAATTGATTGAATATTTGTTCCAAATTTTTGCAAGTTATTTCTTTGATAAATTGTAAACAAGATCGCGCAATAATTGCCGCCTTTGTTTTGATTACTGTACACAGGTATATGCGAGGATCTTACATCTTTAAACTTTCGGACAGGGTTAGTCGCTTTTAAGACTCTAATGGCTTTTAATGTTACATCCACACTAACGGAGGAATTTTCGGACCTTTCCTGAGAGTTGGCTGTTTTCCTAAGCGCAGTATGCTTTGCATCACAAAATTTTAAGTTCTTCCTGAAAGCAAATATGAGGTTTTTGATAATATCTTCTGCTTCCAAATGAGTGTTTACAGATATAATAATGTCCCGGAAGCAAAACGCGTTGTCAAAATTGTAAGGAGTGTATAAGGGAAGGAGTTGAAATTTCGTGATGCAAAGCATACTGCGTTTAGGAAAAAAGCCATAATTTTATCCAAAACATACAAGTTACGTATATTATTTGCCATAAAAGAGTTTATAAACGTATTCAGCGAAGTAAACCTAATTTAAATACAAATTAAAAACACTATAGTCATTCTTATACACAAGTGTCTGACAGCTAAAGTAAGGATATTATAGGACAAATATGTAATTACTTTTCTATTTTATTACAACTATGCTTTAAGCTAAAGTGTCCTATAAAAAGATCGATCATGTTAGCTGTAAAATTAAAAAAATAAATAATAAGGAAATTTGTTTAAAATTGCCGTATTTGTTTTGCATTTGTTTGTTGCCAGTTTAAGTAAACAAATAAGTGGCACATCGTTGCCACTGCGTACCTAAAGAAGGTGTTGGTTTCTGCACTGGCATTGCCGCGCTTAACACTAAATTGCATTAAGTCTTAAGGTTGGTTTTAATAACCAAAACTTCTAAGATCACAAAAAATTACTTTAGCTGGGGTTAACTTTAATTTGAGCGCACTTTATAAACCACATATAGTAATGACCCTGATTATCAGGGCCTGTCTGTTCTAGCTGTTCATATTAGTGTGTGTAAGTGCATTTTACTTTTCTCATTTGACCGTTTATAACGGTAGCATTTACATAATACATATTACATTTGTATGTTTTTTTTTTTCTTTATTATTTTTAATATTTTTTTCGTGTCTTTTGGTTTTGCTTATGTTGTGGAACAATAAGTTTAGAACAAGAAGCAGCATATCAAAATAACAGTATGTATATAAATAATGCAAACAAAAAACAATACCAACAAAAACACAGTGTCACAATATATAAAATGAGGTAAAAAACGAAAACCAAAATAAAACTGGGTGGCAAAGCTTGTAAGTATGTTGAAAATGTTACCACCCTCAAACACAGTAAGTGTTATAAAGTGAAATTTTCATACTTCCTTGAAATCAGGGTTGTCACTTTTTTTTACAATCCATCGCCTAACTTTTATCAAAAATCACCAACAAATATTTTTTGAGTTTAAACAATAAAAAAATCGCCAAAATAAAACTTTATTAATTGACAAAAAAAAAGATAATTTGCAAGATTATTTCAGTTTGTTAAATTTGAAATAAATTTTTTATTAAATTAATGCAACAAAGAGGGGTAATTGTGTATTTAAAGTTTAAAACGACAAAAAAATAAATAAACCTAATAATTTGGTTTTAGTTTAGTTGCATATTTGCATTCCACCTATACAAACAGCAACAAACCCTATAAATTAGTCAAATCGGGAGGAATATTATTTGTTAGGTTTTAAAAATATTTTTGAATTTTTTTTTCAATTAATTAATTAAGTAATTTTCAAAAGTATCTTTTATAAAAATATTAATTATATATAATATAATATACAACAAAACCTAAATATGTAGTTGTAGAACTTGTCAATCTTTTAATTGGGATGGTAAATGTGTAAACCACTCTATATAAAAAATTGTTTTGAATGCTTTTGCAATTTGTTATATGTAAACGGAATAAGAAATTCAAAAAAGCTAATGACGATATATGGTTTGTTGGGTTTTTGAAAAACGTTTAAGTTTTGTAGTTTGTTAAATAATAACTCTCAAAAGGTTTATGGAGATTATCCTCTAAAGGCAGAGGATATTTCAGAGGTTTTTCTTTTAAGAAGTTAACCGAAGTCTATTAATAATTAGGCTTTTAATCAAAACCGTCTAAAAATTAAAAAAATTATGTTACAAGCTCATGAAATCCAATAAAGTAAAAACACCAAAAACTTTACAATTTGTAAAAAAAAAACACGCCATGTCGCCAAACCACAATTTGAATCGCCAAGACTATTAAAAAGTCACCCCTTTTGGCCTTAAACCCGCCATAACTAATAGCCCTGCTTGCAACTAGTAATTTTAAAATGACAATTAGGGGATTCACAAGGTGTTCTATTTGTCCTATTGTTACAAAATTTCACAATGGTTTTGTTGTCTTTCATACAAAAATAGTTTTAAAAAATACTACGTCGTTTAATATTCTTATTAAATTGCCACAACCACTCCACATACACCTGCGCCAAGTGTTCGATAGTTGGAATAGATATTTAAACCATTGTGAACGTTTATAACAATATGACAAATATAACACCTTGTGAATCCCCTAAATGTATTTCTCTTGTAGCCAGTCAGTCATGTGTATACATATGTATATGTATAACAGTTTTAAAATGTACTTAGTAGTTGTTGCTAGTTTTACTGCTATTTTTTTGTTTTTATTGTTCTTTGTTCTGGTGTTTTGTAAACTTCTTTTATTTATTTGTCAAATGTGGCGCCACTTATACCCATTCAAGAGTACTAAATGTATGAATGAGTATCTGTATCTGTGCAACCAAGGCGAATTCATACAAGGTGGACGCAGGCGAAAAATTCGTACCTAAAATGTCAAACACAAATATGGCATCATTGAAAAAAAAAACACAAATTATTTGTATATGGCATCATTAAAAAAAACACAAATTATTTGCAGAAGAAAAACGTAAATAAAATTAATTTTACAGTGTTTTTTTTTGCACAAAACACAAGAACGCATCTTTTGGTTTTACTATTTGTTAATTAAAAACACTTTTTTAAATTTTTAGTTTAAAAATCGAACCGACGCGTAATTTTTTCGAAATTAAGAAGAAGCACATATACAAACTTTTGACACATTACGAGGAAAATTGTACGAGCAAAAAATAGTCAGCTGATCTGTCGAGACCACCTTCTCTATGAATTCGCCTTGTGTGCAACTTAATGCATAAATAAGGGAAGTATACGTAGCTGCAAGATTTTCTTTTTTTTTTTTTGCTTTTTCTATAAACATTTTTCACCTATTTAGCTTATATTTCAGATCTTATTTTCAAATGGAATTTTTATTAAAAAAAATATTACTTTTAATTTTAATAAAGCAAAATAAATAAAAAAAAAATTAACCTGTGATTTTTCATACAAAAGTATATACATACATAGCTACAAATGTACCTACGTGTGAAAAAGTTCAAACGCAGTGTGAAACGGGTGCTAAATGTTTTTAAAGCTTTTTTTAAAAATAATTGTATTATTATGTGTGATTTGTTGTTTTTAACACAATTAAATATAAAAAAACCTATTAATATAAAAATTCCAAATCTTAGGAATTTTTTGTGTTTTGATAAAGAATTGGTAATCAAATGGAAAAAAGAAAAAGAATACCTGGTGGCTATTACTAATATGTTTTTAAAACACTGTTTTCCATCAGTTTTTGTTGTAAATATAAAGATTTTTTTGCACTTTGAATTAAAAAAATTCTACTTTAAAACGATCATTAGAGAAACGTTATTTAATAAATATTTTTAATTTAATAAATCAATGTCATATTGTAGTTATTTTCAATAGTCTAAAGATTTAACAATTCTAGTCAAAGGTATATTTTTAAGAATTTTATTTTTAGAAAAAGAAATATTTATTTCGAAAACAATAATTTTGCTTTAAATAACTTGACAACACACATAATTTACAGTTATTATTGTTTAAAAAATCCATTATCATTTAAAGCAAACCAAAAAACATATACATATGTATAAAATTTAATATTATCTACATACATATACCTATAATTAGGAAAAATGCTTCTTAGACATTGACAAATTACTTATCTTTAACTTATCAATTGTTGTTGTCAAAGGTAACCTTCCCCTTGTTTACCTTTTATTGCCCTCTTTCGCTAATGCTTCAATTCTGAAGTGTCATATCTATATTCTTTTACACGTTTTCTTATGATTTCATTAATAAAAACAAATTAAATGTAAACAAAAAAAATGGGAAGGGTTACTTACAATCATATAATTAAAACAAACAAAATGATTTGTTTGTTGGCGCACCCTTTCAGGGTATTAAATTAAGAAAGAAATTAGAAAAGTATTAAAGTATTCTTTAAACTCTTTAATTTTTGTTTTAAGAATTTTAGTGTCTTTGAAATTTGGCGCAAATTATTCTAAAATTGTCTAATTTCGCTTTCACAAAAGTGTGCGTTTTTAAAGGATAAAATCACTACCATTCAAATGTTTATAACGTATAAATTCGTTTGCCAAAAACCAATTCAATTGAGGCTATTTTCTGTTTTCTAAAATTATTTTTAGATTTTGTAAAAATTTGTTTTTGATGATTTTTTTAGTGTTTTTGATGAAAATAAAAAAAAAAAATGCGTAAAAATTAATTTGAAAAAAAGAAAAAAAAAAACAATAAAATTTTTAAAATCATTTAAGTTGAAGATTGATAGAAAAATTTTAACGCAGCGGGTGCCAAGCCAATTTTTTTTAATTTGAGTAATGAGCTGTCAATACTTCATAGATTACAATGTAATGAGGTCGTTGCGACAGAAAATCTGCCTTTTGGTAGGGGTGTTCATAATTACATTTGTAGGTATGTATGCAAATATAGAATTATGAAACAGGCTTTATAAAATGTTTTTGTTTTTAAAGCCTTAAAATTTTATTTATTTTGCTTAATTAATCCGTGGTAACTCGTTATTCGATTGATTTTTGTAAGCACCATTTGTATGCAGAGGTCGTAACTTTCGGAACAACTCAAACAAAAACAACTAGTTATTCGGTCAAAAGGTAACTAGTGCTTGTTCATCTCCAATATTACTTGATAAGTTACCAAGTAAGCAAAGGTTTTGCTGGGTGAGAATAGGTGTTATATTGGAATAAGATGGGCAAATATTGAAAGCAACCGATTTCAAAAGAAAAATTAAAAATAAAATAAATAAATTTTTATAGTAAAGTTTAAAACAAAAGGTTTTTTTTATTATACCACTGTATTTACATTCAAATTTACATATACATATGTACATACATTTGACATATTTATGACTACATTAATAGGATACATGCCTTTCAAATGTCTTAATTTTGTACCGATCGCTTAAGAAATGATTTTTTTTTAATAACTTCGAAAAATAAGTGTTTTCCCACATGTGTTAAAATTTAAGATTATAACTCTCCATCTTTCATTAAAACAGCGTTATCTCCAGTTAAGCTGCCAGATGATTAGTAAGTAAAAAAACGTGTTTTTAAGTTGCAAAGCATTAGCAATGAATTCTTAAGCAAAGAATTTAAAAATTCGCTATTTTTTTAGGAATTTTCAGATATAAATACAAAAATTTAATTTCTTTAAAGCAAACAGTGCATAAAAACATGTTTGAATAAAATGTGTATTTTGGTTTTTTTTTAGAAAATAAACTTAGATTTACTACTCTGTTTATATTTTAAACATAAATGTTTAAAATGTTTTTTTTTATAGATTTCATGGCTTACTGTACATGCTGATACAAACAATCATATATTACAGTATTTTGTAATTTAGTATAAAATTGAAAAAAAATATGTAGTTTTACACAGACGCCACACTATTATCTAGCGGCGGCAGCATTTTCAATTGACCTAGACCTAGTAAGAGATTTTTAAATTTATTATAAACAAAAAATATTTAAAAACATAATTTTTTTTTAATTTTAGAAAATTAAAATTTTACAATAGTTAAAATTAATACAATAATTTGAAACAAAACTATAAAACATTTTGTAGCCCTAATAAAAACTAAATTTAGATTTTTTTATTTACTTTACTGAAAAATGGTTACGGACAGAGTTATTTTAACTTACAAATAGCAAAAGTTATAATTTTAGAACAGATACATACATATGTATGTATTTACTTTATATAATTTTCAACTCAATTTCATTGACAAACCGATAAGAAGATCGCTTAACCTTAATATTTTACCACAAGGTTTATGTTTATGTTATTAAAGTTGCCATTTGCATTGTAAACAAATTAATCAAAATATGTCGTTGCCACTACTATTTAAAAGGATCTATGTATTTTAAGGTTCAATTATACGTGCAATAACATAATGCCATAATCATAACCGTTGCCATAAAAACCGAAATTAAATTGTTTTCTATGGTTATGGTTATAGCGTAATGGTAAGTCACCTATAATCAAATACAGTTTTGCCCATAACTTTGATTCCAACAGCTGTTTTGTGTGGTTATGGTTATGCCACGTATAATTAAACCTTTAGTCTGATAAAAGTAATCGTTATAATGTTGCCGTAATTACAAAAAGGTAAATATTATTTATAATTAATCCTACTTTAAAAACAAGTTACATTTACGGTCTTTAAGCAAATAGTATTTTACAACAAATTCTATTTTTGTGTTTCTGTTTAAACAGAAAATCTTAAAATGTTCATAAAAGAAAAAATTATTTATACTTATATGCCACACTTGGTTTAAATTCATCTTATCTTATATATGTATATATAGAGACAATCTTATCATGAAGAAAAAATAAATAAAGTAAAAAAAATAAATAAAGTTAACCTTAAATAAACTTATTATAAATTGTTAAAATTATATTTTGTATATTTTTTATAAGCTCTAAGAATTATTGTGGGGAAATATAATAAAAAAAATTATTTAAATAAAAAATCCCTTAACAAAAAATGCATATATTTTTTTTAATTGTCAAAAAAAAACTTAATTGTAAAATTATCTTAATTTAGGATTTTAAAAAGTAAATATGTAGATATGTAGTTTGGTAAAAATATACCCAACGTCATAAGAATCGTAAATTAGTTTACTTTAAAAAATATTTAGTTTATCTCTGCAATAATGTCGAGTTATTTTATTTATTTTGACAAATAAATTTAAACACGAGTGACTATTATTTTTAAACTAGGACACATTTTTATTACTTGTTAAGTATGTATGTATATTTATTAAAAAATATAAAAACAATTTCAAAATCAGACAAATGACAGTTAGTTTTAATCCTGACATAACTTTTGCAACAATTTGTGTATTGGAAATTTTTTTACAGTGAAAAAAATCACGTGATCTGTTTTTAGACTTTTTAATTCTAAACACAATTCTTTGTTTATTTGTGTTATAAAAAAACCTTTCAAAGCTGTATGTAAAACATAAACATATAAAAACAACTATTTTTAGGCCTATAAAACGATCAAATAATACGATTTTTATAATTTTTTGAATAATTTTCAAATATTTGGTAAATAATTGCTTTAATAAAAAAACAAGTAAGAGCGCTATATTCGGCTGTGCCGAATCTTATATACCCTTCACATTAGTCTTTTAATATACCCAGCCGAGTTATTTTGTACTGCAAATAATACAATAAAAATACCTTGTGCGAGCTTTAAAGTCCATAAAAAATTAAAAAAAAATTTTAACGTTCGTATGAATAATAGAAATAGATGAGGAAGGTTTGAGGTCGAGAGTTTAAAAGTTTTCGACACTACTCATATTAAAAGGTTAATAAAAGTTGTTAATTTTTATGGGATGTTTTAATCCCCCTGCTCCTCCTCTCCAACTTTTTTTTCCAAAATGTATGAATTATTTGATTATTACTTTGTGTATAATATTCAAAGTCGATAGCTGTTATAGTTTCCCAGATGTAGCGAATCAAAAATTTTATAATAATTGTTAATTTGTATGGGAGCTATCCCTTTTTCTGTCCCCAACCAAACAATTTTTTCTTCAAAGCGTAGGTTTTGTTGTCCAAATACTTTTTGTAGAACATTTCATTTCGATATCTGTTACAGTTTCCGAGATATAGCGTATCGAAAATTTAATAAAAATTGTAAATTTGTATGGGAGCTACCCCATTTTCTGCCTCCACCCAAAAAATTTTTTTTTAAAATGTAGGTTTTATTGTACAATTACTTTTTGTAGAACATTTTAAGTCGATAGCTGTTATAGTTTCCGAGATATAGCGCATAAAATATTTCACCAAATTTGTGCAATTGTAGGAAAACTACCCCTTCCCCTGGTCCAATCTGAAAAAATTTTTTCCATTATTTAGGTCCCTTCTTTAGGAGTATCCGTGCCAAGTTTTGTGGCAAGAGTGACTATACTTACTGAGATACATATGTATATAGGGATATATGCACGGATTTTGTTCTAAAAAAAATGGGTAGTTTTGGGTTTTCGCTTATATCTCGGTCAATAGTAAACCGATTTTGCTGATTTTAAATAGCGATTGTTAGCGGGGTATTTCTAATCGTTTGACACCATTAACTGGTCTGTATCTTTTTATTTGACTCCGGAAACTTGATTTCAGCAGACGGACAGACAGACAGACGGACATGGCTATATCAACTTTCCTATTTATAAGAATCCAGAACATATATACTTTATGGGGTCGCAAATGGATAATAAAGAAATTACAAACGGAATGACAAACTGATATATACCCTTATCACTTATGTGAAGGGTATAATGATTGCGTAAACGCAGACTCGTAGACTTATGTTAACAAAAGTTCCAAGTAATAAAATTTATTTCCTGAATAAATCTTTAAATATTTATTTTTGAATAAAATAAAATTTCCTCTAATAACAGAAAAAAATTATTAATAACATAAAATATTTTTAACGTTCTTTATTTTTAAGTTTACAACTTCAGTCTCAAAAATTTTTCTTCAATGTCGTTTAAAATTCTTGTTTATTTTATTAAAAAGATTTTAAGTTTCATACAAAATTAGTTTTTACTTTAATAATGCATAACTTTGTTTTTAAAACTTTAAACATTAAAGTCATTAGACTATTGTATTTATATATGTACATATGTAAATATGTATGTACTTAAATACATTAATGTTTTACCATACCAGAGTGTCACACATTTTGTATGATGCAATTTTCCTTAATTGTTGCCACTATAAATAGTAAGCAGCAACAACAACAAAAATGTATCCAAATATGCTTCCCAAAAAATGGAAACCAAAACAAAACCTTAGAAATAAATAAGAGAATCTCTCCACCTTATGCAAAATACAAACACACACGAGTGCATATGTATGTAGCTGTATGTTTAAATAAATTTAATTAAAGCAGACCTGCCAGATTATAAAAAATGACGACATGGTCACCGATGTTGTTTACAGAAATCGTTTGAGGTAGTTTTATAACAAACAAAACTTTTAGTGACATTTTCTAATTTATTTAATAAAAAGGCTATAATATTTATAAAATAATTTTTGATTAAAAAAAGTAAATAAATTTGAAAATCTTTGTTATTAGAGCACGAAAAATTTGTGTATACTTATTTATGTGTGTGTCTATGCACATTTTTATGATCTATTTGCTTCTATACTTAAATTTATATGTTTTTATGCTTAAATTGCAATCATTACATTGAGAAATTGATTTATTGTAAGCATACAATAAATCAATTTACATACAAATTCATGTCTTAAAAAATGTCAAACTCTAAATTTTATTCTGAGTTTGACATTTGTCAAGACATGGATTTATCTTGATATTGTCAAGACGAAGTATAAACATATGTAAACATACATATTATTTAACTAAAAAATTATGTCCTTACAAGAAAAAAAATTGTTCGGCATTAAAAAATGTTTCTTATTAGTCATGGTTAAGTAAATTTAAATATAGAATCCTATGTATATGGGAATATTTAGTAATCCAATGTTGTGGTAGATATATGGTGTCTCGTGCACAAAAATTACAGTCAAAATATAAAAATGTTTTATATATGGGCAATTCCACGCAAAACTATTCTTAACCGAAACATATAATTAACTTGTTTTAATTAAAAAGAAACTATTAATTAAGGTCTAAAAGATGATAAAAATTATGGACCAATGCAAAAAAACTTTATAATATCAATTTATTTTAAATAATTGTGTGCGTTCTTTTATATGTTTCACGAAACATAATCTCAAAGTCAATATTCTTAATAATTAAATTAATAAGATCACTGCTTATTTTAAAACGTTTAATTAAATTATAGCTCTTTTAAGATAAACATTTTTGAGGTTATATCCGACACAATGGAATTACCCATATGTAAGTAAAAGTGATTTTTTTTTTCGTTGTGTGTAAATTTATGTAGCAAAATAGTGGAAAACTAACTATGGCGTCTAGACTAAAATACACATCATTTCAAATAATTTTTTGTTTAGTTCATTTGAATTTAAATGACCTTAACTAGAGAAAATATATAGTAAACAATTTGGTTGTAAGAGAGCCATGAGCTATGACGAATAAGTATTAACATTAAAAACTTTATAATAAAAATGTCCAATAATAATGATATTAAAGAACGAAAATACTTTATCAAATTAATATTCAGAAATATATAATATCGGCAAAAGTAATATGAATAAATATACTGGTATGAGAAACAGAAATATGTATGTATCTGCATTTTAAATTGCCTTTATACCTGTGTATGTGTGTACCTACATACATATGTATGTACGTATGCATATTTAAAAAAAATTTATTTTGCAAGATTTTAAAAAACAAGAACTTACAAGCACGTGTTAATTGTAAATATTTAAATATTAGAATAAAAAAACTTGGGTTTTAATGTTTAAAACTTTTACAAATATTTACAGGTAAACATTCGCTAAAAGGTAAACAAGTTAAAAATTAACCCATTCAGGTGACCAGATAAATTTTAATAGAAAGATTAACCAGACTTTTGTTGCCAAATTGTCTTCAGCGATGCGGCTCATTTCTGTCTTACAGGGTAAAAAACAAACAGAATTGTCGTTCTTGTGAGAGAGGGAGAGAAAGAGAAAGAGAGAGAAATATAGAGAGTCCTATTCTCATGAGACTCCATTCCATTTAAAATAATATCTGTTTAATGGGGCTTATATGCCGAAGGTGTCATCGGCCTATTGACTTAAAACTTTAAATCAATGACAGGCAAACGGTTCAGTCAAATGGTTCGTGATATTTTTCTTTTTCTTATGACATGGCAAATTATTTAAAGGAGAAATGATTCATACACGCTGTACAGCGCACGAAAACCTTGTTAAACCCAACGTTTGGTAACCGAGTTATCTTAAGACTTTGTACAACTCGTTCGTGTGATTTGACATGTTTGGACTACTTTTTGTGGGGGAAGCTCCAAATCTCTAGTCAATTCTGATAAACAAGATACAATTGATAATTTAGAAGCCAACATTCTATTCACTATTAAATAAATAAGACCTGGTATGGTACGAAATTGGATCGGCAAAATGACATTCATTAGACGTAGTCTTATGGCTTTTAAAGCCAACATTTTGCACACTACACTGAATTTAATGAATTTCAAAAAAAGTTATGTGTATGTATGTCTAACACTGAATATTTTGATCATACCTTAGTTATAAACAAGTTAACATTGCTAATTTTCGAGACTTAATTGCTTTAAGAAGAAAAACAAAGAAATCTGGCAACATAGCAGAGCTTTTAAGATATTAGGAAATATATAATAAATGGCTTAAAAACTTGATATTTTAAAAAGAAACCTAAATTCTGAATTTTGCTTTTAAATTAATAAATTAACACTAACTATGTCATTTTTGAAAAAGTTTTGAAATTTGGCAACATTGAAAAAAAATGTTATATGTATAATTGCAAAGATTCAAGTTTTTTAAATATGTATGTAAAAATAAAAAAAAATATTTGAAGAAAAGAAACTTTTTCGAATATACTACTCTACTTAATACCGTAAACTTGGCAGCATTGAAATTTAGGGAATTATGAAAGTTTCTATAAATTATGGCTTCTTTGTTTAAGTTAACAAAAACGGAATTACTTTAGGTTTTTAAGTACTTTTTATCTTAAAAAATATTTTATGGAACTTAAAAAAATATAAATAAAATAACTTTAATTTAAAAAAAATTTCAATAATATTAATGAGGTTTAAAGCAGCATGTGATATTTGTCAACATAGCAAAAAGTTGTAAATGTTATATTATTTAGTTCTTAAAGCTAAAAATAAGGCTTCATGATTAGTATGTCACTTGTATGCAGACAAAACTCTTAATAATTACTATTTTAATGGGTTAAAATAACACTCCCCTGCTAAAAAGCGTCACTCACAATATTGTAATGACGTACATATTTTTGCAATACAAAATATATTTTACATCATCAAAATAATTATCATAAACATAGCATAGTTAAGACAATGTAAAAATGGTTTTTTTATTTACAACAAAAAAAAATCATTTTATGACCTATTTATATAAAAACATAATTAAAAATAAATCCAGATTTTTTTTATTGTTTCCAGTTGATACATACAATACGTGGTTTTAAATAATTAATCAACAATAAGCAAATAAACTAGAAGTAATAAAAATTTAATTTTTTATTTAGTAAAAAAAATTATTTATTTGTTATTCTTACTATAAAGCTAGGAAGTAAACAAATAATTATCAATTATGAATTTAAAATTAACTTGTTTAGTTTTGTAAACAAAAGTGAGATAAAAACTTATATCAAATTCTATTTATTTTATTGACATCTGTCAGCGAAAAAAAAGTTTACAAGAGATAATAATTTTCCAAAACGTATAAAGGCAATTGAGCGATTTTTTAGTACTTAGAAATTTGGCAACATTGTAAGAAAATTTCCATGGAGTATCTTCTGAACGGGGTTTCAGCCATTTCAACTGCTTTTACATTTGATTTTTTACATATGACCAAAAACAGTTTAAAATTGAATATAATATACATACATATGTATGTACATATGTATATTTAAAAATCTATTTTGCGCGACTTAGCGATTTTTTTAGTACTTAGAAATTTGACAACATTGCTTTTAAAAAATAGAGTGTTTTCCGACTTGGTTAATTTTGCAATTCACATGTACTAAATTCGCATGTTTTTCAAAATATTTCTTTAAAATGTTTTTCAAAATTTTTGCTTTCATATATAAGTGCATATGTACGTAAGAAAACCATTTTTCACCAGCTTGTATCTTGCGTTACGATAACCTAAGGCGTAACAGATCGCTTTTAAAGCTAGGCCAACCATCCGAATTGACTTTTGTGTACATGGCGATGGCGTAATGTTATGCATTTGGTGACACCAAAAGAGTCCAATAGGTTAAAAAGTGCTAAAATCTGTCTAGATCATCACAGGTAACCCCGGTTGGTAAAATCAATTCGTTCAGGCAAGAATTTGCCGGGAAAAGCCTCTACATTAAATCGTAATAACAATGCTTATTGACATGTCAATGTACTTGTCCATGTCCACTTCCATGCCCATGTCCAGATCGCAAGTGGCGACACCTTTTTGAAACTATTTAAAACATAGGTTAAGAGGTTTTTTTTCTGACCCACCTTACAGTCCGCAACTTGCCCCGTCTGCCTATTAATTTTTTAAGAATTCTGTCTCTAGGATCCGCTTCACTTTCAAAATAACGCATCTTTAAGTAGGTAATACATTCAAAAGTAAAAACTCCTGTAAACTTTAACTTATGCCACATCCGTCACGGACTTCTCGAAGCCATAATGATTATAAATCGGTCACTAAGGTTTAACCTTTATCTAAACTGGGACATTTTTTTTTTGAAGTTTGGCAACAAGGCCAAATTATTAGTTTTAGCAACTAATTGTTAAAAAATTAAATTTTTGCTTCAAAAATTATTCATTAAAATAATAATGTAAAAATATTTTTCTTAAAGTTTGCCATGTTGACAAGTTTCACTTTCTTTAAATTTAGCCAGCAACAACTTGTCTGTTTAAAATATACACCCAGCAGCAAAAGTCTGCGTACAAGATTTATTATTTAATGTTAAGGTTAATAAAACTATAATTATATAGTTTTGTTTATAAAAAAATGTTTCAAATTATTAGTCACCCTGTCTTCAACTATAGCGACAACTAATTTGATGTTTTATCGATTTACTTTACGATTTATCGATCATTTTTAATAACAAGTTTCATCTCTAGTGCAGCAAAAGTCTGCGTACAAGGTATGTAACGGTATCTTTTATGTGTTTTTTTCGTATTTAGAGCGCCATTTATTAAGATCTTTTATATATTTTGTTTTAATTGACAAGTACAAGGTGTTTTAAAAGAAAATTTATAGATTTTATTACAATGGGTCAAGTGAAAAAAGAAATTCATGACCAAGAGAGGAAAATTATAATAAAGCTATGGAAGGAAGGAAAAACTCTTCGGGAAATTGGTAAGACTGTCGGCAGAACTCATTCGTCAGTACAGAGAGTTGTAAATAATTATAAAGAAACAGGAGTTTTTGTGTCCCGCCCGCGATCTGGACGTCCACCTGTTCTAACTGTTCGGGAAAAACGACACATTCTGCAATTAGTCCAGCTGAATCCGAAAACTACGTCAAGTGAAATCACTAAATCTGTTGAAAATCAGTTTAATAAGTCTGTTAGCAAAGATACCGTACGTAGAGTTTTAAAAAAGGCTAATTATAAGAGTCGCGTAGCACGTAGAAAGCCTCTGGTGTCACTTGTTAATCGTCAGAAGCGAATTGCCTTTGCCAAAGAATATTTAAATAAGCCAAAAGAGTTCTGGCAAAAGGTCTTATTAACAGACGAAAGTAAGTTTTGTATTTTTGGTGTTGAGGGCAAACAGTTAGTCTGGAGAAAACCAGGAAAAGCACTTGATCCTAAGAATTTAAGTGCAACTGTTAAACATGGTGGAGGCGGTTGCATGGTATGGGGATGTATGTCGTACCAAGGAGTGGGAAATTTGGTTTTTATTCCTTCTATAATGGACACAAAAGTGTATATTGATGTGTTGAAAGAAAATTTGCAGCCAAGCATAGTAAAATTGAACCTGGGTAATGACTATATGTTTCAACAAGATAACGACCCAAAGCATACGGCTCATAATGCGAAGCTTTGGCTACTTTACAATGTCCCGCAACAACTCAAAACACCCCCGCAGTCACCAGACTTAAATCCCATAGAACATTTATGGGATTTATTGGAACGCCGTATTAGGCAGCACAAAATTTCTTCCAAAGAAACATTAAAAAATGTGATGGTTGAAGAATGGAACAAAATTTCCGTTGAAGAAACCTCAAAGCTAGTCGATTCTATGCCAAAACGTTTGGCAGAGGTTCTCCAACGAAGAGGATATCCAACTTCATATTAATTTTTTTTTAATTTAAAAACTTGGAACAAAAAACATTACAAAACATTTTTGTACGCAGACTTTTGCATATGCCATTTTGAATAGGCTGTTAGTTTACGTTATAGTTATGACCTATTGTTTTTGTTTTTATTAAAAATTAGTACAAATATTGTTAGAAATAATCCTAATAAACAAGTAAAACTAAATTTTTTAAAATTTACCTAAAATGTTATTACTTTTTTAATTCTGAAAAAAATATCAAGGGCTTGTACGCAGACTTTTGCTGCTGGGTGTAATTATTTCATTGATTTTTATGATCAAAACAATTTTAAAAAATATACAGCAAATCCTTTTTTGTCTTCAAGGCTGACCATAAAAACAAAAATATTAAGGCTTCCATAAAGTGGCAACATTTAGTTTACTTGGTATTTGGTTTTTAAGCCATTTTATAATTTTTTTTTATATAAATTACGCAGGCTAGTTTCGGACAAGTAATAATAATAGCTTCTTGTAATTAAAAAGAAAAAGAAAACGAGCAAAATTGTATGTAGTCATATATGCACAGGTACAATCCATTGCAAGTACAATGTTTTTATAAACTTTTATGATATTATTGGTCTTTACTTTAAATAATGAATGATTGAATGAATGAATTTGCAAAATTTTTAAAGAGAAACAGTGACAAAATACATACATAAAAAGTCAAGACAAGTTACACTATAATAAAAAAAGAAAAGAAACAATTTTAAAACATTCCAAAAACATTAACATTAATTGTTACAATAATAGGAAAGAGGAGTGCTAAAAGAAAATGTAATCCAATATTTGAAAATACTTATAAACGGAATGCTGTTTGCCAAGTAACTTAAAAATAGGCAAAAGAAGTAAACGCCTTTTCTTTTTTGAAATCATGTGTTTCAAAGGCCTTATAAATAAAAAATGAATCATCATATACTCATTTATATCATAAAAATAATAAAAAAAAAGAAAAAAGTCAACCAATTAATAAGACGTAAGCGCTTTAAAGAATAACAGCACTTTTTTAGCTTTAAATATTTTAAAATCTGGCAACACTGCTTTAACAGTTACAAAAAGATACATACATATATAAATTTTTATAAATCAAATAAAAAATTTTAAACTATTTTGAGGTCATACTATACTAATTTTGACATTTAAAAAAATTATGAAAATTGGCAACCTCGCACAATTTTTTTTATAAAAATAAACCATTATGGGTTAAATCGGTAAAAGTCTATTTATACAAGCTTTTTAAATTTTTTACTGATTAAAACTTTATTTATGAAATATGGCAACATGGCTTAACAATGCAGATTTAAAAAACATTGCAAACTGTTTAATAGATAAGAGATAGTTTTTGATAAAAAAAAAACTGGACGTTGCCAAGATGTCATAAGTTAATGCCTTTAAACTTTTAAGGTATTGAATAAATTCGCATCATCGCGTCAAAATGTACATACATATATCTCTTAAATGAAAAAATTTCATTTTCTCTTCTGCCTCCTTTAAAAAAAACCGAAATTTGAAATTTTCAAAAATCGTCAAATTCAGGGCGAAAATCGTTCAATCGTCCCAAGTCTATTTTTGACACCAACAATTGTGAAATCTGGCATCTATGCATATGCATAATGTAGAAATGCCTATCAAGGCGAAAATGGGTGACAACCAAACTCAAGAAGCGTTGCCAGCTTGTTACTACAATTTCACGGTTACTAGTACTAAAAAAATTGAAATGTATTTGTTGCCACATGTAATCAATATCTTATCAATATTTGACAATACAATTAAAGTCTGTTTGTCGAAGAAAGCCAGTTATTTTATTATGTTTTTAATAATGAAATTCAACAACAATGCTTCAGCATCGAAATAATTAAGTGTCTTAGAAGGAACACACCTGGGGATTTAGTTAGTTTATTCATGATAAAATGGTCAGTTTTATAATTTAATATAATCAGAGTTGCTAGATCTTAAAAACAAAGAAGAGTAGGAAAGTTTAGCCTATAAAAAAACATACTTTTTTTACAGTTAACTCTAATGGAGTTTTCGTTTCTAAAATAAAATCACCCTGTCACAGTGCTGCCACTTTTTCGTTGAGAAAAGAACACATTTTGTAAAAAGAAGGGAACGCACTGTTCAACCATCAGTGAACCCCATTTTTTTTAAGGTTAAAATTTTTAAAAAGCCCTCTTTTTCCTTTGCAATAAAATATTAAAAACAAAACTTTTAGCTGTTTTTCAGAGCACTTACAACACTGTAAACTTTTACGTTGCAAAAAAAATGCAAAAAATGTTGCCATCAATAAATGCTAATTTTTAGAAAAACAAAAACTTCATCTTTTAAGAATGCAACACTTTTTTTTTAAAAAGACACCAAAATTGCCCTTTAAAATAAGGCAATAAATGTTACATTTTTTTTTATCGAGAAAGGAAAACACCATAAATAATATGCTTAATTGTCCCATGGGGAAAGTGCCCCAGGGTTGAAATTTAATAACAAAAATTCTTTTGCTATATACTATCAACATATAAATTTAATTTTTTTCTTAGTTAAAGACGTTTATTAACCACTTTAACATTTCTTTATTGCTCTTATCACCCAATTAACAAACAAATCACGTTAAAAACATTGATAAAAAATAATATGATATTCAAGCACTTTAACTTAATATTAAGAATTATCTTATCATTAAAAATTGAAAATCAAATTATATACATAAACAGCCAGTGTTGCCACTTTTGTGATTTTTGGATATTTTTCGGTGTTCTTAAGCTTTATGTAGAAGGGAATGTTTTACCCTTCCGAAGTCAAAATTACAGGTCGGCTAACTTTAACCTTATTAAACATGCCATTCACCCTGTATTTATTACAACCAGCTTAACTTAACACCATTATATGTGTTGAAAGTAAGTCGATATCCGGCGTCTATTGCATTTAGTTTTAATTTTTCTTTTTTTTTGTTACAAGTATTAACAAAATAAATATTAAAAAATAACTTTAGTTGGGTTGGTTTTAGTCTCAATTTTAAAAATGTATGAACAAAACAACAAATACAACAGAAAACCGAAACACTTCTTCACTTGAGCGTTGATAACGTGTTTAGTCATGTTGATTAAAAATTCAATATATTTTTAACTTAATTTTTTTTTTTGCTGTAAATACTTAATTAATTTGTTATCCATTCACTTGATTTAAACCAAAGTTCCTATGGCATTTGAAATTTCCTTGGTAACAATATATGGGGCGGAAATTATTAATATTATTCAATTTTAATTATTATTTTTTTTTATTTATTTATTTGTTTTACCAATTTAATTTCCATATTTTTTACTTTTGTTTTTTATATTTTTTATCAAAATATTTATTTATTAAAACCTATTTATTTACTTAATTATTTCTAACATTTTTTTGTCATGTAATATTAACAAGCAAATAATTAAATTTGCAAAATAATATTTTTTATTTATTTAATTAATTATATTATTTGTTATAATTAAGTAATAATATCAAAATATTTGTTTTCTTTTACAAAAAATAACACATTTTTATTTACTCTCAATAATCACTTTAATTAAAACGCATAATTCAATTAAATTAAATTGCGTTTTTTAATAAAAAAATAAAATAAAAAAATTGGCATATAAAGACTTACCCAGAAGTTAATAGACAAACCCAATATTTATTAAGCGATATGGACAGTAATAATAATCAACAATAATCTAATATTACAAAATATGTACTTTTATTTATTATTTTAATTTACAGAATTTTCTTTGTTTAAAATTCAAAGTCATTAGAGACGTCATTTATTATTATTTATTTTTCAAAAAGAAAGAAACCTTATCTCAGATTCCTATTAACGTGTGATTTAAATCAAAATTTGTTTTTACAATCATCTACACAAACAACATAATATATAAAAAAAAAAAATATATTCTAACAAATAAAATAAACACGCGTGACTTATTTCAAAAAACCTTATTACATTATGATTTTCACAGAATGATATATGTATAATAATTAAATTAAAATTTTAGGTAAGTCAAAACCCTTATTTTGTTTAACTTAATTAAGGCTTAGAAACAAAATTCCTTAAACACACGAAACAGTTGGCTTTAAAGGTGGTAACGCTGTTCACAATGAAATAGAGCCGAATAAAATGTGCCTTATAAAAAAATTGTGTAAGCTATGTGTTACCTTTAAATTACATACATATGTAAACGTCGAAAGAAATGGCATGTAATTTTGTGATCCCTCAAACACACAAAGCAGTTGACGTTAAAGGTGGTAACACTGTTCATAATGCAGTAGAGAAGGATAAGAAGAAGAAAAATTAAAAACAGAAAACTCTGTGTTACCACAAAATTTTTATAAAGAGGAAAGGGCATGTGGGTCTTTTTCAAATATAATATGTACATACATTGTAACTAGGGTTTTTTCCCGGGAAATTCGTCAGTTTTCATTTCCCGAGTTTCCGGGAATTTTGTGCGGGAGTCCCGGGACATACAAAACCTCGCACTTCAAGTATTTTCGTAGCATATTCACAATTTTTTTTAACTTTTTCCTTATTTTTGGTTTATAAAACATTAAATACTAACCCCCATATTCATAAAAAACTAAAGTATGGTAATTAAGGGCTTATTTAGGAGATGTCTATGCGAATTGTCAAATAATCCTTTAACAAGCCTACTATAATTATTATAAATACGAGCGTAAATATTAAACAAAATCGGATTTTTGCCTAACGAAGACTTTACCGCTGGTGTCATTCTACAGTGGTTGAAATTTATTCATAATTGCAATCAGGGTACAGTCAAACAGATAATATCAAGAGCCCATCTGACTATAATAAATTTGACATTCGTACTTATTAAATGTACATATAAATTTGTATGAAATTTCTAATTTTTTTTTTTTAAATTCCACTGTTCAAACACAAAAAGTAAATGCAGAGGGCAAAGTTTATAAATTCGCCTTGATTACCTGGTTATGTGTACCCTGGACTGAATTGTTCAGTTTTACTTCGATCTCTTTATATTTTTCTTTTTTTGAATTCGTAAGTTTTTTATACATATGTATGTATGTATTAACTTATATACATTTTTTTATTTAAAAATAAAAAGCAGTTTTTTATTATTACAACCTGTAAAGTTTTCTTTATTTGAAGAGCGGGATTTCCGGGATTCCGGGGAAAACCCCTAATTGTAACTCTTTATGCCTTTATAAAAAACAAAAGGGAGAAGAAGATATATGGTTGTGACACCTTTCCCTTGCGCAATCACCAGGGGGCAAATAACAGCATCCAATCGAAACCAAATAACAAATTCTTATTAGAACTCCTATGTTTAAAGCATTGACAGCTCAATCGATCAAATAAAAATTCGATTCGAATCGAAATGTCGCTTGTATGATAGACTTGGTTGGGATTACACTCTAAAACTATTCAACCTCTCCCGTCTCGACCAATATGTTGTTGTCTCGAGAACGTAGGGAATCACTCTTGACTGCAGAAGAGTTGACCGGGTTTATCTTGGTCTTTAAAATAGAAGTAAAAGTTTAAAAAAAAATAATAAACTAAAAACAACTAAATTTAATAGTTAACATAAATATATGCATATACAAGCATTTGTTATAGCGCGTTTGCGTCTTTAAAATTATTTTAAACTAAAATTAATAATTTATTATGCATTTTTGTCAATATGGTAGTTTTATTTTATTTACTTATTAATGCATTAAACACATTCAAGCTACAAGAACACAGGAACACACGAACACAAAAGTTGCTTGCTAAATTTGTGTCCGACTGGCTGCTACTGAAATATTTACTAGACTACCACTACAAAATAAACATATGAGCAATATGACTTTCAGTGGTGCCACCTAAAGTCTTTTTGTATTGTTTAAGCTGTATTTTTGCATCTTACCGTATTGGCAGCACTAATCTGTTAACTGTCGCGTATAAAAATAGAAATTAGTGTAATTTCGACCACGCCACAAAATTAGCATTGACAGCGACCCGTAGTCGTGTTGCATTGTAGCCATTAAAAAAATTATTCTCATAAGCACACGTGTATTTTTTTTGGACTGGTTGTGTTCGGTAGCATGTAGCGAGGAATGTATTTAATGCTTAATACCTGTTGTTTGCAAGCCACTCAAATCAAAAATTTAATTAGTTAATAGATCATTACAACGGTAAAAACATTGTAGAAATTTCAAAGTACAAGTAATGCCAATTGTAAGTCTAAAGAAAGAAAGTGCTGCCAAGCATGCAGCTCAAGAAGCAAGGATTTGCTACACAGGGGTGGTTTTAAAATAAAATTGTCAACTTTTTTTAATATTTAAACTTACAAGAATGTTTAATTTTTTTTTACACAATCACTTTCGAATAAATAAAGTCAAATAAAACTTTTTTTTATTGCAAAAAAAATTCTTTCGCCAATGAATTACACATTTTAAGTAAACTTTATTTTTATATGTATATAAAAAAACATGCAACAACACAAAGAATTCACATGCCGCACAGAAATAAACATTAAACTTTGGGAATTTTCCACTAAAACGTCACATGTCTGTGGCGCTGTCGCATGTATGTATGAACATACAAATATACATCTGTCTGTCCGTCTTAAATGTTGTTCATACGTTTGCAGGGGCCAGAAAGAGGTTTGTCCACTGGCTAATATGAAGAACAAAACTAACAAAGAATAAATAAAAAGATGACTGGGTCTCTTTAGCTTTAGTCAGTCAGTCAGTAAATTCTCTACATTTTGTCGTCTTTTCGTTCGCTTTTGCTAACAAGTAAGGACATCAAAATGCATGAGAAGCAAAATATGAAACAAAATTAAAAATCAGCGATATTTTAAATCATAAAATAAGCAAATAACAACATTAATCGCAGAAAAAAAAAGTATAACAAATATGAGAAGAATGTGAAAAAAAGCAAGGAGCAAAAAAAAAAAAAAAGAAAAAAAAACAAGAAACCACACGCACACAAGGAGCAAGTAGTCAGGTCAGTATTCTAAACGGAAAGAAAGAGCCACAAATGCCTAATTTGTTTATATTGTCGATAAACCAGCCGAAAGGAGTTTATTCTCTCACACACAGCTTTTTGCAAACACAAATGGCTTTGTATATGAATCTTGCTAATCAATGAATTTTTTTTACAAAAAAAAATTCCAACAACGGCCAAGTTAGCCAGATTAAACTCATACCATAAAGCCAGAATTAAGTACCAAAATACATTCCTCGCTACAGGCTACCGAACACAACCAGTCAAAAATAGAATACACGTGTGCTTATGAGAATAATTTTTTTAATGGCTACAAGGCAACATGACTACGGGTTGCTGTCAATGCTAATTTTGTGGCGTGGTCGAAATTACACTAATTTCTATTTTTATACGCGACAGTTAACAGATTAGTGCTGCCAATACGGTAAGATGCAAAAATACAGCTTAAACAATACAAAAAGACTTTAGGTGGCACCACTGAAAGTCATATTGCTCATATGTTTATTTTGTAGTGGTGGTCTAGTAAATATTTCAGTAGCAGCCATAGGGACACAAATGTAGCAAGCAACTTTTGTGTTCGTGTGTTTCTGTGTTCTTGTAGCTTGAATGTGTTTAATGCATAAGGCGAATTGATTACAAGTTAATTTAGCCACAACTAATTTTCGGCAAAGAAAATTTTCGTTTTTTTTTTGTAATTTTTGTTGGCTGATGTGTCAAAAAAGATATGTAAACATAAACAAATTTGACAACCCCAGATCAGCTATGCTGTTAACTGCGCCTGGTCAATGAATTCACCTTGGCTAGAATGTTACCGCACAGATAATTTTAAGCTTAGCATTGCCTGTTAAATTCAAATTACGTAAGTTTTAAACTTATCGTGTTAATTAATCATGGTACAATTACCTTAAATCGTATAGTCGATTCAACAGGTAACTATTTTTTGTTCGAGTTTGTTTACGTTTTAAAAATGTCAAAACAGTATTTTTCTTACATTTTTGAAGGTATTTGTACAACAACCTCATATATTTGTTTGGTATTGTGTTTTTTGTTGTAAGGTAATGGTACCATAATGTTATTTTAGTTAATTTTATAAAAAAAAAGCTTTTTACAAAGAATTTTTTCTGCTTAAAATATCATTTTTCTAATTTTGCTTCGTTTTAGGTTAAGTAATTAAAGAAGCTTTTTTTTGGCCAGTGTGGCATCCCTGCCCCAACATGTGGCGCTTAAATTTAGCCCACAAAATAACTTGTAGTAAATCATAAGAAACACAACTATTATAAAGAAAGATATGCTGCCAATGTATACTAGAGGAAAACGTCCATGATATAAAGAAAAAAAATTTGTATGTAGATATGCGAATATTTAAAAGAAAACAAGTTGTAATAAAAATATTATCAAAAGAATGTGGGCACGCAACTGCTGGTTACAAAAACAAACTAATATTACAAATAAATATGTATGTACAGATGTGTTATGTAAAAGAAAGAATGCGTAAAATTATGTATATGTATGTGTAAGACAAACACATTTCATTGAGAGCCCACAAACCCCAAACACACATCATGCACACAAAACAGAAGCAAAAGAGGAGCCATGCCAAAATATACATACAAACACACATACAAGTTGCAGTTATACTCTTATAACAAATATTTTGTTCGCAAAAAACAAAAAATTAAATTAAAACCAACAAAGATACAGAACAAGACGGATTAGGGAGGGATTATTGAGAGAGCCGCATGCACATACAAATCAATTATTACTTACACTCATTATCTGAATTGTGATTAGAAACTTTCAGGTAAATTTTAAGATCTAAAGAGCGCCAACAATAAAAAAATAAGGACGATAAAAAGCTCTCAGTGTAAACAAACAAAAGAAATTTTGGGGTTCGCCTTATGTTAAGCTGTTTATGTTTATTTAAAAAATATATTTATCATAATATGCAGAATGTTCTTCAAATAGTTTTATGCACTTAAAAATGTAAATTTTTGGGGGGGAAAATAGAAAACATTTTGTTAAAGAATCTGTCAAATATTAAAGACGTAGGAAGCACAGTAGATGGCGCATTTTTTTTAAAAGGAGTTTATCTAGTTTGCAATTTACAAAAATTTTCTTGAAGTGGCTGAAATCTGGACATGTGCGGGATCTCTAGCTGATGGGGCCTCGTTTGACGGTAAGTGGTCGAATTCAACTGATAAGCCGTAATCGCAAGGATGTAACGAGCTTGATGTCTGTATTGACGGATCACTAGCGCATTCTAATAGTATCGATAAAACAGCGAACTTAACTAAAAACAAACAACAACTGTTAACTCAGCTGTCACAGAAAACAGTGTTGCCAGTTTAAATTATTTTTCTAAATAAAAAAAACGCAATTTTTTTTTTGACGATTAAAATCCATCCGTACACTTTTAGGGGTTATGAACTAGACTGCAAACAAAATTGACGAATTTGTTTGTATATCTTTGTTTGACGTTCATAGCAAATATTGTTTAAAGTCATAACAAAATACTACAGTGAATGGTTTTGTAAAAAACGTTTTAATCTTATCTCTTAAAAATAAATAAACAAAATATTGTAAATAAACAAATTGTAAACAATAAAAATTAAAAAAAAAAAAACTACTTACGACATAAATATAAAAAAAAAATTTAAACCTAAAATAACTTAATCCAATAAGACAGACAGCAAGCAAAGGCGTCAAGTTGCACGCGTTTTTAAATTTATTGACGACACACAAAAAAGTCAAGTAGATCTCAACAATTGAGCAGGTTTTTATAATTAAAAAACTGGCAAAAGGAAGAGGCCACATATGATTAAGAAGAGAGTTTTAAAAACAACAACAAGAACTTCGATGCTTGCATTCAAGGCATATTCATATAAGGTGGTCGCATTAAAAAAATTAAGAGAGTCGTTCTCTTACTCTTTATTTTTTTTATATGAAGTTTGACACCAAAATTAAAAAATTTTTCGAGTTTAAGTGTCAAACTCCATGTGAAAAAAATAAAGAGTAAGAGAACGACTCTCTTAATTTTTTTATTGCGGCTACCTTGCATGGATATGCCTTGCTTGCATTTTGACTTTAAGAAAAAAAAAACTTTTTTTAATTCTCTTTCTTGCATTGAAACAAGTTTATCGCCATCAAAAAAAATTAATACATATTAAGTGAAAAAGAGTTGGCTTATATTTGTTGTTGTTGTATTTGCAAAAATTTTCCATTGATAAAAATTCTGTGGGAATGATAACCTTTTTTTGTGATATTTTAGGCAAAACGAAAAAGAAGAAAAATTGCAGTTGCCAAAAACGCATTTTGAAAGTGGGTGTTTAAAAATAATCAAAATAGGGGGAACGAACAAAATAATTCATAAAGATTATTCAAGGCTGTTAATATAAAATATTGTGAAATATTTATACGCTTGCATTTTGAGACAGCTTGATATTTTATCGCCTTAATTAGAAATTAAAAAATATATAAAAAATAAAGATTGAAAAGTTCACAGTTTATTTCTAAAAATTTTAAGTAGAAATACAGATGGAGTATCATGTAGTGGGCATTGTACTAATCGAATTTTTTTTGCAAAAAACATTCAACTTTAAATAAAAATGCGCAAGCGGTTGTCGTCTTGGTTGCACTATTATTGCCAAAAATCAAAAGAAAAATATAATAATAATGATAAGACTTCATAAAAATGTTAAATATGATAATATCATAAATATTTACATGTGACAACGATCGTCAGCATGGGAAAATGTTATTTAAGGGTTGCCAACTTTTTACTCGATAAATTCCCACAAGTGGCTTGTAAAATTTTTTTAAAACAGTCGCAATTGTTTAAAAACAATTATAAAATGATGCAACAAAACTTAAACTCGAACCGAACGAATAAAATATAAGCTAAAGTGAATTTACCTTAAATTGCTGGAAGTTTAATATTTTTACTTTTAAAGAAGAAACATCAACGATGTCAAAAAAAAAACAAAAATACGTTTTATAAGTACTTCAAAGGCTTTTTCGTAGAGTTTACGTTTATTCAGCTACAAAAGGATCAATTCAGCTTACAAAAATTAAAAAAATTAATAAGAAATATGTTGCAGAAGAAATAATTTTAGAGCATTTCAACTAACATATTCGGTAATACAATTAATGCCAGAATAATTCAGCTAAGTCACGCCAAATACTTAACAATTTAGCTATATAAACTACAAATCAGCCAAAAATTTACTGTAGCAGACTGCGTTTTCCAGCTACAAAAAGCACATTTCAGCAGACAAATGTAACATGTCAGCTAAGATTTTATTGCATTAAAAATAGTCTTTTGTCCATACAAAAAGAGCAATTCAGCTAATTTTATAACAATTCAGTTGCAGTAATCAAAATTTAGGTAAAAATATATTTATTAGGATTAACGTTTATTCAGCTGTTAGAATTCCACCTTAAAATTTTTTGGAAAACTAAAAATCAGCAAAAAAAAAATTTGAAGTAGATTAGACATTTATTCAGTTTGCAAAAAAACAATTCCGGTAAGAATAAATATTTGTCGTTAAGGTTAAACAATTAAGCTTAACATATTTAAAGGAACTGCAAATATAAACTAATTCAGCTCCAGAAACTACATTTCAGCTAAGTATTTATTTCAGTAAATTTTATTTATTTAGTTATTTAGCTTCAAACTTTATATGTATACAAGTTATTTCAGTAAATTCTACGTTTATTCAGCTACGAAAAAAACAATTCAGCTAAGACTTTCTAAAAGCATTCACATATTTAAAAATTTTTAAGAATACTCAACAAAAAATATGGTTTTAAATTTTTTCAGTTTGAGGTGTTGCCATATCATTTTTTAATTTACTGTTTTTCTGGTGGCATTATTTATCAGGTGAACGCATCAGAAAGAAATAACCGTTTCACTATGTTTTACCGCTGTGTTGTCAAATTCCATATATAAGAAAGAAAAGAGTAAGAGTCAAAAATTCTCTTTCTGATTTGTTGACCGTGAAATTTTAAGAGGCCTACGATTAAAATTATTTTTTGTTATCGATAACGGTTATATGGCATTCATTATAACTTAGAAAAATAAATAGGGCATACAAATTATTTAAGATAGCGTTTTATATAAATTTTTTTTAAAAATTTATTAATTTACTATTTTTTTAATTTTTAGTGATATGTATTTTGTAATTTTATTTTATGATTTTTAGTTTTGGCTATTGCCTTAAATTAATTTTTTTTTTAGAAATTTAAATTTTGATTTGGGTATTAAATTTATTGACAGCTTTAAAACTTTTTTATAAAATTGTGGTTATAGTGTTATTTAATAAAAAATTCGTGGAGTAATTAAAAACAATATTTATTTAATTCAAATAGAAAGATATTTTGCCTTTGTTCGATATTATTACTTTTTTAAATCAATTAAAAGGTGTTAAATTTATTTATTAAAAATATATTTTGTTGCCGACACTTCAAACTTGTATAATAAAAAATATTTAAATATTTGTTATTTATTATAATAATCACATTTAAGTTTGAAATTTTAAGTTTATTTTTGGTAAACATTCTCTTTCTTTTGTTTTATATTTTTATTGTACGAAGTACATATTTGATTCTCTTACATTCTTTGGATCATTCCTTTTCTTTTGCAAAAAAAAAACAACTTAAATAAAAGATTTACTCTAAAAAAAAAATCTTATAAAGCATTTATATATTGCAACACATTAACATTCACCACAATTTATATTTAAATTTGTTTTTTTTAACTGGGAGTTTTAACGATTTTTAAAATTAAAACAAAAACTTTTTTATAAATCGTTGTTGTATGTGCGCTTGGTTAGACGTTCCGAAGACAACTAACAAACAAACACATATAAAATTGGGGAGCTACTGTTGGTGTTGATGGAGTACTCACATAGATATGTGCAAACATACACACACACACACACTTACACACTTTGCGAAGAACAACATAAACGACAGCAACAAAAATATAACAGGAGAAAAATGTTTTATGCATTGAGTATGAAATGTGTAACAACAACAAAAACACACAACATATGTTGATGTGATAAGATCGCGAAAAAAAAGAAGCAACAGGGAGGTAGTTAAAAAAGGGCCCTAAAACTAAAGATCTCGGGCAAGATGAAAAAGTGAATTCAAAGATTATTTAAAACTCAATGTAAATCCTAAATATTCCACAAAAACGTGATAAAAAATGTAAATAAAAACTGCTCTTTTAAATTTTGAAAACTTAAAGAAGTTCAATAAATAAACTAGAGAAATAAATGTTGCAAACGTTGCAAGGTTTACTCTAAACATTTTTTTAACCTTTCAAAAAGATGTTTTAATAAAGTTTTAAATTTAATTTTTAAATAAATTTAAATATTTTCTCAACTTTAAAAATTTAACGAAAAAAACAAATAAAAAATGTATGCACTGTTCTTCAAAGCCGATTGAGTGATCGTTTTGGAAGTTTAATATATATTTTGTTTTGTTACGATAACAAAATGCACATAAAGCGTACAAGACGATCAATTAATCGGCTTCAAAAAACAGCTCATTAGTTTTGAAAAAAGACAAAAAAAAATTTTTTTTTGCACAGTTTACAACTTGTTTCAGTTGCCGTAAAAGCTACGATAGTTTACAGTTCTTTCCGTCAAGCTTAAAAAAGAAAAAATTAAAATAAGAATTTACAGTCTACGTAATTCAAAAAACATAGTAAAAATTTTGTACGAGTGTTGTAGCAACTATTTGTATACAAAACACTAAAGCTCCTACGACATGTAACTCGTCACAAACTACCGAAGTTATAATTTTTTTTAATTCTGAAAACTTAACGAAATTTACTTTTAGCCAAGAAACTTTCTTATCTAATAATTTTAAAGCAAAAATATTATTTTTATTTCAATAGAAACTTATAAAAGTACCTAGTTTTTTAATTTGTAAAACTTAACGAAACTTAAGACTTCCCAAAAAAATTGAAGTGTTAACTGTTTGTCTAGTAAAAAACGAAACTTGCATTAAAATAAACTAACAATTCAATAACAAGATGCGATATTTTTTTTTAAGATTTTAAGTCTACAAAACATAACGAAGATTAAAGTTTTTAAACTTACAAGCAATTTTATTTTAAAGTTTTTATTTCTTTCATATTAACTTAATAGATACCTATAATAATTGAACTGGCATATTCCGTTATTCTCACTTTTTTATATGACACCCTCTCTTTTTCCCCCAAGAAGGGACCATTTTTAATAGCGCGTTATTAGGGGGACTTAAAAACGTTATTCTTTTTTATCTCGGCCTGGAAAACAACAATTTCCTTTTATTCAAAATAATATTAACACCTTAAACACTTAAAAAAAAACAATAACAAAAGGAGACAAAAGGAAATATTAAATTACAAACCACGACGACGACTAACTGCAAAATAATTAGAGCATATGAAGAAGAAGAATACAAACAAAGATTGAAATTACATACTTGGAAAACCCAAATTATGAAATAAAAACAAACATAAAATGGAGTCAATTTATACAGCTGCCATATTTTTTAAGAAACCTAAATAGTTTTTAGATAATTGAGAAAAAAATATATATCTAAGTACAAGGGTTGCCAAAAATCAAATAACTGGACAATAGAAAAAAATTCACATAGATTTTGAAAATATAACTGGACAATTTAAAAATTTACTTAAGTATAATAAAAAAAAAAAATAAATTAAAACTAAACAAGTGAGAGCGCTATATTCGGCTGTGCCGAATCTTATATACCCTTCACATTGGTCTTTAAATATACCCAGCCGAGTAATTTTGTACTGCAAATAATATAATAAAAAACCTTGTGCGAGTTTTAAAGCCCATAGAAAAAATAACAAAATTTTAACGTTCGTATGAATAATAGAAATAGACGAAGAAGATTTGAGGTCGAGAGTTTTAAAAGTTTTCGACATTATTCATATTTAAAGGTTAATAAAACTTGTTAAATGTTCTAGTCCCCCTGCTCTTCTCCAACTTTTTCTCCAAAATGTATGAATTATTTGATTATTACTTTTTGTAGAATACTCGAAGTCGATAGCTGTAATAGTTTTCCAGAAGTAGCGTATCGAAAATTTTATAAAAATTGTTAATTTGTATGGGAGCTACCCCTTCTTCACCCCCCATCCGAAAATTTTTTTCTTTACAGCGTAGGCCTTCTTGTTCAATTACTTTTTGTAGAACATTTCATTCCGATATCTTTTATAGTTTCCGAGATATAGCGTATAGAATATTTTGTAATAATTGTCGATTTGTATGGGAGCTACCCCTTTTTTTGCCCCCATTAAAAAAAATTTTTCTCTAAAGCGTAGGCCTTATTGCCCAATTACTCTTTGCAGAACATTTGATTTTGATATCTGTTATAGTTTCCAAAATATAGCGTATCGAATATTTTATAAAAATTGTTAATTTGTATGGGAGCTACCCCTTTTTTTGCCCTCACTCAAAAAATTTTTTCTTTAAAGTGTAGGTCTTTGCGTACAATTACTTTTTGTAGAACATTTTAAGTCGATATCTGTTATAGTTTCCGAGATATAGCGTATCGAAAATTTAACAAAAATTGTTAATTTGTATGGGAGCTACCCCTTTTTTTGCCCTCACTCAAAAATTTTTTCTTTAAAGTGTAAGTCTTTGCGTACAATTACTTTTTGTAGAATATTTCATTTCGATATCTGTTATAGTTTCCGAGATATAGCGTATCAAATATTTTATAATAATTGTCGATTTGTATGGGAGCTACCCCTTTTTTTGCCCCCACTCAAAAATATTTTTCTTTATAGCGTAGGCCTTCTTGCCCAATTACTTTTTGTAGAACATTTCATTTCGATATCTTTTATAGTTTCCGAGATATAGCGTATCGAATGTTTTATAATAATTGTTGATTTGTATGGGAGCTACCCCTTTTTTTGCCCCCACTCAAAAAATTTATTCTTTAAAGCGTAGGCCTTATTGCCCAATTACTCTTTGTAGAACATTTGGTTTTGATATCTGTTACAGTTTCCGAGATATAGCGTATCGAATATTTTATAACAATTGTCGATTTGTATGGGAGCTACCCCATTTTTTGCCCCCACTCAAAAAAATTTTTCTTTAAAGTGTATATCTTTGCGTATATGCACGGATTTTGTCCTAAAAAAATGGGTTACTCTGGGTTTTCGCTTATATCTCGGTCAATAGTGAACCGATTTTGCTGATTTTAAATAGCGATTGTTAGCGGGATATTTCTGATCATTTGACACCATTAACTGGTCTGTATCTTTTTATTTGACTCCGGAAACTTGATTTCAACAGACGGACAGACGGACATCGCTAAATCGGCTTTCCTATCTATAAGGATCCAGAATATTATACTTTATGGGGTCGCAAATGAATAATAAAGAAATTACAAACGGAATGACAAAGTGATATATACCCTATCACTATGTGAAGGGTATAAAAATGAGAGCCAAACAACATCGGACGACTTCTTTTGGCCCATCTTGTAAAAGGATCCAGAAAACATATACTTCATGGGGTCGTAAATGGATATTAAAGAAATTAAAAAAGGAATGACAAACTTATATATACCCTTATTACTAATGTGGAGGGTATAAAAATATGAAATTAAAAACTATTATTGATCTAGGATAAAGAAACAAATCAAATAAGTGGAAAGAGTTTTCTTTTCATATTACTACTGCTACCTTAAACAAAATTTTTTTTAATATGTTTTACTTTGTTTTTTATTTTTGGTATCCAAACTATTTATTAATTTAATTCAAAACCTTTTAAATTTAAAAATCTTAAGTATGTTATAAGAACACACATTTATACTTATTTCTTTTTATGCATATTTTTTGCAAATTTTTCCTTATCAATCTTTTTTAAACGTGATTTATCAATTTTTAGTCATTGACATTGATGATGATGCAATCTGACTTGACGCTGGTTGACAACCAATTGATGTTGCTGACACACAACTTTGTGCTAAAAGTTAAATGAAAATGTTTTGGAGGCAAACATTTTTTGGTATTTACTCTGAACATACATGAAAAAAGAGGTCAAGTTAATTTATTTCGTAAGAATATGCCAAACATCAAAACAAAACGTTCTTTAATTAGGTTTAAATAACTTAATAAAATTAGAAACAATTACAAAATATTTGATACCACATTGAATTTTGGAATGGCGAGGAAATTGTTTTTAAAAAGTTAAAATATTCAGAAAAACTGTTAAAACCTTAAGAAAAGAGGAGTAAGCTTTAAATGTTGCTTTTCATTTGTTTTATATCTGTAAAAAAGTATCCATAAGATTTTGTTTATCAGTTAAAAGTAATAATATGTTTCACCTCTTAAAACATTTTTTGTTTAATTTTTAAAAATCATGTCAAGCATTTATTTTGCTTTAGTTTTATATGTTGTAACGCCAAAAGAAGCTGTTTTTAGTCTTTAGAGTGGTAACACTTAGGCGAGAACAATCCTTTGAATAAGTTGCCAGATTTTCATTAACAAGCCCTAATACGTAAATAAAAACAAACTAAAAATTTAATTTCATAAAAACATTAAGCGATTTTTTTCCAAAATCAAGCTTTTAGTTTAAAACACACAAAATAAATTTATAGTTCGATTAGGATTATTGGCCAAGTCTCACATACGATCTCTTACGTTTCG